>OX101744.1:9036030-10236030 GCA_944452665.1 Stenoptilia bipunctidactyla
TTACATATTTGAGCTGTTCTAACACAGCTCTTTCATTTGATACTGTACACAAAACTGAAAAGAAAATAAACTATACCTCATTTGTCCACTTATGATTAGTAGTTTAGAAGTTCTGAGATACATGTCACATCCATAACCCTCCTTATTGCTTTGCCATAGTCGGGTAATAAACTTCAATCAATACTTATAGCTCGATTATATATTGATTATAAAACATTTCGAACTTTGTTGTGAGTATTTATTGGCTATAATTTAACAAACAGTGTCTCTAGTCGCCCGCGCACAGTGCTTAGGCAGTTGAGGACATTTCACTGATTAGTGCTTAGGCAGATGAGCGGTTAAGGGTCAAGCACCTCTTGTGATGTGATGTGATATTCTGTTAGGAATAATTAATATTGTTTTGCCTTTATAGCCATTTCTAATGAAACAGTTTCCTTAGATATACATATAATTTATCTGTCAGATTTTTATGTTCTTCCCTTTTTTATTTTTTCTTTCCTCACCATTTTTTGCTGCAGGTAAAAATATGAAAAAAAAATGAATGATTAACAATTTAATAACAATCTGCATATTCTAAACTGTCTAGTGGTTGTTACAATTTCTTTTTTCTAAGAAGAACTTGGTGATTTAATAGTCAAGTCTTTAGTTAGTTTTTTTTTACTATATAGATTATAAGTTTCTCATTGTAAAGTGATACTATCACTCCTTTCCTATTTTCAGATTTACCTGGCAAAAATAAATAAGAGAGTAAAAGACTACAAAATAAATGTAATCAATGAGCCCAGACCTGGCAAGAAGCTGCTAGTTTTAGATATTGATTATACTCTATTTGATCACAGATCGGTCGCTGAAACTGGTAAGGATTTCTTTAACTTATTGGGTAGATAATTTGAGAACCTTGTGTATAAATTTCTTGTATGTACTGACATATTTATACATAAAGTATGCTAGTGTTGTTAAAAAGTTTAAATCATGTTCTTTTATTTTACTGCTAGTACTGAGTTAGTATTTAAATTGAAGCATTATTTTATGCACTTGGACTCATTCATTGGCTGTTAAAAGAAATACTTTTTGGTTTCATTGACAAAAGACAAGCAACATAAATTGGAAAAATAAAATAATTTGTTCAACTGTTTGTGACGAAGTATAGAGAGCCACATTATTAATGAATGAAAAGGACTAATGTGTCTTAACTATTAAATTTCAGGTTATGAACTAATGAGGCCTTTTCTTCATGAATTTTTAACATCAGCTTACGAAGATTATGACATAGTAATCTGGTCTGCAACGGGAATGAAATGGATTGAAGAAAAGATGAGGCTTCTAGGAGTCTCTTCGCATCAAGATTATAAGATTATGTTCCATTTAGATTACTTAGCAATGATCACAGTACATACAACTAAGTATGGGACCATAGATGTGAGTATTCTTTTTTAGTGATATTTATAAATTCCCATTAGAACTGTGTTTTGAAAAAAAAACAGCTGTTTCTTAGGTTAATTTAATAACTTATTATAATGGATATAAATATTTAAAATGACACTATTCATATGAACTTTTAAAGCATTCACTTGCTTAAAGTTCTTTTATGATTAATAAACAGGAGCACTCAGTACTTGATTCATATCATAATTATGCAGTAAAAGTAGGTACTTAATTTTTCAGCGGAATTCCCTATAAATAAATAAAGAGATTTACTAGGTCAACGACCATCCGTGAAACCGTGAGACCGTCGTACCTACCTATTCGGTGATAGCGCTGTGCGTATGTCCGTACCAGTGTTAAGTTTTCTCAAAAAATATTTAATATTTATTTTCTCTTCATGTATGATCTCAAACTATCACATCCTCGATTTTCAAAATAAATTTATTTAAGTTTATTTTCAAATAAAAATATGTTAATACTACTTTTTATTCCGACAAAACTAGTTCTCAAAGCATAGATTTGTTTCAAGAAAGAATTTGATTTCACTCTTTGTCACCACATAGAGCTGTTAACATTAAAATTGGAGTAGTAAACTTTTTACCTGTATTCTCAAGATTGTACCATATCTACCAGATTTCCATGCGAATGAAATCGCGGGTAACAGCTAGTCTGTTATATTTGTAGCTATAACTGATAGGATACTCATGAGTGCTTGGTGGTAGGATCCCTTCTGGGTCCGCCTGGCTAGCGACCACCCTTTATATAAAGTCTGCCGCCAAATGTTACCGCTCCGGCGGTAATGTGTTCCGGCAATATTGTATAAAGAGCCAGTTTCTTCCTAAACCCGTGTGCTTTCATCTTCGACCTCATCGTCACTTACCATCAGGTGAGATTGAGGTCAAACGCGGGTTTAGTCACTTATAAAAAAAAAAAAAAAGAGTACTTACTAAAATGTGATCAAATTCTTACAGGTAAAACCACTTGGAGTAATTTGGGGCAAATACCCACAATACAGCTCAAAAAATACCATAATGTTTGATGATATCAGAAGAAACTTCATTATGAACCCTAAAAGTGGTTTAAAAATTAGACCATTTCGTCAAGCACATCTCAATAGAGACCGGGATAGAGAACTATTGCATTTATCTGGGTACTTGAAGGACATAGCCCAATACTGTGATGATTTCGATCAACTGAATCACAAAAAGTGGGAGAAATATAAGCCGGACAAAAATAAAGTGCAAACGGGCAGTAAAAGGAAAGCTGAGGACAGTTCAGCACCATCCGCTGCGAAAGAATGACGTTAACTGTCATTCCATTGTGAATGATAAAAAAAATTTATTCAATGCATGTGGACTGAAGAAACAGCTTTGTTATTGTTAAAGTAAAATAATGATTTAGTTTACACATTGATTTTATTTCACGATTTGTTTTTTATTTCGAAGATTTTAAATAATGTATCATGATTTGGCTGAATAACAGAAAAGTATTCTTTAACATAGCTGGGTCTTACATCCACATATGCATAAAGTGATATGGACACTATTTCTGAAATATTTTAAGATTTAGAGTTACACTCATGCCTTTATTTTAAACAATAGTGATCAGTTTTATTGTTTCTTGATCTGGATTAGTGGTGCAATTATAAGTGTCACTAATATAATTTTCATAGTGTAGGTATATTGAAAAGGTTTTATAAAAAAAAGTCAACTGCTTACAACTTAGAAATATTCTTGAAGTTCAATCTGCTTTTAAAGTATAATCAATTTATTTCTACGGGAGCTAGAACAGTATTTGTGCAACAATATATCTGGAATATTTTATGTTATTGTAGCATTATCCAATCTATAATTTTAAGTAATTTATTTTAAAAACTAACCCAGAATACCAGTAGAAATTATAATTAGAAAAATAGTTATAAATATTGCTGATTTATTTTATCAAAGTTTTAATACAATCTTAATATATTCTGGAACAGTTGTAAAGAAGGTATAGGTTTTTTATTTACCCCTTATGTAATGCGAATCTATATACCGTACCTATATATTTTAATTAATTTATACTTTTCGTTTAAGAGTGCAAATATCAAAATTCTATTGTATGAAATTTTAGAATATAATATCTGCGCCTTATTAATCTTTGTAATAAATGATAAAGAAAATTAAACATTTGATGTTGTAATATGTCAGTTTCAATTCATTAATAGAAATTTCACCTTTGCAGCAGTGCGGTCATAGAACTTTATGATTTCAAATATTTTTTCGAATGTTCGCTTAACGTGGAGACCGTTGCAAGTTGTAATTTTCCTTCTTATTGTATTTATCTATAAAATTATATTTAAACATTATAAAATGCGACTTAAATCTTTTAAATTTATTTGTTCCACTTAAAATTAAAATTTTCCCATTGCTGCACGAAAACTGTAAATAAATGTATGCCTAATTAATTTCGAATGCTCCTGAACATGTTGTTTTGTTAAATTAATGTAAATAAATTACTTACAATGTTGTTTTCATCTTGCAACGGATGTCACACTTAGTAGGTGAACATTTGAAAACCTACTAACGAATTAAGTTCTATGATCGCATTGCAGCCTAGGTTGTTAACTCTTTCTCGCTTCTGCCCGAAAGGAATTGGACGAAAGTTTACATTACATAATTTAAATAAAAAGTAAACAGAGTCAGTTCAAAAAGATTATGTGCATGTGAACTGAGCGACAACACTTATTAGTTGAAGTTTTGGTATTAATTGAAGTTTAGTAAAAACTTCTGAATAGTACCTAGCCATTTCAGATATCTATCTAATATTGTTGTGAAGACTAATGAAGTGTGTGAATATGGTGTCTTGACAGTTATATTTTATTTGGAGCAGTTGGTATATTTAGAAAGCTTTTGGGTACCTACCTAACCTGCTTTCCATCTTTCATCACACTATCTGCGTATCTAGGTACCTAATTTTTGATCTGTTAGGAATTTGCGCGAAAAGTGTTTCTCAAATCTGACTACTTAGTTCTAACAAAACTCTTCAGCTTCTTTTTTTGTTTTCAAGGCTTTCGACCTCAATCTCAGTTGATGGTAAGGGTAGATGAGGTGAAAGATGGAAGCACATAGGTGTAGGAAGTTATAATTATAAATTAGGCTCCTGTACGTATTGGTATAGATGTAGTTCTTGTTTGTTCTATTTTTAGGATAGGAACTAATAAAAAAACGAAACACATAATGTATTTAAAAAGTATATTAAAACACAACAATTGTAAAAGTTTTTATAAGATTTGGTACACATCAGTTTTTGTTTTAAAACTATTGCAACTGCTCAGACTTATTAAGTGTATAGTTTTTTCGTTTTGCATATTTCAGCTCAAAAAGCTCACAAACATCTTATTTTTAAAACAGTCCAGACTAGATTACATAAGACCATGGAGTGGACTATGTCTTCACAGGTATTTTATTACACTACATTAATCACAATAGCAATAACATATCTTAAATAAAACTAATTTTATGTAAATGTAGACATGTCTAAATAAATAAACCTAGGAATTGTTTTTTACAAATCGCTGGGAGAAGTTCATGTCGTTTGCTGGAAAATATTGGGCATTACATCATATTATGATAAACCAAAATATCTAAACAAGTTGTATTTCGGTACCTACTTAGGTACCTACATGTTGATCTAATTGATCACAAAGCATCGGAGCAGTCCGAAAAACTAGACTAGGTATACCAAATATCCTTATTCAAACAAAATTGTCGATGGGCTACAATTTTTTCTGCCTCATTAAAAAAAATAACAGACATTGTGAAATTTTGTAAGAAGGTACCTACTTAATTTTAGAACGAACGGAAAACTAACTTAAATTTGTATAACAGAGTTCACAATTCTACACATTAAAAATACAAAATTTCAATATTATTTGATTTGACGAGCAATATGAACCCTAGATTCTGGGAGAATGTGTCCTAAGACAGAACCTACCTCAAAATAATAATGCAATGCAACGAGCTAGCATATACTTAGTCTCTATTTTACCAGTTAGATACCTTGTTTTTTATCATTAGGTACCCGTTTATGTTATTACGACCTCATCCTCACTTGGAAAAGGTGGAAGATGATTCCATTTTACTAAATGGTATTTAATTTAGGTTACAATTAAATTCAAAGAGTAAACTTTAAATTTGTAGCAAATAAATACAATAAACATATTTTTTTAAATAATTGGACATAGGAAAATAATCAATTAGGTAGATAAGTACTCAAATTTTGTCTTCAGTAGAACCTCTTGAAAATTGACAAATTAGCATATCCTTTAATGGCGGGTTTCAATATTCAACTGACTGCTATGCGTAACCGGTACAGGTACAAAACTGGTAGGAAAAAAGTAGCGTTTCACAATATCTACTAGCTACGGGCTGTAAGTTCTCAAATTTGGCATGGGCCCTTCTTGCGTGACGTTCTTCCAAGAAAATAGGTGATATGTGATTTATAGAATATCAGGCATTGGCAAATTATTTGTATGATATTTGAACTAAAGAAATATATAAACTTATTCAATTTATGTTTGTTATGTTTTAGTATTCGATAAATATATTATAGTATGTTTTTAGAGTTTTTTATTAATAATTGCGTTTAACTGCTTTCGTAAAACGAAACGCCAATCCTTCGACTAATTTTGCCATTGGTTGAATCACATTTTTATGACGTCAAAGTAAATATTTAAAAGAAAAATTTTGTCATTCAATAATATTCGCCCTTTTTTTCAAAAACAGTTATAGATAAGTTAGAAAGAGAAAACTGGATTATTGATATGTTGACAGATATTTGATAGGATATTTCGTTAAATGAATAAATTGTTACGACTTTGTGTTGGCGATAACGATGAGTTTGCGATATTAAGATGTTTGTATGACTTCATGGTAGCGGAAGTATGTTGGTAGTACTGTTAAAGAGGGCGCTAAATGCAATGAATGACTGACATTCGATTGCAGCGCCATAGGTTGTATCTTGAAGTAGGATGATGGCAAGTGACACAGATACGGTTAGGACGGCTCTCGGACGGCTCGCGCGGACGTATCTCGGACTGACGGTCGATAGTAGCTCGGTATTAATTGAGTTGGCATTGTAACTGTAAAGTAACTGACGGAACGGACTCGCGAATTAAGATTTTGTTGTAACTAAGCGAGGGTTATACCCAAGCCCACAAACTCGGTACTAAGTAACTGTCCAGTGATTAATTCTATCGTGTTTTGTGAGTAACGCTTCTTTTCGTTTTGTTTGTTTTCCGACATCAGAAGTGGGATAAGCCTAAATCCTAATATTCATTAGTTTGTCGAATTATTTTTGCGAATAGTCTTCTCGGATCTGCCCAAGCTTAACTTTCGTTTCTGATTAGAGTGAGTTGTGGTAACCTCCGACATACAATCATAGATCTGTTGAAATAAGGCAGTATAATTCCTAAGAATAAAGGTGTATAACTGGAACTTATCGGATGCTGCCTAAGTCTAAAGGAGCTATCTGACGGAAGGATCTGTGGTTGCGTGATTATCATACAATCATAGATCTGTTGAAATAAGGCAGTATATTTCCTAAGAATAAAGGTGTATAACTGAAACTTATCGGATGCTGCCTAAGTCTAAAGGAGCTATCTGACGGAAGGATCTGTGGTTGTGTGATTATGGAGAGAACTATAATTAATCCCTGTCTAAGTCTAAAGAAGTGATTAATTATGGAAACAGTTTTAGAGTGAGAGAGTCAGTGATTAGAGTAAATTCACGTGCCTAAGATCATTCATCATTTTTGTTAGTTTTGTATAGCTTGCACAGATGTGACAAGGTAAAATTGTTTTGAAATAACGTACGGTTTGTCGAGATGTTTCAAATGGTTTTTCGTAACTTTAGTTGATATAGATGAAGTTCAATTTAAGGCGAAAGATAATATTCAAAACTTTTGATATTGCGTTTTAAGTTCTTAATGATGATGAAAGTAAATTTAACGTTGAAGTTGTAGATTTTCTTTCTGATTATCGTGTATCCGTGACTCGGTAGAAATCGCTTTGTATCTTGCCAATCTTAGATTATTTTGCTGCGATTCTTAGGAGACACGTTTTCTTATGTTTTAGTAACAGTAAACTTGTTATTATTTTGACAATTGAAACGTAATATTACGATAGTGTCTGTTTAATGAATCACGTAGATAGGTAATAACGTCAAGATTGAAAAGATTGAAAATTGAAAATGCGTTGAACTTGTTGCGATTGACAAAAGAGCTGGATTTTACTGTCGAAATGTTTACAGTTGTCGAACAATTTTAGTACTTTTTTGTTGTGAATTATGAAGTACAATGCAATGCTCTTATTGGTTTGATATACGCCATAACCGGATGGAGGTTATGAGTGTGAGTTGATATAACCGGATAGAGGTTATGAGTGTGAGGTGATGTAACCTAGTGGAGGTTACATTACGTTTTGTGACGGGATGGACGTCACTGCAGAAGAGCTTTGCATTGTTTGCTAATTAATTGGGTTATTCTAGCAGCTTATGCTTGCTTTGTTTATTGTTCGACCGCTGTCAGATTGTTTGATGTTACATTCAAAGTAAATTTCATTGTTTAATGTGCGGTTTTCTTATCGAAAGTATTGTGGTTCGCACAATGCGTTGACGTTAGCCGATTCCTACTGAGTTTCTTGCTGGTTCTTCTCAGTAGATGGATCTTCCGAACCAGTGGTAGCTGTACGTAAATTGTTAAATCGTAGATTTAGAATTTTGATGGAAATATTAAATTTAAGTAAAATTAAAAAAAATCTGTAGCGGTTAAAGTTTTGAAGTTGCCAAAAGTACAAGTATCCATTGCAGTTGTAAAGAAAGATGTAATTTCTGGTTTTGGAAGAGATTTAATGTGTTGTGGATACAGGTTCTCGTTCGTTGGTTTTGATACAACGCCAGAATGATTCTGGGTAGTGTGTTGAAGGAGTCATTGGTTGACTCAGGTTTGCCGTGGGGAAATGATGTAATTGCTGTTAACCACGAACGATATACCTTGTTGTTAATAATGAAATTAATGGATTTCAATGTTTGATTTGGAGATAATTGTTACTCAATGGTGCTTGAAACTTGGTTAACTAAAACGGTATTTTTGTTGTTAAGTATTCTAAAAGATTTATAATGTAAAGAATTCAAACTTGTGTTTTTTCTTTTTAAAAATTAGCTTGACTTCATTGTCAGGAGTGGCCAAGCCGCCACTTTGGTATGATTGTTTCAGATTAACACACGAGGACGTGTGTCATCGCAGGTTGGCCGTGTTGGCGATAACGATGAGTTTGCGATATTAAGATGTTTGTATGACTTCATGGTAGCGGAAGTATGTTGGTAGTACTGTTAAAGAGGGCGCTAAATGCAATGAATGACTGACATTCGATTGCAGCGCCATAGGTTGTATCTTGAAGTAGGATGATGGCAAGTGACACAGATACGGTTAGGACGGCTAGGTGCGCGGACGTATCTCGGACTGACGGTCGATAGTAGCTCGGTATTAATTGAGTTGGCATTGTAACTGTAAAGTAACTGACGGAACGGACTCGCGAATTAAGATTTTGTTGTAATTAAGCGAGGGTTATACCCAAGCCCACAGACTCGGTACTAAGTAACTGTCCAGTGATTAATTCTATCGTGTTTTGTGAGTAACGCTTCTTTTCGTTTTGTTTGTTTTCCGACATTTGGCTAGATAAAATGACCTATTCTTTAAAGTCATACGTAATGAAAACATAACTCTTATTGGCCGCAGCAGACTGCCATGCTATCTTTACCTCATTGGTTTAAATTAATAACTTGTTACGTCGTCCTTGGCTAGATATAATGACTTATTTTGTAAATGGTCAAATGTAACCTAGCAACCCATTACAGTCAAACAGTTCGTAAGCAGTGGTTTAGATGTCAAGATTTTGAATATAGAAAGGCATTTTGGTAGTGATTTCTATTGTTCGTAGTCAAAACGAACAGTTTTCATAATATTGAAACCCGCCATAAGTGACTTTTCATTATTAATTTTCAATTTTAATCGCCAGAGAATTTCAGAGAAAGTATGCCAAACATAAGGAGTTGCTAGTTAACTTTGGGAACAAATTTTCTTAATAAAGTATTTTGCTTAGATAACTTTGGTTTTCGGTGATGAAAAATAATGAACTGGGCTATTGTTGCTCATTGTATAAATGCATAACTTAATAATAGAGGCTTCAGAAAGCTGCGACACAAAAAAAATATCGTAAACTTTGCAATTTTTGTGTCGAATTTTGATCAATCGATCATTCACTTATTTACATAAGAATAGCAAATAACACTTTTTAGATCGTTGAAATTACCTTCGAGATGCGCTTGAAAGCGCTAAGTGCCAACGCTGCGTCACGTGTTCGAACGCGCGTTTCATACAAAACTGCAACGTCCGCACCATACGCGCGTTCGATACGGACGTTCGGAATGCGCCAAGCGCCGCGTATGATACGCGCGTACGGTACGGAAAATGTTATGAAAGTTTGTATGTTTGAATCTCTCTTAGTAGGTGTTATATAAATCTATGGATAGGTGTGCCTAATTGAAGATACGGACGTAGGGTACGCGCTATCGAACACCTAACGCAGAGTTGGCACTAAACTGTGCGAATTCTAAATTATGCTATTATCTGCCTTACTTAACTTGATTATGGTTTTTAAGCAATGGCAGACTATCAAATAATGATACTCTTTGGAATTCTTTCTTTTTGCCTGTGAAAGTATAAAAGATCAAATTATAAATTTGTAGGCGAAATAGACATAGAACAAGGATTGTAAAGTTGAAGTTGCCATGGCATGTACCTAGGTCGAAGGACAGAAGACTTGAGTATGGTAAAATGGGGTAATACCGGTCACATAAGCCAAAATGATCATACATCCAACAGTAATCAAAATTTTTTCACCAAAATAATTTTAAACACAAATATAATTCTTTCATTAATTAATTCTTTTTAAATAGTACTTTTCTTGATATCACTAGTTTAATTATTTTTGGTACATTTAAGAAATAAAAAAATCTGTCTTTGACCGGTATTTCACGCCACGATTGGTACCTAACTCCAGTCGGGTTTCGGCTGATGCCGGTCTAGCCTAGTATTACGCCCACTGCTGGACATAGGCTTCCCCCAATACTAGAAAAAGGCGTCCTTTCCTTCTTCTTATATACTTCGTTATTTTGTTCTGTTCCTTTTGCAATATATTTTTTGGAAACTTGCACTAATATAGTTGTTGCAGAAACAATGCAATAATCTTAAAAAAAGGAAGCTGATTCGGGATTAGTATTGACCAGCTATAGTCTTTATCATTTGACCGGTATAACCCAACATCATATTTTTTTTACAAAAAAACGCACTGCTTTTTTCTTAAAATCAGTATGATAAAGAATATGCAAGCTACATAGTTAAATTACCTAATCATAAAAATACAGAGAAAATATCAACTTGTCTCTTAATTACGAAGCTCGAAAAATTATAACGATTTGGCGAGAAAAAAAAATACGTGCGTTCTTCCTCGATGCGCGATGGAAAATCAGCGGAGGTCGACGCCGGATTGCTATGTATGGCTAGCGCTTCATATGCCTCTGTGTGCGCGCAAATATCTACTTGATTTTATGAGTTACAGTGCTGACCGGTATTACCCCATTTTACCCTATATCTTGAGTAGGTCCCATAAAAAAAATAAAGATAATAAAAAAACTCAGACAATCGCACCAAAGTAGGAAGCATAGCTTGTGATATGGGATACCTACAATGTAGCGAACTAGGGAGGGAATCTAGAATATAAATAAACGGAACATATTTTTTTTTGTTCCGTGCGGGAATCTAACCCGCAGCCTCACGATTTGGGAGTAGCGGTTTGGACCACGAAGGCCGTAAGTTCCCATGTGGAGTTGCTGGTGGCGGATAAAGGGAAGCCCCACAGATATTGTACCCCTATTTCAACGGGGCGCCGACCAAAAGCAGCTGCAGGGCCCTCTCGGCACTCCTTTGGGGTAAATGATAAATTCTTATGTAGTAACGGAACGTAAGGCGAATGAAGTGAATGTGTATGAGGACTGATGAATGAGTGAGTGAGCAAGGGAAGTATGGAAGGAGGAGTTTTTTTAATAAGAAGAAGTAAGATGGCTACGGTGGTGTAAAGTTGATTTAATGTACGTGTGGGAAAAAGAATAAAGTATTTACTAAAGAAGAAAGTTGTTTGATCTTGATTAAAATATCTCCACAATTAAAAGAAGATTAGGAAGTGCCAGCGGCGTGTGCACGTGGCGTCATTAACTTATAACCTAAGAAGATCAGAAGACGACGTTTGCAGACTTTATTGCTATAAAGCGCTATAAAGAAAGATGGTAGGAGGATCAAGCAGCGTTCAGTTGGAGAAACAAGGCGGTTTTTCTAAAGACATGGCGTCATTTGACGGCGGCATAGGCGGCGGCGTGGCCAAATTTAATGGCGAGGATAAGACGTATTCGTCAACTAAATGGGCAAGCGATATTGAAGATAATGCCGAAATATTTGGAAGGAATGCTCAGCAGAAACTCATCATAGCGAGGCGATCACTATGCGGCACGGTGGAGCTGTGGCTCAAATCGGAGAAAACTTTTAAGACGTATGCAGAGAGATTAATTCCAAGGAGATGCACGAACTGATGTCGGGACGCAAGAAGCAGAAAGATGAATCTTTTTACCAGTACATGCTAGTCATGAAAGTACTCGGACACACACATTGTCGGGTTTACTCTTCGCATCTTTCAACTAAGTGAACACATCCATTGAACGACCGTGAGACGCAACCAGCAACACGTATCGGAAATTACATACTGTAGTTGCCAGCTTTTTTTATACCGAGATGTCTGAACGCTGGTCGCTGCAGGGAGTTTTGGAGTATTTCCACGAAGACCCAGAGATACAAGAGGTCCTTACCAATGGTGAGTTTAAGGAGTTGGTGAACCCAGACCGCGAGTTCTTAAAAGCGCTAGAACTGCACTAGAGTATCAGGGCTTGGACCCACGAGTTATCATGAGACAACTTATAATAGAATATATAATATATTGGAACTCTTTACTGCTATACTGGCCGATGTGTCATAAAAAAAAGAAATGACATGTCAAGGATTTTGACAACGTCAGTCAGAAAAATGAAGAAAATGGTCCGCTGAGGAGAGATGTGAGGATTGGGGAAAAGAAAAAAAAATCGGGAGAGAACGCTGGAGGACGGCTGACCGATCCGGAAAAAGCCGCCGGCCCTCCCCGGCCACGACGTCCTGGCTCTACCTGAGGCGCCCCGCTCTGCTCGGCGCTCTTCACGGCTGCGGCCGTGCGCTATAACCCTCGCGGTGGTTCCTACCGCTGTGAGCGGCCTCTCTGCCGCTAACTTAGCGGTTGTTGGTGGCTGCCTCCGCCACTACCGCGGCTGTGAGCCGCGGTCTCCTACGGCGTCAACTGCGGCCGAGGGCCGCTAGCTCCAAACGTCTAAAATTAAACATTTTCCCTACAGTGCTATAGTGACATTAAGTGCCTTTCTCGTTTTATAAATTAAAATTAAAGTTTTTAAGTGTTAGTTAGGTAATAGTTTTCTTCCACTTCAGCACCCTTTTGAACTGTGAGCGACGGACCCCCTTCAGGGAATCGGCGCTTCGCGACAAACTCATCAGGAACAGAGCAAACTAAAGGTAGAGGTTGCAGAAGGATGAGGTTGTATGGGGCTTGGAGAATGCACTGTGGGATTTCCAAGTGACACCTGACACTAAAGAATCTACCAAGCTCTCCAGTCGTGGATCCTTTGCAAAAGACTTGCAGTTTCTAATCGCAATGTTTTTAATGAGGAATAACCACATTTAAAAAATCATAAAGAAGTCTCATGGTGCTCTCTTTTTTTTTTTTTTTTAATAAGTGACTGGCGCTTTGCACACGTAGCAACTTAAGTTTACAAAACTGACAACTTAGTTGAGGCAACCATCAACTTTTTTAGAAATTGCCACTTGCTGCAACTAGAGAATCTGCAATTGATGCAACTGGTAACCTTGTTGAAGCAACTATCAATTTTTGTAAATGTTCTAAAGGTTTCCAGTTGCAGCAACCACAAATTGGCCTTTACGGTTGTCGCAATTTTATGTGAACCTGGTTTGTTAGGTGAGTCCACTCAGTATTACGATGGACACCGGAGAGACAGCACTCGTTTAAATCGTTCATTGTTGATGACACCCCCAAAACGATATCCCAGGGGTGTCGTTAACAAAAAGCATTTGTTGACCACACCACCGTAATGTTGGGATTACATATCGCTTAAGATTATCGAGCTAGTATACTCTCAATGGTTGATATAAATAAATAAATAAATATGCATTAGTATCTTTTTATCTGTTTCTCTAATGCACTGGCTGATAACGTTTATGACGTTCAAAAGATAAATTATGTGTGAAGTAAATCAATATGTTGACATTTCTAATATATTCTACTATATTTCTAACATATGTTACTTTTTTTTTTTTTATAAGTGACTAAACCCGCGTTTGACCTCAATCTCACCTGATGGTAAGTGACGATGAGGTCGAAGATGAAAGCACACGGGTTTAGGAAGGAACTGGCTCTTTATACAATATTGCCGGAACACATTACCGCCGGAGCGGTAACATTTGGCGGCAGACTTTATATAAAGGGTGGTCGCTAGCCAGGCGGACCCAGAAGGGATCCTACCACCAAGCAAAAAATAAAAATTAAAAATACTGATGTCCCAAATCAGATTAATTAATACCAATGGCGGAGTAGCCTTACTTTTAGGCAATTATATTTCACAGCTTCTTTCTTTGCGATTGAGGTTTACTTTATGTAGTAGCGCCACCTACTGCTAGCCTTTGCACGGATTTTAGAGTCTATGATAAGGGTTCTTTTCTTTTTTTTTTTTTTTTTAACAACTGTCACGTTTCGCTCCCTATGTCAGCATCCAGTCTACAGAACTCATTCTGCGTTTCCGTGCTGTAGCCTGCGCACGTCGACTAAAATATATTAATTAGCTAGTTAAATTTTAAAAGTTTAAATGGTAAAAATTGTGCATCGAAGGAAGAGAAAATTCTCAAGAAAATAATTCGAGGAGGTTGAGACATCAAATTACAAATTCCGAAGAACCCAACGGTGTTGGGACTTATTAGAAAAAATGTCGTTGACACAAAAACTACCCACATTGTATGTGCGTGTAGTCATCGAGGTTCGATGCATACAATTAATTCTCCTATTTAGTCCGTTACTCGATAATAATATCGTCATTGGCGATTAATCTGATGTACGGTGGAGAATCTCTAATATAATTTTAATAAATATTAGAAAAAATGTCGTTGACACAAAAACTACCCACATTGTATGTGCGTGTAGTCATCGAGGTTCGATGCATACAATTAATTCTCCTATTTAGTCCGTTACTCGATAATAATATCGTCATTGGCGATCAATCTGATGTACGGTGGAGAATCTCTAATATAATTTTAATAAATATTAGAAAAAATGTCGTTGACACAAAAACTACCCACATTGTATGTGCGTGTAGTCATCGAGGTTCGATGCATACAATTAATTCTCCTATTTAGTCCGTTACTCGATAATAATATCGTCGTTGGCGATTAATCTGATGTACGGTGGAGAATCTCTAATATAATTTTAGTAAATATTAGAAAAAATGTCGTTGACACAAAAACTACCCACATTGTATGTGCGTGTAGTCATCGAGGTTCGATGCATACAATTAATTCTCCTATTTAGTCCGTTACTCGATAATAATATCGCCGTTGGCGATTAATCTGATGTACGGTGGAGAATCTCTAATATAATTTTAATAAATATTAGAAAAAATGTCGTTGACACAAAACTACCCACATGGTATGTGCGTGTAGTCATCGAGTTTCGATGCATATAATTAATTCTTTTGATTAGTCAGTTACCAGATAATATCGCCGTTGGCGATTAATCTGATTTGCGGTGGAGACGATCTTGCACGCCGAATCCAAGATTTGAAGTGCCCGAGCTACCTCCGTCATTATCAGCCTTTTTTTTTTGATACGATTAATGTCCCGGAAGAGGTCTAAAAACCAGCAGTTGTCGGCTGAAGATCTAAAGAATCTAAAGATAAGCCTGTTGAGGACTATCTTGTACCCGCAATTTGCAAATATTTACTTGTTCCCTTTATTAAATTTAGAAGCAAAAGCAGCATTGGCTGAAACTCTTACCAAACGAGATTCTATACATCAACAAAAAAAAAAAAAAAAAAGGGCAAATTGGAATCGCCTTGGCAGCTTTATCGCAAGCGATGGTAATCATTTTCAATGAAACTTTGAAGCAAAAACTTTTAAAACTGCTGAGTTACGCTTGTCGCGATAGCCAGAATAGGGAAACTAAAACTCATCGTAACATAATAATGAGTTCCATAAACGTATGCCTGCGTGACACGCTGACCAATACAAGTTGCGATGATTATCTATTGGGAGGAGATGTTGCTGAAACGCTGCAAATTGCAAAAAACGACGACGTCATCTCCGCAGCCACAGCTGCCGGCTCGAGCTCCACAGCAGAGCTACACGTACCCGCCACGTAGGACCTACCACGAACGGTCGTGGAACACTAGCAACCAGCGGAAATAAACCACCAGGTGCAGTGCGATGGACGTTTACGATATTTTCATCAAAAATGGGCTTAGATAACGAGTGATCCATTAATATTATCGTGAATAGCTGGTTACTAAAGACCTTTTAAAAATATCTGCCCGCTAAACAAAGTAGCTCTTGTGTTTACCCAAGGTCAATACATGGCCATAAAGTTTATATTTTAGCGTTGGATAAACTATTAAAAATAAATGCTATATTCGTATGTTCTCATGAGCCAGGTAAATTTTATCACAAATTTTTTCTTGTGCTCAAGCTATACGGTGAAAATCGCTTCATAAATAATTTAAAATCTTTGAATTAATTTACTACAAAACACTTCAAAATGGAAGATTACAGAACCGCTGATAAGTTAACAAAACAATGCTACATGTTATTTTTTCATCAATGTTGATAAGTCTTTCCGAAAGTACCTTCGATTTGAATATAACAACGTTTTATATGAATTCAAATATTAAGCGTTTGACTTATGCACCGCTCTTTATATAAGTATTTACTAAAATATTAAAACCAGTCATGGAATTTTTACGTCGGGATAATTTTTTCATCCATAATATATCTAGATAATATATTTTACATTGGCAAAGATTGTGATGATTGTAATGAGAATGTTTGGATTACAAAACATATTTTAATAAATTTAGGTTTCATAATGCATACGAAAGAAGGTTGCTTTGTTCCTAGAACACAATGTAAATTCCTTGGGTTTATTTTTGATTCAGAGAAAATTATTTTAAAACTACCCACAAAAAAAAAAAAAAAAAGTTCTTAAAATAGAAAAAATAATACACAAAGTTATTCGAGCAATTTAAAATATTGTCACCAAAAAAAAAAAAAATCCTACTTATGATCAGGTAGTGAATTTACCCAGATATAATAAAGATGATTTTACTTGGTGGTTAAATTATCTAGAAGAGGGCTTTTCTCCTCTTAGAACAGGCCAATACACTAAAACTATCTATCCTGACGCATCATATACTGGCTAGGGCGGGTTTTGTGATGGAAAAGAGGCAGCGGGTCATTGGAAGGAAAGCGAGTCGTCGCTACACATTAATACTCTGGAATTAAAAGCAGTTTTTTCGGACTTAAAACATTCGCATAATTATGGTAGTTACGATTGTGATATATTGTTAAGAATAGATATTACCATTACCTGTATAAATAGAATGGGTAGTGTTCAGTTTTCACATATGGATCATATTACCCGAGACCAATGGAAATAGCGTGAAATGCGTAAGATCAATATCTTTACATCTTATATTACTTCAAAAGATAATATAGAAGCTGAGAGTTTGTCACGAAAACAGTTTAATGACACTGAATGGGATCTAAGTGACTATACCTTTAATAATATAACAAATAGGTTTGGAATACTATCGGTTGATCTTTTTGCAAACAGATGCAACTTATAATGTCCTATTTATGTAACCTGGAAAAATGACCCAGATGCAAAAACTCTTCAGAAAATTGTTAGTGAAAAGTCTGTGGGTATTGTGGTAGTACCATACTGGCCCACGCAACTATGGTTGCCATTGTTTAAAAGGTTGTGTTGTGATTGTATTTACTAAATACTAATTCGCTGAAATCTCCTTTCAGATCTGCGCTCAACCTTCATTAAACATTAACCTTGGTTGCCGCGAAATTGTTCAGAAAGCGTTAGTAAAAAGATCACTGTCTTCAAAGTCCGTTGAAATTATGTTGGCATCTTTGTTGGATAATTCTTACCGAGACAGTGTGAAGGAGGTATCAAGGCGTGGATTGAATATTGCAAAAATAATAATTTTAGTTTTACTCAAACTTCTAAACCAATAATTGTTCATTTTCTAACTGAAATTTTCGAAAAAGGTGCTAAGTACGGTACTATTAATAGCTATAGATCTGCATTATCATTAATATTAAACATAAATTCCCAATATGACAGGTTAAAAAGTTTCATGAAAGGAGTCGTTATGTGAAGACCAACCACATCAAGTATGATCTTACCTGGGATCCAGCAGTTGTATTGAGCTACTTACCTACAAAATTTCCTAATGAAGACCTTGACTTAAAGACTCTTTTCCAAGAAAACTGTTACACTAATAGCTCTTGTAACGGAACATCGTGTTCAAATTTTATCCGTGACAAAGATTAAAAATATTTTAATAACTAAAAAAGGTACTTATAAAAGGGTTTATAAAAACCTCTAAATTTAATAGTAAACAGACCTTGGTAAAGTTTCCGTTTTTTAATATTCGTCCAGAAATTTGTCCAGCAAAAACCTTACAGATGTAGGTATATAAATAAAACGAAAATTTAAGGAAACCTGATAATTTGTTTATTAGTTTTAAGAAACATATAGGTTTCCAAACTTTAAGTCACTGGGTTAAAAACACTTTAACTCTCAGTGGTATTGATGAAAATATTTTTAGTGCACATAGTACATGACATGCTGCTACATCAAGAGCTATTTATTTAGGAGTTTTTATTGACCTATCAAAAAGACTGCAGGATGGTCGGATTCTTCCTCAGTCCTTGCTAGAAATTATAACAAACTTTGTAACGAAAAATAATTTGCCTAATCATTGTTGAATTGTTTTCAATAAGTATGTTTATTTACTATTGAAGAGTTTTACCTTACTACTCTGCCAATTCATTTCACTATAACTAATCTTTAAACATCCTACATAAAGTAAACCTCAATCGCAAAGAAAGAAGCTGTGAAATATAATTGAGGATCAAACGAACTTCTAAAGTGAAGTTCGATCCTAATTATGTGAACAGCTTCTTTCGAAGCGATTTAATATAAACCCACCCGTTATTATGCTTTGAAATAAGCATAATATGAATATGTTTCAACATGGAGTAATTTCAATTTATATTTGTATTTTACCCAACCCCAATATAGTGAAATGAACAAACAGGATTAAGACAGATTGACTTTAAACAAAATGAGTTCTGTAGACTGGATGCTGACATAGGGAGCGAAACGTGACAGTTGTTAAAAAAAAAAAAAAAAAGAAAAGAACCCTTATCATAGACTCTAAAATCCGTGCAAAGGCTAGCAGTAGGTGGCGCTACTACATAAAGTAAACCTCAATCGCTTCGAAAGAAGCTGTTCACATAATTAGGATCGAACTTCACTTTAGAAGTTCGTTTGATCCTCAAATATAAATATCATAAACATAAAAATTATGCAGATGGATCAGTATATTGGAGATGTTCCTCTTACAAAAAGTTGAAATGCCATGGAACGGTTACTACTAAGGTAAGTATGGTTTGGGAATTCCCGTCATTTTCAGAGTCCCGGGACTCGAGACAGCTCATGACCAGACAAATTGTGTATACCTACTCTTGTTTCAGAATGAAGAAGTACATGTATTTGGCAAATTACACACATGTGAGCCAAATGTGTACAAAAATGATGCGCTTAAAATAATGAATGAGCTTAAGGAAAACGTTATAACAAGCGATGAACCTATACCGAAACTTTACAATGCTGTAACAAACTCCATTGAAGAGACTGGCTTAGAATTAGTTATACCTATACCCTCATTAAATAATTCCACTAGTTTTTTGTATGGTGCACGGAACAAGAGTTTGGATTAAAAAAAACAGTGTATAAATCGGTCCGTGAAATAGAAATTCCATTAAAATTCCGTGATCAGATTTTAGCAGATTATTGTTACAAAGATGAAAAAATTCTAGTATTTTGTACTAATAATTGCAGGCAAGCAATAGCAAACGTGACTGAATTTTTTATAGACGGCACTTTTAAAACATGCCCAACTCCATTTACTCAGATTTTTTCTCTGCACGGAGATGTTGGCAGCACATTAGATAATACTCACGTTGTACCCTTAGTGTTCGCACTAATGACCCACAGGCGACAGAGTAGTTATTTTAAACTGTTCAGCATGATCAAGTCGCAACTTTGTGAATGGAAACCGATTAAAGTTCATTCTGATTTTGAAATGGCATCAATGAACGCGTTAAAAATGTTATTCCCCAATATTGTTCTGAAAGGTTGTTACTTTCACTGGTGTAAAAACATTAACAAAAAAGCAGATAAACTTGGTAATTCAAAAGTTTACGCAGAAAAAAGAATTATAGGGTTAACAAAGGCGTTAGCGTTGCTGCCTTCACATCATATCATGGAAGGGTGGCAATTCATAAAGGCTTTATGTGTAGGCAATATAGAAATGACAAAATTTATAAGATATGTGGAAACTTTTTGGTTGAAGAAACATTCGTTTGATGTGATTAGTGTATTCGGAGAAAGGCATCGCACTAACAATGTGCTTGAGGGATATCATTCAAAATTGAATAAAAACTTAAACACCAGCAACAAAACATTGCTGCGTTTGTTGAATAAAATTATGCCCTACCAAGGGTCAGGATCCATCACAAGCCAAAGAAAAAAAAAGCAGATCAGTAACGATAATATGATCATGGAAATCCAGATGGGATTAGTGTCTGGAAGTCTCTCAGTAGGCCAAGCTTTGGAGCAATTAAGAAACTAAACGTACTTTTCCTTCTCGCGGTATCTATATCTATATTACACATTTGGTCACTTTGCTAGGGTGAATAGATACATAACGAGTGAGTAAAAACTTCTTGAATTAGAAAAAGTTTAAACTTTGTTGAAAAAAAAGAAGAAAAAAATTTTCACTCATGTCGGGCGATACACGTGAACCTTGTGAACATAGGGGAATTGTGCTTAAGATGACATACTTTTTCTTTCAAGACAAATATCTATACATATAATAAAATGGTAGGAAAGTCAAAACTGTACATTGAATATTTTTTTAAAAGAATACTTGGGGTATGATCTACAATCGAAACAGAAACAAAAAATATAGTTTTAAGAATTTTTGTCTGTTTGTCTTTCCGGGATAAACTCAAAAAGTACTGCATGGATTTACTTCAAATTTGGCATGAAGATAGTTAAGAAGTCGGGTCAACATATAGGCTACATATTATCACGCTAACAGTGTTATAATCGTAGGTGCGTTTGGTGCTGCATAGCGTTCACGCAGACGACGTCGCGGGCAGCAGCTAGTTTAAAATAAATATAGTCATGTGAGATCAGCATATTGCGTATATTATTAAATGTATCATAATCAACAAAATATTTTAGTTTTAGAACAATCAACGTAACATAAAATTAGAAAACAAACATAAATGGCACTTAGGTCGACATGTGTAAGACGACATACCTATAGGGTAAAATGACATAGTATGTCATCTTAGACTTTAAAGGTATGTCGTCTTATACCATCCTTATTTTATGAGCATAGTTCACAAATAAATTGTTTCTTCTTTTCTGGTAAGTCTGCACATAGAGTATGGCACCAGCTAGAACACAAAAAAGTACTGTGTGATGAAAGTAGGTTTATAACGACCAAGATTTAGTGGAGTACTATAAATATGAGGACGAAGGGTGGCTTGTTGTACGTTAAAATGTTTATATGCTAAAAGCCAACCCATCCTCTTCTCCTTTACAGCTTGAATAGCCACATCCATGTCTTTTTGTGACCAATTTTTCCGCGTCGATGTTCGTTTGTAATTAAGTAGGTAAAGTAGTTTGTATTATGTAGGCAAAGCAGAAAAATAAATAAATACAACGATCCTATTTACAAGGGTAAGATGACACAGTATGCCATCTTATACTCACGCTTTCTATGTCATCTTACCCAATTGATTTGTGAATTTAGTTGTAAGCGTTGTGACAAAAGTTTATAGGTTAGAACGCGCTTTTAGCGTAAATTGCGTCATATAATAATTCTATTTTATATTTCAAATTAGTACAAATAAAAAATCCTTACCTTACGTGTATTTTCACCACCAAGCAAATGCGAATGCAAAATTTTTTGTATTTTAGAATCATGAAAACATGAACTACCTGCCAATCTGCGTTCACTTTCCGCCATACTGAATTTGAACATTAGCGACACCTACCAGACACTCTCTAAAACGTCACAAGATCGCACTAAGTGCGAATATTTAAATCAATATAGGTAGTGTGTCATCTTATCTTGGTATGCCATCTTAAGCACAATTCCCCTATTACTATCTGAAAAAAAAAATCATTAAATTGTTGATTTTTGAATGGTGAAAAAAATGTCGAAACGATCCAAACATGAGCATGAAAATAAAAATGCTCATTTTAACGATTCCTATTGTCAAATCTGGGATACTCAAGATACTTAGATGCTCTATGAACAATATTCTGTTGATGTTAACCCCTCAACTTCACAAACAGTTCAGGAAAAGAAGGAAGTTGGCGTTCAATCTGACAATTATAATTGTGAAAAGGGAAAATGTAAGTACACAAACACCTGAAACGGCTAATGAAGCAACCCTGCAAGAAGCAAATCGTAAATTCGGTGAATTTGTTGGCCAAGAACTTGACAACGTACTTGCGGTAAAAAGAAGACAGATTATGTTTGAAATAATAAGGATTATTGAGCATCGTTCATATTAAATAAGAATTATCTTTCGAAGTTATTTTTATTTTATTTAATATTTTGGTATCCTACTAAGTTTAACTAACTTACTATTAAGTTTAAAGAATCTATAAAAAAAAATATTAAAATCAGGGTAACAACACTATTTATTAGTGGTGTCGTTAACAAATGGTTTTTGTTAACGACACCCCTGGGGTGTCGTTTTGGGGGTGTCGTGAACAATGAACGGTTTAAATTATATTACGTCGGCGTCGCCGACACGCTGGCAACTACAACAAATTATTCGCAGCAATCGTCGGTTTTGGATTCATCCCTTCTTGCAAGATAGGACTAGATTTATTAACATAAATGAGCTTCAGAAACATAATGACAACTTTAAACAATATTTTAAAATGTCTGTTTACATATTTAATAAGTTGCTGGAAAGTGATTTAAAACTACAGAATACAGTGATGAGAGAAAGTACTACATTGGTTGAAAAGTTCGCGGCCTGGCCATTAAAAAAAAAACTTTTGTTATTTTTTCTGCCGTCATTTTGAACTGTCAATATTCAATGTCAGCCCGCGAATTTTCAATTTGATATCTTGTTTAAATAAAATTTTACGAACAATATAAATACGTGTGTAGAATAAATTTTCACTAATGGAGAAATTTGAACAACGTGCTGTGATTAAATATTTGTTTAAAAAAAGATTAACACCAAAGGAGATCCATGATGACATGCAAACAACATTAGGGGAATCTGCCCCGTCTTATACCACTGTGAAAAAATGGGTTGCAGAATTTAAACGTGGACGAGAGAACATCGAAGATGACCCTCGCTCCGGCAGGCCAATGACGTCTACGACCGAAGAAAACATCAATAAAGTGTGTGATCTCATATTGAAAGACCGTAGATTGACTATCAGAGAAATTGCAGACACTATAGGCATCTCATATGAACGGACGCAAAACATCATTGTCCATGAACTCGGCTTTTCTAAGGTTTCGGCTAGGTGGGTCCCCAGATTGCTTTCAGTAGAGCAAAAGCGAATTCGACTCACGATTTCTCGCGACTGTTTGGAGATGTTCGAGGCTGATCCACAAGGTTTTCTTGACAGATTTGTGACAATGGATGAAACCTGGGTTCACCACCCCAGAATCAAAACAACAATCCAAACAATGGAAAAAATCAGGTGAACCAACTCCGAAAAAAGCAAAGGCAATTCTGTCGGCTGGCAAGGTGATGGCATCGGTTTTTTGGGATGCTAAGGGTGTCATTATGGTGGACTACCTTCCAAAAGGCGAAACAATAAACTCTGCGTACTATAGCACCCTTCTGCGCCGTTTACGTGAAGAAATTAAACAGAAACGCCCAGGATTACTGAGAAAGAAAGTGTTGTTTCACCAGGACAACGCCCGAGTCCACACGTCTGTCGAGTCTATGGCTCAAATTCGTGATTGTGGTTTCGAATTGTTGCCACATCCAGCTTATTCTCCTGATTTGGCACCTTCGGACTTTCACCTGTTTCCAAACCTGAAAAAACACCTCGGTGGGCAGAAATTTTTAACGAATGAAGAGGTCGAAGCCGCTGTTAACCTGTATTTTGAAGACCATGAGGAATCTTTTTTTAAAACAGGTATGGAAGCTCTGGAAAGCAGATGGAAGAAGTGCATAGAGCTAAATGGAGATTACGTCGAAAAATAAAAATATTTTTGTATGTGCTTTATTCTGTTTTCTTGACTAGGCCGCAAACTTTTCAATCCACCCTCGTATATACCCCAAAGAACGACTTGCTATTGCTGATTTTAGAAACTTTTGTTAGCTGCGATTGTCAGTTGCAAAAACCAGCAACTTAATCAAAGTTGCTAATTGCGAGTTGCTGCAATCAGAAACTAACTCCTAACTAGAATTGCTGTGTACGCAATTCCATTGGAATAATATATGAACAGGGAGTTGTCAGTTGTCGGTTGTCGCAACAAGGCGCATGAAGTTTATCGTCTGCTAAGCGCCTAAACCCGCGTTTGACCTCAATCTCACCTGATGGTAAGTGACGATGAGGTCGAAGATGAAAGCACACGGGTTTAGGAAGGAACTGGCTCTTTATACAATATTGCCGGAACACATTACCGCCGGAGCGGTAACATTTGGCGGCAGACTTTATATAATGGGTGGTCGCTAGCCAGGCGGACCCAGAAGGGATCCTACCACCAAGCGCAGATCCAAGATCTCTCACAAGATCCACCAAGATCTCTCCCCCATCCTTGAAATGCTGAAGGAGACGTACGATATAATTGATGAGACTCGGAAGTCGGGCACATCGCTGGGCTCAAAGGATATTACTCGCCCTAGGATAGTTGGGGCAATGCCATCTTTGGCTGTTAGAATGTACCACGAGAGGCATGTGAAGGAGACTGTGCCCTACCTGACCATCCCAGGCGTTTCACAGATGGTGGTTTCAGAAGATGCCAGTGTGTCCTCAGTAGACACCACTCAAGACAGTCCAGGAATCACACATGCTATATGCTGCCCCTTCTTGCCGTCTCTCCGTCCCAGGAGTCTTCCCCACATGGCAAACATACACGCAATAATGTTATGTGGCAGTAAGGTTGGACGACATCATTCACAAGAAGGAAAAAGATTACACAGTCCTGTCAGACCTGATGACCTATTACAAAGCTGGGTTTGAGTCATACCAGACCGGTCAAGAGTAGACGACTTCACTAAGATTGGTCTTCTGGCCTCCCACAGGTAGGCACAGGGACAGTAAAGCTTGGATTTCTTCGGCTTCCCATTTGTCGGCCAACCCGTATCCTGGGCAGAAACAGGACCGGGGGTATAACGACTGCGAGGAAGAAAACCTCTCCAAAAAATTACCCCACTCCCCGGGTGTCCGAGCGCCTCGTCTGAGGGATGAGTGGCTGTGGGAGTACACGGTCGGCCTGTGTAGGGGAAGCGCAAGTCGGAACACCTTCCGAATGCTCTTTGGGGACATACCTGGAGTTAGTGCTGGTTGATGGATGTCAGAATTTTCAGAGCGCCGAAATGGCTTCTTACAAACCCGAACGTCTACTGTTAACAATTATAGGTACAGCTCCCGGGACCGACTGCTTAACGTGCCCGCCAAAGCACGGAATGTCTCCGTGAGAAATGAATGGCCGGCTGTCACTCAATCAAGTACCGACCGCGCCGACCGTTTCGTAATACAATAACCAAGGCGCCAGGACGAATTCCATCTCGGACGCATTAGATCGAGAATCTAATGTGTTACGCAATTTCTCCGGATGATGGAAGGCCAGATAGCACGCTCGTGGACTAAAGCGATGCGATTCCACCAGATTGCGGCGCGGCTGGGGGAGTTATATTCTGGTGATCTAATACGATGCGATTTCACTAATCCCCAACCTTTTCCGGCCAGAGTAAAGTCCCTGGGATACAGAGGTCAAGAGAATTCACAGAGGTGCGGCGTGCAGGTGTTCACAGCATGCCGCGCAACAATGGTGTTAAAATGCTGCGTAGCTTAGTTGTTGACACGTTTTATGGTTAACGTACCTACAGCCAGTACCAAAAAGCGAGTCCTTTATGATCCTGTCAACTATCAACCTGTGTGAATCACCTTCATACTTTGTAAAGTAACGGAACGTCTATTGAACGATCAACTTCTGGCATACCTTAAAACCCGAGAGCTCCTTATACTAGCGATACCCAATATGGTTTCCACAGTAGTCGCTCGACTGGGGGGCAGACACACAAATGAGAAATAACTGTCATGGCTAATGGAAATTGATCAGGAACAATAATGATAATGGCCAACAAAACGAATAAACGATTGGATTCGCTACCTAAACAGTAAATGAACTAAACAGTGTTTAATTCATTTAATGATTTTAACACATAATATTATTAGAGCATCCCGCAAAACTTGGTAAAGTATCTACATAAAATGTATTTTATGTAGATAATTTATATTTATTCAACAGTAAAAAGGATAATATAGTGAAAAACGTATAAAACTGTTTTTAGCAGTATGGTTGGAAACCCTATCCCTGAGTCAAGGCCTCAAATCACAGGAATTCTGAACTGGAAAAGTCTGGGGCCTAACTGATTACAGAATTATTTGCTCATGGGATGTTCTGTGTCAATTTACTTTGGCTTGTCAATTCCAGGAAGCTCTAGATACCCGAAGTTCTGCACTTCTGGGGTCACTCATCTAGTTCCTTAGTCTAACGATACTTCGGATCCATCGAAATAGCGGTCCATATAGTATCTCTACCACCGTTCTGAGCATCAAGATTCGTCAGCATTTACATTTTAACTGCGTTATATCTGATGCTCAGAATGGATGTAGGGCTGGTAGCCGCGTATCAAAGGAACTCCTTCTCGTGGACGCTGTCGTCGGCAAACTGGTCAAACGCAACCGTCGCAATTCCTCCGCAGCCTTAATCGACTATAAAAAAGCTTACTCCGTACCTCGTACATGGTTCTTGAAGGTTCTAAAACTATACAAAATCGACGTAGCAGTTCGAATATTTCTCGAGCGATGCATGAGACAATGGAGTATTTTTGGTGGACATAACTATTTCACATGACGAGAACCTCGTGAGGGCCGAGACCGAAAAGCAACGCAAGTACTTGGACCTTGCACGCGATGTGACCGAAATGTGGGAAATTATGCCTTGAAAATACCTTGAAAGGCTGGGGTTCGTCGATGGTTCGCTTCTAGTCCGCTCGTAAAGAGTGATCTTGCTCGACGATGCCCGAATCTGACGCTTGCCCTGGTTCCTTGTCGGGTCCTTCCGTGTTGTTTTTAAAATACCCGATAATGGTAATGTAACTTTTTATTGTCGTTATAATATAAACAGTTTAAGTAAATAAAACCAGCACATAACTACTGAAGACCGTTAAATCTTGGAAGAAAACTATTTTTTTTTAATGAGAAACTTTTGGTAATGTTATGCCCAAACCATAATCTATTATTAGGTATAGAAGAAAATTATAGAACCTTTCTAGAGTGAACGTAACTTAAATCCAGAGTTTATTTGAGAAAATATATGATTTAACCGTGCGGTAAGTGTCTAATTGGAGCTTCCAAAACACAGACATGTCTTGAAAAAGCAGCTCACCTTAACGCCCTCTTAGAAAAAATTAAGTCCAACAATTTGTGTTCATCGATCAAGTTGCTTCCAAAAAGTAAGGAATCATCTCGAAGGTCCGGCGGTACTTTGGAACTGAACGGTTATTTACCTTATATACAGCCAAGGGTCGCTCTTGCATGGAGTAGGTAGGTGCTGCTGCCACCATTCTGATTTACTTTCTGTCAAATATCAGCTAGAAGCGCTAGATCGTGTTGACCATAATACCTGGTGTTGACCAAAGAGCCCCGAAGCCTATTAACAACGACAACCTTACAAATAAACGATCCCAGACTTTAGAGTATCGACGTAAGATTTAAGACGTAATATTTCCAGTATACCTACTACAAAATACTTACTTTTTGGTGAGTACTCGAGTGCTCTTCTCAAACAAATTGTAACAAATCCTTTTCCCATGACAACCAGACGCAGACGGAACTTCGATAAAAATATAGTGGATTTAGCAGAAAGTCGAACAAAGTGCTTCGACATTTGCTTTTTGTTACTGGTAGCAAAATGTGGCACAAACTCCTGAGTCTCTTTTCCTGTTTACTACAGTCCTGGTACTTTTAAGTGTCGAGTGAGTAGGTTTCTCATGGATGGACGCATACCATCGAAGTCCTTATGTTCAATTTCCATCAGGTGTCATGGAGGACAAACGTGCCATCCTTGTTATGTAAAAAAACATCCATTAAATATTTTCTTTAGTTTTCGCGATTTATACTATCAAAAAGTGTTTTATTTTAGATCCATTATCTCTTTGTCATAAGTATGTCGAAATCCAGTAGGAAGTCTGGGTAGATAATAGCATCTCTTCAAACTTGTATGTAGGTATAGTTTTGATAGTTTGGCCCAATAATTTTTATGTTATGATTTATTTTAACATTTTTTGATCCGTCGAAAGCCCCAGTGTAATATCTATTCTAATTAAATAATCTAATTTTAGTATGGACCTATCAACTTTGTTGGCACAAAAATTGCGACCCCGAACTGTTTTCTCAAAAAAGCAGTTTATATTAGACCTTTCTAGAATCTCTACTATAAAAATCATTTATGCAACGTGGAGCAATAGACCCTTAATATTTTATACAAAAAAGTTGCGCAAGAAGTGTTGTATTGCAGGAACGTATAGCGTTCGGGATGTGGGCTATTACAAAATCGTGCTTTTTCTTTACCGTTTTCGAACTAGTGCGTTCTCTTTCCCAAATGTCTATAAAAAGAAAAATCAACCATGAAGTTTTTACTAAAAAAATCATAGAAGTTTTTATGATTCATGCAAATATTTCTAAAAAGAACCTACTTAGTAATTTGTTTCAATATCAGATTTAATGATTTGATTCAATGAGTTTGGTTAGGGTTCATCTCATTACATTTTCATTTCGTTACTACTGTAGCTACCCTAGCAACTAGCTGCTACTACCCGACTACGGCGCAACAGCGAGGATATGTGTGTGCGAGCGAGATAGACGCACCTATCTCGCTCTGCGAGAGTTTCGAATGAAATAGCTGATTGTTTATTATTTCTTTCTAACACCTGTATATATTAAGCTTTATCAATTTATTAAATCATTATTTTACTAATCATCAAACTGATCGTTTAATTTCAACCTCAAGTAAGCCGGAGCTATAGTGGTGACCCCGACCTCAGAACAATGGAAGAAAAACAAGAAGTTGGCAGCATCGCGCTATCCATGCGCATTCCACCCTTTTGGCGCGACCGACCGCGATTGTGGTTTATAACATTTGAAGCAGCCACCAACGATCTCAAGAAAAGTCAAGCTCAGCTCGCTCTAATGGTCATCGCTCAACTAGACAAGCCAGACGTCGAACAAATCAGCGATCTTCTTTACATCTCAAGAAAATCAATACAACTTAATAAAGGACCGGCTCATATCAGTTTACGAAGAAAGCGAAGGCAGACAGTTCCAGAAACTCCTATCAGAAATGGAGCTCGGCGACCAACGGCCATCGCAGTTGCATAGAAAAATGCGAGATCTTGCGAGAAACAAAGTTCCCGACTCTACTCTTCAAATGATGTGGATGAACCACTTGCCTGCACACGTTCGCTCGGTACTAGTCGTCAGCGATACATTTTCAACGAAGGCTCAGTTAGAAGATCTATCTTTATTAGCCGACAAGTTAATAGAGCAAAGCCGAGAAGTAAACGCCGTCTCAACCGTTCCAGAAACTTCAGCTTCGTGCAGCCATCGACACTCAAATGAAAATCTGCTACTTATTGAAGAAATAAGAAAATTAACATTAGAAGTCGCCGCTTTAAAAACACAACATCAAACATACGGGCGCGGCCGTCATCCATACATTGCGCGAGAGAGAGACAGAAGATATCGTTCTCGCAGCCGCTCTTCAATACCGTCGCCGTACTGTTTTTATCACCGACGCTTCGGAAAAAGCGCGCGAAAATGTACAGCACCCTGCAGATTTTTGAGTGAAAACTCGGAAAACTAAATTCAGCGCTGGCAGCGGCGGATACCAGCGTTCATATACAATCAAACCGCCTTTTCGTAAGGGACAAGAACTCAAAACTACAATTTTTGGTAGATACCGGTGCAAATATATCGGTTATACCGAAAATAAAAGGAACATCTTATCAGCAACTTACGTTCAAACTATACGCCGCCAACAACACTGCCATACCTACATACGGTGAAAAAACGCTGGAACTGGACCTCGGACTACGACGTCCGTACAAATGGAAATTTATAGTCGCCGGAGTTAACAAGCCGATACTTGGAGCAGATTTTTTAAACTACCACCAACTATTAGTGGATCTGAAAAATCGAAAGTTAATCGACAACGTCACAAGCTTAGCTGTCTCCGCGATTGCATACAAATGTGCAACCCCAACTATAAGAAGCATAGATCAACAACAACCATTTCACGATATACTAGCGAAGTATCCCGGAACAACGCGACTCACTTCTATGAATTTGAACCCGAAGATTACAGTCGAACATTTTATAGAAACAAGCGGACCGCCAGTCAACTCCCGTGCCAGACCAATACCGCCGCATAGATACGAACCTGTCAAGAAAGAATTCGAGTCCATGATCGAACAAGGTCTATGCCGCCCTAGCAAAAGTCCATGGGCGAGTCCATTACACGTCGTACCGAAAAAGAACGGCGATTTACGCATTGTTGGAGATTATCGTCGCTTAAATGCCGCGACTAAGCCAGACCGCTACCCGATACCACGTCTTCGAGACTTCAACCATCTACTCTACGGCAAGACGATCTTCTCTACACTCGATCTTAATAGAGCCTACGGACAATTGAGCGTGCACGAGAGAGATATAGAGAAGACTGCCATCATAACGCCTTTCGGTTTATTCGAATTTCCTCGAATGTGCCCTGGTTTACGCAATGCGGGGCAGACTTTTCAACGCTTTATTCACGACGTGCTAAGAGGATTAGACTTCATTTTCCCATTCATCGACGACGCACTGATAGCTTCTACGAATGAGGAAGAGCACCGTCAGCACCTACACATAGTACTACAACGATTCGAAGAAAACGGAATAACAATAAATCCAGCCAAATGTGTTTTCGGCGCGGAAGAAGTGAAATTCTTAGGCTACACTGTGAACTGCGACGGAATCAAGCCACCTAAAGAAAAAATTGCTGCTTTGAAAACCTATCCGAAGCCTAAAACCATTCAAGAGCTAAGAAGATTCCTCGGTATGATAAACTTCTATAGAGAGCACATACCTAACGCCGCGAAAACGCAATCGCCACTCACTGCGTTTATGCATAACTCGAAGAAAAACGATAAAACTCAAATTAAATGGACAAATGAGGCTGAGTCGGCTTTCAACGAATGCAAGAAAGAGATAGAAAACGCCGCTCTACTAGCTCATCCACATCACTCCGTCCCGCTCGCACTCATGTGCGACGCTTCTAATACTTCAGTGGGCGCAGTACTACAACAACGAGTAAATAACGTTTGGCAACCGCTCGGGTACTTTTCAAAGAAATTATTACCCGCTCAAGTAAACTACAGCACCTATGATCGCGAGCTTTTAGCGATTTATATGGCTATGAAGCACTTTAGAAAAACCTACGAAGGCCGCCATCTGATAGTATTCACAGACCACAAACCTCTTATCTACATGTTTACCAAGACACGCTGCGACACAGAAACACCGCGAAGAATGAGACAGATTATGTTCATCAGTGAACAGACGTATAGATCGATGTGAAAAAACAACCGCATTAGCTAACCTCAAAACCGTTCATTAGCTAACTTCAACCACCTCTACTGCAGCGGGGCTCTGGGGTGGTTTGATCGATCTTTCTTCTTGTTCCATCGTTTCATCTGGTGGAGTGAGGGGTGAGGGCAGACGAAGCCGTCTTGCTTCGTCCGCGTCTAGAACCCTCTTCATGTCGTAGTAACGCAAGACTGTAAGTTAAAACAAGTATTAAGCGACAAATTCTTTATTGACTACAAGTAGCTTATTGTTATTTTAATTGTTAAGAAACACTCATTCATTTTGTTTATTTTTTATATAGTTATTAGTTTTTTTTTTCATTCATTTTTATGTAACTTTAACTTTTAAGATAGCTGTTTATCTGTTTATATTTTTAATTTACCCAACATTAATCATAGGATTTTTTTTTCTTTTCTTTTCTTTTTATTTTTAACCTTTTGTTAATGTCTTTTAGTTTTATAATATTTCTGTTTTGTTTATAATTTGCCATAATTTTGTACAATTTTCATTTTCTTTTCTTCCTCTTGTCAACGCCCTTTACTATATGTGGAAACTTGTAATTGGCCTTCAGCTTTATGAAAAACAAATCAACACTGTCAAATTTAGTTATATTTGTTGAAAAAACCCTAACAAATATGAGTAACTGCAAGAAAATCGATGCTGTTTATAGTGATTTTAGTAAAGCGTTCAATAAGGTTAACCATCACATACTGCTTACGAAATTATCAAACATTTTTAACATTCATGGATCCCTTTGGAACTGGTTTCAATCTTACCTAACTAATCGCCAAGCTGTGGTTGTAGTAAATGGATACGTTTCCTATGCTTTCACACCAACATCAGGAGTACCTCAGGGCTCACCGATTGGACCGATCTTATTTAACATCTTCATAGACGACATTAAATATTGTTTCCTCAGCTCACATTTCGAGATGTACGCAGATGATCTAAAAATTTATAAAGTAGTTGAAACGGTTTCGGATTGGGTCCTTTTGCAACAAGACATTGACAGGTTCTATACTTGGTGTCAACTTAACGCTATGGACTTAAATGTAGAAAAATGTCACCATATTAGATTTTCACGTAAAAAAGTAAGCATTAACATGAACTACAAAATAAATAATGATACTCTAAAAAATGTACGTGAGGTTCGAGATTTAGGGGTTGTAATTGACACAGAAATGAAGTTTACTAAGCAAATAGATAATGTTGTTAAGAAAGGGAATAAAATGTTGTCATTTCTGAACCGTAACACAAAACAATTCAAGAATGTAAATGCCCTAAAAACTTTATACTTTGCACTGGTACGTAGTCATGTAGAATACTGTTCCATAGTATGGTATCCCAATTACAAGAATAGTATTGATCGTATAGAAAACATACAAAGGAAATTTATTCGAGGACTCTCCATTTTATCCGGCATCAGACGATCAGTCAAAGAGTATGAGGATAGGCTTGATTATTTTAAAATAAAACCTCTTTTCTGGCGTAGGGATTATTTAGGACTACTATTTTTATATAAATTAATTAATCAAAATGTAGATTCCCCGCCATTGTTGTCTCAAATACATATTAATGTCCCCAGATCGTCATCAAGGTTAAAACACTATATACCCTTTAATGTGAAAATTTGTAGAAATAATTATGGGAACAATACACCACTATCGTATGTCCTCCGAAAATGCAACTCTGTCTTTTACAGACTTGATATTGATTTCTCATCTAAAATCGGCCAATTCAAAAAGTTACTAAATTCTTGTATAAAATTTTAAGTAAATTTAAATTAATCTTAATAGTGTAAATTGTAAAATTTTGTAAATTGTATAATATTGTAACGTAAAATAACCTAGATTGTAATTAAAATTAATTAAAAGAGCTTTGTTTTTATAGTACCTATCTAAATATAATAACTATTACATCTTTAAATTATGTAAAAAAAATTGAGTTTTGTTTATATACGAACTATTATTTTAACTGAGATTGTTGTGCTCACCTTTTAAAATCATTTTAATAAGTGTTTAATTGTGCAATTTTATTGAAAATGTTTGTAAGATGTATTTTAGTTGGTAAGCCATAAATAAATAAAAACCTTGAATATAAATACATATATAGATAAACGCCCAGACCCGGAACTTTTTTTTTTCTTGCACTTAAACACGAGAGAAATGGCGCACGAGCGATGATTGTGTCACGCGCCCAGAAGGCGGAAAATGTAAATTAGAAGATCTTTAGATTCGATTTTTCTATTTTGTCTCAACTCGCCTATAATCGGTGAGCTGTTCAAAATTAACTGATGCATCAAGAGGCATTTATCTATTTATTATTTATTGCGCACATAATACGGATATTTTAATGCAATCAAATACATGACGTATACAAAAATGGAGCCCTTATCACCAAAAAATACTCTTCCAGTCAAACTTTTTGATCAGATTAGCAATTCTTGGTATTAAAGGCATCAGAAAATTCATATTTATATGAATAACTTCAACGTCACCGACTGTTTTCGTGATATAGGCATTTATGATGTACAATAAAACATATAAAACACAGGCATGGGTCTCTAAAGTAGGTGCAGGAGGCAGGAATAAGGGCTGAAGAAGTGGGTGCTTTAGAGTTGTAAAAGACTCGGGTTCTAGAGTCCTATCTAGTAAGACTTAACATAAGATCAATAGCCGGTTGTTCCAAATCATCTGCTTTTTACAAATTCCGTTTTACATTTTACGTATACTATTACGAATTCGTAAATTTCTGTTGCTCCAACAAAATTCCTGTGAAAGTAACAGTATAGTAAGTAGCCAGGCGTCAAAGACGTTTATTCTTCCAGTTTAGCTTGGTAGCTTTTTATTACTATTTTTTTACGTGGCAAAACCTGTCATACCTTTCAAAATAAACTATCGTGATTGGCTGACTGTATGACAGACAATGCATTCAATAATGTGATAGGATTGTCAAAAACAAAGTAAATAAATGGTTTATAGTTTTTAAAGGATTGTGCAGTCTTCTGATATGTGATGTGGATTGTGCCGGCCACGGAGGAAATTGCCGGCGGACTAATTTTGTGATGAGCTTTGAGAAAAATTGTGGTGATGTCAATATTTACTAATTATTATTATTGTGGATTCTTAAGTTCTGTCCAGATATAGCAGTAAATAAGCGGAGAATAAATATTGTTGTGGAAAAACAAGAAGAAGAAAATATTCGAGAAACTATACATATTGGATTGGTAAATTGCAAGGACAAGACTACGGCAGCCATTTTGCCTTTACTAGCTTTTACTAACCTATATTTTACAGATTAATTTAGTTGCTTTATTCTTTATGCTATTTCAAAATGGATAGCATAAGCATCCCGCCGAAACCTCCAGACCCGTTTTCTTTGTATACCCCGCCGAATTTAGATATATCCCTAACAAACTCAGTTGATTTATATCCCCTACCACCCAGTCCGTCACATTCTAGAAAACGCCACAATGAAGCCCCGGCCTCAGCCCCTTCTGCATCCAAAAAACCTATAATAACTCCCTCTTCGCATAACCTCTATATACATCCCGATTTTCAGAAAGACAAACTGTACTCGGACAAAGATAGTGGACCTTATATTGTACATGTGTCCAGAGCCGAGCCCCAACCTTCCTCAGGAACCACCCTTTACAGGCTGGACTTTGGCCGCTTCCTGCACGCACAAAATGTCAAGGAAATTAAGAGCGACGGAGTAAAGAGCGTAGGACGCAACCGTGTCTCGGTGGAGTTCACCTCAGCTGCTGCCGCAAACAACTTCATCAGTTTGCCTAATATTAAGTAAAGTTCATACACTGCCAATATTCCCAGCTATAACGTAATTCGTATGGGCCTTGTCAAGGGAATCCCAGTAGACTGGTCTATGGAGGAAATGGTAGACGCCATCTCTACTTCGCTAAACGGCGGGTTGGTCTTAAAGGCCAGGCGACTAAATAGGAAAATTGTAAATGACTCAGGAGTGTCATGGACACCGACAGGCTCCGTGGTAATCACGTTTGCAGGCCAATCCCTGCCCAACCGTATCTTAGCCTTCCACTCATCCATCCTTGTTGAACCGTACATCCTCCCAACGATCCAATGTTTGAAATGCTGCCGATTTGGACACGTTAAGGCCCAATGCCGGTCTAATCCTAGATGCTTCCGTTGCGCTAAATCTCACCCTGGTGATTCTTGTGATATCCCTAAGGACTCAATATCTTGCCTCCAATGCTCCGGACCCCACCTTGCGACAGACAAAAGCTGCCCAGAACAATCTCGCCAAAAAGCGATAAAAATAACTATGTCACAAGACAATGTATCCTATAGAGAAGCTTCAGCCCGACACCCCACAGTCCGCAAATCTTATGCGGACACATGGAAAACTCCCTCCTCTCCTAAACCCAATATTTCTAGTCATTCATATAAAAAAACATTTCACACCATGCCTAAACCTAGAGCTCCCCTTTCTCCAGGTTATGACGTAGCTGCCCATCAGGCTATTGTCTCCTCTTCTGGACTACCCTCATCCAAACCTGGTTGCGCTCTCAATCATCCCTTACCCTCTTCCCCTAATGAGTCCCTCCTAGAATCATTAATTTCTCTTCTCATAAACATCCTCTCTAAATCTGGTAATTCTCCGCTACCGTACAACGTTGCCAACAAACTCAACCCTCTTGCTGAACTCATTACTAACTATGGCCAATCTACTTCAATGGAATAGCCGGAGCCTACGCTCCAAGACGCATGAACTCTCGCTCCTCTGCCACCACCATGACCCTGTGGCCGTTGCAGTCTCCGAGACATGGCTAGTTCCGGGTAGCCGTTACAGGCTACCCGGCTACGCTTGTCTTAGGGATGACAGGCCGGATGGTTATGGTGGGGCAGCCTTGCTTATAAAACATTCCTTACCCTACTCTCTTATACCTTTGCCCTCCCATTCTGCCAATATTAACATTGTGGCAGTTAGTTTCTTTAAATTTACTCTACTTTCAATCTACATCTCTAACCCAACAGTCACATTAATCGACGAACTCCACTCCCTACTTGTTCCACTCCCTCCCCCTGTCATCATACTTGGGGATCTAAACTGCCATCACTATCTGTGGGGCAGCCAATGCCCCCAACCTCCTGACCGCCCTGGGCTACGGCTGGCAGGCCTAATTGACGACCAGAACCTCTGCGTCCTCAATGATGGCCGTCCAACCCGATTAACTGGCCCTAATCAAAGCCCTAGTTCGGTGGACTTATCGCTGTGTTCACCGTCTCTCAGCGCGGCCATGTCATGGCAAAGACTGAATTCGTTATACGGTAGCGACCACTACCCTATTGTCATTTCCCTTCCTGTTAACTGCTCGGTTCCAGACCAACTCCCTCCCCTACTGACATACAAATTAGACAAAGCAGACTGGCTCATGTACGCTGAAGCCACTAATGTATTATCGGCTAATATCCCCCCTCCCACTCTGGCCAATATCTTGGAGTGTTATGAATCTCTTGTGACGTGTATACGCTCTGCAGCAAATTCCCACATCCCGATTAAAAAAATGGACAAAAAACATAGATCTTCCCCCCCTTGGTGGGATTCCGAGTGTTCTGATATGATTAAGCGTCGCAAAGCCACTGAAGCTGCATATCGGATTGAAATGTCACTCCCAAACTATACTGAACTGAAAAAGGTCAGAGCCCAAGCTCGCAGGCTTTTCAAGGAGAAGAAGCGGACGGGTTGGCGGAGGTTTTGTGAAGGCCTGTCTCCTCGATCCCCCTCTTCTTTTGTTTGGAAGTCACTGAAACGTTTCAGAGGCTCTTTCAGCTTTCCACCTCCACCTACGACATACAATCCATCCCTCTGGTTAGACCCGTTCTTAGACAAAATTGCTCCTCCATTTGCTCCATCCTCAAATCTTATCCCTACCCCCTATGCTGAATTAAATTCCACTAGCCCTCTAGACAATCATTTTTCACTACAGGAACTCAACCTAGTTCTTAACGGCCTGAAGGATACCTCCCCTGGTCATGATGGCATCCCTTATTCCTTCCTTGTTAAAGCTGGCGCTGCCTTCAAAGAGCGGTTTTTGGCTGTCATTAATTGTATATTTGAAACTGGTCATATCCCTGATTCCTGGAAACTTCATCTCGTTATTCCAATCCTCAAGAGTGGTAAAGACCCGACAGACCCAAACTCCTTCCGGCCAGTGGCCTTGTCCTCTACGCTCTCTAAAATCACTGAGCACTTAGTTAAAAACCGCCTTGACTGGTTTGTTGAAAGTCAAAACCTCCTCAGCCCTACCCAATTCGGCTTCAGAAAAGGTCTGGGCACTATGGACAGCATTGGAATCTTTGCCACCGATTTGAGACTAGCCTTTTCTGAAAATGAGTCAGTGGTAGGGGTGTTCTTAGATGTGTCTTCCGCCTATGATAATGTTCAACTATCTATACTCAGACAGAAAATGCTCCGTTTAAATATCCCAGTTAGGATAACTTCCTTCATCTTCAATCTCTTTGTGGCGAGAACTGTCAAAATTAGACACGTACATTCCGTTCTACCTCCCAGAATGGTGTGGCAGGGCCTCCCCCAGGGTTCAGTCCTTAGCCCCATTCTATATAACTTATACACTTCCGACCTAGACAGGTCGGTTAATAGCTTCTGCAATATTTTACAATATGCAGATGATATTGCTTTGTACCTTCGGGTAAGTTTGATAGAATATGCCCCCCATCGTATTAACTCTGCCCTCTCGTACCTAGGAGAATGGCTTAGGCTGCATGGCCTCTCCCTCTCACCTTCCAAAAGTAAAGCCATTGTCTTCACTAGGAAAAGAGTGTGTCCTCCCATCTCTATAAGCTTCCTAAACCAACCTATACCTATTTCCTCTAAAGTAAAATTTCTTGGTATCACCTTTGACTCCAAGCTATCAGGCGCGGCTCATCTAGACTATATTACAAAAAAATGCGAACTCAACATTAATGTACTGCGTGCTCTCTCAGGCGTTTGGTGGGGTTCTCACCCTTACACCCAAAAGCTGCTCTACAATGCTTTGGTGAGAAGTGTCTTGGATTATGGTTCCTTCTTTCTGGAGCCTTGCAACAAATCGGCTCTCGATGCAGTCGCAAGGATCCAGAGCAAGGCACTCCGCATAATTCTAGGAGCCATGAGGTCAACGTCAGTGGATGCAATGCAGGTTGAATGTGTAGAACCTCCACTGCATCTCCGGCGTCAGTTTCTTGCAGACAGATTTCTAGCTAGAACTCTCCAGCTTTCATCCCACCCAATCCACTCTAAACTTAACTCCCTTAAATCTTGCCTCTCAAATTCATACTGGACACACAAGACTCCTCCACGTCTAGTTTCTAGCTCCATAAACCTTAACGTGTCCCCCACCCCGGTCTTTCAAACCTCCTCCCATCATCTCTATTCATTCCCATATGAGTCCTTAATATTTTCTCCTCCCATTGTGACAGACCTCGGAATACCTAAAAAGAGTCCCGAAGCATACTCTCTTTTCCTCAGAGCAGTGGAAGCTAGGTGGCCGAACTGGACCCAAATATACACAGACGCCTCTAAACTATCCCCATCAGGCGCTGTTGGCTCGGCCGTCTGGATACCAAAATATTCCGTGCTCCTATCGTATAAAATCCCCCCGCAAGCCTCGGTATTTACTGGTGAATCTATTGCTATACTTGAAGCGCTAAAATATGTAGTCGACAATAATATCACTAATGCCCTTATACTTTCAGACTGCCTTAGTTGTCTCCTTGCTTTGAAGGCCAACCCGTTCAAGCTAGGCTCAAAATTCCCTATCCTCCTCCAAATCAGGAAATCCATCATCTCTTGCAGTAGTAACTCGATAAATGTTGCCCTGGCTTGGATTCCTGGACATTCAGGCATTGCCGGTAACACAGCTGCCGACTCCTTCGCTAAAGACTCCATCCAAATTGGTTCCTTGGATCACTTTATATGCTATGCCCAGGATCTCCGCCTCTTAGCCAGTGAACGGCTACATGTTGCCTGGAGCTCCTCATGGGACCGATCTCGCAAACTAAAAGCCAAACATTATGGTGAGATTCAATCAAACATACCTACTAAGCCCTGGTTTTTTAAAATTAAATCTGCAGATAAACGGTCCACCTCAGTTGTCTGTAGACTGAGGTTGGGCCATTACTGCTCCCCTGTTTTCCTAAACAAAATCGGCGTTCGTAATTCTCCATTGTGCGATTGCGGACTGGAACCTGGTACAGCTGACCACATCTTTTTTAACTGCCCCCTCCCACCCTACTCCCTGTATTCCTTTCTTCCCCGACAGGTCCCTAGACCAATCAATATGTGGTCTCTACTCTCAATCCCAGATCCTATTATTCTTAAATGCCTTTTGAAATACATCCATCAATTCAATATAAGGTTATAATGCTAGCTCAAATCCCCCGGCTACTGTTATTATACAGCAATTTTAAGAAGCAGTAAGGGCTGGTGGCTGTCAAAGATAGTCTGCGCCCCTTCACGCGATACTGGCAAAAATAGTCTGTTGACTCGTAACAACGGCTGATTGCCATATAATAAGAAGAAGAAGAAGTAGTTTTTAAAGTTGTTTGTTTTTTTTTGCATTAAAATAGTATAATGGAATTCATATCTGAAGATAATGTTGCGCTGGAAAAGTAAGTACAATATCTTCAGCACCTATGTACCTATTTAATTTCTTACGTTTTCATAGAAAATATACCGAGCTTATTGTGTTTCATTGTTTCAGACAACGAAGTGCTAAATTCAATGAAGATGAGTTGAATTTACTCCATAATCTGATAAAAAAATATAAACATATTTTATTAAATAAACAAACAGGTATGATACTTTTTGTTTTAAAAAAATTTAACTCATATAAGTGGTAAATCATGTACATTAAATCATGTATTTTTTTTCAAACAAAAAAGTTTCAGGTAAAGTTACACCTAAGCAGAGGGAAGATGCCTGGCGCGCCATTACCAATGAATTTAATAGCGATCCCGCATGCTCCTTTGCCAGAAAATCGCACCAATTAAAAAATAAATGGGATTATATGAAGCTTTGCCACACCGACTATAGCGCTACCAGCGAATAGAGCAGGCCAGGCACCACTTTTGGACTCGGTGGTCAAAGGAAGTGGAATAACTCTGGAGACACCTTGAAAGAAAATGCGCTTGTTCTTGTCAAGGAGGACAACTCGCCCCCCCTCAAGTGGTGCATGGGACGAATCATCGCGATCTACCCAGGGAAAGACGGAGTGACGAGAGTAGATCATTTTCTAAAATTTGTCCACTACCTATAGAATGCAATGATACAAATTAAATAAGGTGTTTCTCTATTGGAAGTCGGTACTTCCAAGGCCGGAGGCATGTAAGATGAAAGAAGCCTGTGAAAGAATCCTGCGGAGAGGAGGAACTTTTATACGCAACGAACTTTCAAGCTTTACGCACACGCATACGCACTAAATCAATTTCTATAATTAAAATCATTTATACTTGTAATATCGAAAAATACACGGAGGAAATATATAGAGGAGCTGCCCTACCCAGTTTTTTCTAGGAACTCAAGTGAAGCCTACGCGCGGGGTGCGGGAGGGGTTTTGGCCAATCATAGCCAAACAGGCGTTGGCATTAGTCACCTAGCAGCGAGTAGTAAAAACCGGTTGAAACATAAGGTTAAAATATTAACATGATCATCAAAAAAGTTCAGCTATACTTTACTTGGTGGCTCTAGTTTTTTAACGAAATTTCATACGTTCCAAATCTGTCAGAATAATCCGCGTAATAAAAGTATTTCTACTTGACGCTAGATAGCGCAACCTTTTTTCGCGGCATAAAAATCACCTCGGCAACAAATAACAATCTGGAATTTTGGACACAAATAATTGGAAAAACAAACAATTTGTAAAAAGTAATTATGAATGAAATTATCTTCGTGGTAAGTTAATTTTATTTGGAATGTCAATGTAATTCCTTTATAAAAGTATAGAAAACTAAATTTTACATCGAGAAACAATGGAGGATTTAATTTTTATTTAATATCTACGCGTGTACATACTTCACAGAAGTTAGCGACGAACTGACGCCAGTGCCTCTAGCGAGGAATAGCTTGAACTAAAAGCTGTGACGTCACATCACGTCAAATCACGGAGGAATTTAAATACTTACGACACAAAGGCCTATTATTTAACAGAGTGCAAAAAAGTATTTTTTTTTAATTTTAGCACACCTACTGTAGGTTATTTTCCATTTTCCAATCAAAAAAATATACTTTTTAATACAGTTGCTCAAAAAGTGGCGTATTGCAGGGACGTTTAGCGTTCGGGATGTGGGCTATTACACACTTGTGCTTTTTCTTTACCTTTTCCGCACTCGTGCGTTTTCTTTCCCAAATGTCAAAATAATGTCTATTAAAAAGAAAAAACCAACCACGAAGTTTTTACTAAAAAAAAATTCATAGAAGTTTTTACGATTCATGCAAATATTTCTGAAAAGAAGCTACTAATTTGTTTCAATATCAGATATAATGATTTAATGCAATGAGTTAGGTTAGGTTTCATTTCATTTTATCTCATTAAATTCATTTTCATTTCATGTCAATACAAAAAATCTACTAAAGACTTGGCTGTATGGGCATAGTTCCCTTTGCCTACCCAGAATGGGTAAACAAAAAAAAATCTCTGTTTATAATCTTTCACGGCTGGCGCACTTTTGGTTATTTTATAACATTGCTTAATTTTTTCGCAACTGTATTAAAAATAGTCGTTCAGTACACGTGCGGCACCGTCATTGCAACTCGTTCCGACTGTCAACCCTCGCCTTCGGCTGCGCCTCGGCTCGTGTAGACATTTGTCGGAACTCTGCAATGACAGGCTTTCCGCACTCGTAATGAAATATACTATTTTAATACAGTTGCTCAAAAAGTGGCGTATTGCAGGGACGTTTAGCGTTCGGGATGTAGGCTATTACACACTTGTGCTTTTTCTTTACCTTTTCCGCACTCGTGCGTTCTCTTTCCCAAATGTCAAAATAATGTCTATTAAAAAGAAAAAATCAACCACGAAGTTTTTACTAAAAAAAATTCATAGAAGTTTTTACGATTCATGCAAATATTTCTGAAAAGAAGCTACTAATTTGTTTCAATATCAGATATAATGATTTGATGCAATGAGTTAGGTTAGGTTTCATTTCATTTTATCTCATTAAATTAATTTTCATTTCATGTCAATACAAAAAATCGACTTGGCTGTATGGGCATAGTTCCCTTTGCCTACCCAGAATGGGTAAACAAACAAAAAAAATCTCTGTTTATAATCTTTCACGGCTGGCGCCATTTTGTATATTTTATAAAATTGCTTAATTTTTTCGCAACTGTATTAAAAATAGTCGTTCAGTACACGTGCGGAACCGTCATTGCAACTAGTTCCGACTGTCAACCCTCGCCTTCGGCTGCGCCTCGGCTCGTGTAGACATTTGTCGGAACTCTTTGCAATGACAGGCTTTCCGCACTCGTAATGAAATATACTATTTACGTTATGAGGTGGGTCTGAGCTCCGTATAAAGTAACAGTAAAAAGTATAAAAAAAATGTGGTGCAACACTTTTTACGGGATACTTTTACGTTTTACATTTTTTTTTACCAATTCGTAAAAGTATAAACTTGGAACAACCGGCTGTAAGTCTTAACATAAGACTTCGAGCTCAACTCCTTCAGAATTTAGATTTTTTTTTGTAAAAATACTTGAGATTTGCCAAAAGAACTCAAAGACTGAGTCTTTTTAAAAGACCTCATGACGGTGTTCTCCATATTGTTTAGCAATAAAACAGCTTAATAAAACTTAAAGTCCAAATTAGAATGACACAATGTTTCCACACAACTTTTACTTTGAGGTCAATTTAATTTCATTTTCTATAACCGGACTAAAGTGAGTACCGTAAAGGCGGGTACACATTGGTGTAATGGAACTAGTTGCCTCGATGCCTGCGCTCGCTCTATTTGGACGTGTATTGCGCACGAACTGAGCATTAAATACGGTCATCCTGAGTAAGATTTTTTCCGTATTTCGTCACAAGCACGGTCCGTCGCCGCACACGTTCTTTTCAACCGACTTCCAAAAGGAAGAGGTTATCAAATCGTGTGTATGTTACTTGATTAATTGGTCAATTATGAATCGATTTGGACGATTCTTGTTTCATTTGATAGATAGACAATAAGTCGGAGGTGGCCCATAGAAATTTAATGGAAATCGATTCAGTACCTACTTAAAAAAATATGTATGAAAGCGGAGGATATATAGGTATCTTCGTAGGTGACATTTCACTTCAGGCAAAGTTTTGACAAGGATTTACAAATGTTAGTGAAGTTGGTTTTTTAATGATCTACATTTCATAATACCAGGTATAGAGTCCGAAGACCTCATTCGTGCTCTTATTTTTATCTGAGCTTTATCAGTATCATCACATACCTATATTAAAACTCGCCTGAATGACTGATAGACAAAGTACAGCCATAACTACTAGGCGTAAAGAGCTGAAGCTTAAACATAAATTCCTAGGGAGATGTAGGGGTAGGAGTGCACCAAGGCAAGTATCCCGAAATTCCCACGGGAACGGATAACATATGACTTTTAGTTTATATGAAAAACTTATTCCCTGAGTGCACCGATGTGAAACTTGCTAAAAAGGTTCGTCAATGGGTGTCTGGTTAGGTATATTAAAAATAAATAAATATTTCTAACATTCACACCAAATTATCTAGGCCATAAAAGTTTGCTCAAGAACTTACGCTTTGGATACTAGATAGACAATGCTTATTCGCGTCATGTCATGAGCAAAAGCTAATCGCTGTACTCATAAAAAAAAACTCCCAAGACCGAGACGTTGGTGGCGCACAGAATTTATTAAAGGGGAGAGAAAGCAAAAACTTTAAATGTTCTGATTATTTCCATTTTCACGGTACAAATTAATTCTTAAATTATCTCCTAAACGAGTAAACTGATTTAAGTATATGATTCAAATGAATATATTGGTTTTATACCTAGAGCTTTCATTTGCCATCAAAATTTTTACGATATCTTAACAAACATAAAATCACATTTTCAAGTTGCTCTCGTAATTATCCAATTTGCAATCCGAGTCCCTCTGATTTTGTCTAAAAAACTGACAATTCACGGATTTGAAGGGCGTTGTTTTTCTTCTACTCTCTTTAAAAATAAAGAGACAAAACCTATCTTAGCAGTTGTTTAACACAAATAGGTTCATCGTGTGTATATAAATAACACCTAGGTACCAAATTAATTTAAAGATTAACTGTCAAAAACATTTATTTATATCCGTTCTAAATGAAGGCTGATCAAAAACATATAGTTAATGAACCTGTTCGATATTTTGATTTTTTTCGAATAACTATTTAATAATTTGTGGTCCGCAAATTTCGAGGTGAATGGATAAATCGGCATTAACACTTGTAATTGCTATGTAAGTTTCTTAGAGTCTTAAACACAGCTCTACACCTTGCCTCAGTTATTATTTTGATCGCAACTCTAGGCAGCTAAAAGCATCTTAAGTATCTTAGTATATGTTTAAGAAATTTTTGTTTGTATTAGTAGTATCAGGTTGCTAGATTTAAAAGGCCTAAGAGGGTAGATGAAAATATTCAAACCATCTTTTTGTGATAACTATCAACCCTGAAATCCTATGCTCAGTTTTAACAAAAACTCCCTGTATAACTGCCATAGGTACTTTTGCATTAGCTGTAACTTTAAAAGGATTCGGCAACGCGTTACAAAATAATCTAAAAACACTAGTTGGGTGCTCTATATTAAACATTTTGTCGAGAGTTCACTCTACGGCACTTCTTCGTGACCCTTAGCTTCTGTGTATGCTGCACACTTTCAGTGTCCATCTCCTGCAGCTTCCTCCAGCCTCTCTGTTTAGGGAATTCTTACTTCTTAACTTACTTCTGCGTAACCTGTAGCTTCTGCGGAAGCTGCAGGCTTTACAAAGTATATTTATACAAACTTTCTTTCCTTTGGGTAGTGATCTCTATGCAGCTTCCTCCAGCGGTAAACATTGTGAGGGATCTCCAGCGCGTTTCAAAGTATATCAAAAATTGATCGAACGGCTTTTCGATATACTTTAATTTATATAATCTCTTCATTATTGTATTACTATCGACTGTAACTTCATCAAATTGTCGTCACAATAGGCTTTCCATTTAAACTGATAAAACCTTAAATTAGATCTCCTCAGCTATTCGAATGGTTATTATTTGGTAACAAAGCTGTATATTCAACAAAAAAAATTATAAGCTAACTTACTTCTGCGTGACCCTCAGCTTCTGGGTAAGCTGCACACTCTCAGGGTCTGTTCCCTGCAGCTTCCTCCAACGGTGAACGTTGAGAGGCGTCTCCAATGCTTCTTCCAAAGCGCGGACCCGGAGTCGTTCGCGGCCCAGTTCGCGTTCCAAGTTGAACACCTAGTGAATGTAGTAAGAAGGAAGGAGTCAGAAGTAAGTAGAATCTAGTTAAAATAGGTAGACCTGACCTGACAGTCTTTATAAAGATAGATACATGAATAGGAAGTTGGTCGTTATTAAGCACGATTTCTAAAATGCTAATTGAAAAATGTTGTAGGTTCTCCTAGTCATTTATTGCAATAATGTTACAGATTATTGCAATTATATGAGAAAGTATGGAAAAGAAGCATGACTTATTTCCATATTGTCATCACTTAAAATAAAACTCAACTAACCTCGAGCCTTAAATCTGTCATATTTTCAATTCCTTTGGAGAGCAAGTTCTTTTCTTTGCGCAACCTGAGAATTTCCAGTCGTAACAGACGAATATCTTCCAGTTTTTGCTCGTATTGCCTTTCACCTGCAAACATGTTATTTATTTTGGTAAAATCGGAAAATAAACAATAGGTCGACGAAATTGTAAGTGGCATCCGCACCAATAGACCTTATGAATTACACCTAGATTAATGATGCACCGTCGTCGGCCCACGACTTACGTTGGAAACCCTATCAGTCTTGTTAAATACGAAAGCATATCTTGCTACCACCTGGTTATTGTGGTGGATAAAACAAGAAAGAATAGGACAAGCAAGGACACATAGGTGTTCTGTATCGGAGATTAATACCGATAAAAACCTAAGTATTCAAATTCAGCTCTTACCAAGATTCTAGCTAAATGCCATAAAAATAGACGGAATATATTCAAGCCTATATGATTACATTCAAACCGTAAGCTGCTCTATTTTAAATGATCAAGATACTGATCACCTTGGTGAACAAAATTGCACATAGTTTTGCCGCTGTCGTATTTCGACTAATATAAATTATTTTATTTATTTATAAACTATTTTTTATATTTTCATTTTATCTTTCATGATAAAAATATTACTTTTAAAACTAAGGAGATTTAAATAAGGAAAATCTTAAGAAATACACGAGTCCATTGAATTAGTAAAGTTAGTAAAGTTATAAACTTGTTTGATTCAGTTAATAATTATTTTCTTATTTGAGTAAATCTGAATCTCACCTCTTTGCAGCGTAATCTCCAGGATGCGTATCTTCTCATACATCAATGATATCTCGTCGTTCCTGCGCACGAGTTGCGCGCCGACCACGTCGCGCTCGTTCATCAAGCCTTCGAGGTCTTTCATGAGCTTGGCTTTTGCTATATCTCCATCCTAATTTGAAGATTTAAATGTTATAATAAGTATTGATAGGTAGGTACTTCCACGTACGACTTTGTGTGAATACTGGTATTGCGTTCGCCTGTGGCGCGAGATAGCAAAGATTGGAGTAAGACAGGGTATTGTTATGGAAAACTTCTCTAACCAAATTTTTTTGAGAAAGTAGAGGCACTGTGCATAGTGAGAAATTTCGACAGTTTTGGTATAAACCAAAGACGTTTAACCAAGAGGTATCTTGATCACCTAAATACCTTACCAATCATAGAATATCCACTAGAGTCGCCACTTAATAAATTACTTACGGCGCTATAAATTAGGTACTTACGTGTTTGCATAAAATTATTAAATCGTCTTTGTAGTTGGTCTTTATTTTAATGAATATTTATTTATTTTAACAACTTAGAAACAGAATATTTAACATGTTCATACAAAATAATCGTGATAGTGGATAATCAATGCTAGGTATGAATACCGAAATATCGCACTGACAAAATAAATAAACAAATATGGCAGATAAATAAATATCCCGTAATGTCGAGTGCACAAAGCTATGCGAAACTTTGACTAGGTACTACAGTTCAATATTTGGTATTTCTATACATTTTTTTTCAGGAAGGTTCTACGACTTATAAAAATGACGTAGCTTTACAATTACTTAAAATTCTCACCTACCTGTACAATCCTATTCAACCTGGCTTCTTCCTGCTTGAAGGCGAAAAAATCGGTCCGCGCCTCGGATAACCTCATTTGTTGGTTTTGGAACTCTTATCGCATTTCTTGTTGCATTTCACGTGCGCAGCCCCGCGAGATTTAGTGTTCGAAGGATCTACGACTTATAAAAATGACGTAGCTTTACAATTACTTGAAATCTCCACCTACCTGTATAATCCTATTCAACCTGGCCTCTTCCTGCTTCAAGGCGGCAATATCGGCCCGCGCCTCGGATAACCTCACTTGTTGGTTCTGTATTTCTGTTCGCAGCTGTTCGCATTTCTTGTTGCACTTCCCGAGCGCGGCCTCGCACGACTTGAGGTTCGATTCTTTGCAGCCTAAGTCCTCTTTCAGTTATTCTATTTGGTAGGCTAACATCTGTTGGTAAGTTTAGGGGTTTAGTCAGATATAAAGTGTTAGGAATAGGTGATAAGTAATAGTTTTTTGGGTAATAGTAAATTTATTAAACAAGTTTTTGATTTTTTCTTAATTGTTTCCAAGATTCATAATTCAAAAATTATTATTATCCATACAAATATAATATAGCTGAGGAGTTTGTTTGTTATTGTCATTAATCTCAGAATTATTGTTCATTCATTTGAATCAGACAAATCATAAAATTAGAACGCAAATAAAAGAGACAAAAACTGCAGCTTATACAGACTAGAAAACTCATCATGCTTTCTTATTCTATATTATAAGAATTTATATTATAATTAAAATTAATTTATATCAAAATTAAATTATATGTTACTGCCGACAAAGCTCTACGCAACAGTAACACAGACGCCGTCTTAAATAGGCTTTTTGTAAAGTCATCCCTATGAATACGTACCTTAAGCTTCTGCTTCAAGTCCAATATTTCGTCAAGTGCCTCGGTATAGTTTTTGTGCAGCATGTTACGTTCAGCTCGTATGGTGTCCAGAGCCACGGTGAGCTTTCGCGTCCTGATGAGTTCCTCGCGAAGGCCTTTCTTTAGCTCCAAAATGTCGGAATACCGAAGGCCAACTTCATCTGTTGAACAACATAATATGATACATGATGAAATTACTTGGTATTAAATTATATCTACAATAAAAAAGATTCCTTAAACGAAAGGACAAGATTTTGTTGGATTGACTTGTGCTGTAATTAAATTATTCAATATATTAACTTATTTAACGCGTGTTAATTTACGTAATTACGTACGGCAGCCAATTTTGAATAAAAAGTAATAAATAGTTCTTATTTTAGTGATAGCCGGCTAACTAGCATTCAATTTATTCGATGGAAAGTGGCATTTAGGTATTACGAGCCGTCAAATATGATAGAATTAATAATACTTTGCTGACTGAAGGCTTCAGCTGATAAAGCCATACCTGTAAGTTTGTTGCATTAACTGATCCTTTCCTTTATTTAGAACACAAATACCATTTATTTTATTAAAGTAAATAGTAAAAGTTTTAATCATGAAACAGGATATGCGAGCATTTCTAGTAATTAAGTTATATTGTATTACTTATAAGACCACTTACTTATGAGTTGATTGATTTTATCTTTGACGTCAGTTACAATATTATAACATTAAACATAATCGTTTCTATGATAAAACTTGTAAGTAATAAGGCAATGTAAACATGTAAAATCATTTTTAATACGTCTTGTCAGTCATAGATTATTATCTTTTACATTTCCTTATAAAGTTGTACTAACTCAAGCATTAAGGGATATTTTAATTAATTAATTATAACCTACATAAACTGAATCAAACAGGGCAAAATACCTTTATATACCGCTATACCTTATATCTTATACCTTCTCACTAAAAAATATAAACAATGTGTTAATTTAATGTTTGATTCTTAATGAATCGATGAGAGCTAATTATTTATAGATAGAGAACGAGCTCGTCGTCGAGCACAGCACTGTTATTTTAGTTACGCGAATAGCCCTACAGATAAGTAAATCATGTTCAAGCTGGATTCAAGCCCAAGTTTTAGAAGTAACATATTTGCTTATCACAAGAAATCTGCATTTAAGGTTGAAATAATTTAGCGAAATAAAATTTTTACCCATACAATATATTATGATAAAAAAATTATGAAAAATAAAGAATAATATCATACCGATCCTTATATTTCTCCAGGTTTCTGATGGTCTGCCTCTGTTTAGCGATGTAATGGATGATGGCGTCAATTTCGTGCTCAAGTGTTTGTGCTCCTGCAGTGCCAGCATATGTAAGTTTTCCATCGTCTCCACTGTTAACACACAGAAAATAAAAACTGTTTTTTTCAATATCTAACTAAGAAAAAAATAGTTTTTTTGTCAAACTGTAAGTAAAAGTAAATTTATCAATTGCAAGAGCAAGCGACCAGCACTCACTGCATTATTACAAACTTTATAGAAATCTTAGGAATACTATCGCACATTTTTTCAGTTCTTAGATTTTTGATAGTATTAACGGCCTCTACATCAGATTAGGTACTTATGCGGAACCGACTCTTCCCGTGACCAAGACCGTTGCAGCTCTATCAAAAGGTCGAGGTTTATAAATCAACCAATGCAACTAAATTATATTATCGGTCAGGATTTCTATTATCAATTCCTTTTCGAATCAAAAAAGCTTAAAACCATTTATCAACTCTTAGTAATGAGCCCACTGCAGGGTTATGAGTCTCTCCCCTGGGTAATGAGGAGGTATAGGCCTTACTCCGCTAAGCTGGCCTAGTGCTGGGTGGTAGATGTCAGAATTTTCAGAGCGCCGCGCCTTAATGGCTTCTGACAAATTCTTATCACTACAGTATTCGAGTATACAGCAACTGGGACCGACTGCATAACGTGCCCTCCGAAGCAAGGAAGTCGCCGTGAGAAATGAGTGTTCGGCGGTCACCCATCCAAGTACCGACCGCGCCGAACGTTGCCTCGGGGTGCCACGATGCCATGAAGATTTCAAATATTCATAAATAATCTCTTTAACTTCAAATTCACACATACAAACTCTATTTCACTTGCAACCACTCACTCTGTATCTTCTGCATATTCTTGTTCATGATGTCCTTCTCTCGTTGAAGGTTCTCAATCTCCCTGTGGTCAGCCTCCGTCTGCTTCCTCGAGATGGCCAGCTCCCGCTCTATGATAGTCACTTGCTGACGAAGACGATCCCTATTGTGGGGACAAGAATGTTAAAAAATTTATCTCTTTGGGAAATAATAAAACGAGCGACTAAAAACCAATTCAAATACTTTATTGCCGTTTGCATAGAATGGATAAATATTAACAAACAATAATATACAAAATAACATCAAACAATGTGCAATTTGGGGAGCCTTATCACTTGGTTCTATGGGCTTTATCATGCTATCAACTGGAGTAATTCTATCTACAATGTCTTTATGGATCATCGCATGCTAGCCCTACCGGATAAGCTTGTCATAAAAGATGATGAGAAAGATGACTAAAGCCACACCCTACTGCTGCTGGTCAGACTCCTTTACGATTTGCCTGATTAGCAACCACTTCATATAAAGCCTGAAAATGTCATCCTCGACTTCATCGTCAAATACTATCTGGTACGATTGAGGTCAAACGCTGTCAATCAACTTTAAAAATAATACAAAATAAGATAATATTATTTTATAATGTAATAAAATTACTTTACAATATGTTAATTAATGCAAAATCAATGCCAAATATATTTCAAGCTTTATGAGTACCTAAGCGTTAGTGGTTTATAAGGTTTGAAAGACACAGCGAGCGGCGCGCCGTAAAAGTGTTTTATGTATTATTTTGACAGAATTTGAATCGGAACTCTAATGACTAGATACTGCGAAACTCTTTAATGTACACTAACATAGGATTAAATGATCAAAATCGCTGAAGAGCGATTTCCGCCAGACAACCTAGGCATTGGTGGATTATAGAATAAACTGAATATTTATAATAACATTCATATATAATGTTAGGTAACATAAATTAATATATTGCTACATACCTACATCTATACTAATATTATAAAGAGGAAACCTTTGTATTTTTGTATGTTTGTATTGAATAGGCTCAAAAACTACTTGACCGATTTTAAAATTTCTTTTACCATTACTTAGAGGGATTCTTCCGAATCCATATAGGCTACTTTGTATCCCGAAAATCCCGCGGGAATCGAAATTGCGCGGGTAAAACCGCGTGCAACAGCTAGTGATTAATAAAGAAAACCCAAATCTCTTTTGTATTTTACATGCGTGAACAATAGTTGTAAAAAATAATAACTAAAAACGATGTTTAAATTGTGCAACGTCAGCGGAAGACATTTAAACTAGCATAAACGACATTTCATTTAATAACTATTATTAAATTATTGTTTCTTATCTATCATTTATATTTATGGTATTTATTATTCCGGAAATTTAAGTTATCTATTGTTAGGCAGCTAACTACTTAATTATTCTTGTTTTTTTTTTTAAATTTATAGCACCTTATTGTTCTAATTAACTTGTTTAATATTGGTAATAACGTCCTTTTAAATCATGAGCATTGTTTAAGAGTTTTGCATAATAAATAGACCTTAAATATTTCTCCATCCTGACGTTTACACAATCGGAATAGAGCAAACAATTATGTACTCTTAGTATGAAACTTGGAAAATAGAGGACTAGTACTTTTACGTGCACAGCCCCAGATTTCGTTCTTAATTCGAAATTTAACCTTTAAGAAGAATTTGTTAATGTTTTTTTTTATCTGAAAAGAAGTTTCAGGGAACAATGAGTACCAGTACTTACAATACCAGAATCACAAATTCTTTAGTTTTATTCCTTATAAACTTAAAATGTACCTACAGAATAAGTTTCAATATACCTACTTTCATGAACCTATACTAAGATTAATCAATCGAGTTTGCTATTTCAAATGATAATCAATACATTTTTTTTTTATAAGTGACTAAGCCCGCGTTTGACCTCAATCTCACCTGATGGTAAGTGACGATGAGGTCGAAGATGAAAGCACACGGGTTTAGGAAGGAACTGGCTCTTTATACAATATTGCCGGAACACATTACCGCCGGAGCGGTAACATTTGGCGGCAGACTTTGTATAAAGGGTGGTCGCTAGCCAGTCGGACCCAGAAGGGATCCTACCACCAGATACCAGATAAATTTTAATGTACCTCTGCTTCTAGAGTAAACTAAATGAATTTGCCTTAACTAAAGTCAGATAAGACATTTATTTCACCCAGTAGGTATAAAAGTACTCTTATACATATTTATCATAATTATTGCCGGGTGTCAGTGGCCTAAATGAAGGTAAATCTGTCAGGACCAGTTAGATTTTAGAGTACAAATAGATTTTGTTTGTAAACTATGGAAAAGAAAATGCAAAATTTTATTTATTTCAGATGATACTGTCATCCGCACCATGCTAAAGTACCTACAGCGTGAATATAATAGTTTTTGGCACGATTGTGACTTACCGATATCTTTCTTTTGTTTTTCGATGACTTCATGAGCATCTTTCAGTTCTTTCATGTATTCCGACAGCAAAAAAATGGTTGCCTGGTAGAAATCGCTTGTAGCGATAAGGCCGCCACGTTGTCAATATATTTATTACTAGCTGTTGCGCGCGGTTTTACCCGCGCAATTTCGATTCCCGCGGGATTTTCGGGATAAAAAGTAGCCTACACGGATTCGGAAGAATCCCTCTGAGTAATGGTAAAAGAAATTTTGAAATCGGTCCAGTAGTTTTTGAACCAATTCAATACAAACATACAAAAATACAAAGGTTTCCTCTTTATAATATTAGTATAGACTTATAGTACCTAATTGTAAAATTGTATTTTATTTGGCAGTAAAGAGTATTTATTATCATCGAAGCGGCCAAGTTTATCCTGAAAAAAGGTTTTTGTTCATGAAAGTTAATACACGAGCACTGAATACCACTTACTGTGATGGTAAGTGGAATCGGGCTAGCGGTATTGTTAAAATATATAAATAAAATAAAGTAATAAAAATTAAAATAATAATACTAGCCCTACAGTAAGCACATTAGCTTGTGTTATAGGTACACAAGTACACTACTTCTACTTAAAATAGTATTTTTTTTTAAATACAAGATGGTGAATGAAGATAAAGTTGGAGATGACAGCATACGGGTTTAGGAAGACCTGGCTCTTCATTGAGCAACGTCAGACCACAACATTGCCGGAGCGATGATATTTCGGCAGACAGATAAGAGATGGTCGCTGACCAGTCGAAATTAAAAGACTTTTTTTAAGAAATCAAAAATTCTACTCTGAACTGTTCCAATTCTAACTTCAAATGTGAAGCGGCGTGCTGGGAACCACTGTCAAGCGAGGAGCGACGTATACGTGATAGATCCAGTAAAAAAGTGTAAATCATGAATATTTAAGACCATATTAAACGAGATACAAACTCGTGTAATTCGACATTAAGTAAACAATATTAAACCAAGTCTTTTAAAGCTGTCGGTCCCGGGTGCTGTATACTTGTATACAGTAGTCGTTAGAGTTTGTCAGAAGCCATATCGGCACCCTGAAAATTCTGACATCCACCACCCAGCACTGGGCCAGCTCGGTGGATTATGGCCTAAACCTACTAGTCACCCAGAGGAGAGACTCATGCCCTGCAGTGGGCTCATTACACGGAGTTGTGATGATGATGATGATGATGATGATATAAAGTAAACATGAATACTCGCAGTGCTTCGGCCCGCCAGTTGGAAAGCCAACTCCAACTCGCGCTCCAAGAGCTCAACAAGTATAGGACGCAATGTGAACAGCTGTTAAAGGAAAGGGAGGATAATGAATTTGAGACATTGGAAATTATTAATAGGAATTCTAGCCTTAAAGCAGAGTTAGTTAAAATTCATGCATTATACTTTGAGACTAGATAGGATAGAAATCGTTTGAAAAGACAAACTAGAGAATTTGTGGCTTAAGTATTAAGTAATGTTCATTAATTATAAGTATTATATAAGCTGTTTGTTTTCCATAGAATAAATAAATAAATAAACAAATAAATTTGATGGTTGTTATAATGAATATGACAACAATTTAAAAATATTACAGTTATCACAGTCCCAACTAGAACGTAGTGATTGTATGCTTTTTGATCCCTACTTTCTAGCGCCCAAGAACGTATTGATAGATTAGAAAAGTCAGTCAGTCACTCAGTACCTCAGTCACTCAGTCAGAAACGGAACGGTTTTATATATATTGATTTAAAGACTTTGGAGTATCCAAATTTGTCAACATAGTGGAACTATATGTTTCACTATGGCCCGCAAATACAGTAGACTGCTCAATAAAAGCAGAGTTATTAGCTTAATAATTAGCTGTTTTAAAAAATAAAAAGTTAAATAGCACTTTTGCTATCTGTTTTAAAAAGAAATTAAATATGTTATATTTATCTTTAGTGAAATCAAATTTAAATTTATAATTAGGATTAATGTCAAGTACATTCAATAACATGCTTGTGGTGCTATTAAGACATATATTATTCGCACCCACAAAGCCATACATGCTATTGTTAAGTTCATAACTTTTCTTATTTTCACCGGCAGCATTCCTCAAATAAGGAAATGTACCTAAACAAAATAATCCTGTCCACTTGGAGTGTTTGTAATTTATCTAAATATTTCAAGAACTGGTTTTTATTTACATTTCCTCATCTCCCAAACAACAACACAAGTGTTGTTTTTGGTTGGAAGCTGCCCTTTAAGACTTTATTTAATATTGTCTCCGCTGATGCTCCAGGCAAACAATAATTTATTACATGACTTGAGTTGTTTAACAATTTAGCTCCCATATTTTTTCCTATTTCATCGCTCTTCATCATATTTTGATAGCTGTAAAAGCTCATCCATGTCAACCACATAATATATATATATATATATTAATATATATATATTTAACTTACTCTGCTTTAAGGCTAGAATTCCTATTAATAATTTCCAATGTCTCAAATTCATTATCCTCCCTTTCCTTTAACAGCTGTTTACATTGCGTCCTATACTTGTTGAGCTCTTGGAGCGCGACTTGGAGTTGGTTTTCCAACTGGCGCGGCGGGCCGAAGCACTGCGAGTATTCATGTTTACTTTATATAAAGACTGTTTATTTCGAATTAAAAAAAATAACAAAGTATTATGCAATGTGAATTATGTACTAGAAAAGCAATTTGATTTAAATATATATAAGACTAGGGCGTATGAAATTTAAAGAGGTAAAACAATGAATTGAAACAAATTATAGAATGAAACAATTTGAAAAGTTCGTTACCTGTCACTTGCAGGTTATGGTTTCACTTTGAACTCACAATTAATAGCACGACACGATTAGCTTTTAAACAGTGAGGTGGATATATACACTTTATTATACAACAATAATAATATTACCTAATAAAATAATTATCGAGAGTTTAAACTTAAGGCACAATGTTATAGAAAAATGTAAAGTCACTTTTTCACTTATTTTGCAAATATTAACTTTGAAAACGATATCACAGAGCTAGAATCACTTAACTTGTGTTTATTTTTACTAAATTCGATGTTTATAAAGCTTAAAACTTATTAACAATTATATTTTTAACGGAGCTAATGTTTACATCGCTCTGCGCTACTGCCTGTGTTATTATGCTGTGTCATTTAAAGTATTGTTTTCAATTATTATTTTATTCAAATAACTGCAAATGACGCTACTACCTATGTATAGTCTAGTTGACCTATACATAAAACCTTTAAATGAACTATTCGGCTAGGTGGCAAGTAACTGGGAAAACGCACTTTTATGAAAACTACTAAATCAAAAATAGTAACACAGTTAATAATATTTTAAAGTTCTTGCATTTAAACCTGGAACCTCTCGTTTGCCGGACGAGTGCTCTTCCACTGAGCTATCGGGGCCTGGTGGTACGCCTCGAAATTACTTAACACATTTTTGTTTTTACTTTGTATTGCTAACGTAGCTCCATCTAATGGCATAGCTTTGCAGCTAAGACCACCTGAGACCAATTTCCCCGGTAGCTCTGTGGAAGAGCACTCGTCCGGCAAACAAGAGGTCCCAGGCCTCGAGTTCTGGTCGGGTGATTTTTATGTAACACATTTTTTCAGATATTTAATAAATTTGTTGCTATAATTAAAAACTGTAGGATAATTTTATGATAAAATGTTTCCACAATTATTTGAAATTTTAATTAAGCATAAAAAGCTATCGCTCTAGATGGCGCTGTATCCGACCTACGATTAAGTTTTTAAAACGAGTCATGGCTAGGGTTTCTCATAGAGAATATTCCCAATATATTCTGAGTTTTAGACACACTGGCCACGCACAAAAAAAAACAAAACAAAAGCCTAACAACGCTTTGTCTGACGCCGTTACCATAACAACCTATAACAATCGCGTACTTATTGTCAATTTTGTATTATTATTTTGGATTTTTCTTGGTTTTTGGACTCATTTGTATCAATTAGTAATAGAAAATATTGAAAATGGACAATGACGATGAAGAAGGTTTTGGATTGGCTATGGCCATGGGATCAGAGACCACGGAGGCGGAGAGGGAATTTGAAAAAGTTAGTTTTGTTTATTACCTACTTCATACGCTCTTCATTACCTGAAAGGGAAAGGACAATCTGATAGATATTTTTATATCTCAATATGCGATAAATAGTATGTACAAAGTAATAAAGGATAATCAAATAGGTAATAAAATTCCCAGACCGACTGGTCAGATTGTCCTTTCCCTCCAAAAGGGTGTGTAGCTTTGGAAATACAAAATAACAGTAAGGGCTTATGCAGGCTGAAGGCTAAATCTATTGTTATAGTTTAGGTTTTTTCTTACATGAATTAAAAGATTTGGTTTAATATTGTTTACTTAATGTCGAATTACACGAGTTTGTATCTCGATATCTTTTTTATTCAATATCGAAAAACATTTTACTATAAGTAGATTTTCATTCTTTTTGTTTCAGTGTTATTTTAAAAACACTTATTTTTGTTAAAATTATATGAACCACGTTAATTTTTCGACTTTTATGTAAGTTTTTGTAATTCGATACCTTCTACTTGACATGGAAGTGAATATCTATAAGATCAAAATAATGCAATTACTACTAGAGTTTTGTAACTTTATAAAAACTATTTCTCTAAGGTCCTGGATTCGAATCCCGCTTTCTGATCTCTATAACACAAGCTTATATTAAAAGATCTTACTTTCGGCCATAGGTATTGTTGGTGTGTTATTGGTAAATTTATTTAATATAAATTACTTGATCTGATCAGAATTCCACAATCCATTCATCTTATATCAAACCGCGGGCTCATCACATCATATAGTGATGGGTGAGATTCGGATATAAAGCAAAAGTCGCCAATTCAAAAGAAAAAAAAAGAACCAGCTTCTCGAAAATTTAATCTTTAAATTCGTAAGTAAATATAATTCGAGAGCATTTTCAGGTTCTCGACGAGCTACGAGAAGCAGAAGGCCTGAAACGAGTCTCCGACGTGTATACCAAGCTTTATGACACATACTTCAAACTTAAGACAGAACTGGTTCACAAATGTGAACGTATCGATCAACTTACGGTAAGATCCATTTACCATATTTTAGCCAACTTTGGATCTGCCTGGGTAAGCGTGTCTTAAAAGGCGACAAATCCAAGTGGCAACCGCTTGGTGGTAGTACTTCTTCACGGTCCGCCTTTACACCGACCGCCCTTCATATAAAATCTGCAGCCAAATATGACCGCTCCTGCGGTGATGTGTTCCGACGATATTTTACGAAGCGCCACGTCCTTGTGAAGCCTGTGTGTTGCTAACTTCACTTACCATTAGATGAAGTTAATGTTAAAGGCGGTCGCTCACCTAAAACAACGCCTTAGATAAAAGTTCTTTGTCGCCCTATATGCCTAGTCATGAAGTATCACTACTCACCTAGGTACCATGTTAACCTCAACTTAGATTTGACAACAAGGAAAATCTAATATATAAAATTCTCGTGTCACAGTTTTTGTTGCCATACTCCTCCGAAACGGCTTGACCGATTTTGATGAAATTTTTTGTGCTTATCCGGTATCTATGAGAATCGGCCAACATCTATTTTTTTTGTTTATTTATATGGCAAAACAACTTTTGCCGGGTCAGCTAGTATATATATTACTACAAAGTTCCCTTCCAAAAGGAATACCCCTGTTACCGGCTGTTATTGATTATTTCGAATAAATGATTAATATGTGCGTACCTACTTATTTATGTTTGAATGTTGATCGATTACCCAAGTATGTGCATATTTTATACAGAATATATTGTCACTACTGCACATTATTTTTACTAAGGCCTGATTTTTTAATCTGATTTTTAAATTATTGTTTGGTAGAATAATGTTCTTTTAAATAGCTTAAAGCTGTCGATTAATAATTTATTCATTGGATAACTTTTATCTGACAATTGAAAAACTAGGCTTAAGGCGCGCATACCGCATGGCGCTTATTTCATGTGATTTTTTTAAATATTTCTCAACCCATAGTAAGTGTTATGGGCAGAGAGCTATTGCTGAGTATGGTAAAATGATACTACTCTGAGCGAGCTTGCTTGGTAATAGGACCCCTTTCGGGTTCGCCTGGTTGAATTAGTCCCTGAACGCAGCTTCCCATAACGTCGCTTTTCAAATTACTTACACAGACGTTCCTTGTTTAATATGGTCTTAAATATTCATGATTTATAATATTGAATTAAACACTTTTTTACTGGATCTATCACGTAAACGTCGCTCCTCGCTTGACAGTGGTTCCCAGCACGCCGCTTCACATTTGAAGTTAGAATTGGAACAGTTTAGAGTAGAATTTTTGATTCCTTAAAAAAAGTCTTTTAAATTCGACTGTTCAGCGACCATCTCTTATCTGTCTGCCGAAATATCATCGCTCTGGCAGTGTTGTGGTCTGATGTTGCTCAATGAAGAGCCAGTTCTTCCTAAACCCGTATGCTGTCATCTCTGACTCTATCTTCATTCACCATCTGGTATTTAAAAAAAAAATACTATTTTAAGTAGAAGTAGTGTACTTGTGTACCTATAACACAAGCTAATGTGCTTACCGTAGGGCTAGTATTATTATTTTAATTTTTATTACTTTATTTTATTTATATATTTTAACAATACTGCTAGCCCGATTCCACTCACCATCACAGTAAGTGGTATTCAGTGCTCGTGTATTAACTTTCGTGAACAAAAACCTTTTTTCAGGATAAACTTGGCCGCTTCGATGATAATATGTCGGAATACATGAAAGAACTGAAAGATGCTAATGAAGTCATCGAAAAACAAAAGAAAGATATCGGTAAGTCACAATCGTGCCAAATCTATTATATTCGCGCTGTAGGTTCTTTAGCATGTTGCGGATGACCGTTTCATCTGAAATAAATAAAATTTTCAAAGTATACAAACAAATCTATTTGTACTCTAAAATCTAACTGGTCCTGACAGATTTACCTTCATACAGAGTACTTTTATACCTACTGGGTAAAATAAATGTCTTATCTGACTTTTGTTTTGAGGCAAATTCAGTTAGTTTAGACTAGAAGCATACATTAAACTTTATTGATAACTAGCTGCTGCCCGCGACGTCGTCTGCGTGAACGCTATGCAGCACCAAACGCACCTACGATCATAACACTGCTAGCGTGATAATATGTAGCCTATATGTTGACCCGACTTCTTAACTATCTTCATGCCAAATTTGAAGTAAATCCATGCAGTACTTTTTGAGTTTATCCCGGAAAGACAAACAGACAAACAGACAAACAGACAAAAATTCTAAAAACTATATTTTTTGTTTCTGTTTCGATTGTAGATCATACCCCAAGTATTCTTTTAAAAAAATATTCAATGAACAGTTTTGACTTTCCTACCATTTTATTATATGTATAGATCATTTGAAATAGCAAACTCGATTGATTAATCTTAGTATGGTCGCAGGTCGCATGCTAGTCCCGCAGGGTAATCAAGGCTATTTCTACAGCTAAAGCGCTGCATTTTGGTTCCATTTTAATGCTACAAGCAGTTTGCTTAATTGTATTTTCTGAACCAAATAAGTTTCAAAGGACTTGTTTTCTGGATCTAGCTAACGGATAAATAAACTTAAGAAATATATCAAGATAGAGTAAATAAATATTACCTACAAACATACATGATTTGACGGCTCGTAGAGTTAATTCAAACCCATGACCTTCTGGCATAGAAGGCAATATTATTACCGCTACACCGGCCGGACGTTCATTAATTTTTCTTCTAAAACAGATGAGGCTCGGGCCTTGGCGGACGCAATGCACGCTCGTGAACTGTCCAGTGTGGAGAGTCTGGAAACCATCAAGAAGAGTGTCATAAGACTTGAGAAAGAACTCGAGGCGAGGAAGCGACAGGGCGACGAAGAAGCGTAAGTTTTAGAAAAAAACTTATATTGCACTTATATTCCCACGCTACAAAATAATAACCAATCATCATCACTAATTCTTCAGGAGTCCACTGTAGGATTACGAGTCGGGGAATTTTAAACCACAAACCACCAAGCTGGCCCAGTACTGATATGATGAATATCATCGTACTATCTGTGTCTATATACAGCTAATTATATATACTTCTAGACAATAAACGTTAGCAATTGGCCACGGTTTGTACAAATTTCTGGGACTGAGAACGAACACCTTGTTAATAAACCTACATCATCAGCAATGATCACTGTTGAACAAAGGCCTATGGTTCACAACTTGGTTCTGCACTATTTCCCATGGTTCATGACTCTGCCCATATCCAATGTTAAGCCAAATCAGCGGTGTCTCCCAATACGTGGTTGCACTTACCTCTTAGAGCTGATAATAAAATTTACCAGATTTACAGATACATTTAGTTCGTCATTTTCATTATTGTTTTCGTTCTATTTCGATATTAGGCACATATTCTGAAGCAGAATAATCCATATTATTTGCAAATATACTCATGCACTATAATGATTGCAACAATGAAATCCTGCAGGGGCCCCACCTCAGCTGTGAAAGAGAAAGAGAAGTTCGAGAAAGAGAAACTAAGATTAAACAACGAAGTGGACAGCCTCAGACTTAGATTGCAGACTACAACTCATCTGTTTGAAGAGATGGAGGCAAAGAATGCTACCGCGGATGCTGAGATCACTAAATTGTCGGAGGCTATTGAGGTATGTGATGCCATGAAGCGGATTTATTCGTAACTGATCTGCTCCCGTAGTCAGGCTCTTTTGTGGTTCACACATTTATTTCTTCCATGCTGGACTGGGAGTAAAGGAAATACTTTGAATATGCTACTGCTTCTCTTCCCGGGAATACCTACTGTAAGATCAGTATCGTCAGTATATATTAAGGGACAGAGGTTTTATTGGAGGTTTTTTTGTCACTGCAATAGCATCTCTTTACCATTATAATACCTCCAAATTTGTCAAACGTGACATCAGATGGTTTTATAATCTCTGGTGCTCTGCCTACCCCATAAGGGATAGAGGCGTGAATTTATGTAAGTCTACGTATGTACATTTATTATTTATAAAGTTGTTATAAAAATAAATGCAGTAAAAAATATTAATTTAATTAACTGAATAATAAATAAACTATTAAATTAATTTAATTTAAACTGACATAACTGAATAAATGCCTCGATAGTTGGTTTCCAGTGGGAGTGTTAGATCAACAAAAAGCTAAATAATCCTTTCGCAGATAGTTGACGGAATGGTTTTGTTGTCTTCAAATGTTATTAAATAAATTGCTATTATCAATTGAAATTATTTTATAGAACAATTACTGTTAATTTACAACTTATTACTAAGTAGTAACAACACACACTCTTTGACCTTACAGAAAGGTTATTGTAGATTGTTTAGAAAAACTAAAAATCATAATAATTAACTTAGCTAATTAATGTAACGCGCATAGAAAAATAGCCATTTATTTTTTGCACTTAAATACAGTTTCATTTACCTACTTTTTACATTTAGTTTTGGTATCAGTTGTGAAGAGACGAACTCGAATTCAATTCTTAATTAAGAGAATATATTATAAATAAGAGTTATTTACACAGTTGTCTCTTCATATTTTTCTTAACAATTTTTTTTTTCGATTCCGTAATATTATTTTGTGAGTATTACCAATAACTCGACTCCAATACACCTATTAAGAGATTTTAAGTGCCTATACAAATATCCCTTTGTAATTCTCCCTGATGAAGGATAAACTTAACACATCAGACTATTTGGGTCAAGTTTACCGCATGAACAATATTAAAACAACAAAGGACAAGTTATATTGGTACGATAAAATCATAAAATAGCAATAGCGATAGCAATTTGTATTAACAATAGAGACCACGTGCAATGCAAGCATGCTGCGTACTGCGCTACTAATGTTTAATAGGAGTGGTTTTTTATATACAATGTCAATCAAAAGCATCTCCAAAGCTCATAATTTTGCCATGACAACAAAAACCAAAATCCTGGAAACAAATCTTTGAAAATATTGTGTGTCGTAAATTGGTATTGAAATCAGTTATTGTATGTCTGTACAGCATGTATGGTCTAACAAAATCATCGCCACAAGAATGAAGAGTCAAGACTCATGCGGATTTATTCTAAAGGACGATGTCATCGATTTTAATAAAAAAAACTGTATTCACTCTTTAAAAAAATCTTGTTCAGCTTGAACTTGAAACTGTAGAAGAATTAAACTGCCACTGCTTATTTCTATTTAGACTTACCTAGACTATGTAGGTGTGAGGCAGTAAATTTTATCATATATTTTTTCTTCTAGGAATACGAAAATAACAATGTGCGACAGAATCGTCTCGTCGAACATTTGAGAAACGAAACGATGCGACTGAAGCACGAGATAGAAAATAAAATAACAGCTATTGGAACTATCGGAGAAAAGGTAACAGCCAATTTCAGTGTCTATATTTTATTATCTTCGCAATGACTGCTGTTAGTATAAAATAAATAAATCAATCAATAAAATCCCCAGAAGTGCTTGTGAGCAAGTATTACTGTGAGTAGTATCAACCAACTATAAAACAAAATATTGAATTAATAAAAAACCTTCATGAACTAATGTCAGTTTGATTGAAACTTGTGCTGTTTTCCTAAAGATAAAGTAAAGCAAATCTCTAAGCATTTAACGGATAATCAAAATGTTGAATTTAGGATATCCTTATATTGCGCACCGAGCGCTGCTTTGTAGATATTAATCTTTACAATTTAAATTAAAATAAGGATTTAAAGCCGCTCCATCAGTAATGTGTTCCGGCAATGTTTTATGAAGAGCCAGTTCTTTCCTAAGCCCGCTGTCATCTTTGACCTCATTTTCACTTACCATAGTTATTAGACTTATTTGATCCACCATAACTTATAAGCTTACAGTGCACTGGTATGCTAATAAGTTAGACTTCACCAAAAGATGCCCGAGGATGATGGTTGATGGCATTAAGAGTTTTGTAGAAGACAAACTCATTTGAAATAATATATTTATGGTCGTTTCTTTGTAGGTAAATAAAAAATACGTAAATTTCAATATTCGTAATACTCCAGTAATATTCTTAACCAATCCGTCTTGATCCTTATCGTGGCCTTTTGTAAAGATAGTAAAACCAGATTATGTCTGCATTCTCAACAGCTTCCTCAACTCCACGCTGAAATTGACGTTTGATAAATATTCCCAAAATTAAAATTAAATAGTTTTTAACCGGATTTTTTGCGCATAAAACTCACAAGCGGTCATGAGGTCTGTAAAGACACCTAAACGTCGATTTACAATGTAAAATATAAATATTATAAGTAATAAATCCGGTTTAAAAGTTCCGGTTCTAAAATGAATAATCGTTACAACTTAAGACAATATAATTCCCAAAAACATTTCCCCCAACAAAGCTCTCGAAAAACGAGAAGACTCTGGAACGCCGTGAAAAGCAGTTGAAGGAGATGACGTCGAAGCTGGAGACCGCGCGCACCGAGCAGGAACACGCCACACATAAGTCCACGCAGCTCAAGGATGAGCTGAACAAGGTCAATTACACGCTGGAGCAGACCAAGCAGCAGTTGATGAATACTTCCAGAGATCTAAAGGTAACATAATAAATAATAAACTGGACATACTATTGGGTCCTTTCCGTATGTAAAAGGCGTGTAGCTCTTAGGATACCAAACATTTATAATAAAATCCCAGACAATCACACCAACTACATGACCTCAAAGTAAGCAAAGATACTATGTAGCGAACTAGGGGGAATGATAAACGCCCAGACTCGAAACATTGTTTTTCCTTTTTCCGTCTGAGGCAGAAAGGTTTACCCCACAAAGCAGATACATAGTAGCGCTGCTGTAAGCAAAGTTGCACAGCTTCAATTTGGGTTATCCTGACGTCACAGCCTTTAGTTCAAGCTATACCTCGCAAGAGGCATTGGCGTCAGTTCGTCGCTGACTTTGGTGAAGTATGTACACGCGTAGATATTAAAAAAATATTAAATCCTCCATTGTTTCTCGATGTAAAATTTAGTTTTCTATACTTTTATAAAGGAATTACATTGACAAGGGTCTGGCATGATGGTCTCTTAAGCAAGCTTCCAGCATATGGCATACCGACCGGGCTCTGCGACTGGATATCTGATTTTCTGAGGGAACGGTCGATTCGAGTAGTCTTAGACGGCTACTCCTCTGACCTAATGGCGATTAATGCCGGGGTACCTCAGGGATCTGTTCTCTCTGCAACTTTATTCTTGCTGCACATTAATGACCTCCTAACACCAGGCATTATTGGATATGCTGATGACAGCACTGTTGTTGAGAGATATATATCCAATGCGCGAACGAGCGCCCATGAAATCCAGGTTTTGAGAAGGTCTATGATTGAGCGCGTTGATTCGACCTTGCGGAATGTGTCCGATTGGGGCGAATCTAACCTGGTCAAATTCAACGCCTCCAAAACACAAGCGTGTCTATTCTCCGCAAAAAAGAGCACCTTTACTTTTACGCCCACTTTCCAGAATGTATCTGTTCCCATCACCGACCAACTAGGGCTTTTGGGCGTCACTATAACGTCCAAATTAAACTTCGGTCAACAAATTGAGTCTATGGCAAAAACGGCTTCAAAAAAATTGGGTATCATCTCGAAGGTCCGGCGGTACTTCAGCCCTGAACGGATGCTCAACTTATACACAGCCCAAGTGAGGTCGTGCATGGAGTACTGTAGTCACCTTTGGGATGGTTCTGCCAAATACCAGGTCGAAGCGCTAGACTCTGTTGACCGAAGAGCCCGTAAAATCATAAATAACAACAACCTTACAAATAAAAAATTGCAGACGCTGGAGCATCGTCGTAAGGTTGCTTGTTTGAAAGTATTTTATAGGCTACATTTTGGTGAGTGTGCGAGTGCTCTTTTTGACCAAATTGAACCCACCCCTTTTTACCACCGGACTACCAGACGCAGACAGAACTTCCATCCCTATATAGTGGATTTACCAAGAAGTCGAACAAAACGCTTCGATAGTTCCTTTTTGGTACGGATTGCCAAGGAGTGGAACAATCTGCCTGCGTCTGTTTTTCCTGACCACTACAGTCCTGGAACTTTTAAGTGTCGAGTGAATAGGTTTCTCGTGGATGGACGTGTAACACCATAGTCTTCATGCGCACTTTCCATCAGGTGGCATGGAAGACAAACGTCCTATCCTTACAATATATAAAAAAGAAAAACAATTCAAATAAAATTAACTTACCACGAAGATTATTTCATTCATAATTATTTTTTACAAATTGTTTGATTTCCAATTATTTGTGTCCAAAATTCCAGATTGTTATTTGTTGCCTAGGTGACTTTTATGCCGCGAAAAAAGGTTGCGCTATCTAGCGTCAAGTAGAAATACTTTTATTTCGCGGTTTTTTCTGACAGATTTGGAACGTATGAAATTTCGTTAAAAAACTAGACCCACCTGGTAAAGTATAGCTGAACTTTTTTGATTATCATGTGAATATTTTAACCTTATGTTCCAACCAGTTTTTACTACTCGCTACTAGGTGACTATTGCCATCGTCTGTTTGGCTATGATTGGCCATAACCCACCGCTTACCCCTCCCGCACCCTGCGCGTAAGCTTCACTTGAGTCCCTAGAAAAAATTGGATAGGGCAGCTCCTCTATATATTTCCTCCGTGGTTTACCCCATCGCCAAAGTGATCGTCAAAATAGATCGATTTTACTATCGAACCAACTGATCATGACCCAGCGTAGGCTCATTTTCGCGAACCATCCAAATGCTAGTAGGTCGAAATACGCTTGAAGATAGGTTTCCTTGGTGACGAACTTGTTATCATTTCATTCGACACTGATATTTACTGAGTACAGAATTCGTACAGTACTTATCTAAAATGTCCTAAGTGAATTATTATTAGCTGTTTGATGTAGGCTATTCTAATTGAACACTTCTAATTCAAATTTCATTATCTTTACAAATACAGAGTGCGATCACCGATGGGAACCGACTGCGTACCGAAATGGCCAAATTGAGCAAACAACAAATGCGCGATCTGAAGCGCTTCCAACTGGTCGAGGGCATCAAAGGTGGCTTGGAACTAGAACGGTGGGTGTGAAGTAAAGTTTAATAAACAAATAGTAATATAAATATTTGTGACACTCACACAACATATCTAGCTCAAATTAAGTTACTTAAAGAACTTATGTTATGGATACGTTAGGACCCACCTGGCTAGCGACCACCCTTTTTTCATTCAAGGCTCTGCCCGCGTTTGACCTCAATCTCAAAGTAAAATCTGCCGCCAAATATTTAATGAAGAACCAGTTGCTTCCTAAGCCCATGTGCCTTTCTTCACTTCCAAACGCGGGCTTAGTCACTAATAAAAAAGGGTAGTATTTGAATCGAGTAACTGCAAATAAAAATTTTAGTTTGCAAAAGTAATGAATTTGGCTTACTGTTTTTATTAAATGAGCGAGTGAGTGCGAGTGACGAGAAATCAATGAAACAGCGACTTATGTAATCACAAAGCTAAACAAAAGTTTAGCTATAGGGTGTGGCTACGCTCGCTACGATCGTCGTCGCACCTAACCGCACCGACTACGTCTTCCGGTGCGGGGGCCCTTCTTGTCACATAATCTTTTTCACCAAGACATTATGATTTTCAATATTTTGCACCTAACTAACCTACTTGTTTTCTTGTGATTAAATAGTCTGTGTTTTAGTCGCTCACTTAGTTATTCAGTCGCACTATTATTATTTAAAACCGTTCATTTTCGATTTTTTTAAAACAGTCCAAATTTGTTTTTTAGTCGCTCGTTTTATTATTTCCCAAAGAGATAAATGTTTTAACTTTCTTGTCTCCCCAATAGAGATCGTCTTCGTCAGCAAGTGACTATCATGGAGCGGGAGCTGGCCATCTCGAGGAAGCAGACGGAGGCTGACCACAGGGAGATTGAGAACCTTCAACGAGAGAGGGACATCATGAACAAGAATATGCAGAAGATACAGAGTGAGTGGTTGCAAATTAAATAGAGTTTGTGTGTGTGAATTTGAAGTTAACGAGATTATTTATGAATATATGAAGTCGTCGTGGCACCGTGGCACCCCGTGGCAATGTTCGGCGCGCTCGGTACTTGGATGGGTGACCGCCGACCATTCATTTCTCACGCTGACTTCCGTGTTTCGGAGGGCACGTTAAGCAGTCGGTCCCAGGTATACGAATACAGTAGTCGGATTTGTCAGAAGCCATTACGGCGCGGCACCCTGAAAATTCTGACGTCCACCACCCAGCACTAGGCCATCTTAGTTGATTATGGCCTATACCTCCTCGTCACCCAGGGGAGAGACTCATAGCCCTGCAGTGGGCTCATTGCAAAGAGTTGTGTTGAGATTACTTTAAATTAATAGGATGATAAATGGTTTTAAGCTTTTGTGATTCGAAAAGGAATTGATAATAGAAATCCGGGCTGATAATATAATTAAGTTGCATTGGTTGATTTATAAACCTCGACCTTTTGACCGAACTGCACCGGTCGTGGTCACGGGAAGAGTCGGTTCCGCATCAGTACCTAATCTGATGTAGAGGCCGTTAATACTATCAAAAAATCTAAGAACTGAAAAAATTTACGATAGTATTCCAACAAATTCTATAAAGTTTATAATAATGTAGTAAGTGCTGGTCGCTTGCTCTGGCAATTGATAAATTTACTTTTACTTACAAGGCAGTTTGACAAAAAAAAAAAAAAATATCTAGATATTTAAAAAAACTGTTTTTATTTTCTGTGTGTTAACAGTGGAGGCGATGGAAAACTTACATATGCTGGCACTGCAGGAGCACAAACGTAAAACACTTGAGCACGAAATTGACGCCAACATCCATTACATCGCTAAACAGAGGCAGACCATCAGAAATCTGGAGAAATATAAGGATCGGTATGATATTATTCTTTATTTTTCATATTTTTTTTATCATAATATATTGTTTAGCAGCGGCTAAATATTTGAATGTTTGATAGTAGTTGTATGGGTAAAAGATTTATTTCACTAAATTATTTGAACCTTAAATGCAGATTTCTTGTGATAAGCAAATATGTTACTTCTAAAACTTGGGCTTGAACCCAGCTTGAGCATGATTTACTAATCTGTATTGCTGTTCGCGTTACTAAAATAACAGTGCTGTGCTTGATGATGAGCTCGTCGACGTGATGGCAAAGATGTCGTCGTCGAGCTCACAGATGTTAAATTTAGCAAAATATCAAAACGTAAAGAAGATTGTCAAACAGTTCGACTAACAAAGTTCTTACTCACGCCGTAATCAGCAACGAGCGCTCGTGTAGTGTGATGATAGATATAAGTAAATACCAATTATGTCACTCGTCGCTGTTGCATCGATGAACTCAACACTGTTGTTTAGGAGAATAGTCCGGCAGAATCCTCAATCCCTACTGTTCTACTTAAGAAAAAGTATAAGTACCTACTTAATAAATAGGTAATTAAGCTATTGACGCATAAAGACACAAGTCTCTCTCTTACCAAAATGTATATAATAATATTCTCTTTATTTAAATATTTTACTTCATATGTACTCATTCTTATTTATTAATTGACAGCAAATATATTTGCCATTACGCATTTTAGGTGTGATAGCAGTATTTTGAAGTCAACTGGTAACATGCAGTTTATTGTTCAAGATTATAATATGCAGAAAATGTTTTGATTTCATGAATATATTCATAAGTTAATTAAGTTTAATCACAATTAAACTGAGATTTATTGTGCTTTGATAGAACTAACTTAATCTTATCAATATACGTATGATTTTGTTGTCGTTACCTTTTATTCATGTATAAAATTACCTTTGCACAAAGAAAATGTTAAAAATCAAAGTAAAGTATCAACACAACTACTTTCTATACATTGAAATTAATTGAATCATTTAAATATTTACGGCATTTAATAATAAACAAATGCCATAAAAGAGAAATATTAATTAAAACAAATGTTAGCATGACAACAAATTTTAAAGTGAAATAAATTCCTCACAGATAATTGCGTAGTACGTTCACATAAATAAGTACATAATAATAAACAATTTATCTGTATTATAGTGCGGCCGGTGGGAGTTTGCCTTCCTGACAGCTGTCAAAATCATAGGTTTTTTACCCCTTCGAATCGGAAATAAACTTTATTCAGTGGACATAAGGAGCTGTCAGGAACGCATTCCTGCAACGGCCGCACTCTAGGAACAAATGTAGGAAATGACTTTTTTATGGGTGTCCCGGGTGTAGTGTAACCTCTGACGATGATCTGCAAATCTGATGGTAGGTATGTAAAGAAGAGGTCGTGGATTTGTCTTCATTGAAATTTAAACATACAATTCAACCTACGTTTTTTTAATAAAAAGGATCGCGATAGCCAGTCTCACTTGTCATAATGCCATTATAGTATTATGAGAAAAGAAGCCCATCACTTAACATTGTTTTCAAATTTCATTTCCTTTTATGAAATTTACTGATAACAGTTGCAAGATAAAAAAGTCCTGACATTTTAGTTGTATTTTAAAATTTTCTCAGAGAATCTGATGTTTTCCATAATATATTAATTCCTAAATATCTCAAAAACCACTTGATATTGCTGGACATACAATGGGCGTTAATTTGGTAGATTTTGAGGTGCCTACTCCTCAGACTCCTTTGATCTAGCCCTCATGTTTACACCGTATGACCATGATTACATTATTTCAAACATTTTTAATTTAAGTAAGTAATTAATATTTTTTAGACAGCGAAACTTGCATTTTTGTTTTAAATTTCCTTTTATCGTTTTCAAAGTGTTACAATTTCTGCACAAATGCATAAAATTCGCTAATAAGACACCTGAAATTTCGTCGGCCACTTTAACCGACCGTGACCAAAGCCTTAATTGACCGACAATCAAACACAGGCGACCTTCGGTACGGCCGCGGCGATGTTGGTCAGAGTCGGCGCGGGCGCGACTCTCAGACAAGCGTAACGGTCTGTTTGATGCCGATTATAGAATCGTGTTTTTGCGTTGACCAGGGTTATGTAAGTTAAATAATTAATTGAGATTGTACTTGCTCTTTTTTCTTTTGTTGTAAACGGTGCAGTTAAACAAAGGAAGGTTTTTCTTTTTGGTTTTCTATCGACTGAACGGGTGTTTTCGGCTCGACGATAAGCGACGGTAAGGTCGGATATAGAGCATGGACTTAGGATAGAACACCACGTAAAATATCACTGGAACAAATTATAGCCATAATGATGATGGCAGAGTTTATGTTCAGCCAGTATAAATGGTACCTATATACAGGGTGTTATCACCAAGCAGCGGATACTTTAGGATTACTAGGTTGTAGTGTAAGGTTACTATAAGCTTATGTTAGGTGTGATTTTGCTCAAAATTTATTTCAAAGTAAAATTTTATCTTCTATAAAATTAATAATATATGACCCAATCCAATCAACTGTAGGTATTTCAATATCTTTAAACTGAAAAAAGAAACAAAGGTAGGTATCAAAATAATGTAGGTACATATTCACAGCTTGATATCAGAGTCAAAGAGAAATTAAATATTACAGAAAGAGTGTATTTTTATTTACTAATTATTTACTATTTACTAGATAATTTATGTTAAGTATTCTGTTTAATAAACAAGTGCTCGAACCACTGAGCTGTCGCAACACGACTAATGCCTGTCGGAGTTATTTATTGCTTTACATTATTTATTTGTTTTTCATTATCAAGACAACCTTACAATAATCGTTTTTATGGCTTAGTAGCAGAAAAACACTCCAAATAAATATCATTGAAGTTAATATCTTTAGTTCTAATGAAACATGACAACTAACAGACTTTATTATGTACCATCGAACTAACTGAATCATGATCCGTTTTGCTGAAAATTCGTTTGAAACTGTCAAACTTGTAAGTATAATGCACTAAGGTATGACTTATTAGATACTGCACGAATGATGTACACGTTAAATGTCAGTTTCGAATGAAATTATAACAAGTTCGTCACCAAGGAAACCTATCTACAAGCAAATTTCGACCTACTAGCATTAAGACCTCAGATCATACAAACTAATGTTTTTGTATGATCTGAGATTAAGACGATTTGCCAAAATAAGCTTGTTGTGGGTCATGATTCAGTTATTTCGATAGTACCTAATACTGTACCTATGACTGTTTTAGACTAAAATCTCGATCAAGTCTATCTTACTAACATTATTTATTGTTATCTTCTTAGGATGATGGAAGAAACAATCGCTTTGAATGAGAAAATCGATGACATTACAGGTAAGTTTGACAATGTAATCGAAGATGGAGCATACTTATTACTCTAAGGACAAGGGTCCTTCGCAGTTAATATTTGATGACAAAATTTACTTTGCGAGTGGTCGATATTCAAACGAACCTTGAAGAGTCCTTGCATCAAATGGCGGTTACATACATACATACATAAATAACGTCACGCCTGTATCCCTTATGGGGTAGGCAGAACACAAGAGGTTACAAGACCATCTGATGTCACGTTTGACAAATTTGGAGGTATTATAAAGATGAAGATGAACTATTGTAGTGACAGGGGGTCAGCCTATCGCCCACAAAAACGCCTTTAAAACCTCTGTCCCTTAACTGACTTTTACAGTATGCCCGGGAAGAGAAGCAGCGGGCACATTCTACGTTTTTCTTTCGCTCCCAGTCCAGCATGGAAGATATGGCGGTTACTTTTTAGTTTTACTAACTCGAACTGATCCGTCTTCTCTTATTATTATTTTATTATAATTTATTATGATGGCAAGTGAAAAGAGCCCTTCATGAAACATTGCCCTTACGCATCACCGCCAGAGCGCTGATATTTAGCGGCCGACTTTATATGGAGGGTGGAACCACTAAGCGGGGGCCATTGGATTTAGTCGCCTTTTACGACACACTTGATACAGGGTCGGTAGGGCTATTTTAAGCGTCTACCCTATGCGGCTAAAAACGATGTGTCCCGAAAATATGATTACACAAGCTTGTATTTTGGAGAATAGATCGAGGAACTAATTGGTGTCCTAGTCAATATCCCAGCAATTTCAGTCCTACAGGTTTGCTGTTAAGGCTAAATTTTGCCTGAATATAAAAGTGGGTTATCCAAAATTACTATGAAACTAAATGTAAAGGTGGATAATAAAATGATTTAATTGAGACTATATTGAACAACTTGTCCAGATGACATCTAGTTGTCACAGTGACATAAGCCTACTGGAGATTGATTTTGTTTCGAGTTCAGTTGTCATGCAGTTTAATTATTCGAATTATTCTAGACGGCGAGACAATTTATTTTCCCAGTACAATTATAAAAGTCATTGACGGCCTGACGTGAATTTAATAGATTTGAGATATTAATAATAGTTCTTATCACTGGTTTTTGCTAGAACAAGAGTAAATTTAATGAATAATTAATGAAATTGTAACTGCTTGCGAATAAATACTGGTAGGCGTCCATAAACATTTAAAGCCATACAAGAACTAGAGCACTTAAATGAGCAGGTACATTAACATAAGATATTTTATTATCTAAAGATTCTAGAAAATGGCTGTTTACAGTTTTCATAAGTCAGTTATTTTAGGACAGTTGTCAAAAAGGTTTGTGTGTCTTGTGACGAAATTGCCCCGGACTTGAGACATGAAACTTAAAATTGTGTAGGTTTACGTAAACCTATTTTGTCGTATATTTCTGGTTATTTAGTACCTACAGATACGTTTGTTATAATCGTACTATAGTATATTCTTTACTTTATAACATGTTTTGTTAAAAAAATAACCTCTTATTCTTGTTCAAATACTCTGGTCCCAGTATGTAATGTTCGTATTGTGCATCCATAGCTCATTGCATCTGCTATGTAAGCAATTTGGTTGTGGCATGACATTGGCCCTCACAATTAGCTGTCTTGTGTTTGTTTTTTTTCTTGTCACGGTCAATTTGTACTGTACCTATTTGTATTAATTTGATAATTCTGACTGAAAAACAGTTTGGTCTACTGTAATATCTTATTTTACAACTATAAACAACTAGTTAAAGCCGAAGTATGTGATGACTGACTTCATCAAGTGTTTTGTGAAATTCCTAAGATGAATAAAACTTTTTGAATTTTTTGAATTTCTTATAGCTGTCAACTTTGTTAGGATTTAACATATCTAAATAACTATCGCTATCGATAGTTGGAAACACTCGAGATTTCTTATGTGACTAAAAAAGAAATTTAAAGTTATTTCTAATATAATATTTGTACTCCCATATTACAAATATTATTTAAACAAATATTAATTGCACAAATAGTTTGTCCTGATAGTGTTGTCTTATGACTTCACCACTGGATTTTGCAAGCTAATACTTATGTTTTTTTTTTTATAACACCCAGAGCGGATTATATCATTTCAGAGCTTTTTGATATAATCCGCATATGACTGAGAAATCTTGCCTGATGTAATCGAAAAGGGAGACCCTTACGTAACACCAACTGGCTTAGTATCATAAAATACAGCCAGGACGAATACATGATTTGTTAATATTTTGATACAATAGAAAACATTTTAATTAGGTACTCAGATTTTTAAAGTCCCGCCAAAACCCTCTTTGACCCAGGCATTTCCCACATCCCAAGAGTCCAGGACCTTCAGAATGCGTGAAAACCATTACCACTGCCTATAAGAACTCTTATCTATAAATATTAAGCTCTCATCGATTCATTAAGAATCAAACATTAAACTAACCAACTCGATTCACATTGTTTATATTTTTTAGTGTGAAGATATAAGATAAAGCGGTATGTAAAGGTATTTTGCCCTGTTTGATTCAGTTTATGTAGGTTAATGTTTTCAAATATTGAATATGTAACAGCATTAAGTTAGCAATTAAAATATCCCTTAATGCTTGAGTTAGTACAACTTTATAAGGAAATGTAAAAGATAATAATCTATGACTGACAAGACGTATTAAAAATGATTTTACATGTTTACATTGCCTTATTACTTACAAGCTTTATCATAGAAACGATTATGTTTAATGTTATAATATTGTAACTGACGTCAAAGATAAAATCAATCAACTCATAAGTAAGTGGTCATATAAGTAATACAATATAACTTAATTGCTAGAAATGCTCGCATATCCTGTTTCATGATTAAAACTCTTACTATTTACTTAAATAAAAAGATATTTACTTTAATGAAATAAATGGTAAGTATTTATCTTCTTAATAAAGAAAAGGATCAGTTTATGTAATAAACTTACAGGTATGGCTTTATCAGCTGAAGCCTTCAGTCCGCAAAGTATTATTCATTCTATCATATTTGACGGCTCGTAATACCTACATGCCACTTTCCATCGAATAAATTCAGTGCTATTTAGCCGGCTATCACTAAAATAAGAACACTTTATAACTTTTTATTCAAAATTGGCTGTCGTACGTAATTACGTAAATTGACACGCATTAAATAAGTTAATATATTGAATAATTTAATTACAGCACAAGACAATATATGAAAAAATCTTGTCCTTTCGTTAAAGGAATCTTTTTTTTATTGTAGACATAATTTAATACTAAGTAATTTCATCATTTATCATATTCTGTTGTGCAACAGATGAAGTCCGCCTTCGTAACTCCGACATTTTGGAGCTAAAGAAAGGCCTTAGCGAGGAACTCATCAGGACGCGAAAGCTCACCGTGGCTCTGGACACCATACGAGCTGAACGTAACATGCTGCACAAAAACTATACCGAGGCACTTGACGAAATATTGGACTTGAAGCAGAAGCTTAAGGTACGTATTCATAGTGATGACTTTACAAAAAGTCTATTTAAGACGGCGGCGTCTGTGTTACTGTTGCGTAGAGCTTTGTCGGCGGTAACTGAAAAACAGCGGTTCATACCTTACATACAATTTAACTTTAGGTCTTAGACCATTCTTATAATATAGAATCACAAAGCATTATGAGTTTTTTTCTAGACTGTTGTATAAGCTGCAGTTTTTTTCTGTTTTATTTGTGTTCTTATTTTATGATTTGTCTGATTCAAATGAATGAACAATAATTCTGAGATTAATGACAATACCAAACAAACTCCTCGGCTATATTATGTTTGTATTGATAATGTTAATTTTTGAATCATGAATCTTGGAAACATTTAAGTAGAAATCAAGAACTTGTTTAAAAAAATTACTATCACCCAAAAAACTATTACTTATCAACTATTCCTAACAATTTATATCTGAATAAACCCCTAAACTTACCAACAGATGTTAGCCTACCAAATAGAACAACTGAAAGAGGACTTAGGCTGCAAAGAATCGAACCTCAAGTCGTGCGAGGCCGCGCTCGGGAAGTGCAATAAGAAATGTGAACAGCTGCGAACAGAAATACAGAACCAACAAGTGAGGTTATCCGAGGCGCGGGCCGATATTGCCGCCTTGAAGCAGGAAGAGGCCAGGTTGAATAGGATTGTACAGGTAGGTGGAGATTTTAAGTTATTGTAAAGCTACGTCATTTTTATAAGTCGTAGATACTTCGAACACTAAATCCCGCGGGGCTGCGCACGTGAAATGCAATAAGAAATGCGATAAGAGTTCCAAAACCAACAAATGAGGTTATCCGAGGCGCGGACCGAAATTGCTACCTTGAATCAGGAAGAAACTAGCTTGAATAGGATTGTACATGTAGGTGAAGATTTTAAGTAATTGTAAAGCTACGTCATTTTAATAAGTCGTAGAACCTTCCTGAAAAAAAAAGTACAGAAATACCAAATATTGAACTGTAGTACCTAGTCAAAGTTTCGCATAGCTTTGTGCACTCGACATTACGGGATATTTATTTATCTGCCATATTTGTTTATTTATTTTGTCAGTGCGATATTTCGGTATTCATACCTAGCATTGATTATCCACTATCACGATTATTTTGTATGAACATGTCAAATATTCTGTTTCTAAGTTGTTAAAATAAATAAATATTCATTAAAATAAAGACCAACTACAAAGACGATTTAATAATTTTATGCAAACACGTAAGTAATTTATAGCGCTGTAAGTAATTTATTAGGTGACGACTCTAGTGGATATTCGATAATTGGTAAGGTATCTAGGTTGATCAAGATGCCTCTTGGTTACACGTCTTGGTTACACGTCACGGTTTATACCAAAACTGTCGAAATTTCTCACTATGCACAGTGCCTCTACTTTCTCAAAAAAATTAGGTTAGAGAAGTTTTCCAAAACAATACCCTGTCTTACTCCAATCTTTGCTATCTCGCGCCACAGGCGAACGCAATACTAGTATTCACACAAAGTCGTACGTGGAAGTACCTACCTATCAATACTTATTATAACATTTAAATCTTCAAATTAGGATGGAGATATAGCAAAAGCCAAGCTCATGAAAGATCTCGAAGGCTTGATGAACGAGCGCGACGTGGTCGGTGCGCAACTCGTGCGCAGGAACGACGAGATATCGCTGCTGTATGAGAAGATACGCATCCTGGAGATTACACTGCAAAGAGGTGAGATTCGGATTTACTTAAATAAGAAAATAATTATTAATTGAATCAAACAAGTTTATTACGTTTACTAATTTAATGGACTAGTGTATTTCTTAAGATTTTTCTTATTTAAATCTCCTAAACTTTAAAAGTAATATTTTTATCATAAAAGATAAAATGAAAATATAGAAAATAGTTTATAAATAAATAAAATAGTTTATATTAGTCGAAATACGACTGCGGCAAAACTATGTGAAATTTTGTTCACCAAGGTGATCAGTATCATGATCATTTAAAATAAAGCAGCTTACGGTACGGTCTATTTTTATGGCATTTAGCTAGAATCTTGGTAAGAGCTGATTTTGAATACTTAGGTTTTTATCGGTATTAATCTCCCATACAGAATACCTATGTGTTCTTGCTTGTCCTATTCTTTCTTGTTTTATCCACCACAATAACCAGGTGGTAGCAAGATATGCTTTCGAATTTAACAAGACTGATAGGGTTTCCAACGTAAGTCGTGGGCCGACGGTGCATCATTAATCTGGATTACTCATAAGGTCTATTGGTGCGGATGCCACTTACAATTTCGTCGACCTAGTGTTTATTTTCCGATTTTACCTAAATAAATAACATGGTTGCAGGTGAAAGGCAATACGAGCAAAGACTGGAAGATATTCGTCTGTTACGACTGGAAATTCTCAGGTTGCGCAAAGAAAAGAACTTGCTCTCCAAAGGAATTGAAAATATGACAGATTTAAGGCTCGAGGTTAGTCGCGTTTTATTTTAAGTGATGACAACTTGGAAATAAGTCATGCTTCTTTTCCATACTTTCTCCTATTATATTAATTAATACTTATCATTATATTTAGCATCTGTAACATTATTGCAATAAATGACTAGAGTATCTACAACATTTTTCAATTAGCATTTTAGAAATCGTGCTTAATAACGACCAACTTCCTATTCATGTATCTATCTTTATAAAGACTGTGAGGTCAGGTCTACCTATTTTAACTAGCTTCTACTTACTTCTTACAACACTCTTTTCTGACTCCTTCCTTCTGACTACATTCACTAGGTGTTCAACTTGGAACGCGAACTAGGCCGCGAGCGTCTCCGGGTCCGCGCTTTGGAAGAAGCATTGGAGACGCCTCTCAACGTTCACCGCTGGAGGAAGCTGCAGGGAACAGACCCTGAGAGTGTGCAGCTTACCCAGAAGCTGAGGGTCACGCAGAAGTAAGTTAGCTTATAATTTTTTTTTGTTGAATATACAGTTTTGTTACCAAATAATAACCATTTGAATAGCTGAGGAGATCTTATTTAAGGTTTTATCAGTTAAAATGGAAAGTCTATTGTGACGACAATTTGATAAAGTTACAGTCGATAGTAGTACAATAATTAAGAGATTATATAAATTAAAATATATCGAAAAAGCCGTTCAATCAATTTTTGATATACTTTGAAACGCGTTGGAGATCCCTCACAATGTTCACCGCTGGAGGAAGCTGCATAGAGATCACTACCCAAAGGAAAGAAAGTCTGTATAAATATACTTTGTAAGCCCTGCAGCTTCCGCAGAAGCTACAGGTTACGCAGAAGTAAGTTTAGAAGTAAGAATTCCCTAAAAAAAGAAGCTGGAGGAAGCTGCAGGAGATGGACACTGAAAGTGTGCAGCATACACAGAAGCTAAGGGTCACGAAGAAGTGCCGTAGAGTGAACTCTCGACAAAATGTTTAATATAGGGCACCCAACTAGTGTTTTTAGATTATTTTGTAACGCGTTGCCGAATCCTTTTAAAGTTACAGGGGATAGACCCTGAGAGTCTCCAGCTAATGCAAAAGTACCTATGGTAGGTATACAGGAAGTTTTTGTTAAAACTGAGCATAGGATTTCAGGGTTGATAGGTATCACAAAAAGATGGTTTGAATATTTTCATCTACCCTCTTAAGCCTTTTAAATCTAGCAACCTGATACTACTAATACAAACAAAAATTTAGATCCACCGAATGTCTTAAACATATATTAATTAAGTATGTTTGATTAAGTATAATTAAGTATTTTTAGCTGCCTGGAGTTGCGATCAAAATAATAACTGAGGCAAGGTATAGAGCTGTATTTAAAACTTACATAGAAATTACAAGTGTTAAAAGCTGTATTTTCCATTCACCTCGAAATTTACGGACCACAAATTATTAAATAGTTATTCGAAAAAAATCAAAATATCGAACAGGTTTATTAACTATATGTTTTTGATCAGCCTTGATTTAGAACGGATATAAATAAATGTTTTTGACAGTTAATCTATAAATTAATTTAGAGAAAATATTTATTTAGACAGTTCCTGTTTATGCAACTACTAAATGGTACCTAGGTGTTATTTATATACACACGATGAACCTATTTTATTTTTAAAGAGAGTAGAAGAAAAACAACGCCCTTAAAATCCGTGAATTGTCGGTTTTTTAGACAACATCAAAGAGACTCGGTTTGCAAATTGGATAATTACGAGAGCAACTTGAAAATGTAATTTTTTGTTTGTTAAGATATCTTAACAATTTTAATGGCAAATGAAAGCTCTAGGTATAGAACCAATATATCCATTTGAATCATATAAATCAGGTTACTCGTTTAGGAGATAATTTAAGTATTCAGAACATCAATCAGAACATTTAAAGTTTTTGCTTTCTCTGCCCTTTTATAAATTCTGTGCGCCAATGCAACGTCTCGGTCTTGGGAGTTCTTTTTATGAGTAAGTACAGCGATTAGCTTTTGCTCATGACATGACGCGAATAAACACTGTCTATCTAGTATCGAAAGCGTAAGTTCTGAAGCAAACTTTGTTTGGCCTAGATAATTTGGTGTGAATGTTAGAAATATTTATTTATTTTTAATATACCCAACCAGACACCCATTGACGAACCTTTTTAGCAAGTTTCACATCGGTGCACTCAGTGAATAACTTTTTGATACAAACTAAAAGTCATATGTTTTCCGTTCCCTTAGGAATTTCGGGTTACTTGCCTTGGTGCACTCCTACCCCTACATCTCCCTAGGAATGTATGTTTAAGCTTCAGCTCTCTACGCCTAGTAGTTATGGCTGTACGTTGTCTATCAGTCATTCAGGCGAGTTTTAATATAGGTATTTGATGATACTGATAAAGCTCAGATAAAAATTAGAGCACGAATGAGATCTCCGGACTCTATACCTGGTGTGATCTATTAATTTTGTGAAGTGTCGCGGAGAGAGGTACCTATTATGAAATGTACATCATTAAAAAACCAATTTCACTAACATTTGTAAATCCTTGTCAAAACTTTGGCTGAAGTGAAATGTTACCTACGTAGATACATATTTTTTTAACTAGGTACTGAATCGATTTCCATTAAATTTCTATGGGCCACCTCTGACTTATTGTCTATCTATCAAATGAAACAAGAATCGTCCAAATCGATTCATAATTGACCAATTAATCAAGTAACATACACACGATTTGATAACCTCTTCCTTTTGGAAGTCGGTTAAAAAGAACGTGTGCGGCGACGGACCGTGCTTGTGACGAAATACGGAAAAAATCTTACTCAGACCGTATTTAATGCTCAGTTCGTCATGAGGTCTTTTAAAAAGACTCAGTCTTTGAGTTTTTTTACAAAGAATCTGTATTCTGAAGGAGTTGAGCTCGAAGTCTTATGTTAAGACTCAAGTCTTACTAGATAGGACTCTAGGACCCGAGTCTTTTACAACTCTAAAGCACCCACTTCTTCAGCCCTTATTCCTGCCTCCTGCACCTACTTTAGAGACCCATGCATGTGTTTTATATGTTTTATTGTATATCATAAATGCCTATATCACGAAAAAAGTCGGTAACGTTAAAGTTATTCATATAAATATGAATTTTCTGATGCCTTTAATACCAAGAATTACTAATCTGATCAAGAAGTTGGACTGGAAGAGATTATTTTTTGGTGATAAGGGCTCCATTTTTGCTCTGTAACCTGTATACGTCATGTATATAATTGCATTAAAATATCCGTATTATGTGCGCAATAAATAATAAATAGATAAATGCCTCTTGATGCATCAGTTAATTTTGAACAGCTCACCGATTATAGACGAGTTCAGACAAAATAGAAAAATCGAATCTATGTAAAGATCTTCTAATTTACATTTTCCGCCTTCTGGTCGCGTGACACAATCATCGCTCGTGCGCCATTTCTCTCGTGTTTAAGTGCAATAACGCACTTCGCCCTGTCTTAACGAGCTGATTAATATCTATCAATGGGATTTCTGTTTCTGTTTATAGTCTCAACTTAATTCGTTTTGTTTCTAATAGTAGCCTTAACTGATTAGTCTTTTGTTTTGCCGACATTGGATAATTGCGTGATTGCAACAGGGCGGCCCTCAGAGGCATTATAAGAATAGATTACGCGGTTTTGCATTTCGCGATTTTGACAAGTTGCAATTTATTATTTTTTCGCAACCTTCCGTCCTTATCAGCCATAAGTTGAATAAATTCAATGTAATTAACATCCCCTCTGTGTTGGAACTGACTTTATTTTTGCATTTGACAATTTATGTACAAACTAGTCAAAAGTTAAATGATAAATCTAAAATTTTAAGATAAAGAAAGATAAGTACCTTTTAGGTACAGCTTATTTCTACCTTTCAGCAGACTTCACGAATAGAGAACTCGACTAAAATACTTGCATCAGAAATGCATTTGAAAACTTGATGCTAATTCATCACCTCCTCCTTCATTCTGCCACCCCTGGAACACATTAGTAGGTACCGGCGACAGTATTAACAATGCCTACTATCCGGGACAAAACTTTCGGTGGAAATAAGCAGGATTTTGGTAGAATTTAATACCTTTCAAGGTAGAGCTACCAGGTACACGTTGTTAATAAATCAGAGCAGGCATATTAAATAAATTAGTTAGGTCAGGCCATTTACTGAATTTAATTCATGATTATATTTTTATTGCTCTAATAAACGTGGTCGCTAACTATAAGTCTTATAAACCACTTTGGCGATGGGCTAAACCTATCTGTCTACTATCTACTAGACGCCAGTAGTTGCGGGTTAGATTCCCGCCCGGAACAAGAAAAAAAATGTTCCGGGTCTGGGCGTTTATCTATATAAACCTTGAATATAAATACATCTGTATAGATGTGTATCATCTGTATAGATACACATCTGTATAGATACACATCTATTTCTGTATAGATGTATTTATATTCAAGGTTCCCCCCTAGTTCGCTACATGCTAACTCATAACACAAGCTTCGCTTTCTTTGAGGCCATGTAGTCGCTACGATTGTCTGGGTTTTTTTTATAAACAATAAAAAAAATTGTTTCATAGAAAAGTGCTGGCGCAAAGCGAGATGCTGGTGCTTAAGGAGCGAGAGCTGAAGGAGACTCGCAACCTGTACAGCGCTGTGAAGGACATGCTAGCGCTGCAGCCCAGTCCCGAAGTCAAGGTGAGTGGCGTTATTAAAGTTGTGGTGTTGCCCAGTCACGTTACGCCAAATATAGGCAAACAGGGGAAATTCGTGTAGTTCTGAAGTTTGGCACACGTATACCATGTGGGTATACCATGTTCCAGATGAACAAACTAAAAGTCCTCAAAGGTGAGGTTTGTGCTGAGGGCGCAGGGGGATAAAGTTCCCTTTTTTCCAGTTTTTATTCATATCTCGAAAATCTGTGCAAATAGTATAATTACTGCTTTTGACAAAAGTATCTGCAAAAAATATAGAACTATAGAGCCCTAATACAACCTCAACACACCCCCATCCTCGAGGACTATTAGGTGCTATGCTAATTTTTGCTATTTTAGCTATTTTCGTTTTTCAGCAAACGTTGACTCGCACCCAAAGAGCGCTCGCTGCAAGGACGACAAAGATGAAATGTCTAATTGCAGGTAAAACACAGACTTTCGACGTTTTCTAGATAAAAATTTCGTTGATGTAAAAAGGTATTTCGGCTTAGTATGCTAGATTAAGGTAAGAGATACTCAAAATACACAGGATAAAATAAGCGTATTATTTTGAGAACTTGTAATTTACCCCACTTTTCATAATATTGAGCTCTATCATCGCATTGCATGATTATAATAGGGGTAAGTATAACTTGAACACTCAGTAAAATGTTCGCCCGTTATGTAAAAGATGTTTCCACCCGTTTTAGATCTGAAAAAGCGCAGTCTAGATTTAATGCAATTAAACGTGACAAGTTCTTGTAAAAAGCATATTTTATTCAATAACATGGATTTATTAAATACTATATTACAATATTCAATTCTCCCAAACAGAGCTAAACATGCGCGAGCACCAACTGACGGACCTTCGTCTCGAACTCGAACGGGTGAACACAGACTTGTACACATACAAACAGCGTTACTACGACATGAAGAGGGTTCTAGACGCGGACGAAGCAAGACGGCTTCGTCTGCCCTCACCCCTCACTCCACCAGATGAAACGATGGAACAAGAAGAAAGATCGATCAAACCACCCCAGAGCCCCGCTGCAGTAGATGTGGTTGAAGTTAGCTAATGAATAGTTTTGAGGTTAGCTAATGAATAGTTTTGCGGTTGATTTTTTTATATACGTCTGTATAGATCGATGTGTCTATTTTCTCGTCATTAGAGATTAGGTTTTGGTTAAAACGCGAAATACTAAATTGTCAAGGTAGATGTGTTGTGGCTTGATAGTTATAGTAGTCAAGAATCATTTCGTGTTTATCTAACCAATAAAACGTCTACGAAGTTACGAAAATTTTTAGGGGTAATCTTTATATCGCACGAGTTTCAACGATTGATATGCAACGAGTTGGTTTGTCTCTATTGAAGCAGTAGAACCTTTAGGGATTGCATCAACACACAAGATCCATTTTTATCGACTTGATTGGAGCCCATAACGTTGATTAGGACTTTGAATAGTCTTTTTGCTTCACTATTTTAGCCAATTTTGTATACTTACCTACCTAAATCTTAATTTTATTTTGTAAAAAGGTTTGTAAAATAACTTACCTAAACAAGGCTAACGCTAATTATAATGTTTTCTTTGCTAGATTTTGGAATTTTTCGAACTTTAAATAAAAAAAAAATGTTAATTCATTAAACAATAATGTATTGTAACAGTTAGGGGTCGCAATTTTTTATTTTCTTCACCCATTCTGGGTAGACAAGGGAACTATGTCCATACAGCCAAGTCTTTAGTAGAAGTTTTTTACGAAATGAAAATGTAATGAGATGAACCCTAACCAAACTCATTGAATCAAATCATTAAATCTGATATTGAAACAAATTACTAAGTAGCTTATTTTTAGAAATATTTGCATGAATCATAAAATTTTCTATGATTTTTTTTAGTAAAAACTTCATGGTTGGCTTTTTCTTTTTAAAGACATTATTTTGAAAGTTGGGAAAGAGAACGCACTAGTTCGGAAAAGGTAAAAAAAACACTACTATGTAATAGCCCACATCCCGAACGCTGTACGTCCCTGCAATACTTAAAGCGCAAATTAAAAAAAAAATATTAAGGGTCAATTGCTCCACGTTGCATAAATGATTTTTATAGTAGAGATTCCATAAAGGTCTAATATAATCTGCCTTTTTGAGAAAACAGTTCTGGGTCGCAATTTTTGTGCCAACAAAGTTGATAGGTACCTACATACTAAAATTAGATTATTTAAGTAGAACGGAAATTACACTGGGGCTTTCGATGGATCAAAGATATGTTATAACGTTAAAATTATTAGGTATTTGCGCCCAAAACTATACCTACATACAAGTTTGAAGAGATACTATTATCTACCCAGACTTCCTACTGGATTTCGACATACTTATGAAAAAGAGATTATGGATCTAAAATAAAACACTTTTTGATAGTATAAATCGCGAAAACTAAAGATAATATTTAATGGATGTTTTTACATAACAAGGATGGCACGTTTGTCCTCCAAGCCACCTGATGGAAAGTGAACATAAGGACTTCGATGGTATACGTCCATCCATGAGAAACCTACTCACTCGACACTTAAAAGTACCAGGACTGTAGTGGTCAGGAAAACGGACGCAGGAGTTTGTGCCACATTTTGGCTACCAGTAACAAAAAGCAAATGTCGAAGCACTTTGTTCGACCTTCTGCTAAATCCACTATATTTTTATCGAAGTTCCGTCTGCGTCTGGTTGTTATGGGAAAAGGATTTGTTACAATTTGTTTGAGAAGAGCACTCGCGTACTCACCAAAACGTATTTTGTAGTATACTGGAAATCTTACGTCTTAAATCTTAAATTACGTCGATACTCTAAAGTCTGGGATTGTTTATTTGTAAGGTTGTCGTTGTCAATAGGCTTCGGGGCTCTTCGGTCAACACCAGATATTATGGTCAACACGATCTAGCCCTTCTAGCTGATATTTGACTGAAAGTAAATCAAAAAGGTGGCAGCAGCACCTACCTACTCCATGCAAGAGCGAACCTTGGCTGTATATAAGATAAATAGCCGTTCAGTTCCAAAGTACCGCCGGACCTTCGAGATTATCCCCTACTTTTTGGAAGCTACTTGAGCCATGAACACAAATTGTTGGACTAAATTTAAATTGGACATTATAGTTACGCCTAAAAGCCCTAGACTACGGGATCAAGACATACATATTTTTCTAAGAGGACGTTAAGGTGAAAGTGCTCTTTTAAGACATGCCTGTGTTTTGGAAGCCCCAATTGAACACTTACTGCACGGTTAAATCATAGATTTTCTCAAAACTCTGGATTTAAGTTACTTTCACTCTAGAAAGATTCTATAGTTTTCTTCTATACCTAATAATAGATTATGGTTTCGGTATAACATTACCAAAAGTTTCCCATTAACAAAAATAAGTTTTCTTCCAAGATTTAACGGTCTTCAGGGGTTATGTGCTGTTTTTATTTACTTAAACTGTTTATATTATAACGCCAATAAAGAGTTACATTACCATTATCGGGTATTTTAAAAACAACACGGAAGGACTCGACAATTTGACAGGGCAAGCGATAGATTCGGGCATCGTCGAGCAAGACCGCTTTTTGCGAGAGGACTAGAAGCCAACCATCGACGAACCCCAGCCTATCAAGGTATTTTCAAGGCATAATTTCCCACATTTCGGTCACCTCGCGTGCAAGGTCCAAATACTTGCGTTGCTTTTCGGTCTCGGCCCTCACGAGGTTCTCGTCATGTGAAATAGTTATGTCCACCAAAAATACTCCATTGTCTCATGCATCGCTCGAGAAATATTCGAACTGCAACGTCGATTTGAGACATAGTTTGAGAACCTTCAAGAGCAATGTTTGAGATACAGAGTAAGCTTTTTTATCGTCGATTAAGGCTGCGGAGAAATTGCGACGGTTGCGTTTGACCAGTTTGTCTACGACAGCGTCCACTACATGGAGTTCCTTTGATACGCGGCGACCAGCTCTATATCCATTCTGAGCATCAGATATAACGCAGTTAAAATGTAAATGCTGACGAATCTTGATGCTCAGAAGGGTGGTAGATAGACACGTTATGGACCGTTATTTCAATGGATCCGCAGTATCGTTAGACTAAGGAACTAGATGAGTGACCCCAGTAGTGCAGAACTTTGGGTATCTAGAGCTTCCTGGAATTGACAAGCCAAAGTAAATTGACACAGAACATCCCATGAGCCAATAATTCTGTAATCAGTTAGACCCCAGACTTTTCCAGTTCGGACTTCCTGTGATTTGAGGACTTGACTCAGGGATAGGATTGCCAAGCATATTGTTAAAAACAGTATTATACTGTTTTTCACTACATTATCCTTTTTACTGTTGAATAAATATAAAGTATCTACATAAAATACTGTTTTCAATGTTAAACACTTTATGTGCTAGACCAAGTTTTGCGAGAAGATCTAACAATATTATGTGTTTAAAACATTAAATAAATTAAATAGGTACTGTTTATTTTTCCAAAATACTTACAAAAATCCTTTTTACAAAAAAACACCCCAGAAATTAATGGCCGTCGGTCTCATCCGGTATGCGGTCAGCAAACTCTTGAGAGTTTTATATAATTTTCTCCAGTCACTCGAGAAGAGGCGATTTTACTTATATCCCTCCACCTTTTGGGAGTTCCTCTGAATACGCTTCGTCCATGCAGTGATCTATTTCTTCAGCTCGTCGATGCGCTCTGTCAGTTTTCGGGAGAAGTCCGGTCTGGAGAACTCTTGACAAAACGCAAAATGCTTGGCCTGGTAGTGCCCGAGCTGAAGCAAGTTAGCTAACCGATGATGATCCCAGCGTGTTCGATACGATGCTCAATTCTTCTTTTCTTAGCTGGTACAGCGTTACCCTCAAGGAACAGCACTTCCACCAGTTGGGCTTGGAACAGCCATGGCGCCAGTAAACCGGCATACCGTCATAGTTGCTCTAAAAAGGATTGAGTTCGTCTCGACAAGATTAGAGCTGCTCTCCAAATGTTGGGACAGTATCCGACTAACGGCTCAACAATTTGCCTATTACGAGCACTGCATAATAGTCTGGGAAGCTTCGCCCTTCCTTTGATTTCTGAATGGCCTCATTTAGTAGCCTTCTTGTGTGCTCTTAATCCAGGGAAGCCATTTATGTGGCGTCTTCATCTGCAGGCTGCTCTAAAGCAGGCATTTGTACGGCGATACTCGCAGTGGCTGGGGTTGGCGCCACAGAGAAGGCTTCGCGTCTCAGTTTCGATCTTTATCCGCTAGGTTTTGTTCGACAGTTAAATTAACCTCCAGCTGCATGAAAGTGCGGTGCATGCGGACTAGATACCCCTTCTTGCCCGTTTCGGTCTCTCTTGCCTGGTAATAAGCACGCATGAAGGTGGCGTTATTTTTCTGTATCTATCTCGTCCTTCATGGGCGGAAACCTATAGTGGGGGTCGTGATACCCCTGCCGGTACTAAGCTCCTTGGAGGTAATGATGATAGTGAAGACTGGGTTGGTGGATGCCTCAGTCTCTACGCTGGTGGATCGCATGCTGCCGCGGCGAGCGCCAGCACCATACGCATCCCGGCCGCTTCCGGGTAGCGAATCCAATCGTTTATTCGTTTTGTTGGCCATTATCATTATTGTTCCTGATCTATTTCCAATAGCCACGCCAGTTATTTCTCATTTGTGGGTCTACCAGTCGAGCGACCACTGTGGAAACCATATTGGGTATCGCTGGTATAAGAAGCTCTCGGGTTTTAAGGTATGCCAGAAGTTGATTATTACTTTCCGTTACTTTACAAAGTATGAAGGTTCTTAAAAAAGGTTGATAGTTAACAAGATCATAAAGGACTCACTTTTTGGTACTGGCTGTAGGTACGTTAACCAACATCAACTTAGGGACTTTACCAGATTATAAAGAAATTCGATAAAAACGTGTCAACAACTAAGCTACGCAGCATTTTAACACCATTGTTGCGCGGCAAGCTGTGAACACCTGCACGCCGCACCTCTGCGAACTCTCTTGACAGACACCTCTGTATCTCAGGGACTTTACTTTGGCCGGAAAAGGTTGGGGATTAGTGAAATCGCATCGCATAGGTCACCAGAATATAACTCCCCCAGCCGCGCCGCAATCTGGTGGAATCGCATCGCGTTAGTCCACGAGCATTCGGCTATCTGGCCTACCATCATCCGGAGAAATCGCGTAACGCATTAGATTCTCGATCAACACTCTAAGCAACAAAATAACAAAAATAATAGAAATAAAAATTTTAATAATGAAAATGAATGATCCATGTCAAAATGTATTTATATTCTAGATTCCCCCCTAGTTCGCTACATTGTAGGTATCCCATATCACAAGCTATGCTTTCTTTGGGGCGATTGTCTGGGGATTCTTCTCTTTTTCTTGGGGATCTTTATTTTTTTTATGGGACCTACTCAAGATATACTCAAGTCTTCTGTCCTTCGACCTAGGTACATGCCATGGCAACTTCAACTTTACAATTCTTAGCTCTATGTCTATTTCGCCCACAAATTTATAATTTGATCTTTTAAACTCTCACAGACAAAAATAAATAATTTATTTATTTATTTATCTATTTATTCACACTTACTTACAACTATCATGACAGGTTTTTACTCCTAATGCGACAGTGTAGCTTTTTAACAATAACATAAAGTATATAATCCAGCTTTATTTTTATTTATTTATTTATTTACACTTCAGTTTTTACAGGTAAAGTAAAAGAAAAAAGAACACTTACACTAAACATAAAAACTTGGCGGTCTTATCGCTGAGGAGCGATTTCTACCAGACAACCATGGTGACAACAACCAGACAACCAGACAACCAGCTTTAGTGAATTCACCCAGAGTGCAATGGAACAAATCAATCTTATCTGAAATCGCGTTGAGCGCAGTGATCGCCCGCGATAACGGAGCATCGCGCTGCAGGTTGGTCCGCGCCCGCGCCGTCGCCAACAGCCGCGGCCGCCGCCGCCGGTGCACGTACCGGTCCGGCACGCATAGACATAAGCAGTTCAGTACAGTAGGGTGCTCAGTTTTACCTATTAAAACTTTGAAAATGTATGTAGTTAGAGATAATTCCCTGCTTATCCTAAGTTCTGTGTACCCGGTCATTCCTAATATGAAGAGCGTGGGGTACATAAGCGGGTAAAGAGGGTACACGCCATAAAGTCTTTTATATAAAAACCTTAGGTATTTGTTTTGGACTCTTTCAATCATTAATTTATATTTTGCTTCGCAAGGTGACCATACATGCGAGTTAAATTCCAGGTGACTACGCACCAGCGCGTTGTATAAGGAGATACCTAATTGCTGGGATGTTGGTAAAACCTCGAACACTCCTCATAACAAAGCCTAGGTTTCTATATGCTCTCTTGCAACATGTTGTTATATGTTCTTCAAAACTTAGGTTGGAATTATAGATAATTCCTAAATCCTTAACGTCCTGTACTCGAGCCATCAAAATATTGTCTACGGCGTAGTGGTGTTGAATTGGTTTCTTAGCACGCGTAAAAGACATAGTGACACATTTTGAGACGTTGAATTGTAACAGGTTATCCTTACTCCAAGCAACAACCCTATTAATATCTTCCTGCAGCCTTAATTAATTCCAAAGAGTATCATTATTTGATAGTCTGCCATTGCTTAAAAACCATAATCAAGTTAAGTAACGCAGATAATAGCATAATTTAGAATTCGCACAGTTTAGTGCAAACTCTGCGTTACGCGTTCGATAGCGCGTACTACCCTTCGTCCGTATCTTCAAATAGGCACACCTATCCATAGATTTATATAACACCTACTAAGAGAGATTCAAACATACAAACTTTCATAACATTTTCCGTACCGTACGCGCGTATCATACGCGAAGCTTGGCGCATTCCGAACGTCCGTATCGAAAGCGCGTATGGTGCGGACGTTGCAGTTTTGTATGAAACGCGCGTTCGAACTAGTGACGCAGCGTTCGCACTTAGCACTATTAAGTGCATCTCGAAAGTAATTTCAACGATCTAAAAAGTGTTATTTTCTATTATTATGTAAACAAGTGAATGATCGATCCCCTTTGACACAAAAATGGCAAATTATACGATATTTTTTTGTGTCGCAACTTTCTGAAGCCTCTATTATTAAGTTATGCATTTATACAATGAGCAGCAATAGCCCAGTTCATTATTTTTCATCACCGAAAACCAAAGTTAACTAGCAACTCCTTATGTTTAGCATAAGAAATTTCTCTGAAATTCTCTGGCGATTAATATTGAAAATTAATAATGAAAAGTCTACCTAATTGATTATTTTGCTATGCCCAATTATTAAAAAAAATGTGTTTATTGTATTTGTTTGCTACAAATTTAAAATTTACTCTTTTAATTGTAACCTAAATTAAATAGGTACCATTGAGTAAATTGGAATCATCTTCCACCTATCCACCTATCCCACCAAGTTAGGATGAGCTCGTAATAACTCAAACGGGTTGGTAATATGGTAGGTACCTAATGATAAAAAACAAGGTACCTAACTGGTAAAATAGAGACTAAGTATATGCTAGCTCGTTGCATTTCATTATTATTTTGAGGTAGGTACTGTCTAAGGACACATTCTCCCAGAATCTAGGGTTCATATTGCTTGTCAAATCAAATAATGTTGAAATTCTGTAATTTTAATGTGTAGAATTGTGGACTGTATTATACAAATTTAAGTTAGTTTTCCGTTCGTTCTAAAATTAAGTAGGTACCTACTTACAAAATTTTACAATGTCTGTTATTTTTTTAATTAGGCAGAAAAAATTGTAGCCTATCGACAATTTTGTTTGAATAAGGATATTTGGTATAGTCTAGTTTTTCGGACTGCTCCGATGCTTTGTGATCAATTAGATCAACATGTACCTAAGTAGGTACCGAAATACAACTTGTTTCGATATTTTGGTTTATCAGAATATGATGTAATGCCCAATATTTTCCAGCAAACGACATGAACTTCTCCCAGCGATTTGTAAAAAACAATTCCTAGGTTTATTTATTTAGACATGTCTACATTTACATAAAATTAGTTTTATTTAAGATATGTTATTGCTATTGTGATTAATGTAGTGTAATAAAATACCTGTGAAGACATAGTCCACTCCATGGTCTTATGTAATCTAGTCTGGACTGTTTTAAAAATAAGATGTTTGTGAGCTTTTTGAGCTGAAATATGCAAAACGAAAAAACTATACACTTAATAAGTCTGAGCAGTTGCAATAGTTTTAAAACAAAAACTGATGTGTACCAAATCTATTGTTATATAAAAACTTTTACAATTGTTGTGTTTTAATATACTTTTTAAATACCTTATATGTTTCGTTTTTTTATTAGTTCCTATCCTCAAAATAGAACAAACAAGAACTACCTCTATACTAATACGTAAGTATAGGAATCTAATTTATAATTATAACTTCCTACACCTATGTGCTTCCATCTTTCACCTCATCTACCCTTACCATCAACTGAGATTGAGGTCGAAAGCTTTGAAAACAAAAAAAGAAGCTGAAGAGTTTTGTTAGAACTAAGTAGTCAGATTTGAGAAACTCTTTTCGCGCAAATTCCTAACAGATCAAAAATTTGGTACCAAATAAAATATGAAGCTGCTAGTGTGATGAAAAGCAGGTTAGGTAGGTACCCAAAAGCATTCTAAATCCTACTGCTCCAAATAAAATATAACTTTCAAGACGCCATATTCACACACTTCATTAGTCTTCACTCATTAGTCCTTTTCATTCATTAATAATGTGGCTCTCTATACTTCGTCACAAACAGTTGAACAATTTATTTTATTTTTCCAATTTATGTTGCTTGTCTTTTGTCAATGAAACCAAGAAGTATTCCTTTTAACAGCCAATGAATGAGCCCAAGTGCATAAAATAATGCTTCAATTTAAATACTAACTCAGTACTAGCAGTAAAATAAAAGAACATGATTTAAACTTTTTAACAACACTAGCATACTTTATGTATAAATAAGTCAGTACACACAAGAAATTTATACACAAGGTTCTCAAATTATCTACCCAATAAGTTAAAGAAATCCTTACCAGTTTCAGCGACCGATCTGTGATCAAATAGAGTATAATCAATATCTAAAACTAGCAGCTTCTTGCCAGGTCTGGGCTCATTGATTACATTTATTTTGTAGTCTTTTACTATTTTATTTATTTTTGCCAGGTAAATCTGAAAATAGGAATGGAGTGAGAGATAGAATCACTTTACAATGAGAAACTTATAATCTATACAGTAAAGAAAAACTAACTAAAGACTTGACTATTAAGGTGGGTACCGTAACATACTGCTTGAGCGCGCCTTATATTGAGAAATAAAGGCGGATATGGCGCGAACTGACAGTATGTCATGTTTTTATTTTAGTTTGAAATATTTTCGTTCTGACGAAAAACGCTTTAGTTTTGTTGTGATTCTCGCCCCAACCTTCAGAAAGGGCTGATCAATGTTTATTTCGGAGAAAAATCTCTGAATTCTATAATCCGCGAAGCGTACCGCTCCACCATATTCAAATAAGAATATTCCAAGTGTTAACCTTTGTATTGTTGCTATAAAAAAGTGCTATTTCGATAAATAAATATAATATATTTATACCTCATTCTTTAAATTATCTCACGATCCCCCGTTGCATGGTGGAGGCGCCGGGTAGTCTTAGGTAGGACCGAATAATATTATTCTTGTTTTGACAGAAGACCCCTACCGAGTAAAGGAAGAATTCGCCCAAGGAAGGGTAACAAGAAGAGTAAAAAAAAGGTACACCTCTCGCAGCCAAGCAGTAACGCCCAATAATTGGTAAAAGAGACCGAAAAGGAAAGCACTGAACATGGAGAAATTTAGCGGTCATAAGGTTGTATGCGTGTCCGAGTTTTTTAATCAATATAATCTTATCGCCGTCGTGAACCGATATGATGATGCGGCGAAGAAGATCGTCATGCAAACGTATTTAGAGGGCCCGGCCCTACATTTCTACAGGTCCGTCATCGATTCGTGCCAGAGCTTCGAGGAATTAAAAGAAAAATTTATTGCAGAATTTTCTAAAGACGTTGACTACGTGGCAGAATTTTATTTGAGAAAACAACAAACAGGGGAAGACCTCGTCACCTTTTATTATGCCCTAGATGCCTGTGCAGTCAAAGCTGGTCCGATCATCACGGACGGGATTTTCGTAAAACATTACCTGAAAAATGTATCCTATACGAATAAATGTAGACTCGCCACCAGAGTCTACGAAAATAAAAAAGATCTAAAGGACACGATAATACAAATGCAGGAACTCTTCGGGGGAGGAGCAGAGATGGAACTCAACCTACCGATCCACGTTAATTCAGGTTCGACATCGGTGGACCAGCCTACGCCACGTACCCCAATGCAAAATATGCAAACGGCATCGACAGCGGAAAAAAGGGACCGTTTTTATACACCGATGGGAGGAAATAATGGGAACGCCAGGGGAAAAATTAACCCGAACATTTATAAACGCGAACCTTATTCTTTCAGAAACAGACGACATGATACGGGTGATGCACCTCACCCAAACGCCAACCGGCGTCAGTAAATAATATGGAGTCTTCACTGATGCCGGACGAAAATAAAAGAACTCCATACAAGGTTAGCCCATTAATTAAAGTAAAATTAGCTAATTTAGAAATTTGTGCTTTAATTGACACAGGTGCATCAATTTCCGTGATTTCTGAGCAACTATGTGTAAAACTCAATTTAACAACACATAACGCTGATGGGATTATAGTCAGAGCCATTAATGGAAATAGAATGAACGCCTCTGGGAAAGTCACAACTTGTCTACTTATCGAACAGATGATATTTATGCAAGATTGTTTCGTGGTCCCCAATATAGAAAGAGACTTAGTCCTCGGGCAAGACTTTCTTCAAAAGTTTGGTGCTATAATAGACTTTCAAAACAACTGTGTCCATTTAAGTAAAGTTGTATGTGATTTTATCTCTGTTTCTAACGAGTGTAATGTTATTAATAATTTTCAAAATACTTTAGATATTATACAGGTTACCCAACGACTAGGTAAAGAGGAATATTTATATTTTTCGAATTTAGTAGATTCGAATGAAGATAGGTTATGGAACATGGTGGTAGCCAATAACAATAAAAATGACTTTAATTTGTCCCCAACTTTATTAGAATCGGAGCATAATGACTTATTAGAGATGATAAATAAATATCAGAAAGCCTTCGCGTTAGATAAAAAAAGCCTAGGTAAATGCAATCTAACTAAAGTGACGATTGATACGGTTGATGAAGTTCCGGTACACAGAGCGCCTTATAGAATATCAACCGAGCAGCATAACATCATTCGCGATCAAGTCGCGGAGATGCTCGAATGTAATGTTATCCGTAAGTCACGAAGTCCGTATGCGTCACCTGTGGTTTTAGTAAAAAAACCAGATAATAGTTGGAGATTTTGCGTAGATTATAGGAAATTAAATAAGAAGGTGGTTAGTGACTCTTACCCACTACCTATAATTGAAGATGTGATTTCACAATTGAATGGCGCTAATTATTATGCCGATTTAGACTTAAATTCAGCTTATTGGCAATTGGAAATTTTGGAAAAGGATAAACATAAGACGGCATTCGTTACCCCGTCAGGTTTATACGAATTTAATGTATTACCTTTTGGATTGAAAACTAGCGGAGCATTTTTCCAAAGAACCATGGACGAAGTATTAGCTGGCCTTAAATATAATAACGTTATCATTTTTATAGATAATATCATTGTCTACGGAAAGACGTTTAATGATTTTTTAAATGCTCTCGAAAGAGTTTTTCAACGTTTAATTGCGGCGAACCTTACGCTTAAACCTTCTAAATGTAGTTTTGGTTACAAAGAAATCACCGTTTTGGGACATACCATCTCTGGAAAAGGTATACTACCTGACCCCAAAAATATCGAAAAAGTAAAAAAGGTTAAAATACCAAAGAACGTAAAAGAGTTAAAATCGATTCTTGGATTATTTTCTTATTACAGAAAGTTTATAAAAGATTTCTCTTCATTGACCCTTCCGCTAACAAATTTGTTAAAAAAGAATACAAGGTTTATTTGGGGTGAAACCCAACAGAAATCATTCGAGGAAATAATTTCCTTAATGATTAACCCACCGTTATTACGGCATTTTAATAACGATAAGGAAACATGTACAAGATTATACGTGGACGCAAGTGATTTGGCAGCTGGAGCATGCCTAATGCAAGGGCAGCGAGAAGAAATGTTACCTATATGTTTTGCATCACGGAAGTTAACTGACGCAGAAAAGAAATATTCAATTACGGAGAAGGAATGTCTGAGTTTGGTGTGGGCGCTGAACTATTTCAAGCATTATTTGTGGCGACTAAAATTTCAGATAGTCACTGACCATAAAGCGCTATGTTGGTTAAAGACAAGAAAAGACATGTCTGGCAGATTAGCAAGATGGGCCTTAGCGATCCAAGCGCATGACTTCGAAATCGTACATTGCTCAGGAAGGCAGAATGTAATAGCAGATTTCCTAAGTAGGAATCCTTTGAGCGAAGAAGAAGTGAATTCAAAGGAAGGAGTAGACGACGGTCTTCAGGTTTTTTCTTTAGATGTAATGAATATAGCGCAACGCCAAAATGAAGACGAATTTTGCCAAAAATGGTATGGATTAGTGTCGGCGAGAAGAAATAATGGATATAAAGGTTTCGTTGTCGAAAATGGAATTTTATATAAATGTGTAATAGATCACGACGTAAGAAAAAAGTTAATTGTGTTACCTAAGTGTTTGTTTATTGAAGTGATGTGTGAATTACATGATAACGTACGAACAGGTGGTCATTTCGGAATAATGAAAACACTAGCAAAATTTAAAGCACGTTACTTTATGCCTAATGTGACGAAAGAAGTTGAAAAGTATATAAAGGGTTGTATACTATCTATCAACTATCTATCACGTATTTTGATTTTTGGTCTTTGACACTAATCAGTATTACCGAAGCACTATGGAAAAATTTTCTTATAAAGGCTATGTCTCGTTCAAGTGATTACACGAGGGGTCAAGGCCACGCCCATTGAATCTCCATCAGAGAGAGGGTGATAGCTGTTTCGGCTATACGGCGGAGATTCGCATGTAGTTACGAGTGCGGGATGAAGTTATCTATCAGAACATTAGGTTCTGTGCGATAACGAACTTCTTGTAGGTAAGTTCACCGCGAAGTTAGTGTAGGCAGGTAAAATCTCATTTAGGAAGGTAAATATTTTGGTCTAACTTGTGATTATTATAATGTCATATGTCTCACTTTGATATAGGTGGATTCGACAGACCTCCACAACATATGATATGATGGATACGGGCCAATGTCATTCCGCCCAGGTTGATCCATTTTGTATTCTTACAACCCCGATTAAGTCTTTTGTTTTTATCTATCTATAACTTGTATGATATTCTAGCGTTTGTCACTTTATTGTATTTTGGACTGTAGAGTCAATCTAAATTCACTTTACAACGTCGATAATATTGTAACGACGTTTTTTGATTAAAGCTTAGCTAGACGGGATCTTGTCTTATTTTGTTTGGGTTTTGCAGGCAAGGCTCTACTGACAGAGATTTGAGTTGACTGTATGATAGTTTGGTTATTAAGTTGAAACGGTCGCACTCGAAACTCTAGCGGTAGGGGGCTCATCTATGAGTACTCCCGTACAAACTGTATATTCCCAAAATAGGTAGATTCCAACCGTAGAATTAAGGTGACTATGTAACTAAAATTTATTTAACCGACTTCATCGGATTAAATAAATTTAAACGTGAGGGGGCGGTCGTAACATACTGCTTGAGCGCGCCTTATATTGAGAAATAAAGGCGGATATGGCGCGAACTGACAGTATGTCATGTTTTTATTTTAGTTTGAAATATTTTCGTTCTGACGAAAAACGCTTTAGTTTTGTTGTGATTCTCGCCCCAACCTTCAGAAAGGGCTGATCAATGTTTATTTCGGAGAAAAATCTCTGAATTCTATAATCCGCGAAGCGTACCGCTCCACCATATTCAAATAAGAATATTCCAAGTGTTAACCTTTGTATTGTTGCTATAAAAAAGTGCTATTTCGATAAATAAATATAATATATTTATACCTCATTCTTTAAATTATCTCACGATCCCCCGTTGCAGTACTGACCAACGTTGCAAGGTGTAATGTAACAAGTTACACAGCGAGCATTCGTGCAGTCAGTACGTCGTGTTACGGGGAAACCAGCGAGCGACGAGCCGCTCGTTGCTCGCCTCGAGTGCTCCACCCGCCTGTCGGTTTTTTGACGAATCCTTTGACTGTTACGCGGTTCAGTCAGCACGCCGTTGCGAGTCGTCACGAGCGCACGTGGACATCGCAAGTGATCACCCGTTGTTCCTCTCGTAATTATATCAAGTTTCAAGAAGCATGGAGTGGAATAAAGAAAAAACTTTGTATTTTATTGAAAAATACAAAGAAGAAACACTGTTGTGGGACCCAGCTCACCCAGAGCATTATAACAAATTAAAGAAAGAAGACGCTTGGGATAGATTGGCTTCGTTACTCGACAGCGAAAGAGAAGCCTGTAAAAAGAAAATGACAAGTTTACTGGCATCATTGAGGAGGGAAAAACAGAAAACTAAACAATCAACTGGTACTGGAAAAGGTACGTAATTATTTATTAAGTTTAATGCGGGTTATAGTAGGGGGGGGGAGGATTAGTGAGGGAAGTAGGTATTTTCAAGCTAGTGTGGGGAAAACAATATAAACTCGGTATTAATCTGTATAGTGCTTCTTTTTAATTAAAATAATTCAATATTAATTACAAATTAAATTTCAGGTGCAGATGAAGTTTACCACAGCACTTGGTTCGCTTACAAATCCATGTTATTTCTACTGGATAGAAATACACCTCGTGACACAACAGACACTGTAAGTCAATTTTAAGCATAATTTTCTTGCCAACTTACAGACCCTTGCTGAATACAGTATTCAGCAACTTCATTACGAATATTGTGAGCAGATCTTGTAGCCCTTCGCGGTCTTATTTGCAAGGGTAACATACTAGTCATATCATTGTTACCTTCTCTCCAGTTTCCTAATCTGACCTGGCCGTTCAATTCTTCGTCAAAACTACCTGCAGGGGCATATACATGAGCGTTATTACCTTTTCTTAAAAAATTGTGGAGAGATGTTATTGCTGTTACGACAGATGTCGCGGTTTTCGGTTCTAACAACATTGGTTTCCGCAAAACTCTAAACACTGCTGACAATATGCCGAACACATTTTCCACTACTCTACGAGCTCTGCAAAGTCGGTAGTTATATATTCTTTCTTTACAACCACGTTCATGATATCCTGCATATACTTTCCATCATATTTTGGGAAAGAGCAAAAGCTTCATCGCCAACGAAGTAAAATGGAATTTCTTCTGTTCTTGCTGGCAACGCAGTGGGCTGAGGGAGGTTTAGTGCATTATTTTTTAGTTTTTCGTTTAAAACACAGTTGTTGAAAACTCCTCCATCAGATATTCTTCCTTGACACCCAATATTTACATACAAAAAATTATATTTCGCGTCAACAACTGCCAGTAATACGATGCTGAAAAAACCCTTGTAATTATAAAATTCACTGCCACTGTTGATCGGTGATAGCAGTAAAATATGTTTACCGTCGATTGCACCTAAACAATGTGGAAAATTCCACAAAGTATCATAGTCATTTGCTACAACCAGCCATTGCTCCGGTGATTCTGGCGTCTGAAATAATAATTAATATTTATTTTCAGCTACGTAGACATGAAGGTGCTTCAGAACAACTGCCTGATGGTTGCCCTCCGTCTGCCAAAAAAAGCGACAATGATTGCCCTCCGCCTGCCAAAAAAAGCAACAATGATTGCCCTCCGCCTCCAAAAAGGAAGAAATCAGTAGCGCCAAGCCCAGAAGAGATAATGGTATCTACTTTAAATATATTAAAAAAGAGAACCGAGCAAACGGAGGCAACTTCACCCAGACCTGACGAATGTGAAGCCTATGGTATGTTTTTGGCAAATAAATTACGATCTTATTCACAGACAACAAAAATACATGTGCAGCATTACATATCAAATATATTGTTTAGTGCTGATCGCGGAGAGTATGACTATGTTGGAAATGGAATGAACAGCTACAGTTATTCAGGCTACTCTACACGACCAACAACTTCTAGAGCCTCATCGACGCCACAGACCGAAACTCCTGCATCGAATACGTCCCATCAAAATGATTATGAGCCACAGCAAAGCCCTGAAACTCCTGCATCAAATACGTCCCATCAAAATGACTATGGGTCACCAGCTATGAGTGAGCAATTTATGTCAGAATTTGGTGATTTAATTTAATTTGATATGTAATGACTACATTTTCTGAATTAATACATACATAATACATACCTTTACATATTCTTTTAATGCTCCAATAAGGGCTTCGCTGACCTCTTTCACTATAAATCCTATTCGTTGTTTTGATATCTTGAAAAGATATTGCATACTAGTATAGGAATCTCCTGTAGCATAAAAACGAAGCGTTAGTGCTAGCCGTTCCGTGACACTGATAGCTTTTCTATAATTTGTATCGTTTTTATGTACTTTTGGTCCAATTAAATTCAATAGTTCTTCAAAATCAATCGGAGACATGCGTACAAAGTTTTTATACTGTCCAGTAATCATTTGGTTTTTTAATATTGCTATCAATGACAAACCACCACATACGCCTCTATTTTTAAATAAGTTTGATGTCCAGTAACGTTTTTTCTTTTTCTTCACTTGGATGAAACAATAACTAAGTAGAATCAAAGATCCCAATACGTCCTCGCTGTCGGCCATCTTGGAGTGAACTGGCGGCGAAAGCGGAGCACAGAGTTTTGACGAGCATGTTACGTCGATTTAAGGACACTGCGTAACATGCTCGATGCGTAACACGCTCGATGCGAATGTTACATTACACATTGTAACGTTGGTCAGTACCCACCTTTAAATCACCAAGTTCTTCTTAGAAAAAAGGAATAAAACAACCACTAGACAGTTTAGAATATGCAGATTGTTATTAAATTTTGAATTATTCATTTTTTTTTTTAATATTTTTCTTGCAGCAACAAATGGTGAGGAAAGAAAAAATAAAAGGAACATAAAATCTGACATAGATAAATTATTATGTATATCTAAGGAAACTGTTTCAATAGAAATGGCTATAAAGGCAAAACAATATAAATTATTCCTAACAGATTATCACATCACATCACAAGAGGTGCCCTTAACCGCTCATCTGCCTAAGCACTGTGCGCCGGCGACTAGTGACACTGTTTGTTAAATTATAGCCAATAAATACTTACAACAAAGTTCGAAATGATATATAATAATCGAGCTATAAGTATTGATTAAAGTTTATTACCCGACTATGGCAAAGCAAAAAGGAGGGTTATGAATGTGACATGTATGTATGTATCTCAGGACTTCTAAACTACTAATCATAATTGGTAAAATGAGGTGTCGTTTATTTTCTTTTCGGTTTTGTGTAGGGTATCAAATGAAAGAGCTGTGTTAAGCACAGCTGAAATATGTAAAACGAGCGTTTGCCCGCGACTTCGTACACGCATTAACTCAAAAGTCTTATATTTTCCGTTCCCGTGGGAATTTCGGGAATTCCTTTCATAAAACAACCAGTCACTTTTTGAAGAACTTTTATGTCAAGTATCGTATCGTATCCGTACTCGAAGAATAAGATTTTTCATACAAACTAAAATGTCCAATAATTCCCGTTCCCGTGGGACTTTCGGGAATTCCTTCCTTAGCGCACCCCTACATCTCCTAAGGAATGTATGTTCCAAATTTCAGCTCTCTTTGCCCAGTAGTTACGGCTGTACGTTGTCTGTCAGTCACTCAGTAACTCAGTCAGTAACGGAACAGTTTTATATATATTGATTTATTTCTCCAAAATAAGTGAAATAATAATTCTAGTAGGAAAAATTCATGTGGAATATCAAATAAAAGAACTTCGTTTGCACATTTCAAATATGTAAACACTCCAAGACATGTGAAAAAAAACCAAGTTCAAAAGCTAAAACCCGATTACTCACTCCAACAACACACTCTAAAAAGTAGTAAACAAGTAATAGTCTCCGCTAAAATATTTATGTATTACGTTATATATATATACAATGAAGATATGTTTAAAGGATAGCCGTGTAGTCCAGTCATTTCGTCCGAAAAAAAGGCAAATAAAAGAAAATGAATTTGCGCTTCTAATTTTTTAATATATTGTAGGGGATACCTAGAAAAGCTTAACTTGAGATTGTCGACCAAGCTTTCCTAGGAGCTTTCGCCGCCATCTTGGAAAACGCTTAAAATTTGTTTTTCGGCAATAACTCGGCTATCCGATGAGATTCGAAAATTTTCGTAAGACACTTTTTGTAGCTTTCTTTGTGCTCTACAATAACGCCTGAATCATTTTTAGCGTATCATGCATCGTTATCGAGATATCGATCGATAAAGTCAAAAATTTAGGACACAATTTTTGTTTTTTCCTTTTTTTTTCTTTGGGTCTTAATAAATATGAAAAATTGTGGAATTCAAACTTGTAGAGCATATTCAGACCTACAATTCCCTTCTTGGATTTTTTTATGTTGGACAAAAATCACGATCTCCAGCGCGCCGCAAAGTCGGTGAATCCACGCTCAGCGTCGAGCGCGCTCAAGTTAGTATATCGTATCGTGTTGAGTTTTTGCTGTGCGTAGTGTAAATCGAGGGTTCCGATATTCTGGGCAAAAATTTCGATATCTAGTTGGCTGTAAACTCGTTATAACGGAGTGCCCGCATAGAGCGTCCGTTGGAGTTGGAGGGGTCAGGTATAAAGGGACCCTTTTGTTGATGACTCCGTGGAAATCGTCGGCGAAGATATCGATCTTCTGGTTTTACTCGCCGGGCTTGCTCCGGATAAAAATAATATATTTTTCCGCAAACCAGCAAAAGGAAATACGCCGGAAAAGTTGTACTCGCCGCACAGTTTCAAACACAAGTCAGTTCTGGAGCACATTCTTTTCATTCACGCTTTTAGCGGTTGCGACACGACATCATCTTTCTATAACATCGGCAAGTCGAAGTTCATTAACACTCTCGAGAAAAATCCAGAGCTACGGTCATCGGTGGAATTATTCAAACAAGAAAAGGTCGATCCGGAGGTTCTCACTTGCGCGGGAGAGCAATTCCTTATCGCCCTATATGGTGGTGATAAGCACGAGAAGTCCATAAATATTTTGCGATTACTTCGCAAAATCAATGACAGCGAATAAAGTGAATCACCTCTCACTACTCCCGCCAACCAAAAGCGCTGTGCGTCAACACATTTTCCGGACGTATCTCCAAGTTCAAACCTCGCTCGGACTTTTCAAGGATCCACAAGGATGGGGTTGGCGACAGACCAATCGAGGACTCGAACCAATCACCAGCACCGCCGAACCCGCTCCGCCTGAACTATTAAAGCTCATTTCCTGTAAGTGTAAAGGAAATTGTGAGGCCGCCTGTGGGTGCAGAAAAGCGGGAATCAGTTGCTCCGTTATTTGCATGCACTGCAGTGGGCAAACATGCAGTAACGTCGCCAGAGTCGACATTTTGCTTGACGACGACGACGATGTCTGTAACGATGATGATGACGATGCTCTCATCGAATCAGCATCATTTCCAACGTTTCAACAGACACAACAACTCGAAGAGTTTACGGAGGACGAAGATCTTCAGCCTCCAAGCGAAAAAAGACATGAAAAAAAGTCCATCGTTCGTGTCTCGAGTGCAGAAAAAAATATTTTTCTTTCCGTTTATTTTATTTTGTTTATTTTGTATTGTAAAAAAAAATATTTTTTACTGCACAAACAAATTATTTGTTTAATAAATTACTATTGTGTGATCCTTAATTTGTTGCTCTATGTACTTATTTTTTATCCTATCAATTTCCTGAACAATTTCCCATTCGATTCGACATCCAGACACAACCGAGCGAGCAGCTCGCTCGACGCTGAGTGTGGATTCACCGACTTTGCGGCGCGCTGGAGATCGTAATTTTTGTCCAACATAAAAAAATCCAAGAAGGAAATTGCAGGTCTGAATATGCTCTACAAGTTTGAATTCCACAATTTTTCATATTTATTAAGACCCAAAGAAAAAATAAGCAAAAAACAAAAATTGTGTCCTAAATTTTTGACTTTATCGATCGATATCTCGATAACGATGCATGAAACGCTAAAAATGATTCAGGCGTTATTGTAGAGCACAAAGAAAGCTACAAAAAGTGTCCTACAACATATTAAAAAATTAGAAGCGCAAATTCATTTTCTTTTTTGAATGTACGTAATGACTGGACTAGTGGTTATATGCCACCTTTTATAGCAAAACAGATTCATTTTAATAATAAAATAAAATCAAAATGGCATATGATCACAGCAACCATTTCAACTTATCTCTATCAATATAATGTAATACATCAATATTTCAGCGAAGACTATTACTTGTTTCCTACTGTTTAGAGTGTGTTGTTAGAGCAAGTAGTCTGGTTTTAGTTTTTGAACTTATTTTTTTTAATGGTCAGATAATCAATAGGGAACCTTTCAAAAGCTTTATGCAATGTTTTCTAAGTAAATTGTCATAATTGAAGTAATCTAGGATTTAGAAGTCATTTTTTTCTGGAAAAGTAATGTTTTATATGTCAGCAAGTTGCTCTGTTATTGAACTAAAAATGGTAATAATTTAAACTGTGAATAATTAACAGCATACAAATTTCATATTAGCTTCATACAGCTAATTTTGCGAAATTTCGCGAATCAATGAATCATGTGTGATTTTTATGAGAGTCCTTTAAAATTGAGTGTAAAATGGAATGGCAAAGAAAACGAAATTCCAAAATTTGCACCATCTGACTACTTAATTTTAGAACGAACGGAAAACTAACTTAAATTTGTATAATACAGTCCACAATTCTACACATTAAAAATACAAAATTTCAACATTATTTGATTTGACAAGCAATATGAACCCTAGATTCTGGGAGAATGTGTCCTTAGACAGTACCTACCTCAAAATAATAATGCAATGCAACGAGCTAGCAAATACTTAGTCTCTATTTTACCAGTAAGGTTCCTTGTTTTTTATCATTAGGTACCTACCATATTACCAACCCGTTTGTGTTATTACGAGCTCATCCTAACTTGGTGGGATAGGTGGACAGGTGGAAGATGATTCCAATGAGGAGTTTTCTAATTGATTTTAAAAAGAAAAAAACATATCTTTTTCTCTCAAAAGATGGCGTTGGTAATAAGCTAGCTGTCAAAATTCTATACGAAAACACATTTGACATTGCACTTTTGTAAGAAAAGCATGTGGCGCCATCTAAAATGAAATATAGTAACTATTTTTTTTATAGTTTTAAATGTCAGTTTGAAAACCTCTCATTTACTAAATGGTATTTAATTTAGGTTACAATTCAAAGTGTATACTGTAAAGGAAACAGAACCTGCTCCATACATTTCTGGGCCACAGTGTTAACAACTTGACATTTGCTTTTTTTTATTTAAAATATAACCATGCTTCATCACCGAAATTTTCAAGATAAACCAGTGTTGAGGAATTGAGATATCCACAATTTTGTCTATAGGTATACACAAAAGTTAAGTGAGCTTAGAATCACTTTCGAAAGCTATTCTTTTTCTTATTGTTGAGAGCTATAAATGAATTATTGCCTAAAGCTGCACAGCGACCAAACGCAATGCCGCAATTAATACAGCGATCCATGACGAAATGCAAAATCAGAAGTCCAATGACAAAAACCAAAAATCTTCGTGTAATGCGGGTTCTCGGGATCCAGTAGGCAAGCACAAAATAGTCGTTTATAGAAGAATCGTGAAGTCCGTATGAATAGCTGAAGTAGTTAAAAATAGAAAAAACCATGAAAATACTCAAGCGCAAGGAAAGAAACCAAACAAACGAGTGAACAAATAGATCGATTGACTTACTGAACGAGTCAATTACCATAGTTTCGTTCTTCATTCACTCAGTATTGCCAAACCTAATAAAGAATTTCGCCTATTTTAATTACAATATAATTATTTAAAATAAAACTAACGCGGTTAGTTTACATTCATTTAACCTTATAATGATTCTCATTTAATATTTCTTCAATTTTACTCAGCGTATTATATTATGAGTTATTCATCCATACTAAAAACCCATGACAGCGATTTCCATATCTTGAATTAACTTGTTTCCCCCTCACTACATTTTTAGGGGTTTTATGTATTTTGAATAAGGATAAAATATGCTATTTTTTTAGACCAAAGTCAACCTGTTAACCCTGTGGCCCAGGCTTACTCAGTTTCCTTTGTAAACAAATACAATAAACACATAATTGGGCATAGCAAAATAATCAATTAGGTAGACTTTTCATTATTAATGTTCAATATTAATCGCCAGAGAATTTCAGAGAAAGTATGCCAAACATAAGGAGTTGCTAGTTAACTTTGGTTTTCGGTGATGCAAAGTAATGAACTGGGCTATTGCTGCTCATTGTATAAATGCATAACTTAATAATAGAGGCTTCAGAAAGCTGCGACACAAAAAAATATCGTTTAATTTGCCATTTTTGTGTCAAAGGGGATCTTAATAAATAAATAACACTTTTTAGATCGTTGAAATTACCTTCGAGATGCGCTTAATAGTGCTAAGTGCCAACGCTGCGTCACGAGTTAGAACGCGCGTTTCATACAAAACTGCAAAGTCCGCACCATACGCGCGTTCGATACGGACGTTCGGAATGCGCCAAGCGCCGCGTATGATACGCGCGTACGGTACGGAAAATGTTATGAAAGTTTGAATCTCTCTTAGTAGGTGTTATATAAAAACTAAGTTCAACCATCCGCTCAAAAACTATGAAACGCAATTCGTCGGACAGCAAATTGTTTTTTTCTAGGGGCCCTAACAAGTCCGACCTCTCGGTACCAAGTTTCTGACCATAATGGTTCACTTCCTCATTATATACCACAATTACGAACCCTACCTGGGTTTTATTATACTTATTGATAAGTCAATTAATTTGGGAATGTTTGTTAACCTTCGCAGAGCAGCTTGATGGTAACAATTTTAGAAAAGGACTTTTAAAATATACCAAGACAGTGTCTAAAAAGCACTGTAACATCGAGTTGAAGATTATATTTCGTTTATAAGTAAATGTCGTTTAGTCTAAGCTAGTTAAACTTATGACAAATATGCTAATGGTAAATAAGATTTTTTTCTTTAGAGAATACGACAAAATGGCGATGTGGAAGTTCTCAATATTTAAATGCAGATCTGGTTTAAAACAGTATCATAGTGTCTCAGGGTACAGAGTATTTGAAAGTTACAATGGCAGTACACAACAAAACCCTATAAATAAATAAATATTTCTGACACTCACACAACATTATCCAGCCCAAATTAAGTTTCTTAAAGAACTTGTGTTATGGATACTAGGTAACTGATATACTTAAGAAATAGATGAACATACATATTGAATAAATACATATTTTTTATTAGAATAAACTTAAATAAACATATAAACATCCATGACTTGACGACTAATATCTGTGTTCATCACACAAATATCCGCCGCCGCCGGGATTCGAACACAGGACCTCTGGCATAGAAGGCAATGTATGTTACCGCTACACCAGCCGGTCGTCTACACCAGCCGGTCGTCCTATACCTACCTAAATTATGTTTCCTATACCTACATTATATTTTTGCTTACTTTAGAATACCGCCCCTGGATAAATAAGCAAGTCGTAAAAGGCGACTAATCCGATCAACACGCGGTTGATGTTAGGATCCCGTCAGGGTCCAACTGGCTAGCAAGCAACCACCCTTCATACTCTAATCTGCTCCCAAATATCCCCGCTCCAGCTGCTTTGCTTTGTTCCGGAAATATTTTATGATGCGCCAATACTCTCCTAAGCCCGTATCACTTTAGCTTCGACCTCATCTTCCCTTAGTTCGTGAGATTAAGGTACAACGTGGACTCAGTCTAAAATAAAAAGAATTAAAAAAACGCTTTTAAAAGGCTTTACATTTTTTTGACAAAACATTGTGCAATAATTGCATTATGCCTTGCACTTGAACTGCGTATTTTCGAGTAAGAAGGGCGCGACCGTCGCTTAATTGTCTTAAACTTACTTTGTAAACTTGTATCCTTTGCATTCTTTATAATCTGTGAAGTTTTGGAGTCACGTGCAAGAACTTTGTATTGAAAAATTAAGAATGTTATGTGTTTCCGCAAAAGGCTAATTAATTAAAAAACAACGTAGTTTATTATAAAACAAGTGTGTTGTTCATAAATGAATAGGGTGATAATGTGATAGAAAAAAGTATATGGTATTAAAATTATCGAATTATCCGTTCACAGTAGTTGCATTTAAAAAAAGTTTGTTATCACTATTGAAATCCCTCTAAAATATGTTTTGAGGTCGATTGTCGTAACTGGTTAATTGAATTACTTACCTACTTTTATAATTGAAATTAAATTAAATAAAAAAAATAAAAATTTAGAAATTGTGGTTTTTCTACAAACTTCCGTCTGCAGCAATCTGTGGCCCTAATTATCAAAAATTCATATAGGTATTTTGACAATCCATTGACGAAATGTAAGTACCAAAATCAAAATAAAAACTACCTACAAGGCAAGGTCAAGATCGGGCAACTTTCTGAAAAGTAATCCAATGCGAAAATGTGCGTCACAATTTTGAAAACAAGTTTGTAAACCCCTAAAAATAACTACGTAGGTACTGTTTCCGGAACAAAACTTTGGATATCATTAAATGTAAATAAAATATGTCATTACATTTTTCTAGATAAAATACAAAGTTGTCAGGATAAACTAAGTGCATTAAGTGCATTCGACTCGTAGCAAGCGTTAAGTAGGTATTATGTAACAATACGGTAATCAACTGACTCTAAATAAAATTGAAGAGTTTGTTTCATTTTAACACATATCTGAAATATCCAGATAGATTTGAAATATTATTTTTGCATCTTGTAGGGATGGTTCTTGACAGGGTGATAAAGAACTTCTTAAGGAAAAACTATGTAAGTATTCGGGTAATATCACGTACAGTTGTAACTATGTATACACAATTGACTATGTTACAACATTGTGAAATATACAAGTTTGTCAATTTTTTGTCAGTGGTACCTACAATACCTTATTCCTCTTCAATAGCACGAGATATAAGTGTATTAAAAAGTGACGTATGTATGAGTATTGTTTATTTATAGGTACACGTGTTGAATATAAGAAACAGAGTGAATCATGGGGTTATCTATCCTCGGCAGTTCATTGAATGGAATCGTTTCTTACAAAAAACATCTTTGAACTTTGACATCAGACTAATATTGCTTTAGTAGGTACCTAAACAAAAATATTTTTAAGCCAGAGTTTTCCTTTTCATGGAAAACTAATACTGAATCTCCTTATACTAAAAAAGTTATATTGGGACATCATTTATAACGGAATGTTGTAATCTCGTACGGATACCTGGAACCCCTTGCCCTCTTTTCATGAATTCGCTCAAGTTTTTTCGCAATTTCCTCCCCGTATCTCTCTTACTTCCTATTCTCCACTATGCTGATGCCAGCTATCTTGACCTAACTGGAGAACTCCTTAATAAACTTGAGCGGCTCCAAAATCTCTGTATAAGATTTGTATTTGGATTACGTAAATACGATCACATATCTGAATTCCGAACTATTCTCAAGTGGCTTCCTATTCGCCTTCGCCGGAATACTCACATCCTATCTGCAGTTTACTGTATTCTGTATGATAAAGCTATACCCGATTACTTGAAAAATTTAAATATGAACTATCGGTTCAACAAAAATGATCGCAACTTGCGCTCTTCTTCGAATCTCCTTTTATCGACACCATCACATACTTCCACATTTTTGGCCAAGTCGTTTTTTGATCGGTGTCATTATGGAACGAGCTGCCGATTGAGATCCGTCTAGCTCGCAATCGATCAATAGACGAAGTTATGGCGGTCAAAGTGGAAAAAGTGGTATCCAACCTGATGCCGCCAAATAGAGGAGGCCTCTACCGGTAAGTATATTTCATTTATTCATCATGTTTATGTTCAGAAGGCCACACATCAAGCATTACAAATCTGTCAAAAATTATACTTCAATCTGAACTCTATGCCCTCGACTTTAAGTTAAAAATTGGTTGGGGAAATTTGATAGGTAATGTAACGATCTTCTGTACAGTCACGTGTAATAAGATGTACACACTTTACGCAACTTTTTCGGTTGTGATAAGGTTCGAAATCCAATGAAAATGTACATATACATCTTATTTATAAGTTAATGATACAATAAAATGAGGCATTAAACAAAACGGTAGTAGAAAAGGTACAGTTTATTTCAAAAGAAATTTTATTAAAGTGATCAAAGACTAGAAAGTTTGGCAAAGTATTATAATAGCGTGTATAGTCACGTGCATTAACATGTACACACTTCGCAACTTATTCGGTTTTGATAAGGTTCAAATTCCAATGAAAATGTATAAATATTATTAGACGTGACTGTACTGTGATTTTTTTTATTTTGGGACCTTCGATTATGTTTCCTAATAAATAAGGATGATAGAGGCAAGGTGGTAGTGGTGAAAGTACAAAATTAATAACGCTTCGCTTTGTAGATCTTTACTACAGTATCTTTTTTTGGTAATATCCTACTAAAACATAAGGATAAACTAGCAATTTTTGAAATCATTATATTTTAAAGGAACCGACATTGTGTATCAAGGAAAGGTGTAGGTGTTAATTAGTTGATATTTATTGACTTAATTTTCCAAAATGGAGACAAAACAAGTTTTTAAATTATTGAACTGAACTTGATTTGGTTTACTAAAGTTTATATCTTTAGCAATTTTTTTTAAATTAATAAAAGAAACATAGAAAAAAGCAAATAATAAGCTTTATCAATAATGTTATTTAAAAAACCTTAAACACACTACAGCATACAGTGGAATCCTTCATAATGACATAGAAGGGAAATAAGAAACAAGTCATACTAAACGGACGTCATACAAAGCATAGGTACTGCAAGAATAAATAAACTGTTTAAGTTAGTATGTGATTTATTTTAATGAAGAGGAATAAAATAGAGATAAATCAAAGTGGATAAGTAGACTCAATAAGTAAATCTGAGGCTCAAATCAAAAAAGCCTTTCACGCGTCGAAAGTCTTTGGGTACAACGTGACTCTCCCGAACACCGCCAAAGGTGTTACAACTATAAGCGGGCAAAATTTGATAAAAAAGGGTCACAATAAGCGATATGTCACTATAGGCGAAGTCATTATATCCGACTTAGTTATATAATTTATATGAAAACCAAACTTCACTGTGTAAACACGTCATAATAAGCGGTTGGTCAATATAAGCGGTTATGACTCCGCGATTCTACTGTATTATGTACCATGTAAGTAGTTACCTACAGGACTTTCGACTCTTGAATTTTCGGCACTCTTTCGATCAACGACACGGCAATTTAATTTGTTTTCTGTAACATTTCATAGTATTTTGTATACAAGTGGAAACAAATAAAAAAAGTATGGTTAAAAAAAGCAAAAAACAAAAACTCGTTATTATACAAAAAACATGATTGACTCTAAATAATGGCTCTGTTTTTTTACAAATAAAATTACAAACAAACAAGAATATCACGATATGTAAATATTTTTCTAAAGTGTTCGGAAATCTTCCATGCTGGACTGGGAGCAAAGGAAAAACATAGAATGTACCAGCTGCTTCCCTTCCCGGACATAATGTAAAAATCAGTTAAGGCATAGAAGATTCAGTCTAGGTTTTTTTGTGGGCGATAGTCTGATCCCCTGTCACTACAATAGTCTCTCTCCACCATTATAATGCCTCCAAATTTGTCAAACGTGACATCAGATGGTTTTATAACCTCACATACAGGCGTGAAGTTATGTATGTATTTATGTACTTAGGTATGTATTAAAAAAATTTGAGTATTATAATATAGGTAAGTATAGATTATAACTTCAGATGGCAGTGGAGTCGGCAAATATAAACACATATTTTTTCAGGTACTATAAAAAAACTTTCAAAGATCTGGTACGAATAAGTTCGGATTAAATCACGTGCGTTTACTTAATTTTCAACCCAGAAGGGAAGAAATTCCTGCTCACTATGAAACGTCCGACTGAACCACGTTTTTAATATCGAGTAATATTATAATACTAGCTGCTGTCCGCGACGTCGTCGTCTGCGTGAACGCTATGCAGCACCAAACGCACCTACGATTATAACACTGCTAGCGTGATAATATGTAGCCTATATGTTGACCCGACTTCTTAACTATCTTCATGCCAAATTTGAAGTAAATCCATGCAGTACTTTTTGAGTTTATCCCGGAAAGACAAACAGACAAACCGACAAAAATTCTAAAAACTATATTTTTTGTTTCTGTTTCGATTGTAGATCATACCCCAAGTATTCTTTTAAAAAAATATTCAATGTACAGTTTTGACTTTCCTACCATTTTATTATATGTATGGATAATATTATAATTCTATTATTTTTGAGGCGCCGTGAGTTTCTAGACTAATTCTCTCTTTGAATTTGTGTAGCGACGCTATGAGAAAAGCAGCATACTCTTTATTTGTAAACTCTCGAAGGATTTGCATAAGGGGCTCTAATCTAATCTATGGGCTATAATCATGTCGTTCAGTACCAGCCAAGTTCAAATTCAGTTCACTACCCAAATCACAGAAAGAGAAATAACGTTTTCCAATAAAGTAACCCAATTTGAAGTGTTATTGCTACAATAGTTGAAGGGAGCGTCTCAAAAATACAAATCGCAGGATTCGAGCAGTTTATCTTCTCTCGGAATTCTTCAACTTATCTGTAGATACCCTCATTTACATGAATCACAAAGATTTTGATAGAGATAAGTTATCGTCTTAATAATAGGAAATTTTGTATAATTCCTTTGGAGGATTAACAAATGCAGGTTTAGACAAGCCTAAGCCTTCTGCATTTTGTATCTGCAATTAAATGCTAATTGTTGGGCCTCGCTGGATACCCAGGTAGTTAAAGATATATAAAAAAGTTTTTATATAAAAATTGCATGAAAAATTCATCAGCTCTTTTTTCAAAAACAAGCTGTTTCTGCAAACGTTACCGTTAGCTTTGTATAATCAGAAGTTGCGCTGGTAAGAGCGCGTGAAACTGCTAGTATTTGGTAATTATTCAGCAAATAAATCAAACATTCGGCTGAATACACATGTCGAATGTACGAAATACGAATGTTCAGACGAACATTTGGCTTATCTCGGATACAAAATAAACAACTAAATTGGGAACAGTATGTTTTTGAAGTTGTTTAATATACTAAAACCTTCTATTAAACTTGACAAATCTTTCTCCTGAAAACCGCATCCAAATCGGTTCAGCCAAACGCGATAAAATCGCGGACAAACATACATACAAACATACTTACAGGTCAAACTGAGAACCTCCTTTTTTTGAATTCGGTTAAAAATCGGGTAATTTAAAAAAATTGCATCATGGTAATAATTTCGTACATGGACAATAGTACGAAATACCTTGATTCTTGATTTTTTTTTATAAAAGTTTCGTAAAATATAACAAAATAGGTACCGTACCGTCCTACTTTTTGATGAGAAGTATATTATTAAAATGGTAGGCAACTAGTATTCATCAAGTTTAAAAAAAAAACAAAATAAAATTTGAATCCAGCAATCGGCAGAGTCACTGGTATCGCTGTGTTCTACACTGAATAAGAAACTATCCAAATTTTAATTTTTTTATTCATTTTCAAACAGGAAAATTTCAAAATCTCAATTGCCAAAACCACTTACAACCGTTCAATTGACACAGTGACACCAGAAAATAGACTTTGACATTCATGCTAGTACTGCCATATAAAAAGTTTACAAGAATCCCCAGTGTCTACTTTCGTTAGCCAGACTCTACAAGTACAGTTCAAGCCTGAGTAGGCTTTCAGAATAAATCAGAAATAACACGTTTCATTTTAGTATGGACGTCTGGCCAACACCTGTGCCAAAGAAAATAGTTGCGGAATACCATTATGTAAACATTTAAAATAACAGCTGTTAATTAAATTGTTAGTTATTTTTCGTGTACATTAAGAAAAACTACTTGAATAGAAAATTACCACAGGTGACTGAGGACGCCATATTGAAGTCATATTTTTACTAACATTCCTATATTTTTGATTTCTGCCTGGACGTAAAATATGATTTCAATTAAAAAAACTAGAAAAGAAAATTGAATTCATAAAATATTGTGTATTTTTGATAGATATTAGTGAAATGTCACTTCCGTACAATTAAGTATGTTGACCTTTAAAGAAAATCTCTCACTAACCGTTTTCTAACTTTTTGTTTTAAAACTCGTATGCTTCGAAGTACTTAATAATATATTTTTTTAGTTTTTGTTATGTACTTATACATTCTAAGAACAAAAGACAATTCTCTATAAGTTTGGAACACATTTTATTGATAGATTGAGTACGTACATACATTAAGTACTTCCGGCCATTTTTGATAACTGTGGAGATTTATGGCAATACCGTCGTTTTGTTTTTTCGTTTGTACACCTAAATTACTGATTCAACTTTAAATGTTGTATTTTTGTTTGATTTGTGAATAATGTCCACGATCCTAAAATTTGGCACAGGTTGCGGCCAGGAAAGTAACGGAACCTTTAAATGCTACACTTATGATTAGGTATGTATTTGCTAAGTGTTGTTCATAGACTGATTAAGGAACGTATCATAATGCTACCACCTTTTTGTACAATGCGTTGATGCAATAAAAATGATTTGATTGTATCTGCACTAAGCCCAGAGAACTCGTACTGCGGAAGTACAAAAAATATTAAACTTCTCCAGATGTATCGTAAAATCCTCCTTTACTTTTTAACCCTCGTAATATCATAAGTTTTAAACGTCTACTTATTGTTTTACGACAGAATTAATCATATCTTGACTGAAACAAACATAAAAACATAAAGGGCACTATAATTACTTGAAGACGTCGTAAGGAAGTAATTTCATGCATAACAGAAGCTTGAAGTGCATCCTCAGAAGCACGCAAGATACTTTTTAAAAGATTTACTGAATATTTATTTTAAAAGATTTGCTTTCTTTTTAAAACTTAGCTCGGAGGGGACTAAAATGGACATGAACTTTTCAATAAATAGTTGTTATTGTTCAAAATCGGATTTCTATAATAATCAATATATATACAGGGTGACTGGTACCAAACCCGCCATAGCAAATTAGCATATAGAGGAGGTCATTTGCTAATTATTGGACCTTACTTTCCCTAACTAAAGTTTTATACTTTAGGAGATATGTCAATTTTTATACATTATTGAGATTTTTCCAAAATTTGACCTTAAAGCATTCGTAACTTTATTTTTCGTCATTAGTTTAGAGTTTTTTTATTATTTCTTGGTAGTCATTAACATTTGTGAATAAAATACGTCGGAACTTCCCTCAAACTAGGGTTAAAAAATAAGACGCTTATGCTTTTAAAAAAAATCAATAAAGAAAAATTACTTTGCGATCAAATTCAACCGGAAATAATAAAAAAACTACGGCGTTTTAATAATTTATTCTACTCTAAATTAGTTCTCTAGTTCGTCACCTTACCAACGGTACTAAATTTGCAACGGAAAGTTTGATTCGCTAAACATCGGTAGGATTTTCAGGTCAACCAGTCATTTTGATCAAAAATAGTGAAGGTCCCAACGACAGGATAAAGCTAATTTAGCAAAGTAGTTTTTGCAAATTTATGAGTAGGTATTAGATAATAGAAATTGAGTGCTTAGTGTACTTAATTTTTTTTTTTACTTTTACCATGTAAAGCAAGAAATCAGGAAAAGATATCGAGCATCAAAAGAAAAATTTAAATAGAGTTAAAACTAAAAATTCTGCTCGAATTGCTGCCCGCGATTTCTGATACATGCCCGATATCTTTTCCTAATTTCCGTGGTGGTAAGACTGAGTCTAATTTCTTGTTTCATAACAGAAAATGCATTATTAATTTTTTGAATTAACTCATCTTTTGTGGTTACTTCTTCATTGTAGACCAACTCTTTGGCCCGGCCCCAAACGTAGAAATCGAGAGGTGTCAAGTCTGGCGACCGAGCTGGCCATTCAATTGGCCCACCTCTACCGATCCATGATTCGGGGAATGAACTATTTAAAAGTTCTCGGACGTCCAGCCTGAAATGCGCCGGGCACCCATCGTGTTGAAACACAATGGGCGTGTCGTCGGTTATTCCATCCAACAGCAGATCAGGCAAGACGTCCCTTAAAAATTCTAAATAATTTCCCCCATTTAAAATGTCTGGTAGGAAATAGGGTCCAAAGATATTACGACCAATAACGCAGGCCCACACATTAACAGAAAATTTCCGCTGGACCGATGTAACCCTCTTTTTATGGGGGTTATCATGGGACCAGTGGTGCAGATTGTGGAAATTGGTGATGCCTTCTCGGGTGAACTGTGACTCGTCGGTCCAAAGGATACGCTCCAGAAATGTTGGGTCGTCGACATCGGTGTGAAGAACGAGGCGACAGAAATTCAACCTCCTTTCGTAGTCGCCATTTTCAAGCCCTGCCAACACTCCATTTGTTAATTATTTACGTAAATGTTATTCTAAAGACAAAATTTGATTTGGATTATGTTACATCGAAGCTCGTCGTAATATTAATAATTTCTTTAATTCTAAAGATAACACTGGTCGCTTTAGTGTAAGTAGGTACATAAATAAACTCAAAATTACCTTGAACTGGCGTGTAATGATACGGGTGTTGATGGTCCCCATGCATCACTGACCAGACTTTCCACTGGCTGACGCCCAAAGCGGCAGCTACCACTCTGGTGCTAGTCGTGGGATCTTCTTCAAAAGCTGCCAAAATCTGCTGATCAATTTCAACAGGTAATTGTCGCACAGCTGCTTGGGGTACCCTGACGTTCAAGTTACCCGTTTCTCTAAACCGACGATATGTGGTAGGAAATGTGTCACGGTCAGGTAAGCGTCTATTTGGATATCGCTCCTGGTAAATTCGCCGCGCTTTGCGGGCGTTACTGTGTGCAGCACCATACGCCAGCAGCATGTCGGCGTATTCTTCCCTTGTGTATCCCGGCATTTTAAAACGAAATGTCTTATTTATTTATACCTGTGTCTACTCAACTATTTGTGAAAGCACACGAAACGGAAAGGAAAAGCATATATGACAACAACTTAAATGTCATAGAGATGGGTCCGACCTCATCTTTTTCATTTGACGTCTAAAAGTCATTGAAACTGTCATTGCAAATGAAAAGAGTTGGTCTACAATGAAGAAGTAACTACAAAAGATGAGTTAATTCAAAAAATTAATAATGCGTTTTCTGTTATGAAAGAAGAAATTAGGCTCAGTCTTACCACCACAGAAATTAGGAAAAGATATCGGGCATGTATCAGAAATTGCGGGCAGCAATTCGAGCAGAATTTTTAGTTTCAACTCTATTTAAATTTTTCTTTTGATGCTCGATATCTTTTCCTGATTTCTTGCTTTACATGGTAAAAGTAAAAAAAAAAATTAAGTACACTAAGCACTCAATTTCTATTATCTAATACCTACTCATAAATTTGCAAAAACTACTTTGCTAAATTAGCTTTATCCTGTCGTTGGGACCTTCACTATTTTTGATCAAAATGACTGGTTGACCTGAAAATCCTACCGATGTTTAGCGAATCAAACTTTCCGTTGCAAATTTAGTACCGTTGGTAAGGTGACGAACTAGAGAACTAATTTAGAGTAGAATAAATTATTAAAACGCCGTAGTTTTTTTATTATTTCCGGTTGAATTTGATCGCAAAGTAATTTTTCTTTATTGATTTTTTTTAAAAGCATAAGCGTCTTATTTTTTAACCCTAGTTTGAGGGAAGTTCCGACGTATTTTATTCACAAATGTTAATGACTACCAAGAAATAATAAAAAAACTCTAAACTAATGACGAAAAATAAAGTTACGAATGCTTTAAGGTCAAATTTTGGAAAAATCTCAATAATGTATAAAAATTGACATATCTCCTAAAGTATAAAACTTTAGTTAGGGAAAGTAAGGTCCAATAATTAGCAAATGACCTCCTCTATATGCTAATTTGCTATGGCGGGTTTGGTACCAGTCACCCTGTATATTGAAAAAGTTTCTTCGCATTTTTTAAGAAAATTCAAAACATTTTTTAGTATAGTTTATTGACATTTAACTTAAGTATGTATGTACCATTTTGTTCGATAACCTTTTGCCATCTTGTAGGTAGGAACATGATCCCATTGCTATAAAATTTTTGGGACCTCTCATCAAATTACCGCGACAAGTGGATTTGGCAGTCGTCTCGTCATGTTAACCTAACACTGCCTAAAGAATTCTGAAGAGACCGAAACAGGTGGAAATCTGAAGGTACAAGGTCAGGACTATACGGCTGATGCATTAACACCTCCCAGCCAAACTCTCTTAATTTTTGCTGGGTGGCTATAGATGTGTGAGGTCTAGCGTTATCATGATGAAACACCACACCCCTTCTGTTGATCAATTCTGGCCGCTTTCTCTCAACTTCTTGTTTTAATCTCATAAGTTGTTCGCAGTATAGTTCAGAATCGATAGTCCTGCCTGGTGGTAACAGCTCATAATGAATAATGCCCTTCCAATCCCACCACACACACAACATCACCTTATTGCGAGTTAACCCGGGTTTCGCCACAGTCTGTGAAACCTGACCGGCCTTTGACCACGACCTTTTTCGCACGTTCTTGTCGTACGTGATCCACTTTTCATCACCAGTTATCAGCTTCTTCAAAAATGATTCGGTTTCGTTACGTCGTAATAAAGAATCACAAATGACGAAGTTCATGAGGTTTCTTTCAGTGAGCTCGTGAGGTACCCAAATATCGAGCTTTTTTGTGTACCCAGCTTTTTTTAAATGCGCCAAAACTGTTTTATGTTCAATTCCCAGTTCTTCAGCTACGTCGTAACTACCGATATGTCGATCTTGCTCCACTTTTTCAAAAATGGCATCCATTTTATCCGTAATAGGGCGACCAGAGCGAGCTGCATCTTTGACATCAAAATTTCCGGATTGAAAACGCTTAAACCAAATTTGTGCTACTCTCACAGACACTGCACTAGGTCCATAAACATCGCAAATTTTTTTCGCGGCTTTTACCTTTTTTGTAGTAAAATTTTAAAATGTATCGAATTTCTTCATTAGATTCACTCATCTTGACAGTACGAAAAACAAATGAAAATCACACATCTTCCTAATTTGAATTTGGAATTATGTTCTTTAAAATTTTACGTTTCAATGATACCAAAACCAGCCAGATACAAATACTATAGCCAAAGAGATTTTATTACAAGTTCATACATACTATAATGCGAAAAGACTTTTTCCCCAACCTATTATAAAACTGTTCCGTTACTGACTCAGTGACTGACAGACAACGTACAGCCCTAAGTACTGGGCGTAGAGAGCTGAAATTTGGAACATATATTCTTTAGGGGATGTAGGGGTGCACTAAGGAAGGAATTCCCGGAATTCCCACGGTATATCTACTTCATACAAACTTACTTTGGGACTATACCTACTTATACATCGTGTATCAGTTCAGGATGGAAAAAATTCTCTAGTATTTAAAACAATACGTTTATAGTCAAGTTACTTTGTTCATATCTGGTATTACAGCTTTTATATGCAGTTTAATATTCGAAAATAAGAAAATATGTTTACTTTGTACTTTTGAAACTGAGGCAACATATCTAAGTATTGCATCAAACAAAAAACTAAAACGAACAACGGCTGCTACGTCAATACAGAATCTTAAGTGATGGTGATAACGTTCATGTTATGTATGCTGTAATAAATTAAACGGAATTAACATTTAACTGACGACTTTTTTTATAAAGAACTTTGTTTGATGGGAAAATAAATAATATTAAAGGTTAACTGCTGTATTAAAGAATTCGGCTCTTCCATATCACCTGTTTAAATTACCAAAATGTACCCTATAACAGGAGTGAAGAGTTGATTTATATAAAGTTATGTTATGAAACTATAATGAAAATGGAATGTTATACAGGGTTGATTTGTGTTCACCGGCCAATTTACTCAATAAGTATTATTAATTTATAGAAACGATTTTTGCAAAGAAAAAGTATTTTTTTTACAAGGAAATTAATATATCCGCTAACATATTAACCAAGGCATAGTCACACTAAATTACCATTAAAATAAAGATGACTACGCGCTACTACAAATCATCTTCTAGTACTATGTCGTAGTATTATCAAGAAATGCCGCGTTGTAGTAGTTATGTTCATCAAAAGCGACTATTTTTTTAAAAAGTTTGTGGTTCCATATTTCTACTTTTTTGTACTGAACGACGCTAAAATAAATATGCAGGGTACGTTTATATCGCATCAAAGTTACTAACATTTAAATTTGGCTGGTGACTAAAAATCAACCCTGTATATTGAGCACTTGATGCTCGTAATGGTGAGGAGCCTCGGGGGTCATTCTTGATAAATTTCGCTCCGTAGGGTCGGCTTAAAATAGCTTCATCACCCCTGGACAACCGTGCTGTAAAACGCTACTGATCTGAGTAACCCATGCTCGGTGGTAGGTCCTTTACAGGGTTGGCCTGATTAGCCACCCTTCATTGAGAGTCTTCTGTGTGTCAGCAAATATATTTAGATTTTTTCACAAGGAACAGAGAAAGTAAAATGGAATGTATAGTGTGTTAGTTATTTTTCTGCTGCGCAAATAGCCGCCTGCGATGGGAAATAACAAACGATTTAGCTTTATTATACAGGGTGACTGGTGGGTGACTTTCGAAATTCGAGGACGTGATAGTGTAAAATCATACATGAAGAGAAAAAATAGAATAAAAACATATTATTAATTATTTTCTGAGTAAGCTTAACCGAAAGTTGAAGAATTCATAACGCAACGCATGGTTACATAAGCGTAATGCAATAGATACTTAGCGGGTGGTGGTGTGCGTGTAGCGGGAACACTATACTCTGGCAAATAATTCAGTGCAGTAAAATGAAAGTTCCGGTCCACTTTCGGGAAGAAAAAAATAGTGATGTGGTTTAAGTGAATGAATGTAATTATTTTTTAAATAATAATATTGTTATGTATGGAAAAAAATATTTTGGCTCACAAGATTTTTCTTTTCTTATGGTGCTGTTAGCGAAGGGCAACTATCCTTGAAAGATCATGTTTCTAAATTGGAATATTAGATTAACACTTGACCAAAGTGTAGCTACAATTGTAGCTAAAGAATTTTGAATTTTGAATTTTTTTTTAACAATTACGCTGTTCGCGATAAAAATATTGAAAAACTACAATAAACTTAATGAATGGCGCACAAAAATTAAAAAGTTTAATGTTAGTGGCAACCGCAATGCTAGATCGTCTTTGCAATTCGCCATTTATGATACTCTTTTTATTATTATAGTCAAAACTGTCATTGTCATGTGATCTGTCTTGTCATTTGGTACAAATCTGTTACTGTTGAGGAGGAATGGAATGTCTTTGTACGGATAAGCGATTTTTAATGAATCTTGTGCTTTTTAATACGATGTCTATCTGAAATTAAGTGATTAATTTTTGTTTGAACATATATTCTCTTCATTGTACCCTTGTGCTCACATACTACCCCAAGATACAATGCAATGGAAACATGTCTTTTCATTTTTAACGACACAACGAATTTAAAAAGTAAGAATTTTAATTTCAATTTTGATGTCAATTTTACTTCTACTGTAACCGTTTTAAAGCACGAGGTATGTTTGGAAATTAACTATTTTCATTAAAGATATAGTACACACCTCAAATTCAATTATATATAAATTTCTTTAAAATTTTTGGGCATACGAATGACAATACTCGTTCGTTTTCAATAATACTCATTCAATACTTACACTACGAAGTTTTTAACTGGTATCATTATTTTTCTATTTGACACTTCGATCTGTAGGTACTGTGTGTATGTCAATTGAGGCGACAGGTGAGGCGAAAAGTATAGTTATGTCTCTTTATTTAAGTATTTATAGGGAATTCTGGTAAAATATTAAGTACCTACTTTAATTACATAATTATGATCAGAATCGAGTAATAATAATAATAAAACTCTTTATTGTACACCAACATTGTTACGTAGTTTAAATTAAAAAGAACAATCACAATCAACATACAAAGGGCGACCTGCTCTGCTTCAATATCTAATATTTGTCACTAGTCGTCAACCTTTATAAATATGGAGTACGAAATTACTTGCAGTTAAATTTAGTTTTAAGACACGGCTAGTTAATCTAGGAAACAAAGCTAAATTAATAATAAACGTCCTTATAATTTGCATATAAAAATATAAGATTAGAAATATTATATCGCAGTAGCTAGTTCATTCATGTCAGTCTCAATTAAACTATAATATGCTGATTTAGGCAGTAGTATTATTTAGAATTACTTATATCTAGGATCGACCTTGTTCTTGATAGGTTTTTGAAAGGATTTTTGTTTTTGGTTTTGGTTTTGACTTAATTTACATAGTGACATTGGAATATCGTTATCAAAATTCATATGAAAATATTTGAATGTTTTTATTAATTAGTTTGTACTTAGATATAAAGTTGAAAGTAAGATTAATGTAGAGACTTATTTCATAGTGAAGTGGGAGTTTTATTGATTCATTTTCTACTTGGATTTTCTTGGGTTTAAAGCATTTATTTTTGGGGTAGCAGTATCTTCCTAAGACGCCAGTGCTCGTCAGGGATCGATCTCCGTACAATACAAAATTGTATGGAAAATTGAGTGCAAGAACATGTTTGTTTCCATTGGTCTAGGTATATAAATTATGTGTGTATGTTATGCATCTTTTTCGAAAAAAAATAGAATATTTAGGTATGCATATGCCTTGCTTGGTTTCTATAACATGAGCTAGGTCAAGACCGTATAGCTAGACTCTGGGCATGTACTACATCCGTTTCAAAACGCAAAGGTATTAAATCAACATATATTTTCAATTAGACTCATTAGGTACCCATTACAATAAACATATTTTTGAAAATAATTAAATTAGACAACAATTTCAATGCCAAAGAAAGTAACTACTTTTTCCGGTTTTGACCCGACCTGTGGGTAAAACCGTATACTATATACGGTATTGCCTCGGAATTTACCGACATTGCATCTTGAGTCATCAAGTCATCCAACTGCTCTGTATCCCAGCTGGTTCAGCCTTCAAGGGCCCAACCTTGATAGCCTATACATTTCACTAGGTCGAGTTGTGCAGTGGATTTTGATGAGATCGAGTCTCGACCAACTCTTTGCGCAGTGGAAGTTGTCTTGAATGACACCTTGGTTGTTGATGGTGTTTGGTCAACGAGCAGCGCTGATGACAAAATGATAATACCTAATTAGACTTATCTATTAGAATCAAAATCGTATATAACCGGTTTTACCCCATACGGTTGTGCCTCTTCACAGGTGTAGAACAAAAACATAATTCACTCACACATAGTCAATACAAACTTGCTGATGCAAACATTACATTTAAGAACAAATACATCACCTACGAATACATAGCTGATTAGTGACTTTCCCGTAGCGTATGTACACATCACAATCACTGCTTGTATATTCACTAAAATACAATCAAGACTACCGAAAAATAATTTAATTAAATAATTTCAAATTGTGCTAGCCTACAGAGACAAATTTTTGTTTACAAATAGTACTGCTTGGTAGGCACCTCTGAGCGACTTTTGCGCACAAAATTTGTATTATTGGCGAAAATAGCTACGCTATACGGTTTTACCCAGGTATACGGTTTTGTACAGGTTTCCCCTACTAGTTAGCTAGAACTAGATGTCGCTGTGTAAATAGATGTACAAAAAAGAACGGGGTTTATCTTCCAGCAAGCCTGATGGCAAGTGCTTCATTATCAGTAAATAAATAATAAATAAATAAAACTCCCAGACAATCACACCAACTACATGGCCCCAAAGTAAGCATAGCTTATGTTATGGGATACCATGTAGCAAAGAACTAAGGGGGAACCTAGAATATAAATACACATAGAGATAAACATCCAGACCCGGAACATTTTTTTTTCTTGTTCCGGGCGGGAATCGAACCTGCTGTCGTCTGAGGCAGATAGGTAAAAATTATGTTTTCTAGATCTTGATTTTAAAAAAAAACTTCCCCTATTTTTTGTAAATACTAGTGCTACCTAGCAGTCCCGATTTGGTCAGCTTACGATAGCTCTCCCGACTCTGGAATCTGGATAAGCTTCTGGTAAGGCCTTTGTGTTACGTTTCACCACTCTGTCCGCGTGTGTTCTGTGAATGTTTCATAGAACAGTTGACAAAGTTTTTAATCTCATCATCACCTGGTGAGATTGAGGTTAAACAAGGTTTTACGTATTTTTTATGGACGACCTACGAAAAAGTACTTGGAGTTCTTCCCACACGACTTTATTAAGAGTACCTATCATTTTTAAATCTTACCTCGGGCAAAGTTTCTCTGCTAAATAATTTATCAGTTTAAATATTACACTTTCAGTAGAATGACCAGGTATTTTAATGATTACTATCGAAACAACTGAATCATGACCCACAACAAGCTCATTTTGGCAAATCTTCTAAATGCTAATAGGCCGAAATTAGCTTGAAGATAGGTTTCCTTGGTGACGACCTTTTTATCATTTTATTCGACACTGACAGTTTAAGAGTATACTGAATTTGTACAGTATCTTAAAAGTCATAAGTGCATTATTCCAACGAATTTTCAACAAAATGGGTCATGATTTTTTGACGCGTCTCTATAGACTTTCTTTGGAATCTGGTAAAGTCCCAAAATCCTGGAAGCTGGCTAACGTACAACCAGTACCGAAGAAGAGAAGCCGTGCTGATCCTGTCAACTATCGACCAATCTCAATCACTTCCATACTTTGCAAAGTCATGGAACGTGTATTGAACAATCGACTCCTGGCATACCTCGAGACCAACGAGCTCCTAAGCGATAGCCAATATGGTTTCCGCAGTGGACGCTCGACCGGCGATCTTCTCGTGTATGCCACACACTTATGGAGTGAGGCCTTGGAGGGTCATGGTGAAGCAATAGCTGTTTCCTTAGACATATCCAAGGCCTTTGACAGGGTCTGGCATGATGGTCTCTTAAGCAAGCTTCCAGCATATGGCATACCGACCGGGCTCTGCGACTGGATATCTGATTTTTTGAGGGAACGGTCGATTCGAGTAGTCTAAGACGGCTACTCCTCTGACCTAATGGCGATTAATGCCGGGGTACCTCAGGGATCTGTTCTCTCTGCAACTTTATTCTTGCTGCACATTAATGACCTCCTAACAACAGGTATTATTGGATATGCTGATGACAGCACTGTTGTTGAGAGATATATATCCAATGCGCGAACGAGCGCCCATGAAATCCAGGTTTTGAGAAAGTCTATGATTGAGCGCGTTGATTCGACCTTGCGGAATGTGTCCGATTGGGGCGAATCTAACCTGGTCAAATTCAACGCCTCCAAAACACAAGCGTGTCTATTCTCCGCAAAAAAGAGCACCTTTACTTTTACGCCCACTTTCCAGAATGTATCTGTTCCCATCACCGACCAACTAGGGCTTTTGGGCGTCACTATAACGTCCAAATTAAACTTCGGACAACAAATTGAGTCTATGGCAAAAACGGCTTCAAAAAAATTGGGTATCATCTCGAAGGTCCGGCGGTACTTCAGCCCTGAACGGCTGCTCAACTTATACACAGCCCAAGTGAGGTCGTGCATGGAGTACTGTAGTCACCTTTGGGATGGTTCTGCCAAATACCAGCTCGAAGCGCTAGACTCTGTTGACCGAAGAGCCCGTAAAATCATAAATAACAACAACCTTACGAATAAAAAATTGCAGACGCTGGAGCATCGTCGTAAGGTTGCTTGTTTGACAGTATTTTATCGGCTACATTTTGGTGAGTGTACTTTTTGGTAAGGATTGCCAAGGAGTGGAATAATCTGCCTGCGTCTGTTTTTCCTGACCACTACAGTCCTGGAACTTTTAAGTGTCGAGTGAATAGGTTTCTCGTGGATGGACGTGTAACACCATAGTCTTCATGCGCACTTTCCATCAGGTGGCATGGAAGACAAACGTCCTATCCTCACAATATAAAAAAAAAAAAATCAGTTATTGCGATGGTACCATAGAAATAGGTTTGTCCCATCATACTCCAATCAATTGTTCTCGAAAATAAAAAAAATGTATACAAGGAGTCCAAGTTTTCTCCAGAGAGTTATTTTAAAAATAATATATTAATTTTCATATCCCATTTTACTCCAACGGTAACTGAATAACATTATTGAAATTTTATTTTTAAGTCCCATGATACTCCACTATAATTAAACATACACCTTATAAGAGAAGTACAGTCGGGTAGAAAAGTTAATAAAATATTTAATGTAAAGTAGCTCATTATAAATAAGTTTAACAAACGTAACGACTTTGTTCTGAAGTGAACGTCAAGCAAATATGAAAGGGACAGCATGATGAGCTTCAATGCATTATAAATGTTGCTCTGCCCCATTCTATCAATTATTTTCGATGCACGTTGACATCGTAAGCACAGAAAAAATGCCCAATAAAAAGCAGCAGACATACGAAAACATGTTTCAAATGATTAAAGCTAAAGTGCCCGAATGGAAACCACGATTTTTTATTGTAGACTACAAAATTGCTTTATTTAAAAGTATCAAAATTGTATTTTCAGACGTTCAAACAAAAGGGTGTAATTTCCATTTTCAACAAGCATTGGAAAGGAAACGAAAAGAGTATGGGAAAGCGTCCATTCCGCCAAGATATCATATTATAAGAAAACGTGGAGAATTGGCCCATCTGCCAATAAATTGAAGGTTGAAGATGGTTTGCTTACTATAATAGAGGAAGCTCCAAGCAAATAGTCTTTCATTAAATTTAATGATTATTTCGTCACTTCGTGGATGGACAATGATAATTTTCCAAAAAAAAACTATGGAATTGTAACGGTGAGCGGCACTGCATCACAAATTCTGTGGAAGCTTGGCATTAACGCCTTAATAATAACATTAGTATAAAACTACGTCTGTTGTAGTTTTTATATGTAATAAAAAAGGAAGCTTGTCAAAATTATAGATCCATGACAGGAGGAAAAAGAAAGCGACGACGAAAAAGGAGAGACCTTCAACTGTCATTAGTTTCAAAAAGAATAGAAAATAATGAAATCAGCGTAACACAAGCAATACATGAAATCGTTAACCTGTAGTACAGTTTTGTTACTTCACGTATCATGTGCCAAATTTTAAGATTGATATCTGATTTTATTTGTATTGTTTAATTGCTTAATGTGAATTTATTTTAATTAACTGTTTAGTCTTATTGAAATCGTGTTATCGTCTTATATTTTAGTTTTTGATATTTGTAGATTTATTACAAAGTATTTTGTTTTTCATATTAGCTACTATGCATATCATATTACTATGCTATATAGAAATGCTACTATGAATGTTCTATTTTTTATTTATATTTTCAAGTAAAACTCTTTCGCATAACTTAAATAATTTATAAGCTAATTAGTCTGTTACCGTTTTGTCATACTGTTATGGTAATTAGGTACCCTTCATGTTGTTAGAATGAAAAAGAAAATGTTGATTGATAAATAACAAGTGTAACGTGTGATGTTCCTTTAAATTCTATTTTAGCGCATAGCTCCCTGTTTGTCTGCTACATATTATTTAGTTTTTGTGAAAGAATCAAAAAATATAAAGTAAACATAAAACTAAATAATATTCTTATTGATTTTGAAATAAAAACACAAAACGCGTCCTCTGATTTTATATTTCTATCATACACATTATATAATTGCATTTATAATAAATAACACAAACTATGGGAAATCTATCACTTTGTATTATTCTCATTTTTTTATTGATTTCTGCATCTGACTGTACCTCATCCGTAAGTAAGTGATACGTTGAAATATTTTTAAAACTCAAAGTATGGCAATTCCGAACGTTACTAAATAAATAATAAACAATGGTATTTAACACTATGGAGTAAGAAGAAACTTATTTTGAATTTTTTTATTATATTTGTTTGGATTAACTTGGGACTTTGTCGCGAAGTAACATGGGACAAACCCTTAGAAATTAAAGGTTGATGAGCTATATATTTTTTTCTAAAGTGTACGAACAAGACATCTTTGCCGAAAGAAGCCCTTCACATCTTGGCTCAACTTATTCAACAAAATAACGAGAAGACAATATTTATTCAAAACTAGATGACTCATAATTTATTGATAGTTTATAAGGGGCACAAACTACTTCTAATCAACTCAAATGAAAAATTACACGTGTGCGTTGGAATATTCTTGAAGCCAATCCAAAAAATGTCCTTAAACTAAAATACATCGTATTTCACTAATATGCAAATAAATTAACCGTATGCAAATAATATCAGTTATTAATGTTTATCTGAGTAGATTAAACCAGATTAAAACAGATTAAACCAGAGAATCTACTAGAAAATAATTATATCAAGGACTTTTTGGATATATTAAAATTTGATTCTATTTGTAGTATTATGATACATGACACAATTGTGTTATGAAATAAAAATAGGTGTAATATTATCAAGAAAAATCTAAAAGTAGTTTTTCAATGAGATTGAAAATAAATAACAATATTTTTGTGTTAACAGTCAAAGAACCAGCGCTGACTTTAAGCCTAGCCTCGTTTACTATTCATTAAAAAATATAAACACCATCACAATGGTTCTAATTTGTATGTATTTTAAACATTGATATAAAACAAAATTTTTGAGGATAATTATATTTTACATCCCCTGATGTCCTGCCTACATACATACATACATAACTTCACGCCTGCATTCCATATGGGGTAGGCAGAACACCAAAGGCTGTAAAAGCATCTGATGTCACATTTGACAAATTTGGAGGTATTATAATGATGGTGAGAGACTATTGCAGTGACAGAGAGTCAGCCTATCGCCAGCAAAAACGCCAATAAAACCTCTGTTCCTTAACTGGCTTTTACAGTATGCTCGGGAAGAGAAGCAGCTGGTACATTCTATGTTTATACTTCGCTCCCAGTCCAGCATGGAAGATGTCCTGCCTATCCGTGTATTAAATGGACAAGGATTTAATGTTTGTTATTAACAGTTTTTCCCATGCTGGACTGGGAGAAAATGAAAAACAGAGAATGTACCAGCTGCTTCTCTTCCCGGGAATACTGTAAAAGTCAGTTAAGACACAGGGGTTTTATTGGGGTTTCTATGGGCGATAAGCTGACCCCCTGTCACCGCAATAGTCTCTCTCAACCATTATACTTCCTCCAAATTTGTCAAACATGACATCAGATGGTTTTATAACATTCCGGTGTTCTGCCTACCCCATAAGGGATACAGGCGTAAAGTTATGTAAGAGTAATATAAGAGTTCCAAACAATAAAAAGGCTTAAAAATAATTATTATAATAAATGCTAATGTATAAAATATATTAAAAAGAAACAAAATAATAATTCAAAATAAACAATAAAATATACTTTATGACATGTGACGGAAATAAAAACCCTTCCGCTTAAATTCTTAAATCATCTGATTCCATTGCTCTTTATTCATACTTCCCAGGCATTAGAAATAACGCCCTTATTGATCATTTAATACAGAAGGCAGCAGGTCAAGCCTTCCAAACATGACAAAAATTTGAAATTGAATCTGAACCCTATGCCCTAGACATTAAGTAAAAATTGGTTAAAATAAAAATAAATAAAATCCCCAGACAATCACACCAACTACATGGCCCCAAAGTAAGCATAGCTTTTGTTATGGGATACCATGTCGCGAATTAGGGCTAGAATATAAATACATAAATAGATAAACACCCAGACACGGAACTTTTTCTTTTCTGGTTACGTGCGGGAATCGAACCCGCAACGACTGGCGTCTGAGGCAGTAAGGTTTACCCAACGCCATAGTGGTCGTCGAGTCGTGGCTAGGGAAATTTTGCAGGTTTTAAAGCTTGACCTGGTGCCTTCTGTACGTAGCATATCTATGAACTAAGGGAAAGGAACTGTGCGGTAATTCAAACATAAACACAAGGTTGGCCACACATCGTTAGTCACCAACACCTTAATTGATGATATTAAATGACAGAAAATTACGATTTCGATTGCAAACCTATTTTAAGTTCGTTTTACTTTTCGATAAATTGATCAATCAAAGGTGTGAGTTGATAGTATAAGCAAGAGGTGGTAAAAAGTAACTTTTTGATGTATTTATTGAATAACATTTGGTAACTTTTTATGGAAGAGTGAGTCCCAAAATCCCGGGTATAAAGAGTTTTTTCCATGGCTCAAGTAGCTTCGAAAAAGTTGGGAATCATCTCGAAGGTACGGAGGTACTTCGGCACTGCACAGCTTCTTAACTTATACACAGCTCAAGTGCGATCATGCATGGAGTACTGCAGTTATCTTTGGGATGGTTCAGCCAAATATCAACTAGAAGCGCTGGACTCCGTTGACCGAAGAGCCCGTAAACTAATTAAATACGTCGACCTTACGACCAAAACACTGCAGATCCTAGAGCATCGTCGTAAGGTTGCTTCTTTAACCGTGTACTACAGGATATATTTTGGTGAGTTCGCAAGTGCTCTGTTTGAACAGATTGAACCCTCACCCTTTTTACTATCGGACTACTAGACGCAGACAGAACTTCCATCCGTATGTGGTAGATATTCTGAAAAGTAGATATCTGAACTAAGCGCTTTGACAGTTCCTTTTTGATACGGGTCGCCAAGGTTTGGAATGAACTGCCTGCGTCTATTTTCCCTGACCAGTATAGTCCTAGTACTTTTAAGCGTCGAGTGAATAGGTTTCTCGTGGATGAACGTGTACCACCTTAGTCTTCATGTTCACTTAACATCAGGTGTCATGGAAGACAAACGTCACATCCATATTTTATTTTTTTTTAAAAGTACTTGTAACATAATTTAGAAATAACCATTGCTGTAGGTATAGAAATATAGAGTGCTGGAAATGTTCGCTGATCAATATTCCCGTTCCTTTGTCGATGAAAGCGTAGATTTCATATGCAGGGTGTTTGCCGGCCAGGCCAACTCCGGAGGCTATCTAAAAACAAACAAGGGTCGCTCTGATTAGTCGCTTTTTACAACACGCTCAACCAGAGATGGTAGAGCCTGACCAATGAAAGCTGTTCAAGAATAATCAACGAATGCAGAGCATTAAAAAACCGACTTCACGTCAAAACTTTGGCTGAAGGAGAAGGTTGTCAATTGTTCATGAAGTACCTACTCAATCGATTTAGATGAAATTTATATGGGAGTACCCAAATGGAGTACCCTCTATCATATGCAATAAGAATCATCAAAATCAGTTCACCCAGTCAAAAGTTATGAAGTAACAAACATAAAAAAAAAACATACAGACGAATTGAGAAACTCCTTCTTTTTTGAACTCGGTTGAAAAAGGCGTGAGTTAAAAAGATCGAGATCAGGCAACCCTGACTCTACGCTGTTTAAACGAATTTGATACTATTAGAATATAATAGTTATTTATTCGCAGAATATGGTGGGAAATTATGTTTACCAAATGTCAAAACTGAGATATTTATAAGAAGTAGTTACATAATATGTCATGTGTATTAAAATATTTAATAAATTACCAACAAAGTTAAAAAAACTTGCCACTGACAAAATTTAAATTTATCCTACGCCAATGGCTAATAGAGCAATGTTTTTATACAATTACTGATTTTTTTAATAGCAAATTTGACATGTAATAAATTTAAGTATCGGATTTTTTTCTAACCTAAGAAGTTTCTAACATAATATTAAATATTTAATTAAATTGTATGCATGTATGATTTTTTTATTTGATGAAATTTTATTGAATTAATTATTAATTGTATATACACTGATATGTAAAAACAATTAATAATTTTTGAGCTCATATTTTACTGTATATTTTACTGTAAGACAGTAAAATATGAGCTCAAAAACGAATATTTACCACCAAATGTATATACCACCATATTTGAAGCAATAAATTGATTTTTGTTTTTTTTTTTGTTATTAAATCATATTCTACCGTCAATATCGGTGTGCGAATATTTTGCTCTAATTCTAATCAGAAGTTGTATGCAACTATCGCTAATTATTGTATAACACTTTAATATTATATTAACTTAGTCCAAATTGTAAATTTTAAATAACTATGTTACTTAAAGGTATATTGCAATTGTATTTGAATTGAATTTAAAAATGTTTTGTGAGTCATATTAACTGTATTTTATCATGCGGCTTTTACTCACATTTTATCGTCGGAAGTGTCCGACTAGTTTCGAACTCTTATGGAGTCCTTCATCAAGGGTGAGTGCGCGCGTATTAGAATAGACTATAAGTACAGATCACAATAATAAGTATTTTGTCAGGAATCCAAGATAGTCCAGGAGTAGATTAGCTTATTTATCAGAATAAATGAGAGATATAAGGAGTTAAGTAGGAAAACACAGATTGTATAATTTCATATAGCATATTTATTTCTTTTAAGATTTACCACCAGTTCGGAAAAACCTTAGTGAAGAAGAACTGGCAAGAAACTTCACTGGTATTATTTTCTTTCACAAACAAACTTAGGTACAATTAAACTTCATAAGTTAACAATCTATAAAAGAATATCCAAATTAGTAAAATGCTTATTTCCAAATAAGTAAGGGCTTTAATTGAATGTGGTTGTTAAATTAGTTTTATCAGGTAGGTACGTAGGTACCTACCGGATAACCTCAATCTAATGCAAAGGAATTTACTTTATAACAAATCTCAATAATATCAAATTAAGATAAGTTGTTTGTAGAAAAATAAGATAGTTTAATACATTTATCTTAGGAAAATTACCACAGCAATTACTAAGTAACAATTCTGAATTAAAGAGAAATAACTTACATTGTATTTGCTTAACACACAGTAGCCACTTAGTTCACTAACAGCTTACTATATATAACGGATTGCTTCAACGTTTGCAGCAGGGCGTCCAAAGGAAGAGTGCCCTCTCAAAATCATTTACTTCTTACAATGCCTCGGAGCAATAAAAATATGAAATCCCAAAACTTTCCATTCGCTTAAGAACAAAACAACAACATGAAGTGTGCCACTCTAACATCCTTCTGACACTTCTCTTACAACTGAGTGACTTTATATTACAATGTAACTAGTAAATATCACAAACTATGTCTAGTACATTCATCATTAATATTAAATATTTATGAAATGATTTATAATTATACATTTTTAGTAATTATAATAACAAGTAGAAATAAAACAAATTAAGGGTAACTTAAATAAGTTTTTTGTTGTGTTGGCAGCCAAACTTTGTAAAAGCGACATCTACTTTGATAAAATATTTAAAGGTTAATTGATATGAAACTAGTAATATTATTGAACCTAGGGCTATTACATAGTTGATACATTATATCATTTTAATAGTATTACAGTATTTCAATGTAAAATACATATTGAAAGCAATGTTTCCATTCTTCAGGTTGGTATTATTGTAATTAACCTAACTTCACTGTTACACAAATGAAGAATTCATAGACAAGTTAGCTTAAATACAATGAATTTTTAATCATGGCAATAAGAAATTAACAGTAATATGTACAATATATATATCTATATAACACGCGCGCACGCTGAGTTCGGGTGGGCGCTCGGGGGCAGCCATAGAACACATATACTCAAGAGAAGAAGTACAACTTCATACATTGAAAGTTAAGACTAGACGCCATCTGAAAACGGTCCACATAGCTAATATGGCGGGAATTTCAAACAGTTCAAACGACTGCAAGATTTCAATTTGCTCTGGTCTGAATAAAAATAAGCAAATACTTACAAACTTGTTAGGTGAAATACCATACCATCAGTTCTGTAAGGTTTGCTTATTTTTATTGCGACTGGCTAAATATAAGGTTAACTTGATCAACAATAAGTAAAACAATAAATAAGTTTTTGATACTTTTATTTTGTTCAAAGTAATACAACACAAAGTGTGGATAAATTGACACTCTTTCTTAAAAATACAAATTCACACTGACGCGAGTTTCTTCAAGCAATCAGGGGGAGAAAAGTCGATTAAATCACAAGAAAACTTAAAACACAATTCAAAAATATCGCAAAACCGCAATCGCGAAAAATTTTTTTCACATTGTGAAGTAGACGTTAATTTTTGACATTTCTTTTTATGTCTGTGTTGCTATATTCAAATAACATCGATTCGCTAATTCATTCGATTATGTAATATGGTCCCTTTAAATATTTGTTAAATTATTTAAAAATTATAAAGAAGTCATGTAACGTTTTCGTTTAATGTTATTTCTAATAAAAGCGAAGATTTCTTGAAGAAAAATATGAATGAGTGTAAACTCAAAAAAATACTGCGATGTATTCGAACAATCGATTGAATATTTATTTTCATAGGCTACACTGGTATCATTCTTGCTCTTTTCCTCTTATTGTGTTCTGTCTTTTTCATTCTGTCTCCAGTATGTAGTCTGCACCATCTCCATACAATGTCGACGCCCCCTGGGGGCAGCTGTTTGGAACCGTCAGCCACCTGCCCAGGCAGTGCCAGAGAACAGAGAAGCCGTAATTTAAGAATGGGTTACCGCAAGAAATGCTGGATAACTTAATTCTCAGCATGCCAAGAAGGATTGCCGCATGTGCTCGAGCCAGGGGAGGAGTTATATTGTACTAAATAAAAATAATTTCATAATAAATGTTGACATATTTAGTTAAACCCTCTTTTTCCTTCAATAATTTACTATCCTAATTGTATTAAGAGTTTTAAATTCAATTTTGGTTAATAAAAATTAAAATAAGTTAATTTTTTTTATTTCAAAAAGTGTATTTTTATTTTAAGCAAAATTCCTTAAAAAAAGTAAAATTAAAAATAAATTCTATCTTTTGCTAGTGATTTCAAACTTTTTTTGATGTGTGTATATTATTCATTATTATTGCTCATTTAAGAAATCATTTACACTATAGTATAGTTTGTCTAACAAAAAAAAATATATAACGTTTTTTTTTAATATCGCCATTGGCAGGTTTTTAGGCATACAGAACAGAAATTTATTGGTCGACTTCAAATAAGGAGGACGTTATGTGTGTATTAATACTAGCAGAATAGTACTGCATTATGATTCTACGCTGCAAAAAGGTCTCAAGTCAATTTTTTTTGCCTGTCCTACAAGTGAGGCTCTTTGAATCTTAATTTTTGTGAAGTAGCACTTCGCGGATGTTTTTAAAGTTGTTTGTTTGGAGTAGCTTAATAATAATTGGGTAAGTATTGTAAGCGTAATTCATTACATCATGTTTACGTGTAGGTTTTTGTCGTGCGAGTATACACAGTGCGGGTTATACCCGAACTCACAAAGCATGTAATAGCAAAGTAAATAACCCATATTCCTCATAGGAGGTGACTTACTTTACTTACTGTAAAATAGTACCCTGGCTTAGCTGTAGAGGATAAATATATGCTGCCCCAAACTTTTTAGAGTCTACTTATTGTCAAATTATACCTATTCAATTTCATCAAACGGCGACAGTGAAAACAGTTTTTCGAATTGATATTTTCAATGACTATGATGCCAAAACTGCAATGATTTTCATCATAATCATCATCACAACTCTTTGTAATAAGCCCACTGCAGGGCATGAGTCTCTCCCCTGGGTGAGGAGGTATAGGCCATAATCCACCAAGCTGGGCCAGTGCTGGGTGGTGGATGTCAGAATTTTCAGGGCGCCAAAGTGGCTTCTGACAAACCTAACGACTACTTTATACAAGTATACAGCACCCGGGACCGACTGCTTAACGTGCCCTCCAAAGCACGGAAGTCGCCGTGAGAAATGAATGGTCGGCGGTCACCCATCCAAGCAACGACCGCACCAAACGTTGCTTAATCTGTGATATCGTATGATACACACAGTAACCACGGCGCCACGACGACTTCGCAATGATTTTACTCATAGGCAATGTAATGTAATGTATTTTTGTAATTATTTGTAGACTTTGGAGAGTCCCATAAACTTATCTCAGAATGATGCGAGCAAAATTAAAATCTTTTTTCTTGTTCCAAAGATAGCCTCAAAGGTACAGATAAACAAATGTACCTTTTTATAGATGAAAAATACTATATAACCGACTGTAATAAACCTAAATCTTCCGTTCTGCGGGTGGGTACTCAACTAACTGAGCTATCGGGTCAAGTTAGTCTTATCTATTCAATGTACTTAAGCATTATTTAAAAAAGCAATGCAAGATATTTACAAAACGTTCCAACCCTTTTATAACATGTAGAAATTGTATTTGAATAAATAAGGCTTCTGTTCAGAGAGCCCTGTGACTACCCCTACCTATCTATTATAAAAAAATATATAAAAAATCCCCAGGCCTCACACCACCTACATGGCCCCAAAGTAATAGCATAGCTTGTGTTATGGGATACCATGTAGCGAAATAGGGGGGAACCTCGAACATAAATATATAAATAGATAAACGCCCAGACCCGGAACATTTTTTTTCTCGTTCCGTGCGGGAATTGAACCCGCGACCACTGGCGTCTGAGGCAGATAGGTTTACCCCATCGCCAAAGTGGTCGTCAATTATAATCGCCGTAGCAGCTACGTGGAGACGTAGTTAGGTTACGTATAATGGGAAGATTAGGCAGTGGAATTACAGGAGCATATTTTTTCAGTTATTTAGGAACAAAACTTATAACAGTGCATATCAAACGATATCGCCAGTTAAGCGCGCTCGGCGCGACCGGTGCTAGGATGGATGACCGGCGATAATTTAATTCTCACGACGAGTTACGTGTTTTGGAGAGCACATTAATCAGTCGGTCCCGGGGGCGTCTTTAGGGTTTATCAGAAGCCATTTCGGCACCCTGAAATGTCTGACATCCACCAACTGGCACTGGGCCATCTTGGTGGATTACGGCCTAAACCTCCACTTCACCCTGAGGAGAGACTCATAGCCCTGCAGTGGGCTTATAACACGGAGTTGTGATGATGAGGGGCTTAACTAGTTGAAGTATTGATCGGCAACGCATCGCTAATCCTGCCACGCTTGATTAATGATGGGTCTGTATGTCACTTGCCATAAGGTGCTCAAAAGCCAGCTTGTATAGTTAGGTATGTGTATACTAAAAAATAAAATAAGAATCTTTACTAAAATCAACTGTTTTTATGAAGATTTATTGATCACAGTATCCAAGTAGGTGAAATCTATACATATAATAAAATGTTAGGAAAGTCAAAACTGTACATTGAATATTTTTTTAAAAGAATACTTGGGGTATGATCTACAATCGAAACAGAAACAAAAAATATAGTTTTTAGAATTTTTGTCTGTTTGTCTGTTTGTCTGTTTGTCTTTCCGGGATAAACTCAAAAAGTACTGCATGGATTTACTTCAAATTTGGCATGAAGATAGTTAAGAAGTCGGGTCAACATATAGGCTACATATTATCACGCTAGCAGTGTTATAATCGTAGGTGCGTTTGGTGCTGCATAGCGTTCACGCAGACGACGTCGCGGGCAGCAGCTAGTTAAAAATAATGCTCAAAATAAAAGATATTCATCAAAAAATAAGTTGCAAATCTAGAAATGTCGAAGATTATATTATATTAATGTAGGTACATTATTAAATTAATATCATGTAGGTATCTGAGAACTCTTGATGTCTCTTTAAAGCATTTTTACTACCAGGACGCATAAACGCCGCGGCGCTGGCGCAATTATACTTAGAGGAAATTATTAATGAAGATGGCCCCTAGCCAAGGGGATCGTGAAGGCGTAATATATGACCACCACTATGGCGATGAGATAGGTTTACATCTGCCTCAGACGCCAGTGGTTGCGGGTTCGATTTCCGTCCGGAAAATTTTCCGGGTCTGGGTGTCTTTATCTGGTAGAGATCGCTCTAGAGTAATAAGACCGCATTTTGTACATTGCTGCCCTTTGATGTTTTTCTGTCTATTTTTTGTTACACAATAAAGAGAAAATAAATAAATACGTATTTATATTCTAGGTTCCCCGTATTTCGATACATGGTATCTTATAACATAAGCTTCGCATACTTTGAGGCCATGTAGTTGCTGTGATTGACTGGGGATTTTTTTATTATTTATTAATTTCCTCAGAATTTCTGTAACTTTGTCTTTTTTAAAACAATTTGCAATTTAAGGGTGGCTCCGTAGTAATCATGCTTCGAAACATAGGTAAATCAAACAAAACTGTGAAATGAACGCGTTTGGTTCCGATAAAAATTTGGTGGGTTAAAATCAAAAGTCGGCTCATTTATTGCCTCTAAGACGGAACAAAGATAGTTAAAAATATTTTTGGCTATGATCAGCCTCGAGGTACCTTTAACCCTGGTGGGTCGGCTTTGAACAGCCCTGCAGCCTTTGGCTAAGCGTATCGTAAAAGGTCACTGCCGCTTATTGGTAGATTCCTGTCATGGTCATTGTTAGATTCCTGTCAACTGGCTAGCGACCACCCTTCATATAAAATCTGCCACCAAACAATACTGCTCCGAAGGTAATGTGTCCCGGAAATATTTTATAACGACGTAGTTCTTTCCTAACTCCGTGTACCATCTTCTTCGACCTCATCTTCACTAACTACCAGATAAAATTGCGATCAAACATGGTCGTATGGTGAGTTTCAATATTTATCTTTATCCAAAATCCTTCTTTGTAAACACTTAAAACTATGGGCGTTTCCATGACAACCAAAATCCAGATTTGTTTTTGTATGAAAAAAAATGGGTTTTAGATTGAGATTCGATATTGAAACCCACCGTTAGTCTATTATAAAAACGTTATCGTATATATTGTGCCAAGGAATTCTTCAGGCACTAAAGTGCTACACCAAAAGAATACAGTACAATGCGCCAGCGAGCCTCCATGAAATCAGGTTTTGGGAACGTCCATGTTTGAGAGGGTTGATTTGTGGTTGAGAATGTTTCTAATCGTGGTGATCCCAACGTCGTTTTTAACCCTTTTAAAATGAAGGCGCGTTTATTCTCTCCTAGAAACTGCATCTTCTCCCTATCACACTCTATCTCGAAAAGCTTATTATAAAACAAAAGATTACTTAGACGATAAAAAGGAATTAAGCACAACAGGATATTTCTAAAAAGTTTCTAATTACTCAATAATTTTGTTTACGGCTTAGCTGTGCAGTATACGTATGACATACTTACAGGTTATTATTTTCTTGTCAAGACAACATCAACGTCATGCTCCCTCAGGTGGCATGGCTAGTGGTAGCGTCGGGTATCGGGTCACCCTCTTCCCTAAAATATTGTTGAGGAGGGTGATGGCTGGTGCTTGCGTTATACTCGTGAACGAGTGCTACTAGCGGTGCCAGGTCGTTTTGTTAATGATATTATGACTATTTTATTCCATTCTTGTTCAAATACTCTGGTCCCAGTTTGTCATATTCGTGTTGTGCATCCATAGCTCATTGCACCTACTATGTAAGCAATTTGGATGTGGCATGACATTGGCTCTCACAATTAGCTGTCTTGTGTTTGTTGTTTTTTCTTGTCACGGTCAATTTGTACTGTACGTATTTGTATTAATTTGATAATTCTGACTGGAAAAGAGTGCCAAGAGTTTTTTTCCGTCGGCTTTTTTTGTCTCTTGGTCTACTGTAATATCTTATTCAAAAACTATCAACAACTAGTTAAAGCCGAAGTATGTGAAGACTGACTTCATCAAGTGTTTTGTGAAATTCCTAAGATGAATAAAACTTTTTGATTTTTTTTTATCTGCATTATTTTTCAAAATGTTTCTGTCCCCGACACCTAGAGCTTTAAGAAGTTACTATAATAATAACATTAATACAGTCAGGCACTCACTACTTAACTATTAAAAAAATTTGGCAAAGGTTCATTATTCGCAAAAAATAGGTTTTCCTTTTGTGTTATGAAATTGGTGTTAAAATAAAATAAGATATTAAAAAATACTGCTACCGGTGCAGTATTATCGTAGCTTGCGCTAGGTACATACTACCATGCTTTTTGGCGCAATCCTTTATTTGATATAATGAACCGTGAAAACCGTGATGTCCTTTTTGGTATTCACGTTAAGCAAGAATATGTTTTTATGTTTAAAAATATATATATGCATCTATGATATAATCTATGAAGGGTAAATAAATATATAATCTTAGTAGCGATAAGAAGGTAGATTTGAATGAAAATTAAGAGAAAGATTGTCATTTTGATCATAGCCTTGACCTGTAATGAAAACGATTTTGATCTTATAATTTGTTAAATTAAACCATATTGAAATTTTGTTTATCTGATTCTGACCTCTACATCGTAGCTTTTTAACTCCAGATAAAGATGCATCTTCCTAATAAAAAATGATATAGTTTGCAATTATGTATATTTAAATAAAACTTAAATATTCTAATGTCTTCCATCATCAATTCCTGGCTTTCAAAAACGTAAATAAGGAGTAACACTCAAAATACGTTTGAACTAAGTACTTTATTTACTTCCAACATGACAAGTTGATCTATTTGATGTGAAGTACCTTTATTAACAATCATCGAATAAAGGGGATTAGATGGGCACGTGTCCTAAATAACAATCTGCCTTTATAAACAAACACAAGAGCAGGACACAGCTCTACAAAAAACTATATTCTTCCTATTCTCTCAGCAAGGTTGCGAGGCAATACAACTCGACGTGATTTTCTTCTGGACGCACAGAACAGTAATGCAATACGCTATATAAATTGCTTGTGGTCAAGTACATTTGACAGTACGCAATCGCTAGCCTGTGCACAAACTTGCAACGAAAAAAAAAACAAAGACTGACATTGGTTTGAATTTAGAACGCCGGGTGCTTTTTTTTAAATTCAGATGCGTTCCGACTTAACTCTTGTAAAATCTTGTTGATAATCGTTGTGTTGTTTTCGCGGTACAAGTGACTTTTTGTTTTGTGATCTTTCAGTTATTTTGGCTTGAATTTATAACGTAAGTACTTTTTTATTATTTTTAATAATTAAGATGACTATAATAAACAATATAATAATTAAAAAAATAAATGTAGATCTGCATAACAAATATCGTAAACGAAATATATACATGTGCTAAGATATTTAAAAAACCGCAAAGAAATGAAAATTGAAATCTCAGATTTATTATTTTAGTTTATATTTTATTTATTATTACTTGTTAGTCAGTAACTAATAAAATTTATTGTATGCAATATTCCATTTTAATAAAGAACAAATTGAAATAAATATAACAACACTAAAATAATATCGGAAGTTGCGGCTTTTCGATTTTCAAAAATAATCCTAAGTTTATCCGCAAGCCGCGATGTGATTGCTCGTTTAATATGGATACCTAAGTTGTAACTTAATACAAAATAGTTTTTCTGAATGAGTATGCGTTATTAGGCGGTACCTTAGAACGCATATAAATCATACAATAGTATTATAAGTAAAACAAAATTAGACATTGTATATTCTACCGAATTCCAAAAGGATTTTTTTTGTGTTAGTAACACGATTTTTTTGGTCATTTATAAATTTATTTTAAACATTCTTGTTTCATAAGATACTTCAGAGGTAAGTTTCATTGAAATCAATTAGGTCATTGTGAAAATTTAAAAATTTTGAAAATATGTCTTTGAGTATGGAGTTTTCGTTTCATTCACATTGATTCACATTGACGTTTCTTTCAAAGTATGGACGGTGAAGTCTATTTTTGTAATGCTCTGCATTCAATGATTATTCTTATTTATTATCAAAGAATTTGGTACTGTATTCATTTCTTTGCGTGATTTAATATATAAAATAAAACTCAAAAAAAATCAGATTTATGTTGATCTGAAAATTATTTAAGTATTCAAAGAGTAGGTACAACATCCTCAGATTGTTCTAAAATAAAATGATTATATCACGACATTAAATAAAAGGATAAACTAGTTAAATAGATAACTTTTATGTTCTTTGATTTATTTATTTGGTTATTAAATTAAGTTTTGCTTAGAATGGCCCTAATAAATTAATTATTTAATAAAGCTAAAAAGGGATATTGAAGTTCTACCGCTTAAGGAAGATCTACCCCTGAGGGGTAGAATTTCAACTACTTATGTAATTAACTATGAAAGTTTTAAGAAAAATTTCACCATGGAAATAGCAAATGGCTGTGAAGATTCTATAGAAGTTTAGCTTGTTTGTAAACATTTTTAAAAATTCAAAAAAGTAATTCTATTTAGCTAGATTTTCTCTTGTTTAGTAATTATTTTAAAAAGGGAATTATTTAGAAAGAGAAACAAGCAAAATAACTGGAAAATAACAGAACAATATTTATTATTCATATACATTTTATAGACGACATATTTGACGACCACTTTGGCGATGGGGTAACACTGTTTTCCTCAGACGCCAGTGGTCGCGGGTTCGATTCCCGCACGGAACAAAAAAAAAAATGTTCCGGATCTTGGCGTTTATCTATATGTATTTATATTCTAGGTTTCATCCTAGTTCGCTACATGGTATCCCATATCACAAGCTCTACTTAGTTTGGGGCCATGAAGTTAGTATGATTGTCTGGGAATTTTATTTTATTACTAGCTGCTGCCCGCGACGTCGTCTGCGTGAGCGCTATGCAGCACCAAACGCACCTACGATTATAACACTGCTAGCGTGATAATATGTAGCCTATATGTTGACCCGACTTCTTAACTATCTTCATGCCAAATTTGAAGTAAATCCATGCAGTACTTTTTGAGTTTATCCCGGAAAGACAAACAGACAAACAGACAAACAGAAAAAAATTCTAAAAACTATATCTTTTGTTTCTGTTTCGATTGTAGATCATACCCCAAGTATTCTTTTAAAAAAATATTCAATGTACAGTTTTGACTTTCCTACCATTTTATTATATGTATAGATATATAAAAGTAAAAAATCTTTCAAACTTACACTCAATAAACATTTAAAAAAACGGATTAATTAAAAGCAATGTCATTTAAATAAGAATTCGTTATACACGCAATTCAATGCAATTTCAAAATAAGGCATTGATTCTAAATTTAGAGTGATTGTAAAATTAGTTTTTAATTACTCGTAGGTGTAGAGATAAGAAAATCTGTCTTTACAGAGAGGTCTCGAGTTTGAAACGATATTTGTGTGATAAATATGAGCATTTTGTTTTGGTATGGTTGTTATAAGGTGTTGTTCGTGTGTCTATCTGAATTTTTTCAAATATTTCCATGCATATTTTTTAGCTTTATTTATATGTCATCATAACATTAGTTCTATATGAAACATTATTTAGGCATGGGTAATGTACTACTAGTGTCAAAAACAAAATATTTATTTTCTTATTTATGTCGTAAAGAGACAGTTTTTTTCAAATGAATGGTCTGAGCGACGTTTTTGACTCTGTCACGCGGAAACGGCTTGGCCAAACCCATGTGCTGTCAGTTTTGGCCTAATCTGCACTTACCTTTAGGTAAGATATAAGTAAAACACGGGTAATAGTTAGGCTTGCCAACCATATTTAAAAAGAAATTATACAAAAGTATATAAAAATTAAGTATACAAGATACTGTTTTCAGCATAAAATGCTAAATACTATAAGTACTAGACTTAAATTAATAATTTGTGCGAGATGCTCTAAAAATATGTGTTCAAAACATTAAATAAATTGAAAACTGTTTATTTTTCCAAAGTACTGTTTGATATTCTTTTCAGACTCAAATATACTTTATGTAACTACGGGATATCACTCGTAAAAAACATTTCTTAAGGCTAACTTAATTATTCAAATCAGTGAAAAAACAACAATAAAACTAACAGAACAGTAAACCTATTTAAAGTGCACTTATGGAGGTTTTATCACTTGAAATAATCTCTCTGAGACAACCTGCAGGAATGGATTGTTTGCTAGTTAGTTACATGGATAAAATAACGTCAATTAATAGAATTAATTTGTAATATTATTAGTTACATTTTTTTTTAACATAATTATGTAAAAATAAACTAAATTTTAAAGAAAAATATATTATTTTCATTTTCATGGGTCAGGGGCGATTGGAACGGACCCTGAAAGTTAATTTGACAAGTGTTTTTATATAGGTATGTTTCTTTGGAAAACTGACGAAGAAAAATAGTTAACCTCGTAAGTAAAACGGTAACTTGTTCTTAGTTACGAAGTCTAAAAATTCACCAAAACTTCGAGTAAAAATGTATAATATCCGTCATTATACAAGATAAAATAATCAATAAGAGTAGTTTATTCAATCAAGGTCCGGATTCTGGGTTAAGAAAATTCGTCATTTGAATAAGTTAGCTGTAAATTATTACAAACTCTTTGTGCACTTAATAATTAAATCAAAAACTTCATTTTATCTAGAAAATAATCAATAAATTTGACTTCCTATGTTCCGGAGTAGGAAGTTAAAAATACAAAATATCTTCAAAAAGGACCTGTTTTAATTTTATCAAATAAATAATTTCAACAGCTTTATGCTTGCCAATACGCTGATTTCCGGTTGATTTTGCATTAGACACTTTGATGAATTAAATTAAAAACATCAAGGTTTTTTGAACGTATAAATTTTTTACTCGTGTTGTATTTTAAAGGCACTTAAGATGGCTTCCTATGTTGTAAAGCTGAATTTAACAATTTATCCTGCCTTTTTAATAAACAAACCTCTTCATAAAAATGAATGCATATACTTTTTTTATAGTTCTCGAAACTTCTTTGGCTGTTATTTTCAGATAAAGTATGTAAATAAAACTTCCGTGTAATTAATGCAATGAATGACGCAGTAAGATGATCTTTTGCTGTTTAATTTGTTGATAACTTATCCATGGATTAAATTTAACACTGTTAATCATAATAAAAAATATTTATTCATTTTTCACGCACAATATAATAGTTATCATGATTTAACCTACATCTTTACATTATTACCCCACTATGTTTTATACGAATTTGTTCCATATGTTACATCGACAAAAAAACTAAAGTTTATTTTGGCTAAGCAGAAGTCCCTCAACGAGGATTTCTTTCTCCCGGCCTATTAATATTAATCGCCTTGGTAGCTCTAAAGTGTGCATTACAAACTGTAGATATTCTGGAAATATTTTTAAAATAAATTCTCTAGGAACTGCGTTTTCTAGGTAAAACTTGAGATAGCCCTTAATGTTGAGAGTGATTTCAATGACGGGCCGTAATTACTATACAGGGTGTACAATTCAAATGGGTCAGTATGGAGAAGTCAGAAACTATGAGAGATAGCGAAATCTGTTCTTAGGAAACATGGCGTCGATTTTAGATTAATAATAATCACATTGAAACTGTTTTCTTAACTCTCATACATAACATGGTCATAATCTCTGGAAACAATTCTGAAAAAATTCAATTGAAACATTTTCAAATAATTGAAAGAAAAACCCAATAATAACATAAGTAGGTAACTATTTTTATTTCAGTAAATGTTAAAAATGGTATCCGTTCTGCTGAATGGAAAGATTTATTCTTATGGGTAGCAAATGTAAAATTGCGTTTCGTATTATCATGGGGTGCATATGTGTTAAAATGTTTTCTAAGGCTGTAGTTAAATCCTCTACAGTGTCGTTATTTGATTTGTAGATTTCATCTTTTACATAACCCCATGAGAAAAAGTCAAGAGGCGTGATGTCAGGTGATCTTGTGGGCCATTTAATGGGGCCGTTTGTACCAATCCAGTTATTTTGAAAGTGATCAATTTACGGTAAATCTTGTTTACACAAGATTTCATAGCCAAATTTGTCCCTTATTCTTACGGACCAACATTTGACGCGATTACAAAAGTATTGACCAGGTTCGATTCCTGGCTATAAATAAATTAATAGTAAAAATATTTATTTCCTCTACAATAAATCAAGTTTAAGTTTAACAGCACAGTTATATACACACAAAAACTTTGCGGAGACAGGAGCCTAATCTAGGACACCCTGTTTCTTAGGGCTCCAGGCCTCCACCTTCGGAAAATTAAGAAAGTATGAGAGTTAAAAAAACATTTTGAATGTTATTATTATTAATTTTCAAACTTTCAAACTTTTATTATTATTTCTGACTTCTCCATACTGACTCATTTGATTGTACACCCTGTATACTACATAACTAACAACATGATAACATCTTAGGCCTGATTTTGGCACGTTTAAGTTAAGTTTAGTTAACTCATTCTAGGTCAATGTTAAGCAGTAATAAAGTCAGATCGTTAGCGGTAAATATTACAAAACACGTGAATTACATAAACAATGTTTTTGTTTCGTAACTTCGCGTTTCAAAGTCATTGAACGTTGTTTTTGGCTTTGCGTCTAGTTGAGATAATTACAAATAAATACTGTTATTTAAAGTACGCCCAATATCTAAGAGAATTTCCAGCCCACACGCACCAGCCTAGCACACGCCATGCTTATCACTTGCTTTTCAATTTATTGTTTATAATTTGAGTCCTATTTTACAAACCGATACATCTCAAATTTTAATTATCACAGTCTACCCGCGCTCAACCTGCACTTGCGATTTGAAATGTATCGATGTGTTAAATAAGACTCAAATTATATGCACAAAATTACAACGCTTGTGAGATGCGTGGTGTGCGCTGGGCGGGCGCGAGAGCTTGGAACGCGGCCTAAAATAGTATAATAATAAATAAATAAAATCCCCAGACAATCACACCAACTAAATGGCCCCAAAGTAAGCATAGCCTATGATATGGGTCACAGTACCATGTGGCGAACTAGGAGGGAACCTAGAATATAAATATCCCAATACTCGAAATTTTATTAAATGTCCCTGAAAATCACATTCAACAATGTTGCCATGACCACCAAAACAACTGAAATCCACTGTTTATGATACTAAATTTCAAAGTGTTTTAAAAAATATCTTCATACAAAGAAATGTGTGTATGACAAAGAAATGTTTTCTTAAGTTTTCAGGATTCATAATTTAAATAAAACTACTTTTTAGCCGGATTATTCGCGTATAATTTATATTTTACATTTTAACTCGACGTTTCGGTGTCTTTGCAGACCCCGTGGTCATGAGCGACTGAACGTCGAGTTAAAATGTAAAATATAAATTATACGCGATTAATCCGGTTAAAAGGTAGTTTTATATGAAATGTTTGTTTAAAGAGGTAGGCATAACATACCAGATAAGTTAAACACAAAATCTTCTTTCACCGTTAATTTTTACTTAAAACCTTTTAAAAAAACCCAACTCGTCATAGTTTACATACACATAGCATAGTTTTCCTTAAAATTAGCTAACCTCATAATATTTTCTAGAAACGAACACTCATTCAATAATTCATATAAAGAACAAATACTTCATCATCTAAGTAGAAATGGTAACGTTGGTTTCGCATGTTATGTTAAGTACCGTATGTTTTTAAAGAAAAGTCAATACTCGAGGAGCAGACCTTGTTAAAACATGGGAAATCCGTATTCATAATTCTCTCTCGAGTCGTTAGAATATTTTTTAGGTAATTGCCAACTTCATGGCCTAAAATTTGATTTTCTGCAGAATTAACTGCAACCTATGTTTTATCCTAATTACACAAAAATATAATTGAAATAAATCCTTTTAATTCATAAACTTCCTTGTATAACTAACAAATTTAAATCACAATTGTTTTATAGAAAAAAATTTTTCGATCGTCTTATTTATCTGAAGAATAAAGAATTACTCGACAGAATAATGTTGTTTCACGATTTTTTTGTATAATTGTATGACAACGACTTAGAATGACAATAAACTTGTGACTAGCTTGAAGTTGTTTATTGATTAGATAACTTTTGTCTGACCATTGTAAAATTAGGCCTTAAAATTAAAAATCGAATAAATAAAGTACATATTGTAATATGAACGCAACCTCTAGAATACCAAAGCAAAATACGCCGTAACGCGGGAAAAGAAAACAGCATTAAGGGAATTGTTGTGTTGCTAAAGATTTATGCTAGAAAAGTAAGTAGAGTTTTATGTTGCGGTATTAATATACAGGGTGCTTAAACAAGAGATATAATTTTGTCTAAGACGTCGTCGATTAGACGCCCGATTTTTTTTCGAGTTTTTCTATTTTTTTATGATTTGTGACAGTTTCAAAACTTTATATCTTTTTTCGGATTTTTTTGTGCTATCATTTAATTGATTTTTTTGTTTAAATAAACAAAAGAGTCTAATTCCTATAATTAATTTTAAATTTAAAACTATCCTAAGGTAGGTACCAACATTATAAATAAATAATGTAGCTTACGTAGGTAATTGTACTTTTTGCGGTGTAATCAGCCTTCTATAGGCTGGCTTATAGGCGCACCCTTTATAATTTTCATTTAAGCGCTAATAAATGTGTTCATCCATACACTTCTATTGTAAAAAAAAACTCGGAATCTGCTTCCCATATAACACGCGTTGCGAAATTCGGAACTAGATGGCTTTGTACGAAATATATAATATATTGCATTATTTATTTATGCATTATGAACACAGTGAAGTACTCAGAGACATGACTACATAGATGACGCAAGTGTCACGTTTTGTATTGAGACCAAGCGTGCAGACTTTTTAACACCTTCAGTGACGTCACAACCGATGCCGCCGATGAATTCGATTATTAAGAACTATTGTGATATAGATTAGATATAGATTTTCTAACAGACAAACATACGCGTGACTGAATCTAGCGACGACCAACCTTGACGCTTGGTCGGGGTTCCGACTAGCAAAGCACATGCATTTGCGTTGTCTATGTAGATGTATGTCTGTGTAAGTACTCATTAAAGGTGTATAAAAGACACATGACAATTTTGCTCCTGCAAGGTTGGCGATAAGATCGGTTTAACAAAATGTACTTAAGTACAACTGTTCGTACCTATGTGTCGTGCGTGATCAATTCCGCATAGTTTGGCTATGGCATTCTGTGGGCGAAAGTTTATCTTAATAATTATTAAAATAAAGGAATTTGAATTTTAAATGGACTTTATAAACATCATTGTTTTATTAATATATTTGAGTGTTTGCATTTAATAATGCTCGATGATTCATAAATAATAAAAGGACTTGTTTAAAGAAGTGAACTATACAAGTTATTGAAAAGTAACGACTTAAAATAATAATGCTTATGAATATAAACGCTGATTAATTGGAAGTTTTTTCAAAATTTCCAAAAACACCACCTTAAGAGCTCATTATTATTCTTTTTTTTGGAGTATCATAAACATGTTAATAAGGTACTACAACTACTTCATCACCTAGACCTTTAACTACAAATCTTAAGTAAGTAGTATTTTAAAAACAGTTATCTCAAATATTATTGATTATTTGTGGTCGTCACAAATAATAAATATTCAGCCTACCAATATGATGGTGTAGTTTTTCCCAATACACCATGAAAGTCACGAGTGGGTTAAGCTTTAGCGTTTTTTAAAAACAATTTTGCAGGTTTACATTTTTGGATGAAAGAGGTCAAACTTAGATATATTTCCGTTTTGAAACATTAGAATGTATATTAAAATATATCTAAGTTTTGTGACGACCACTTTGGCAAAGGGGTAAACCTATCTGCTTCAGACGCCAGAGTGGTTGCGGGTTCGATTCCCGCCCGGAACAACTAAAAAAAAAAATTCCGTGTCTGGGTGTTTATCTATATATGTATTTATATTCTAGGTTCCCCCCTAGTTCGCTACATGGTATCTCATAACACTAGCTTCGCTTACTTTGAGGCCATGTAGTTGGTGTGATTGTCTGGGGATTTTATTTTTTTATTTTAGAATGCGCGTTGCTCTACCTTGTACGAAATACTGAAGTTTAACATATTTATAGCTATTTATTCGAATACTTTTTATACACACTAATCATTATACTGGGTGGAACAAAGGACATAAATAGAATTATTGATTTATGTATTCCAGTATTTTAAGGTAAACCGACGCATGATTTCTAGATGCAAATAATTAACGTGTTTTTAATTATTATACACCCAAAAACCTTAAAGAAATGATTAATCTTAGTAACATGCTATGTATGGGTCCATGTCATTTTAACGTAGCAATTAAGAAAATTTAAAAAAATCATTAACGAATTATCAAACAATCATTACCAGGGACCATAAGTTTCGGTAAATTTATAATATTTTTTAATAACAAATTATAAAAAAAAATTGTGTAGGTACTTTTAATACTATAGAAATATCTTTTTCCGTTTGTGACTTATGTATCACCCTGTATAATTAACCGCGAAAAGATCTAGTTAAAACTAGTATTTAATTGTTTTTTTAATAGCCTGAATATTTTTAAATTGATTGTACTACATTTCCGCTTGAAATAAAAAAATATATTGAAACGATGATGAATTTTTTTAAGTTGCGAATATAATTATATAATTACAAGAGAAAATTATATGTGGTTTAAGTAATTTTCAATGACCGTGTAGTTATTTAGTACTATTTAACTATCTGATTCCAATACCTTACATTTGTGGATTGACTGCGTGTCACGCCAGGACCTCGTTTAGTCAGGTGTAGATATTATTTCTTTAAATAAAACATAAAAAAATGTTCCATGTCTGGGTTTTTATCTATTTATGTATTTATATTCTTTGACCGGCTGGTATAGAGGTAACGTACATTGCCTTCTATGCCAGAGGTCCTGGGTTCGAATCCCGGCGGCGACGGATATTTTTGTGATGAACACAGATATTAGCCGTCAAGTCATGGACGTTTATATGTTTATTTAAGTTTATTTTCTAATAAAAAATGTAGTTATTCAATATGTATGTTTATATATTTCTTAAGTATATCAGTTATCTAGTATCCATAACACAAGTTCTTTAAGAAACTTAATTTGGGCTAGATAATGTTGTGTGAGTGTCAGAAATATTTATATTTATTTATTTATTCTAGGTTCCCCCTAGTTCGCTACATGGTATCCCATAACACAAGCTATGCTTACTTTGGGGCTATGTAGTTGGTGTGATTGTCTGGGGATGTTATTTATTATTTTTTCTATCAATAAAATATTGCCAGAATCTCTCGCCACTGGAGCGGAGATATTTGGCGACCGGTTATATATGAACGTTGGTTACTAACCAGTCCAACCTTGAGGGGGTTCTACCTAGAGATGGGCGGAGTACTCGGTTGATACTCGGTACTCGGCGTACTCGGCGGGTTTTTTGATACGAATAACTCGGTTTGAATGCCGAGTATACTTTGTTTAAGAAAAGCAATGTATTTAGGTAGATATAATTAAAACAACAGTGTTAATCATAAAGCATTTATTATTAATTTAGGAAATCTTTGACAGTAAAATCAAAATTATTTTAATGAATGAGTAGTGAGCAAAATAAAAAGAACAGTCATAAAAATAACCAATATTTAAAATTTAATAAAGGTAAGTTATGATGCAGGAACACAAGGCTCTCTGCACGTTCTGGTAACAGCCTTTTCCTCTTTTCTTCGTAGACGTTACCAGAAAACAATCGCTCGCTATACACGGTGCTTGCAGGTGCACATAGAAACACTATTGCTAGAAACACGTGCGCGAAATGGGAATTTGATTGAACCGAGTTACTCGGCCGAGTACTCGGTTGAAAAAAAATTGAGCCTAGTAAAACTCGGTACTCGTTACTCGGCAAAAGTATGACTCGGCGCATCTCTAGCTACCATCAAGGGATATTTTGGATTAGTCGACTTTTTGGACTACGTCGACTCTACGTAGATATTTCAGCAGGAAGTATATTATTTGGTTTTTCTCATCTAAGCTATAAAAACATTACTTATTATAATTCAACTTAAGTCATCATTATTGTAATCATTCATTTATGAATGTAGTTTTTATGTTTACTAATATAATATATTAAAAGATTTCCTGGTTTTTTGCATTATCTGTTAAGGAAATTTGATTCGTTTTGAAAAAAGAAGGTTTATTTTTAAAATCTTCAATGTCAAATAATTAAAACTATTTGAATAGAACTACATTGTTGGTACTTTACGTGTGGAACAGGGGCGCAAGTTTTACACGCACTTAACCTTTTTTATAATTTGCGATGGTTAAAATACGAATACAAGAAACAACATCAAAAAATCACAGTAACTTTGAAGTGAAAAATCGATATAATTTTTCACATTCATTAGTTTTTGGACGTAGAGTGTAAAAAGAAACATCTGTATTGAAATAAAATCATTGCATGCATACAATTTTTAAACGATGTTATTGCAATAGTTAACAATACTTTGTAGGTTACAAAGTTCTCTTACAACAATAAAGTAAAAATAAAACTGCCTTCTACTAAAGAAGTCCCACAATCAAAGCCATGTTGGAATATTTGTGTGATCTTCAAAAATATTGAATTCATGATATATTTATAATTTCTTAGTCTTAGAATTACTTATTTAAAAACTTCAATTTGGGGTAGTTACTTAAGTTCTAGATAATGTAAAAATTCTTTTAAATATGTATTTCTTAATTTAGTTATCGCTTTTAAATAGATCTAATAGTATAAGTTTGTAATTAAACTTCATTCAGTATTTTTTGTGAATGATGAACATAGGCATGTCTATTTTTTTTTTAAATCACCGGCAAACTATTTTTTTGCAATCACTACTAGAATCGACTTTTACTCATACCATACAAGACTTTTAAAGATTCATTCATAAATAATAATGAAACACATATAGCAAAGTCTAATGAATGGGAAAAACGTTCGTCAATCTAGGGAGTCCCCACTTCAATAAGGAAGATCAACCAGTTCCATATATTGCTATCATTAATCACATGGAGGTTATTACCTCTTTCCATATTACTATTATTAAATTATTAATCTCGTATGTTTCATATATTTCTGCGTAAGTTTACGCGTTTACTACCGTCACGTAATAAGGTTGTAGGTAATGTTGTTAGGGTGCAGTTTCTTCGTAATGCGTGTGCGTCGGCTTATTTCAGCATCAAGCTGTTTATTTATACCATTAAAAAGATTCATCATAATCAGCCGGGAGAAACCTACTGCTGAATCGCTCGATCCCGCGTCGCAATCATCCAGCGTTTACCAGCGACTTTGCCCAAATCGTCGGTCCACTTTGCGGAGGTCTACCTACGCTGCATCTTCAAGATGTTGCCACTCAAGAACATTACTTCCCAACCGCCATCTGTTCTATGGGCTATGGGCCCTACTCAATGTCATTTCAGCTTTGCAATCCTTTTGGCTATGTCGTCGATGACTTCGGTTCGTATCTCCTCATTTCTGATTCACACGATTCGCGATGTTCCAAATAGAAGGACAATACAGACAAAGCAGATACTGATCCAGACTTAACAGCATTAAACTCGTATGTTACCAACTTTAACAGGATTGATACAGCAGCAGATAGCGCAACTTTAGGTACCTAACTCTATACATGGAGTTATCCCAAAGTATTCAGTTGCTGTATTCTTGTATACAGTAGTCGTTAGGGTTTGTCAGAAGCCATTTTGGCTTCCTGAAAATTCTTTCATCCACTATCCAGCCAGCTTGGTAAATTACGGCCTATACCTCCTCGTCACCCTGGGGAGAGACTCATGCCCTGCAGTGGGTTTATTACATTAGAAGAATGATGATGATGATCCCAAAGTATACGTAATTATGTATGCAAAGTAATTTATTGAGGGAACACAAATTATTAATACAATTGTAGAGAAAGATAATCTCCCTAAACTACATTTTGGCGTAGGATCGGCGTAGAATAGCCTTGCCGCCATATGCGTGTCGTAAAAGGCGACTAATTCTAGTGGTCCTTCCTTGATGGTACTTCCCCTTCGGGATCCACTATTCATTAACATCTGCAGTCAAATATCACCGTTCTAGCGCTGATGTGATGCTGCAAATTATTATGAAGAGCCAGTTCCGTCCTAAGCCCGCATGTTGATATTTTCGACCTCATCTTCACTTACCATCAGGTAAGATTGAGGTCAAACGCGGATAAAGTCACTTATTAAAAAAAATGGAATATTAAATGGCCAATAAAAAAAAGGTAAACAACCGATTAAACACTCACGCGCCGGTCAAGGCCGCAGCTGTAATTTAATTCAATACTCAAAGGCTACTTCAGTAACAAATTTGAATAAATCTGATTAGATAATAACTGTAAACGTTGTACAAGTTACAATCTTAATACGCTGCATTACAGTTAATTCAATTTTGAACCGGTTTTCGTATTTGTCGCGGAAAGTTCTAGATCAATGAACTTGAAAAAATTATTTTTTTTTTTTTACGTTTGCGTATCTGTTTCCTTGCTTCCGCTGAGTTGTGAGGATTTTTTCCGCAGTACTATACTAAGTCTCTTTTTTTCTGTGCCTTTTATAAATAGTTTTATGTAGCTTTATTTTTTTTCATCTTAGTATAGTTTTTAATTGTCGCGAAAATTAATAAAAACTACATAAATAATACGTTTTTGAGCTTGGTAAAGATTAGCAGATGCCTGCTGTGGTGTTGTTTTTATGACTATATGGAGTTTTTGAAATTAAAAAGTAGTGGGAAAAGGGGTGGGAGGACCCCTTGGGGGTCCAAAAAAATCTTAGTTGGTATATTAAAGTGAGTTTATTTAAGACAGAAGTTCAATTCAATTCAATACAAATACTTTATTGCCATTTGCATAGAATGGATAAATATTAACAAACAATAATGTACCTACAAAATAACATTAAATGTGCAATTTGCCTTATCACTTCTAAGCGATCTCTACCAGGCAACCCAAAGAAGTAATCGTTTTTATTTTTTACTTTTTAGTTCAATTTTGAAGTTGTTTTATTTTATTGGAATATTTTTATTTCTTATTTTTATTTCTTACTTAGTAGTTAGTTGTAGGGTTAAAACAGGTAAGTGCATGAAGGTACCTGATATTGGTATTGTAGGTAGGTGTAAATTTTTATTTCTTTCTGCAGTAAGTTGGTTTTTTTATTGTAGGTTAAGGCTAGATACTTAAAGGTTCCTCACATTGGTAGTGTAAGTAGATATATATTTTTCTTTGGTCGGTTGAAATTCCCTGTCTCAAAACTACTAAAACAATTTTGATGAAATTGTATTACAGTATTTACTTAGTTGGACAATACCCTGTACCACATAAAAAGAATAAATTATATTGAACTTGTAGTTTTGGAGATATGCGAACACAATCATAAAAAAATCGATTGAAATCCCCTATCTCAAAAACTACTGAACTGATTTTGATAAAACTTGCTTTATTCCTTAAAACAATAGCTAGAACAACACAAAAAAAAATTACTGAAATCATACATACATACATACACTTTTGAAATTTGACACATTTGTTCAGACGCTGACATAGACTAACATATTCGAAAACTGGGCAATTCTGGAAATTTTACATACGGAAAGTTGAATTAATAATCTCCTTTTTTTTAATTCGGTTAAAAAATAGACAAAAATGGAAGATTTGGAGGGAGGCCTTTGCCCAGCAGTGGACAGCGCAAGCTGATATAATAATATTAATATTTATCAACAATATACTACAACATTTTCTGTATCTTTATAATTCAAAAAAATTTACAATTTTCTCAGCATATTCGTTCGTCATTCGTCTGTACAATTTTGTTCACCTACGCGTTAAGGGCGGAAACACAACTGTGAGCACGTAGGAAGCAATTTGTTTCGGCTTGGCGTCCTCTGCGCTGAGCCACTGAGGTACCTATTTTAAAAATACAAGGTTATAAATGTAGGACTTTATCCGAAAAACATTTCTTCTCCCTAAATAAGAATAAATATAATAATCTTTCGTATCCTTCGTCATAAATACTCATATGATACACTTGCCTCTTTTCACTGTATTTCTACGCTTCACTTCGCCTAGAATAAAATACCCTAGCAAAGTGGATTTATTGAATAATTTCGGTTTGGATCGTGTCTAATACTGGTTCAGAGTACGTAGATAAGATAGGTTTTAGGTTATAAATTACATACATTATTCGATTTATGTCAGAAAACTACTCTAGCACAACCTGAAGCGCTTTATGTCAATAAGTGGGCGAATATTTTGCAACCACAATTAATTTAATATAAGAAGGACTGCTGCTGAAGTAGCTGCTGGAATCCTATTCGTCGATTTGTTCGTCAATTCGTCGAATTGACAGAACTTCACTACAAAAATGGAACGATTTGAAATGAGAAGAACGGCAGACGCTCTTCATGCAACATTGCCGTAAGCATTGCCTGCCAAGCCAAGCGAACCTTGAATAGTTTCAAGCACCAAGCGTGGACCCATCGGATTAGTTGCCTTTGGCCGGCTGAGCACATCAATATCGACACTACATGGTTAATGACCACTTTTCAAACTATAGTCTGTGTTTATAGGTAGGTACTGGGATACCTCCTGGTTACGCCGTGATGATCTTCATATCACAAGAATGTTTTGGGCCTTCTTGGCATTTGTTCTTTCAGATAATTTATAATTACTATTTATACCTACTTCTAGGTCAAAATCAACAAACACTTCTTCAAAAATAATCATTAGTAAAACCTCAATTAACTTACAATTTTCAGCTCTTCACCGATAAACATTAAGTACTAATTTGTCTACAACATTTTATTAATGAATGACCCAAATTAACGAGAGTAATAACCGCATAATGCCAAAATCCTTGCAAACACCGTTCACTTCCGAGCAGTGGTCAAGGATATGAATTGCTATTGTTGAAGTTGATGGTTCGTTACTTGGATATGTTTTGCACGAACCTCCGTTTAACTTATCGAGTCTTAATGATTAAGAAGTTAAGCGTTAAAGAAAAAAAATAACATTGAGTGTTTTTTTATTAAAGTTGTGGCTCAAACCGCAGATTTTTATAAAGACATCAAGTCAGTATAAGTACTTAACGTGCCTCGAACTACGATATTTAAACAATCAAGTCAGTTAAGTATTGATCTTAGCCGCTACTGATATCAATATCCAGGGTGACTGTTGACAAATTTTAGATACTGAAGGAGAGCACTCTGTACTAGATTCTGATCATAATTACCTACGCTTAAGTGAATTGCGGCACGGGACCTAGAACCATTAGTCGGTTCGATTCCCGGGTGAAGCGAGCGAATTTTCGAAAACTTTTGAAAGCAGTTTTATTTTTTTCCAAAGTAAGTAAAAGTTGCTATCTCTATTATTTATCTACTATCCCTCCAAGGGAATTCAAAAACTCCACCCTTTATATATTTCACCGGAGTTGAGACTTACCAAAATCCGTTTTATTTGGACTTTTGACGACATAGTTGGTACATAAAGCGACTCATATGACTCAGTGATATTACAGTTGATATTCCTACTTTATCAGAGCACTGTGGCAAAAATCGATGTCTACATATTATAAATTGTTCGCTTTTTTTTAAGCTAACTTTAAAAAAATCGCTTTGTAATAACTGTCGTACTAGGTACCGAGTTCTTACAATTTTCTTATAACAATAACGACTACATCACCGGAAATAACCGCCACAATTACAAGGGGCACGTAAAATCAAAATGATCTAATAATTATATTCTTAAATGCTTGGTGAGTCATAACTACTCTTTATCAAGTGGCTTTTATTCACACGTCAGTGTCGGAGATATCCGATCCGACTCGGTAGTTTGGGATTTTTTATTAAGTCCTTCTTTAGAGGTGAGGGCAGTTGCGGGCCGTAAAAGCCTATAATAAATCTAAAATGATACTTGACCAGTCGTATATACATTTTTGTTGCTTAGACTCTGACTAGAATACTCTTCTAGTGAAAATAAATACCGATATGAAAAGAGTTACATATGTTATAAATATAAGGGGTGAATAAACAGACATAAATATAAAATTAACATATGTACAAACAAACATTAAAAGTCAAAAACAGATTCAAACTCAAGGCAAGGAAGCAATCTTTGTTCGACTCGTTACAAAATAAAAAAAAAAACGATGTCTCTATAATAATTGTAATACAATAGTTTACCGAATATATTTTTAAAATTATTTGCTATGAGGTTAACGGTTTCTATCAATATACAAGGAAAATGAAGATAATTATTGTATATTTTTCATTTATTTTGCAATTACTTTTAAATATTTGTGCAATGGGCTCGAGGCCTATATAATATCTCACAATACGATGATTTGAAAATCCATCATTGTTCAATACGCGTGCCCTAGAAAAGAGAAAAAAAACTTGTAGGAGCCAAGAACAACTCGTTCATACCAATCAGAATTATTATTTAAAACAAATAATACTTAGTATTCTCTAAGTTTCCACGATTGATTCTTCTTCTTCTTCTTAATGTGCCCTTTCAAACTAGCGTAGGTTGGCAATCAGCTCTACATAAGAAGTCCTGTCTCTTGCGAGGCGAAATAGCTCTGCAGCGCTCGCTACTCCAGTCCATTCCCGAATGTTCCTAAGCCGCAAATCTTTTCTTTTGCCAATAACTTTACCCGTCATAATTAACTCCAGAATCCCGTATCGTTAGTTGAAGTCGTTGTTGCGCCGTGGTTACTGTGCATATCAAACGATATCGCAGTAACTGCCGATCATTTATTTCTCACGACAACTTCCGTGCTTCGGAGGGCACATTAAGCAGTCCGTCCTGTCCGTTGTATACAGTAGTCGTTAGGGTTTGTCAGAAGCCATTTCGACACCCTGAAAATTCTGACATCTACCATCCAGCACTGGCCTAGCTTGGTGGATTACGGCCTAAAGCTCCTCGTCACCCATAGGAGAGATTCATAGCCCTGCAGTGGGCTCATTACACGGAGTTCTGATGATGTGATGATGATATTTCGTATCTAAGACCAGGTATGCAACTTCTATTTTTTTATGCTCTGCCATATATGTCTTTTTGTGCCGATGCAACGCAGGACCTCCTCGTTGGTAATTTTCCAAAGTCCGACTTGTTCATTACATAAAACAATTTTTTTCTTTGGGATCTTTAAAGACTCCGTGTTCAGTTGCTTGTGACCACGGTATCTGTTAGCTCGTAATATATAATAATTATACTCGATTATATCCGGTCAAAAAACAAGACTTGCTATTATAACGCCTTCTAAAAGGTCCCTGTACTTTTTATCAGGCCCTTAAATATAATTTCCTGACTTATTGTCTATCACGCAACGTTACGATATTATTTTATAATTGAGCAGTAAATCACGACCATTTCTGACTAAGTACCTGTGACAAATCTCTTGACCTTCAATTTTGGATTGTGACCTCATAACAATGTTGTTATTGTCATAGATAATAAACTTGCAATAGATAATTATGTTACGTCAGACTATCTATGCAAATGCATTGAATGATTGAAGGTATACTTAGGCAAGTAAGCCAGCTAGCTAACAGTAAGCCAGCCAAACGCGAGATAATCTCGGACAAACATACTTACAGGTCAAACTGAGAACCTTCTTTTTTTGAATTCGGTCAAAAAAGTAAAAAAGTCATTAGAATAAGCTAGCTGTAATATGATTACAAACTGTTTCTGCACTTAGTAAGTATATAATATCAACCATTTTGAGTGAACCTACTGAAGGGCCATGAATCTCGCCCCTTGGTGACAAAAAAGTTTGAGCTTTTAAAGGCCAGGCTTTAGTTGGTCGATATAAGGATAGTTATAAGACTTGATAGACCCTAAAGGATCGTGCAGTCTGTGTCGGGGTGCAGCGCGGCGGACCGCGCCCGCGCCGTCTCCTATCGAAAAATTTTAGGATAGCACATAGTGACGGGCCGCATCTGTGGAATTTTTTACTGTAAGAATTTACGAGTTAAAGCTTTAAGTCTTTGTACATAAATTCAAATTTCTCTGGACACTCTATGGTTAATGTGCCGTTTGTGCTATCTAATGGTTGCAGTGCGCGGGAAAATACTACTACCAAGCTAATTACGACTTTATTTTGATTCCGAGAAAGTTGCACTTTCAACAACATTTCTTTCAAACACTATTTCAACATGATAAAACATGAAATTGTCAAAATATTACTATAGATAGGTAAAGTGCGCGGGAAAGTGCGGTCTACTTACGTCGATTTGCGTTTATAGAAAATTAAAAAAGATACGTAGGTAGACTGTATTAATAATATATTTAGGTCTTTTAACATAAGGTCAAATTTGTCTTTAGCCAGTTATATTTTATGAATACCGGAAAACTACTAAGTTAATTACGACTTTATTTTGATTCTGATAAAGTTTTTCGTTCAACATTTCTTTCATACACTATTCCACATTATAAAACCATATGAAAGCTTACTATTTAACATCAAAATGAGACAAAAAAAAATGGATTTGTATATTAAAACGTTACTACCATTAAAATGTATCAAAACAAAAATTCATTAACCATAAAATTAGGCTAAATAGTCGTAAACCAAGTAGGTACCTATTTAATCAAAATATCCATACCATCATAAATTGTTTTGACAGCAAGATATGTACCTAATGTAAGACCAAACTAATCACATAATTTCATGTTAACGCAGTAAAAAAGTTTAGTTCATAAGTTTTAACATAAATATTCTTGATTTACAAAACAATAGAAAGGTAAGTCAGAAAAAGACGCAACTTAGTGCTAAAACAGAATAAGTTAAATATACCTTTAGGTGCGGAATTTCTACAATAACAAACTTATAAAGTTTTAAGAATAATATTTTAGTTTTAGGTACCTACAAATCATTATTCAAAAATATTAGGTAAGTACCCATAGATTCATATGATATTGGCTTCTCGAAATTTCTACAACTTCAAACTTCAAAGTTTGCACATGAAAATTTTAGATTTACCTAAGCATTATTCAAAAGGACGCAATTTAGAACTAAAACGTTATAACGTAAAACATGCCTATAGACTATAGATATCCATAGATTTCAACAGTAACTAAGTCAAATCATGAATGAAACAGAGACATGCTCTATCTCTCGCCTCTCGATAAAAATCCGCAGCGGATCAGGAATTGCGCTGCGCCCCGGCACAGTCTGCGAAACTTCATATAAAATATACAGGGTGTGGCGTAATGAGTGGATAATCCTTTACCGATGGTTGGGGGGCATTGCGGCTGTTCGGAAAATGACAATTTGTGTTTAGTAAAAGTGTGACGGTTTTCGAGTTTTTGGGCATTTTTTAAAATTTGAAAAAAGTTAGGCCTTTACCCACTCTTTTAAGTGCCAAATTTACAATACAAAGAATTTTCTCAATCTCTTTTCTCAACAGCATTCAGTGATAGTGGTGCTATCAAACGTGAACTACCAATTTTGTACGATAGCCAAAGTTTTTTTTATTTTTATTTTTAAACGTACAGTTTGTGCTAAGTTCTATTTTTTCCCCTAACTTTGGTACGTCGTGGTGTAAAAAAAAAGTACAGTGACATGAGTGCCCAATTAATTAAATAATAGCCTATTTCATTACGATTCCAAAATGGTATAATTAACGATATTTCTAGCTCTCAATTTAAAAATATTGCATTTAAGGTGAGTCAAGCTCAATTTTCTTAGGAGGTTCTCTTACGCAAAATTATTACTATTTGTAATAGTTTTAGTTCATCTGCCTTTGTGTTCATAAAACCGACTCCTCCGTCAAGTTGAATAATAATTCTAGGAATCATAGCGCACCTGCCTTTCCTACTAAAGCTAATGTTTTGGTTTCTTCTTTCATTTAACGAGTAAAAAAGATAAAAAGATAGCGTCTCTATTGTTTGTCCTAGGGTACCTACTCTACCTGATTTTAGGGTTCGTTATGGTATGGGTGTAAGTTCTCCTGTCTTAAAATCCTGTGCACCATCCTCGTTGATATTCCTTTACGTCTGGAAATCGCTCGTACTGACGTGGTCGGGTCGGCTTCTATCTCTTGGAGTACACTTTCATCGTCACGTATAGTAGTTGGCCTCCCCGAGCTAGTACCGCCGATGCCACTTCCCGGAATTCGACCTCCCATGTATGCATTATGCACTTTTATAAAAACTCTGTAATCGGGATGGCGTGCATGGGGAAACCATTCCCGATACAGTGCTGCAGCTTGACTGGCATTACCGCAACATTCACCGCAAATAAAATGCATTTTAGCATACTCCATCGGAGTGTACGGTATGTTGCGAGACATTGCAGTCGGTACCCAACACCAAATCACTAGGCAAATCAAGTCCAAGGTCACAGAAGTAAATCGATGAATTTAATGTCCAAATCACAAAGAAAATCAAGTCCGAGGTCACAGGCCAAATCGTAAATTAAATCCAATCCAAAGCAGAGCAAAAACGCGGGCGCACGAAAGTAGTATGATAGCACACTGGCGTTACGCAGGCAAGGAGTTAGCCAACGAATCCTAAAATCAGGTAGAGTAGGTACCCCAGGACAAACAATAGAGTCGCTATCTTTTTATCTTTTTTACTCGTTAAATGAAAGAAGAAACGTAAACATTAGCTTTAGTAGGAAACGCAGGTGCACTATGATTCCTAGAATTATTATTCAACTTGACGGAGGAGTCGGTTTTGTGAACACAAAGGCAGATGAACTAAAACTATAACAAATAGTAATAATTTTGCGTAAGAGAACCTCCTAAGAAAATTGACCTTGACTCACCTTAAATGCAATATTTTTAAATTGAGAGCTAGAAATATCGTAAATTATACCATTTTAGAATCGTGATGAAATAGGCTATTATTTAATCAATTGGGCACTCATGTTACTATACTTTTTTTTTACACCACGAGGTACCAAAGTTAGGGGAAAAAATAGAACTTAGCACAAACTGTACGTTTAAAAATAAAAATAAAAAAAACTTTGGCTATCGTACAAAATTGGTGGTTCACGTTTGATAGCACCACTATCACTGAATGCTGTTGAGAAAAGAGATTGAGAAAATTCTTTGTATTGTAAATTTGGCACTTAAAAGAGTGGGTAAAGGCCTAACTTTTTTCAAATTTTAAAAAATGCCCAAAAACTCGAAAACCGTGACACTTTTACGAAACACAAATTGTCATTTTCCGAACAGCCGCAATGCCCCCCAACCGTCGGTAAAGGATTATCCACTCATTATGCCACACCCTGTATGAGAGACTCGCACGCGGATTTTTGCGTTGCGCTGCGGCCCGCCAAAATGTGCGCGATCCTTAAGGACACAGTATTTATTCCCCATAAACGACGCAGCGACTCAATATGCCCAAACAATATTCTATTGTTTAATTTTTCAACACAGATAATTTCCATGTTATATTAGGTAAGACCTAACATTATTACGAAAATTTGTTAACATTTTTCTTTTATCATCTTTATCATTATAATTTGCATTGCACCTACCGCATGACTAATAAGTCTCTCTCCTGAGCAATGAGGAGGTTTTTAGGCCGCAAACAACCAAGCTTAAATTTAATTGCCTTTATAGAAAATGAGCATATTTTTTAAAGATTGACATGGCAACACCTAAACATATAACCTAAACATAAAGCTAAACATATAAATGTATGTGCGTTGAATTGACAACCGAAATCCAGGTTAATTTTCGTATCGATATATAACTCGATATATAAATTTTACTTTCCAATATCCAATATATTTCTTGTGATCACTTTGTTCTTTCTTTACGGAAAAAGAAGAGGATCATAAAAAAATATTCAACTATTAACTATTAGTCTTGGGATCCACTTCTATTTCAAAACATACTTAAATAAAAATAATATAAACAGTACAACTTTTATGTCCCAGTAGTTCAACTTTCGGGAGGGTTGTACAAAGTTGAACTAGTGGGAATAAAATTCCCACTAGCTCAACTGGTTGAACTGAGCGGTTGAACTAGTGGGAGCTAGCCTAATTTTTCAATCAAGTCATGTATAAGGGTCGGACCTTACAGCAACGCTTAAGTTTTGAGTTATAAATAACTATGTACATAAAGTTTCGTTTAAAGTTTTAACCTCATTTATAATTGTCAATTTACCACTGCATTATACTGTCAGCCTTGTTCGACAGAATTTTAATTAAACGTAACCATTTGAATTCTAATAAAATTGTATTTTAATAGATTTTTTTGATTAACGGAAATATTATATAGAATAAGTGTCTGAGTAAGTACACTATTATCTCAACTCAGATTTTTATATGGGTCATTAGCTCCGGCTTCTCTTGCCAAACACTCATCTATGAAAAACTCATGATTCTGATAATACGATTAAGCTACTCGTATGTTGAGTTCCAATCATAGAGCCAGATAAGTAATAGGAACACAAAGTTATATTACAATTAGAATAATGACATCTGTATTTACCAGATGACTTTGATTTATTCTGTACTAGCCACCGCGCGCGGTTTTACCCGTGTAACTTTTGATCCCGTGGGAATTTGGAGATAAAATATAGCCTATAACCTTCCCCAAGAGTTGGACTATCAAATGCAAAAAGAATTTTTCAAATCCCACTTGTAGTTTCTGAGATTAGCGCGTTCAAACAAACAAACTCTTCAGCTTTATATATTAAGTATAGAAGTATAGATATTAATACAATTATGGGCAAAATGCCACCGTTAGATGAATCCAGTGATTCTACGGCAGGTACCTTCAAAGGAATTATAAATATTGGTTTATAAATAAACATTCATCATCATAACCTTTTTTCAATGAGCTATGTTTTCCCTAAGTGACCAAAAAGAACGCAAACAACCAAGCTGGCCGAGTGCTGTTTAGTGGAAGTCAGTAATTGCCCCAAAATGGCTTCTAACGGACCCTGATGTCTACAAGAGCTCCGAAGCACGTCGTGATAAATTAATGATCGGCGGTCACCCATCCTTGACCGAAAGAACAGAATGTTGCTTAACTTGCTATATCATATGACTAGTAGCAGTTCACGGTTTTACCCGCAGAACATTGATCCTGGAGGAATTTCTGGATTTTTGAACTTCTTTCAGAGATTGACGCATTCAACAAAATACTCCCTTCACCTTCATTAATTATACAGAGAAAATACTGGATCACGATAACTTTAATTTATTTTGTTTTTTGTTTTACCAATTAATTAAAAAATAAACAAAATAATCTTTAATTATAAACGATTTTGTCAATCATTGAAGTAACAGATCTTCTTAAAAGTATGCCAGTAAGCGTAGTTTTGATTAGATAAAATGGGTTCTATTCAATTAAAATTCAGAAAAATGTTACCAATTTTGTTAACTAAGTTCTACCACAATCTTGTTACGGTTAATTGATGCATTGACAAACCAAATAAAATAGAGGCCATCACAAAACATCTTAGTAAACGATTTGTATGCGCGTGAGTTAATTCTGCGATCTAAGCTCTACAAGGCTGTTTAACTTAGTACAAGAACTCGGTTTTTATTTAGTACGATTTAAGGTTATTGGTTCTTATCGATGTTGTCATTTACAGTTGTAATGGTTTTATTAGATCAATAGATTGATTACTTAAATTATGTTTTTAAAATGATACATGATGGGCCTCAACAATAATTGCTGTTTGTTTTGCCGGATCATCATATTTTAGATAAAATTTAGAAACGGAATATTTACCACGTGTTTTGAATTCGGATATTTCTATCCAACTTATGATCCCAAGATGGGAAAAATAGAAGGCAAGCGATGCGCTTGAAGAAGGAAAAAATCATGGTTGACAAACATCTGGCAGTGCACGCATATAAAAGCGTTCAAAAACTACGTATTTCTCTTTGCATAGACAGCACTGAATTCGCTGAGTTGACGGCCAACCTCCGCCAGTGGAGAGGTACCTAAAAAAGAAGACGCAAGTGCCATGACCACGATACTTGTAAATATAAAAGCATGGTAATATTGGGATATATTCAATAGTGAATTTTAAAAATATTCAGTGATATGCCCGTGCTATATAAAACTTACAAGACAATTTTCTTAAAATAAGTATGGTTACCAGATGATGCTTTAATAGTGGGACGTACATAGTTTATTCACTGAATACATAATGGACATTACAACCTTTTTTAAACAGGTTTAGGCCGTAAAATAAACTATCCAAGTTTCCAATTTACAGAGTTCCTCTTGTTATTCATGTAGGGCAGTCAACTACGATCCTTGTACCAGGAACGGGGCTGGACGTTGCTCAAGTACTCACTACGAGCGACGCGTACAACTTCTATCCACTCTGCAATTCACCACTTTACCAGAAGACCGAAGAGTTTTCACTATTCATCGAATTTTATATTCGTTTTTGGTTCAGATTATAAATACGATATTTTTATTTTTTTGAATTAACCATTCATATTTATTTATAAATGTAATATCGACTGACTAATATAATATAACTTGTTTCCATATAATTTTATTGCCTTGATCAATCAATCAACTTGCGACCGACTCAACAGTATATGAACATTCGTAAACATACGAATCGATAAAGTTCTGCGATCGCATTGAAGATTTTTTTTAAACGAAGAGATTTTAAAACAAACAGCTACGTGCGGTCGTTGTAATTTCTTATTCTTCGGGAATTCTTAGTTAAATAAAACCTATAATTTTCCTTGTGAGTTATTTAGTTAAAATTGATTGCTAGGTGTTAGATGTGTAGTTGTTAAAGCTGTCAAACATTGAGGTTAATACAAAGATGTCTGATATACAGGGTCTGTAAGAAAATCGTATGTTCATTTAATAGTATCAATGTGTTCGGTTCCTTTTTGGTAAGGTATGCCTGCTTCTGTTTTTTCTGAGTAGTTTTTCATACATGTACCATCTTAGTCTCCGTATTCACTTTCTTTCCACTAGACAAACGTCCCATTCTTGTTATATAAAGAGATTTTTAGAAAATCTTCATTTTGACGTCACGAGTGGGTCCGGTATCTAGGTTGGTATGGACTCGAATCAAAGTAGTGGATAGAACTCATGTATACGACTATTAAAGGGAGCTCAAGATCTCCATGTACTATCGAACCAACAAGCTCATTTTGGCAAACCTATTTTTAGATTTGTTAAGTAGATTATAGAGATACGGACCCAGAAATGGTTGTATTTGTTGCTTAACTTGTTATTGTACTTTTCTTTGAGTCACACAATCCTACGTTTTCAAAGTTAAGTTGCATCAAATGGTATATGTTTATGTTGGTGAAAAATGATGGACATAATAATTGCAGTGGACGGAGGAAGCACATTTGCATAAGATCCTATTTTGAATCACTGGTTAAAGAACAAAATGAGAGCTACCTACTGGCGTGGGCAATAAACACTTAGGCGTAGGTTATGATTGGATGAATGCAAGTTTTGTCAAGTGACAGTGTATTTCAGGGTGATATTTTGCTTTTCCTAAATATAAGTGACAAAGGCGGCTCGATCCACATCGCGTTTTAAGTGATCATTAAAAGTAAAACCTCTAGCTTTGGGTATTTAACGGTTTTCCCTGGGGAATTTCATAACAATCACTGAAAATCGAAGTTGAGACGAAGGTAATGTTCAAATTTTTATAATGTTATTATACTTTTTTTTCTAAATGCTAATTGATTTATATTTTTTATAAATTTAAAAAAAAATTAAACATACATTTGATAAAATTTCTGGCAAGCATGTTAATGACAGGTTTGCACAGCATTATTCTATTACTAGGCCTTTATTTAAATATGAAATAATTAAGCCTATAACAATACAAAAAATCAAAATACATAAAAAATGCAATAAGATAAGAAGAGAATTCATTATACACAAAAAATATACAGGGTGGAATTTTTGAATGCCCCCTGGAGGGAAAGTTCTCTAAATAATAGAGATAGCAAATTTAACTCCAAAGAAACATTCCTTTATTTTGGAAAAGAAATAAAACTGCAATCAAAGATTTTCGAAAATTCGCTCGCTTCACCCGGGAATCCAACCAAGTATGTTTTGAAAAGTGTTTTGTGTAGCGTAAAGTTGGTTTGCCTTAATTAATTAAATAAATAAATAAAGATGGCTGAGTGGTTCTGATGGAATCAAAGGAGAAGTACACTGTTGCGCTTTTCTTTTGATTAACCTTAATCCTAAATCTACCTAAATCCATTGAATAACCTAAATTTGGACGACCGGCTGGTGTAGCGGTCACATACATTGCCTTGTATGCCAGAGGTCCTGGGTTCGAATCCCGGCGGCGGCGGATATTTGTGTGATGAACACAGATATTAGTCGTCAAGTCATGGATGTTTATATGTTTATTTAAGTTTATTCTAATAAAAATATGTATTTATTCAATATGTTTGTGTATATATTTCTTAAGTATATCAGTTATCTAGTATCCATAACACAAGTTCTTTAAGAAACTTAATTTGGGCTAGATAATATTGTGTGAGTGTCAGAAAAAAAAAATATACTTAAAAAAACCTCATAGTGCGTTAGCTGCGGACTGAAGTAATCGGGTTATTCTAATATTCTTATCTGAGGTGTATCAGCCTTCCTTTAAGGTCAGCAATACCATGGTACACTTGAGTTGCAGGTGTCCCTGGGCGGTAGCAACCACTTAAGATCACGTAATAAACTTGCTCGATAAGCATTCTTAAAAATGTTGGAAGAGCATAGTTTGAAGCTATATCATGTTAATGTCACAAACTACGTCCCACAAGCTTTATGGTGGTTACTTAGCTTTACAGAACCTAATTGATTATTCGTCATTGTTAAAATTAAAGTTTACTATATCACACACGTCGCAACAGTTATATTTATCTACTTTCCTTGTAATCGGGCGCCGACGTCATCGGGTCACTTTCACCATGCAACTTGCTTCTGCAGTTAAATAACCGCCAAGGCCGAGTCTTTGAGCACCGTTACAAGTGCAAGGTTAAGGCTGTACGTGGTGAATTAATGATATTTTTTGCAATGACTTTACCGAATCGCTATTTTAGTTATCTAGCGGTGAATTGTTGTTCGTAAAATTTACACTCCTACTTGCTTTCTGTAAGGCATATGTACCGGTAATAGATGAAAAGAAATCATGGTGGGTACTATCGTCCTTCCTAGTTTTAATGCTATGATAACACATATCTACGTAGCCATGTTGTAAATAAAAGAAAGGATCAACCTTTGAAGTCACACAGAATAGGACAAACCTACTTTAATATTTTGATACATAAATGTGTTCACACGCTGTCGCTGTCTCTATGTATACAAGATTTACATATAGCGCCGCGCACAAAGATGAGTTGAACTATCCCTAATCTCTTATCCCTATGTCTCTTATCAATCATGATACATCTCTCTTTATGCCCGGCATGTCCCACCATCTTACGCCCTGTGAAAAGCCACTGTGGAGTATCTGTTAAAGGCATCAACAATTTTTAAGTCAATATCGTTCACGTCCACAGGAAAGCATGAAAAAGAGATTCAGTTTTATTATGATAACCTGTTTTGAGAAAATTCTGACAGTGAACTTCAATAACCCCAATCTTCGAACTTAAATTTAAAAACTATAATTTATGAGCATAAATATGATCATGACAACCAAAATACAAGATTTCTATTTTAAACTATCGTTAATTAATTGCATCGATTAAATAAAACTATAAACAGATCGTTTTCTGTTCCAAGCTTTTGACATTTAATACCGTAGCAACTCCAGCTTCGCATGTATAGTAGCAACCGAAAATACAGGGTGACTGATGACAAATTTTAGATACTGAGGGAGACACTATTAACTCGATTCTGGTCATAATTATGTAATTTTCAAATTTTCACTAGAATTTCTAATAAATAAATAAAGCTTTGTTACTACTTACTTTAATACGCCTGAGTCAATCGCGGTACGTGACCTGACACGCGGATCGCTGCTAACGCTAGTGTACCCATGCGTTGCGTAATCAATTCCTTAACTTTCGGTTAAGTTTACTCAGTGAATAATTAATACTTTTTTTAATTATATTTTTTCTCTTCATTTATGTTCTCAAACTATCACGTTCTCGAATTTCAAAAGAGACCCACCAGTCACCCTGTATATGATAAAATACTACTAACTGCAAAACGACATTCTACAGATTAAGATTAGGCTTACTAAAAGTAAATTACACCTTTAAAGTAGCCAATTTAGTTTTGGAACCCGAACCCAAATTATAAGGTCTATTTACCTTATGTAATAGGTCTTGAAGGCCAGTAGAATGGCACGTTCATGAATCATTGACACTGTTGCGAAATCTTCTCGTGTTTTATTAGTAAAGTCTTAGATAACTAACTGCGTTTGGTCTAACTATAGAAGTTAAAAATATTTTTTATAATCACACAGAGATAATTGTGAAATAAATAAATCTAAAAATGAAATAAAAGTAACATTGAGAACTAAAGCATTAAAAACAAATCGATTTACTTCTCCAGACAGAGCCCTACTGTTATTTCCCCACGTGCGAAACGATTAACAATATAATTTATCCTTTTGTCATTTTATACCTGGTCTTCTCTTCGTGCATTCTTTTTTTGACTTACCACTTTTTGGTAAATAGATTCCTCTTCTAGATATTTTAAAAACTGATGAAAATTTTACGATTTACTCAACGTCCTACTTAACATGGCATGCCAACTATCTAATTTATTTGTGGTGCGATGCCTTTCAGTAAAGCAACACCATTTATCTTTCATTAATTTATTCTGCAACCACTGTTCTACAAAAATTTTGTTACAGGTTCTTCAGTAGGACTGTCTTTCATAATAAAAAGAAAGCCATTGTTTATATCTTCTTGAGGTAGATGTGCTAACATGTGAACAAAGCTACATGTTTACGTGTAGGTAATTTATCTTTTTTGTTTAATAAAGGTCTTTTGCTTTCCTAGAAATTGACCTGTTGACATGATAAAACATCCTTTTATTAATGCGTTCGGTTTTTTTTGTAATGACGACATAACTGGGGCTTCGAAATCGATTGACACAACAAATATCTATAGGCGATGTCTTCTCTAGTATGTTAGTACATAATAACTCAATGTACCTGATACCCTAAATGTTTGTAAGCAAAATCTTTTGTGACTAACTGTCCTTTGAGGGTTGAATGTGGACTCAAAATCTTCAAAACTAAAAGTCGTAGAACATGGACTTTTCCCTCAGGGGGAGAAACTGTTAACGAATTTATTATTATTATTTATTTATTTTTGACGACCGGCTGGTGTACTGGTAACATATATTGCCTTCTATGCCAGAGGTCCTGGGTTCGAATCCCGGCGGCGGCGGATATCGTTGTGATGAACACAGATATTAGTCGTCAAGTCATGGATGTTTATATGTTTAATTAAGTATATTCTAATATAAAATATGTATTTATTCAATATTATTTGTATGTTTATATATTTCTTAAGTATATCAGTTATCTAGTATCCATAACACAAGTTCTTTAAGAAACTTAATTTGGGCTAGATAATGTTGTGTGAGTGTCAGAAATATTTATTTATTTATTTATTATTTATCGCGTAAAGTCATATTTCACATTTTACTCGACATTTCAGTGTCTTTACAGATCCCGTGATCACGATCGATCAGGAATCGTGAACTATAAAATCAAAACTTGTCAAGTAAGGGACGCCGGTCGATCGACTTCGATTGGTGTGGTAAAGCCCTAAGACTTAAATACTCTTGTTTGTATTTTATAGCGATACAATTAAGGCCCTATAGTACATTATCATACTCTGCAATTATTGAGGAATCATCAGGGCTAGCATGCAACCATCGATAAATAGTCGAATCGACAAGATAAATATTATTTTGTTATTTTATTCTATTATGTAAGCTAATATGCGAACCTTATTAGATAGAAGTACTCGATTTGATACTATGATTAAAACCACAGAACCAAATATGTCATAATGTTAATAAATTACATAAACTAAATACCATATTCGATAAAAGGCCCGATTTATCGTTGTCGAAGGTAGCATGCTAGCCCGGAATAATTAATTTAATTAATTAATTAAGTACCTAATTTTGTTTCGATCTGATTTTAAATTATTTTTAGCCTCAATATAAATCTTGATAAGTAGAATCTAGAACAACCAAGGTAAACAATTTTATAATTATCAAACGATAAGGCGTTGGAACGGTGCTACAGACAATAGGCTTCTATGAAAAATTCATAAATCATAGATTTATGAAGACGTCTGACTTAGATAAATAATTACTGAATCTTTCGTTAGATGCTGCTCTTATCGCAATTTTAATAATTATTATTACTTGAACCTTCAGTGCTTTGACAGGCGAACTTAAATATGGAAATGATCTAGAACTGGATCTTTCTCGTGCTAAGTGGCATGCATCGATACCATAATAATATTAAATAAAAGGAATTTAATCTTTTTTGGAAATATTTCACAGCGCCGACCGGTAATGAAGTAAGCTCTAGTTTACAAACTTTGCTTATGATACTTTTTTATACATAACACTTAATTTAAGCAAACATAAACAGAAAGTTTCGCATGGTGCAGGGACCGGGGATCGAACCCGCTGCGAAAAATAGGAAGAACGGTAACTTTTAGCAAAACTTGATGCAACTTAATTCGTAAAAATGAAGTTTTCTCAGGAAATCGTCTTGTTTATGGCATAATATTTGGCTTAATTGGAGAATTTACTAAAAGCTATGTTTGATCCTAATTTTGAAGAGCTTATTGTAAAATCTTTTTTTTTTTATCTTACCTTTCCAAATCCTGGAGTGGCTGGCAATTTGCTAGTCTATCTGATACTAGTCACTTAGAATTCATTTCATAGGATTGGGACTGATTTCTCTGAACGTGACAGTACCTACCCAGGGTTTTCTTAACAGCAGTGCGAGCACAGAACTTTGTCGACTCGTATCTTCACGATTGTTCGTAAAGTATGGAGACGGTTTGTAAGCAATAATTGAAATCTATCCATTTCCGCACGGCCAACTGTTAAATAAAAAATCACAATGATACCAAAAACTTGTAACCGACTCTGTACTATACGAATATTTGTAAACATACTAGTCGATAATGGTGCGTACAGATTGCTAGTAATGGAACTAGTAATGAAATCTGCAAAAAAAAGTTCCCATGATTTGGACACCTCTCAAGCACGAACTGAGCCGCACCATAAAACCAATTTATCCATTTGAATCATGTAAATCAGTTTACTCGTTTAGGAAATAATTTAAGAATTAATTTTTATCGTGAAATTGTAAATAACCAGAACTTTTAAAGTTTTTGTAAGCCGTCTCTCCTTTTACTTAGGTATACAATTTTGTGCGCCACCAACGTCGCTGCAGTTTTTTTCCTGCGGCGTTTTTTCATGCATACAACGATTAGCTTTTGCTCATGACTCCGTTGGCGAATAAACATTGTCTATCTAGTATCCATAGCATAAGTTCTTAAGATAACTTTATTTGGCCTACATAAAGTGGTGTGAATGTTGGAAATATTTAATTATTAATTAAATAATAATTAATAGTTGAGTTTTCCGTTCCCGTGGGAATTTCAGGTTACTTTCTTTGGTGCACGCCTACCGCTACATCTCCCTAGGAATGTATATTTAAGTTTCAGCTCTCTACGCCTAGTAGTTATGGCTGTAAGTTGTCTATCAGTCACTAAGGCGAGTTTTAATTTAGGTATGTAGGTCTGACGAAGCACTGATAAAAATTAGGGCCCGAATGAGGCCTTCGGACTCTATACCTCGTGTGATCTATTAATTTTGTGAAGTGTCGCGGAGAGAGGTATCCAATGCAGAGCATTAAAAAACCAACTTCCTTAACATTTTTAAATCCTTGTCAAAACTTTGGCTGAAGTGAAATGTCATCTACGTAGGTATATATCCTCCACTTTCATACATATGTTTTTAAGTAGGTACTGAATCGATTTCCATGAAATTTCTATGGGCCACCTCTGATCTATCAAATGAAACAAGAATCATCAAAATCGATTCATCGAGCGCTGGATATTATACATTACTAGTTCTATTACACCAATGTGTAATAGAACTAGTAGGTCTCAAAGGTCTGTGCTCGCACTGCTGAAGATAACCACCAAATTCTTTCTACGCCACATAAAACTAACTAACAATAAAATTGTTGTACGTATAGTGAAATTTACAGTATAGAATCATTGCAAAAATAGAATTAACTTGCCCTGAATTTATGTTAATGAAAAGAAATAAATAGAGAAGGCTAGAGAAACTTACCTGTTATTTAGCTCACATGGTAACATCGTATCATAGTAAATCTCAATAGCATTTGGTGGTTAAGGAAAGATAATGGGTCACAATGAAGAAGGCATATCATCGCCAAAGCGGGGTAAATATTAAGTGAATGAAGGTCGTATTTTTTTATTATAACGAAAACAAGTTGCCTAGATGAAATCGCTTGTAGCGATAAGGCCGCCTAATTGACAATATGTAGATAATTAATTGTAATTTTAATATTGTATTTCATTTGGCGATAAAGAGTATTTATTATTATTAACAAGACTGCTATCTTAAGTTAGATAATTTCAATGAAAATCAGCTCATTTAAATATTTTCTTGCTTGGGCAAACCCCAAACACTTATTTATTAAACAGCTATTAAGTCAAATAAAAGGCAGTAAATTTTCCTTAGACTTTAAAATTATACTTTTATCATCATCTATTTTCCTCCAATTGCAATTAAAATTCGCCTTGGGTGCTTACGCCAAACGTATCTACTCCCAATAAAATTACAATAGGTAATATAAATTAAGAAAAGCGTTTCTGTACTATAAAGATTCATTCATAATGATACAAAGTTAATTGAGAAATAAGCTAATAATGTTTATATTAACCAGCCCTCCGCAATCTGTCATTGCATAATTGCTGAGAATTAGGCTAATTATAAGCCAATTGTTCACAATATCTATCGCTGTAGATATAAATTAAAAATCACAAGTGCTTAAAGATAATGAGTGTATATTATAGGTTTCCTGCAAAATGTTAACTCTACAACCAGGTATTAGTGCGTTTGAAATAGTTTTTCATTTGATACTTAATAACATGCTTAATTAAATACGTAGTTAAAATATTAAACTTGGTTTTATTAAGAATTGATGTATCTAAAACATAGAAAGGATAATTTTAGAAACGAGATGTCTACGTACTTACCTTGTTTTGTACTAATTGTGAGTTCTCGATTTTTCAGCCTTGTTCACGGCGGACAACATTTTAGGAGAATTCTCATGCTTAGGACGCAAATGTTGTGCTCGCGTTAGATGTACTTTTTTAATTTTGAATTTATAATTTTGCGCGTATCTATGTCTTTTTTAAATAACTGAAAATTTTAATAAAACGGCAAACGAAAGGTCCCAGAGTCCTGATCGGGTAGTGATTTTATTTAGCATATTTTTTCAGTTATTTAAGAATAATTGAGCATTATTAAATGCAAAAACTTACAAATATTAGTGTGTCTTTTTGGTTGAGAATTGGTTGCATTGCTTGTGCGTTATACCAAACTTTATCCAGCTTTTTTCACAGTGCCGAATCATCGAGAACGCAAAGTTTCTAACATTAAAATGTCTATGAACATGATAGCTTAAAAGCTTATGAGTAGGGTAGAATTGGGGGTTCTGCATCACTTCACCTCGCTATACTCATGCAATGCGCACGCATTCATTTAATTTCTATTGGGCTACAACAGACAATCAGAAAAGGTTGGTGATGGAAATGGCTGACGCGGGACTATTTTATTGTGGTGATGGAATTAACGATAAAACTGTATGTTTCTCGTGTGGAGGTGTTATTGAAGGTTGGGAAATTTACGATGATCCGTGGATGCAACATGCCATAAACTTTCCTCGTTGTTCTTATTTGAATTCTGTGAAAGGAAGACATTATATAACCAAAATATTTGAACCATACATAAACATTTAAACTATAAAACACTTCGACTGGAAAACTATTTGTTCCGATGTGCCATGTTGCACCGTTGACTTAACGCGATAATCTGCCTGTAAAGGGTTATCCGTCAGCACTAAAACGCTGGCGAAATCTGCTATTTAATGTTCTAGCAACCGATGTTTTAAATTAGAAATCATCTTGTGAAGTTGTCCTGCATCATTTCTGGCGCCCCGGGTAGAATTGGAGGGTTTCTGCAGCACGAACCGAGCGTAGCGAGGTGAAGTGATGCAGAACCCCCAATTCTATCCTACTCTTATGACTATTAAATAATTATTTTAATTCATATAACTATGATAAATGACAATATTTTTTTTTAATATTTGGGATCTATCTAACTAGGCAGTCGTCAAGTTACCATTCTTTGTCCTATCGTAAAACTCAAAAAAAGTAGCAAATAACCCGTAAACCCGTGAATATTAAGTAGCAAACTTAAAGCTTAATAGTTATAATAATATTGCTAACAAATAGAGCAAGGTTGGTCAACCTAAAATTATTAAACCTTTACATTTTTTGCGAAAAGGCCTTGCTTTTTTATCTAACTGTCAAGGGTATCGGCAAGCAAATTTTCACGGCCTTGACAAACCAAAACAACGGACGTCCGAACAACAATTAGCCTCAATGAAATCTCTGATGACCACTTGACGGTAACCATCAACGGTAACCGTCCAACAATTCAAACGAATTACTCAATCAACGAATTACTAACGTGGAGGTTAATAAAAAATTGAGGAGCAATTTGTTAGTTAATACGTACCTGATTGTTAAATTAAAAAGTTACATCACTTCCGTTTTCTTAGGGACTTGTACTAATATGTTTTATTTTTATTGATACGAAAGATCGTACAATAACTAGCTGTTTTTTTCAATTTTACTCATCCAACCCTTTGTAATGAGCCCACTTATGGGCTATGAAGCTCTACCCTGGGTGACGAAGAGGTTTTTTAGGCCATAATGGATGCCACAATTTTCTGGGCGTCAAAATAGTTTCTGACAAACCCTAACGAAGCACGAAATACGTAGTGAAAAATTTATGATAGGCGCGGCGGCGGTGCCCCATCCTAAAAATGATATGCACAGTTAATTATAATTAATAATTATTAGCAATTAGTGGCAACTACTAAAATCAAGTTATCTTGCTGATTCTGGCATTCCAAAACACTTGTGATGCAGGACTGTCGTGCTTTGGTGCACTGCTCTTCCTCCCTCAACAAAAACGCACACCAACCCTGCACTACCTGCTTGTCAAAAATCCTCGAAAATTCTACATCAGTAGTTTTGAAAGCCTTGGAATTAGCAAAATATCTTGGTTATAGTGGTTGTGATGAATGTTTGTAAAGTAACTCTAAAATTCAATCATTTATTATCAATTTTAAGTTAGACATACTCAGTTTTATTTATTTAATTTTCACAAATTGCGCAGCTCTTAAAGTAATATAAAATGAAATTATAAGTAACACTTACAGCTAATTATGGAATTACATTTTTTAAACATAACAGTAAGCAGACATAAATGTATAAGAATAGAAGTTCGGATTTTAAAATATTTTAAAAACTTAAAATTTAAATTAAAAGGTAAGTGATCTAGATAATTGTTATTATAGGAAATTTTGTTTGTAAATATATTAAATTAAGGATAGGTATAATATTACAACAATGATTTAAATTATAACAATGGCTAATTTATAATAAATTAAGGATAGGTACATATAATATTACAACAATAATTTAAACTATAACAATGGCTAATTTATAAATAATAATTATGAATTCCTACTGAAATAAATCACAACTTAAAGACTGAACTACAAATTGATATACAAGGATTAAAAAAAAAAACAAAAACTGTATACAAGTGGAAAAATTGCGCATGTGTGTGTGCATTGTGCATACTAACTAGTGAAGTAAGTAAAATCTCCTGCCTAAAGTTATCCCTACTCATATAAAATATGTCCGAGTTTTGTGAAAATATGCTATTGTATGTGTTATGCATTCTTGTGATTATAGAATTTTGTGTGAAATTAGTTTTTGAGTGTTGAGGATGAAAAAGTTGTGTATGTCTTGTTCAGCTAGAGGGAGTGCGCAGGTTTAAGATGGGACAGGTGAATTCATTGCTATCCACGACATTATTGCAGATGTTATGCGTAAAGAGCATATCCAGCAAACAACGCTGATTCTCCAATGACAGCAGACGGTGATACTTACAGTCATCTGGATATTGCATATTTGTTGAATGTTGTCTATAATTAAAGTATTTCAGGAATTTCTTTTGAATGTTTTCAATTGTGTGCTTATATACAATGTAGTTTGTATTCCAGATCGAACTGCAGTACTCAAGTACACTTCTAACAAACTAAAATAAAAGATTATTTTTAAACAAATTACATCAGAGAAAGGAACTCAATACGAAACCCAAATTTTATATTCATATTAATAATGTCAGTACTATGTAATTATTTATATACATCAAACATTTTCAATTCTATTCTTTATTGCATTCAACCATTATTTTATCCTCATGCAAACAAACCAAAGAGTGCTATTTTTATGTAAGTAAATAAAATAGATTTGTCTTGTATGTCAACTTTTGAAAAGAGATCAGGAAGACTAAGGTGTTACACTTCCATCGACGAGAAACCTATTCACTCGACACTTGAAAATGCTAGGACTGTTATTATAGCGGTCAGGCAAAATAGAAAACCTATTGGGGTTTAAAAGACACCGAAAGTTCGAGTTAAAAATTTAGAGTACAGGGTACAAAAATTAATGAAACACAATAAAATCCGGTTAAAAGATCTCGGTCTAAATCTTGAAGTAAATAAATTACATATACACCAGCACACGTTTTCAACAAAAAACTATATTTCATTATTTCAGATATACAATGTGTTAATTTTATACTTGATCAAATGAAATGTGCGGATATAACATTAAAAATTATCGACCAAACGCGAAAAAAAATTTTTTTTTTCGTATACCATTTAGAAATTAAAGCCAATGAAATTTTTTTTTTATTCAATTCCCATTTTTCGTTGTTAATTTTTTTCCTAACTAAGTAGACCATGGATTTTTTTTAAATTAGTCTTATTTTGAAGGTAAAGCCATGAACTAGTAATAAAAATTAAAAAAGATCACAATATCAAGCCGGAAAGTTGTAAAAACATTAATTTATTTTTATAAACGCAATGTTTTAAAAAAACTGTACGTAGTATGGCAATGCGTGCCATTGTTTGCATGGATGAGAATGGAGGACACTTTGAAAACTTGATTTAAATAAATGATTTAATTTAATTGTGTTTTTTATTGCACTATTGATGTAATCCAAGTACTTATTTAATTTTGTTAAAATTACCTAGGGGAGACCGGGGCAAGATGAAGTTCGGGGCAGGACGGGAAGTAAGCTTGTGTGCGTGAATAGTGAACGTATTCTGACCGGCATGCGGCAATGGCGCCATTTGCACGAACTACACTCTCCGCTAGTGCGTCCGAGCAGAGAGGATAGGTTAAAACTTGTTTTCGCGTCCCAGAGAGAAAAATCTGATATTTCTAGTTTTTTTATGAGATATTTAGTTCAAAAACTGTTGTGTTGACATGTAAGTACCTGAGTTAATATATTATTTTAATCCTAAGCTTATTGTAGTAGTCCAATAGATTAAATTGAGACTAGATTTCATCACCGGTAACGTTTGAGGTTAGAATTGCGTCATCTTGTTTGCCTAAATGCGAATCGGGGCAAGATGATCGGGGCACAATGGGATACCATCCTGTTTTGCCCCGTCCTTGTGATTAAAATAGCATTTTTTAAAATACCCTATGTTTTGTTGTAAATTTCTACCAGATTCTAAAATATTTATTGTTTGTTTGTATGTCTACAATTTTAACTTTTTTTTTGTTCATATACTTTTAGTACTGTTTTTTTATGCTTACATAAGTTTGTTTGTTTTTCATAATAAATAGCGAATTATTTTGGATCACATTTGAAAGGATTTCCATCGGAAAGGATTTGCATAAGTATAAGATGCTATTTTTTTACAGATAAAATTGTTCGCCACAATAAGCGAAAAACAGATCGTGGTAAATGGGGTGAACAAGACATGAGAAGAACAAGCCTCAGCTACATACAACGTTCCAAAGTCGACCTCGTTCCAAGCTCGTGAAACTGTTAATGCTAATATCGATTTCGATAACGACTGTGGGAAAAAGCGTTTGGGATGATTCAAAACTGTTTTTACAACAGAGCAAGAAAATAAACTCGCTCAGTATGTGACATCTATGGAAGCAAGCCTTTTTGGATTGACCAAGAAAATATTATGCCTATACCTAAGAAAGTACGAACTGAGGAGAGAAAAACTAGGAAACGAGGGAAGACTGCAATACTAACGGAATCACCTAATAAAAACGATCTCATGGAAGATATAAGTAATAGAGAAGGTAAAAACAAGATAAAAGCTGATAAAAACGAGACTGAAAAAGACAAAAAACTAATGAAGAAACATGGAAAAAAGACAACTGAAATGGAGAACCTTCAGAAAAAAAGCATATAACCAAAAGGCGTAAAATAGAAATTGAATCAGAAGATAGTTCATCCCAAGAAGAGAATGATGTCTGTGCCTGCATCTCATACTCAGAGTCAACGGAAGGTTAGGTCAGCTGCAGTGTTTGCCACGGTTGGTCGCATAATTCATGTGCCGGAGTAGATGAAGAAGACGAAGAGGCACATAGTTGTGGACACTGTTTACCTGATTATAATGTATACTCGTTTTGCCCCACAGCGTTTCCCATCTTACCCCAGTTATGGGGCAAAACGGGATATTTGCCGAGTCAGTTTTTTTTATTATTTGCCAAAAAAGTTCTGTGTTTTTGCATGCTACTACGTTTAATTATGAAAGACGAATGTATAAGTAATTCTATTTATGTTAAGTATTTTTACCAAAGAAATTATTTATTTTTGTATTATGAGTTTTGTCTTAGCTATCTCATCTTGCCCCGGTCTCCCCTACTTAATTCGGATAGTACCTATCGTAACAACGAAGAGAGATAGCACCTATGTTATTTTGGTGAACTTGTAGGGTATGTTATGAAATTTTATAACACATGCTAAAAAAGTTACCTTGACGTGCTAGTTTCGGAGTAAAAGGTAAAACATAAAAAAAAACATTTTTTTTATGAAAAAATAAAAATAAATTAATGTTTTTACAACTTTCCGGCTTGATATTGTGATCTTTTTTAATTTTTATTACTAGTTCATGGCTCTACCTTCAAAATAAGACTAATTTAAAAAAAATCCATGGTCTACTTAGTTAGGAAAAAAATTAACAACGAAAAATGGGAATTGAATAAAAAAAAATTTTTCATTGGCTTTAATTTGTAAATGGTGTACGAAAAAAAGTTTTTTTTTTGCGTTTTGTCGATAATTATTAATGTTATATCCGCACATTTCGTTTGATCAAGTATAAAATTAACACATTGTATAATAGGATACAATACCAGGCGCGGTCCCAGGTGGTGAGGGGGGTGATCAACCCTTTGATTTGACATGACCCTATCCCCCAAAATCATAAATCGCACATTGAAAATCCAAGAAAAAGATATCACTAAATACAGTACTTTAACAAAGTAAAACAAATCTTCAGATTTCATAATACTTCGATGCGAAACATCAAATATGTGTGTGATCTCAAAGAGAAAAACAAAGTAGATACTTATTAAAGATTAAGGATCGTTTAAAACCTATATAATATTACGTCAATTTTGTACATACAAATACATTAGAAATATGTAAGCCAATACCAAACAAAAAATACCAAATGACAACATTGCAGAAGGAATCAAAATACTTATAACTAAAAAACTATTATTGCAAGCAATACTAGCAATGCCTGTTTCCCTTATCCTTCTTTATCATTGCCCCTTATTATTCCCTTACCCCAGGAGCTATAAAACCATCTGATGTCACGTTTGACTTTGCAGGTATTATAATGATGGATAAAGACTGTTGCAGTGACAGGGGGTCAGCTTATCACCCACAAAACCAACAGTCAGATAAGTTGATTTGGAGCTAGTGCCTACAGAATGTGCAATTTATAAGCGATATTATTCTTACTTAACTTTTTAACTTACTCCTTAAAACATGTGCTGGCAATTCAGTCTCAAAGAAGTATGGTATTTAAATAATGAGATGAAGGCATGATATGAGTGAAGATTGTTGTGTGATCGTATGGTGTATTGCGACTAATCACCCGTGGTAGGAAAACTACGGGATCCGCTTGCCAGCGTGATCTCTTCATGGGAGATGATTATCTCTGTAAAGAGGATGTGTGTCGATAGCAGTTTGTCAGTTTCACGCACGTAACATCTGATCCGAGGTATCAGGATCAAGATTTTTGTTTTGTTAAATTACAGGTTACGTACTTTCAGTCGTGTGTTCAATATTTAGCTTCCCTTTCAACAATCCTCAAAAGTTCCCAAACGATAGAATACGATTAGTTATTACCGATAGCTAAACAACTGCTATGTAAAGATAGATATAATATGATTTATGAAAATTGGCTCGATAAAAAACGTCATTTCTGGCAATTTACTTATGAGTAAAATAATTTAAATTATTTTTTCCATTTTCACAGAAACAATGGGGTCGCTGCCTCACGTGACGGTGTTGTCAGGCGCGCGACGGACGGTGCCTGTCGCGCCTCTTACCAAGCACCTCGCACAACTTGCCAATGATGAGGACACAGCTTTGGTTTACACAGGTATGGATTCAACTGGAATCTTATATTACTTATATTATTAATGCGAAAGTTTATGGTATGTATGTTTGTTCCTCAATCACGGCAAATCAGGCTTGACGGATTTGGATGAATTTTGGCATAGTGATAATTTTTTCTGGAATAGCAAATAGGCTTTTTTATCCCAATCCGTTTTTATCCGCGGGATTAGAAATTGCGCGGGTGAAACAGCTGGTTCTATTTAAAATGACAATCCCTAATCTTAGATTTGATCATGACATTATGTGCGTTGCAATGACAAACTTAATCCAGAGTTCTATTTAGTGTGAAAGAATCATGGATGAAAAAGCTGATTCTATACTTGAGTTAAGTCGTACTTAAGTCGTGGATCTTAAGAGGATCGATATTGATTTTAAGGCAATAATATATCAACAGCAATAAGCCCTACGTCGTTTTTTCCATATTTGATGCTCCTAGAAAATGGCTCTACATAAATGCTGGATTCGGATTTTGATGAGAAATCCTAATCCAAAGTCCTAAAACAGTGGCCTCTATCTATTACATAAAACAATTAAATATAATATTTGAATTACAGATGAAACTTGCACAAACCACGTGAGCTACTCCAAGCTTCATTCTCGAACCAACGCGTTAGCGCGAGCTATTGTCAACAGAGCGAGACAGACAGGAGCTAATCGAGAGGGAGACTACGTAGTCGCCGTTTGTATGCAGCCTACACATAAGTAAGAAAAGTAACACTAAAATTAAAGGAAGTAATGTTAGTAATAAGGCTAGTGCGTTTGTTTTAAGGCGGTTCAGATGTATGAAACTGGCTAATTTTGATTGGAAAATTAAGAGAAGAGATGGAAATGTAAGAGAACGCAACTAAGAGTAGCATAAAGCGTCCGGATTAAAATCTTTTTGTGTTTTTATTCAATGTATTTTGCATGCCTATCTTAACAGACCTGTGTTAAGTTTTTATATTTTTGATTATTTTAAACACTGGTATAAGAATGAGTAGGTACCTATTCGTTCTTCTATGAAAGAAATTTTAATTGTTTTCTTTAAATTTTCAGTACGGTGATGGCATTACTTTCCATATGGAAAGCAGGAGCGGCATACGTACCGATGGAACCAAGTTTCCCTCAAGCAAGGATCTCACATATTTTAAAAGACGCCGAGCCAGCTCTGGTAATATACGATGAAACAGGTAAAAAAAATACACGATATTAGGAATAGAGTTTACACAGCATTTATTATTTAGTACACAAAATGCACCTTTCATAGGAATATTAGCTAGCATCGTCAACTACATTTTTATGAACTTTTCACGTGTTGTAAAAAAATATACCTAACCTACAATCGACTATTTTCACTCTTCATAAAAGATAACAGCCAAATTTTTTACTTGACCCTCATGTAGCAGTGAAAATGGACATTCAGAAGGCAGTCGCGAGATTAGCCTTCACATTCTTTGATGAAATGTTTTACATAATAGGATAAAATCTACTCTTCACTGATAATGGTGCTATAATCAAACTTTCCTTTGCAGCAAACTCTGGAATGTTCTCCGTAAATAGTGTTTCATTTGAAGAGTTACTGCACGAAGCCAGCGGACAGTCCATGGAAGGGATCAAAGACATGGAGATGTTGACTCACTCCCGATCTGACAGCATTGCTATTGTGCTGTATACTTCTGGTAGCACTGGGATTCCTAAAGGTAAAACGCAACGACATACATACATACATAACGTCACGCCTGTATCCTTATGGGGTAGGCAGAACACCAGAGGTTACAAGACCATCTGCTGTCACGTTTGACAAATTTGGAGGTATGATAAAGATGGAGAGAGACTATTGTCGTAACAGGGAGTCCGCCTATCGCCCACAAAAACGCCTTTAAAACCTCTGTCCCTTAGACGCAACGAGAACGACATATAACGGGGATAGATGTCGCTAGCTGTCATGTAAACATTGGCTCTGTGAATTTAATTCCTTAAATATATTTAAAATACGTAGTTTTCAAAATAAATTGTGAAAAAGTTATTGGTGTTACCTAAATATTCCACAACATTGATTATCCAGTCAATACTAATCAACTAAGGGAAGAGTCCCTCGTCGCGCCCGCTTACGGAGCCTGGACGATCGATGCGATTCGTCCGGTCCTCGTTGAGTGGGTGCAGCGAAGGTGGGGGACTCTGACCTTCCACCTTGTGCAGGTATTGACCGGACATGGTTGTTTCGGTCACTACCTGCACAGGGTCGCCCGGAGGGAGGTGACGACAGAGTGTCACCATTGTGGGGCGGCCGACGACACGGCGGAGCACACTTTAGTGGTGTGTCCGGCGTGGGGTCGGCTGCGGCACGAGTTGACGTCTGTCGTCGGAGAGGACCTCTCGCTCCCTAGCGTGGTTAAAGCCATGCTAGGGAGTCGAGAGGCTTGGGCGGCCATGACCTCCTTCTGCGAGGACGTAATGTCGCAGAAGGAGGAGTCGGAGCGGTGCCGGGAGGATGACGCCTCTTCGGCACCGATCCGCCGTAGGCGGAGGGGGGGACGGAGAAGGAGATACGCTCACCTTCTCCCTCCCGATAGCCAGCCGTAGCGGGTGAGGGGACCTGCTGCGGCTAATAGGGCTATGTGTGGGGAAATGGTCTCGTGTGCTGTACTATTTCCCACGTGGGGGGTGCTCGGCTAAGGATGAGCGCAATCTGCCGCGGGTAATGCCAATGGCGGTACCGTGAGCTCCATCCATGGCAGATGAGGTACACCTTGAGGTTTTTAGTGGGTAGGTCTGGCCTTCTGCCGGATCATCCCCACATACCCCGTCGCTCCCCCTTGGGCGGTCGGGGACGTGATAGAGAGGTCCCAGGTTCGAGGTAGCTCAGTTGGCACTTGTCCGGCAAACGAGAGGTCCCAGGTTCGAATCCTGGTCGGGTAATTTTTATTAATCACATTTTTCATTTATTTAAACAATATTATAGACTGCATATATTACGAAAAAAATTTTATTCACGGTTTCACCGTTTCACTAAAAATATGGGCTTGCAAATATCAAAGAATAATAATAAAACAGTTAACAGCCCAAAGAATAAACTCAAACAGACCACCATACCTTACTTATTCGAGGCAATACGTCATAAAAATTCTAAAAATAATAACACACAAACATCTGATCAACTAAATACCGATAAAACTCCTATAAAGAATGATAATATTTTTCGTTGACGATGAAAAAACCAACCTGACACTTTTACATCAAAATATAGCCGGCTTAATAAGCAAAAAATATACATGGCTAACAAAAGGCCTGAGAATATCTTCAAGGACCAAACGGAAACTAAGATTCACATGTTATCGAACAAAAAATCATTCTAACCATATTTTGCTTTTATTTTGGTTTGGGTTTTATGCCTTTTTTATGTAGGTAACTATTTACAATAACTTGGTAGGATTTTTTTTAAATCCAAATACCAGGGCATTGTCTTAAGGAAACTATTTTTACATACATACCTCACGCCTGTCTCCTATTTTGGCAACTGTTTTTGTACAGAATAATTAAGGAAAGTCCACTCGTAACAGCCTTAATTTCCAAATTTAATCTGCCAACAGAGGACATCAAGAGTTTACAATGTAAAATTAACGTTGAATAAATCCACAATAGTCCATAGAATCATAAATTCAAATTTATAAAATGCCCATTTCAGGAGTGCGTATACCCTACTCCGCCATTTGCAACCGACTCTGGTGGCAGTTCCGAACATTCCCTTACTCAGACACGGAGAGAGTATGTGTTTGGAAGACTTCTCTTACGTTTGTGGATTCAGTCAGCGAGGTTTGGGGTCCCTTGCTCCAGGGGAGAACGTTGGTGATCTTTTCCAAGGAGTCAACGAGGGATCCGCAGAAGTTGGTGCGGATTTTGAGTGAGAATCAGGTGAGTGCTTTTTTTTCGGTAACATTCGTTAATAAAATCATTTATTTTAGGTTATTGAAGTGTTTAAACTTTCATTTTCGTATAAAACTTGCTCTTCGACTCAGTTGACTTTTTGAAGGTGCTCACACACAAACGCTTATGTACAGTAGGCAGCAGATTAAACGTTACTTTACCTGTCTAATTTCCCCAACCAATTTTAAGTTAATGTCGAGGTCATGGAGTTCAGATTCAAGTATTTTTTTTTGACAGATTTATATTGCTTGATGTGGTGCGTTCTGTACAAAAGTAGAGACATGTGATTTCGTACTTAACGTTGAGTATTGAAGTGAAGAATTAATTCATTGAACCTATTGTATTTTTTTTTTTGGATTACCTATAACATTCATAACATTACGGTAAGTGTGATAAATAAAGGTTTTATATACAATTTTCCATCTCTCTCGAGGTGTCCGGTCGTGTTGGCCATGGCAATAGAGGTGAGATGACCATTCAATAGTCGCGGTTGCTGTATTTGTTGGAAGCCATTTCGGCGCCCTGAAAATTCTGACATCCACCAGCATTGGGCCAGCTCTGTAGTTAAATCTAAAATCTCCTCATCATTCAGTAGAGAGACTTAATTCCCTTTTCTTAATTTCAGGTGGAACGTCTCATTCTCGTACCTACTCTTCTCCGATCAATCCTGATGTATCTGTCCCTGAACCAATCAGAAAGACCGTTGAGGAACCTCAAGTTATGGATCTGTTCCGGGGAAACTCTCAGCAAAGATCTAGCTGCGCAGTTCTTCAAGTATTTCGGAGATTACGACGGATACAAATTGGCTAATTTCTATGGAAGCACGGAAGTGATGGGAGATGTGACCTATTATGTACTTGAGAATGGGTCTCAGCTAGATAACCATCCTACTATTCCTATAGGTGAGAATTTACTTCATTATGTTTCGTGTAGAATAAATATTTTTAAAAGTATAATAGGTTCGGATCTCTCTATTTATAGGCATATACGCCATTTATAAACAAATGGCGTATATGCCTATAAATAGAGAGATTCGAACCTGTTATAAATAGCTGTACTTTAATGTAAAAATGAATATCTTTCCACCTTCCTCTTTATATACTCTTATATTTGAAAATAATTCGAAAAGGCACTTAATTAAAGTCTTTTTTAAATGATTCATAGTCTTATTGGTAGTTCCGAATTTGGTGTTGCCTTTGGCACCAAAGATCCTTGGTTTCATTCCTAGCAGGCTCAGTTTGAGAAACCAGCTATTCAAAACTAGTTTAGGTGTTTTTTCTTGTATTACGTTTTGAAGAACTTTCCAGAAAATTACCAAACAGGATTGCTTCAATGTCATATCATCGGGGAATTATCATTGACACACCCAAGTTTTTTTTATATTTTTTAAACACAAGTTATTTATGGCTTATGTGATTTAGTCAGTGAATATCACAAATGTTCGTTTTAGAAATATTTTAAATGGGTTTCTGTACTGTAAATATTAAGTATATTTGAAAGAAAATACTTCAGAAATGATTCCATTTAAATTTCGTCAAGCCCTTATTTAATTAAGTATGTAAAAAGCAATAATAATAGCCAAAAATAAATAAACAGTCGGATGACTTTTTGGTTTAGGCTTTTCGACAAGGACTCGAAAATACGGGTGTGAAAGTGTTGTTATGAATTATCAATTACTTACCACAATTCAGCATTCTTATGATACGGCAATGTTTATGACGAGTCTGATAGTACCTTCCTCATAACCACTTGACCTCATATTCACTTATCATCAGTTGAGATTCTGGTCAAACGCGGGTTAGTCATAGAAAGAAGTACCTATCCATTTTTAAAACAACTTTGTAACATACATAAAAGGTTTGCCACTTGACAACTGCGGCATCTACCTGCTGGACGAGGCGCGGCAGCCGGCGGCGGCGGGCGAGCTGTGGGTGTGCGGACACAACTTGGCGGCGGGCTACGTGGGCGGGGACTCCAGCCGCTTCTCACACAACCCACACGCTAGCCATCCTGGTAAGATATCTGTATTAGCAATTTGAGCCTTAAAGTAACCATCTAGGGTTAAGAATGGCGCAGCGACCTAGTCTCAGTTGAGCTGTAGGTGTACGGCCACAAACTAGCTGCCAGCTACGTGGGCATGGACTCCACTTGCTTCTCACACCACCCATACGCTAGCCATCCTGGTGAGATATCTTAGTGAAATAAGCTTCAAAGTTAATAGTATAGGATGTTGAGTGGTGTAGCGATAGGTGAGCTGTGGGTGTGCGAACACAACCTGACCGCCGACTACATGGGTGGGGACTTCAGTCCAGCTGCTTCTCGCAGAACCTACACGCTAGCCATCCTAGCGAGCTGTCACGTAGGGTCCTTTTGAACAAGGCCTGGGTTAAAGCCTGGGGTACGGCGTGTCGTTAAAGGTGAATAATCCTTTTTTTCTTTGGAGGAAAACGTGCTATCACGTCCCCGACGGACCAAGAGGGAATGGTGGGGTATGTGGAGATGATCCGGCAGAAGGCCGAACCCACCCACTAAAAACCTCCAGGAGCCCCGGCAGATTACGCTCAGTCTGAGCCGTGCGTCCCCCACGTAGGAAATGGTCCAGTACACGCGGCCATTTCCCCACTCATAGCCTGTATAGCCGCAGTAGGTCCCCTCACCCACCACGGGAGAAGGCGCCTCCTTCTCCATCCCACCCTCCGCCCAGCCTAACCTAACTAAAAACATACCCTAACCTTTAGGTTTTAATCTAACCTTAAAACCTATTCTAAAACCGAACCTAAGACCTATCAAATCTATGGAGATCAAACACGGAGTTAGCAATCAATAAAAAATACCCTAAAGACATACCAGCTACGAGTATAATTAATTTTATATAAGTAAATATAAGCTTGTATTATGGAGACCAATAGCACAACTAGAGAACTAGCGGTATCCTATTATACACCCATATCTGAAATAGTCCGGCTAAGACTCGAACCTAGAAAATTAACCAATCTCAACACATACTAACAACAAGCAACCTTTCCAGATTTCAGCCGCATATATCGCACGGGTGACTTCGGGGTTCTCAGCAAAGGTGTGATCCTGTACGCGGGTCGCACTGACTCGCAGGTGAAGATCCGAGGGCACAGGGTCGATCTGCAGGAAGTGGAGCGCGCAGTCTCTAGTGTGCAAGGAGTGGAGAAATGTAAGTATTGTGTGGGAAAAGGAGCTATGATTACTCTTCCTTGTCTTGCACTTGCAGCTGCACTTGGTTAAACTGTATTTCGTAATCTATGAGCATTTCTTGATAGCCTACTGCTTTCTCCATAGATAGGTTATTAGCTGCAAGAAAAAAATCTAACATTCTAACTATTTGAAATAACTTTTTTTCTACTAATAACCAAATAACTTTTCCTCGTAATTCATAAAGTACTGTTATATTTCACCAACAATTAGAAAAGTGTTTTGTGCCTATGGAAAGTTCATCATTTGACCCATTAAGTACTTTGAAGTTTATAATTTTTTGTACATTAGGTACACTTTTTGTCAACATCGGGGTTGGAATGCGGAATTTTCATATGTCTAATTTCTAAATGTAATCTGCTGATGTGTTTTGCCACCTGATTTGAAAAGTTAAATACCACTTTTTTTCTATGTTTCAGGCGTAGTGCTCTGCTATGGCCTGGACTCCGGCAACCCTGAGATCCTTGCGTTCGTCACGCTCGACGCAAACGCCAGACTCAACTCCTCCCGCATCGAGAATAATCTGCAGGACAAACTAACCAGTTATATGATTCCGCAGGTTTGTTATTTTACTATTTTCACCACAGTTCAAGTGATAATGTTACAGCCGTGTCATAGTAGGCGACTAATCCGTGGTCAAATCCCTTAAGAATCCGCTGAATAGCACCTTCAGATAGCACTTAACTCTTCAACGCAACCCTGACACTTCGAGCACCTAACAAAATAACGAGACATACTGATCTATATCATGTTAAACAGACAAAAACTAACTATGCCCAAAACTCGATTATCAACAGAGTTCAACAAAGTTATAAAACAATGTTTGCCCGGTAACGGACTTGTTTCACGATACTTAGCGGAGTTTCCAGCATAAAATCAGTAAAGCCTTAAACACTTGATTGCCTTGCATTGCTATTTTTATTTTTATATTTTTGAGATTTTTAACATTATTTTTGCTGTGAATGAATAAGTATGAAGTTATTCCTAATTTTTTTTTTGTTGAATATTATTCTTGTTTTGCAATGTATTGACCTTTATCTTTATATTTAAATTTTTAATTTATTTGATTTCTAATTCGATTTTATTTTTTAATTAAATTTTTAGTTTGAATTTCAATGGTCTTTATGAACTTATTTGTATCATTATTTTGTGATTTTAACACTAATTATTACTGTGAAAGAATTTAAGAAATAAGTTATATTTAGTTTTTAATGAATTTTTTGTTTATTTTTTGCTGAGTTTGACTTTTATTTTGTTGATTTCTATTTTCATTTTTTGCATGATTCTTAATCATTTTTTTAATTTCTTAAAAATAATTACTCAAAAAGCACTTATTTTAATTAATTTTATTTGACATTGTTGTTTGATATTCGTTTGTGAGTACCGCAAAGAAACTATAAATCCATAAATGGCTTTTAAAATCTTCCTTTATGCATTATTTAAGTAGTATTAAGAGCTGTGGATTTTGTTGGAAAATAAATAAATAAAATAAAAAAGAAGTATGTCTTCCATGCTGGACTGGGAGCGAAAGAAAAACATAGAATTTGCCAGCTGCTTCTTTTCCCGGGCATACTGTAAAAGTCAGTTAAGTGACAGAGATATTATTGGCGTTTTTTGCGGGCGATAGGCTGACTCCCTGTCACTGCAATAGTCTCTCTCCATCATTACGATACCTCGAAATTTGTCAATCGTGACATCAGATGGTTTGATGGCCTCTGGTGTTCTGCCTACCCCATACGGGATACATGCGTGAAGTTATGTATGTATGTAAAAAGAAGTATAAAATCCCGGCGGTGATATGTTTCAGCAATATTTGGTGAAGAGCCTTTTCCTTCCGGAAACACTGTGCTTGTTAGGTCGGCTTAGAGAAGGATAAGCATGTCGTAAAAGGCGACTAATCTGAGTGATCTCCGGTTGGTGGTAGGACTGACATAGGCATGATAAGACTGAAATCACAATATCTAAATTCGGTCGCTAATATCTGTTTTTTTATGTAAGTGCTTTATAATTTCCAGGTGATTATTATCGACACAGTGCCTCAACTTGTTAACGGAAAAGTAGATCGCCAGGCACTGTTGAAAATGTACGAGACTACTAATAATAATGGTAAGCCTCTTTACTTCGGAATGCAAAAGATTTTTAGAAGATAGATAGAAAAACAATTGCAAAACGTAAAAATTGGGTCAAAATACATTGTATCGGTCCGATTCTGACGTGAAAAAACCTGCGACACAAAATTATGAATAAAAAAGAAACATGTAAAAATTAACGCATTTTTCCCTTTTCTAAACTCATTTCATTTTATTTTGGGACACTACTTAGTTGTATTTTATATCTGTTGACCACTTCCTATTTGATTGAAGTTTTCTACTATCATGACATCCTATAAAGGCATCCTGGTGTTAGTTTTTTTTTTTTTTTTATATTGAAAATTAAAATTGACAATCTTTCTTAATACAAGAATTATATTTCGTTCATTATAATTTCAAATGGTATTGTTGTGAAAGGCATTAACTAATTGAAGGGCTTTTTTGATAATATTTTTTAGAGTACCCATTCCATCAGTATTTTTGACAATATTTCTTCATAATTATATGCTCCAAATTTCAGATGACTCTGAAATACCGCTAGAGTTTGACTACTCCGGCATAAACCCTGAACACATGGAGGCAGCCAAGGTTCTCTTCCAGACAGTGGGAGACGTCCTCGGCAGGGCCGTGCGTGGGGTTGTGTCCTCAAGGGTGGGCTTCTACGAGCTGGGAGGAAATTCCCTTAATTCCATTTACACAATCACTACTTTGAGGGAAAGAGGATATTTTATTGGTAAGTTGCAAAAGTTAAAATAATTTTTATTGTCCTCTGCACGGGATATAGATCTTTCCCAAGGTGACGAAGAGATTGTCAGCTATAATAATTTTCGACTATTAGGTGAATGTTATAGATATTTTGGGCTTTTGCAAAGCTTTAACCGACTATTGTATACAAGTGTAGAGCACCTGAAAACAGAAATGAAATGAAATGAAAATAAAAAATTTTATTCATCATTAGACCATCGAATGGCCGCTTAATCAATCAATCAATGTATTTATTCATAATCATAGGTATTATAATGGTGTGCAAGTCTTAAGTGTTAGTAGTACAGCTATGATTCCCCGAAATGGCATATGAAATAATATTTTCAAATTATAAATAATGTCAGTAAAATCTATACAATAATTAATACATATTCATCATTGCAATACAAAAAGAAACAAGAATTAACATTAGGTAATCAGATTGTGAGTTAAATACCGGATTGATTAATTAATTAATTTACATTATGTTTCAAAATTTTAAAATAAAAAAGATATATAACAATACAAATAAAGTGATCCAACAAATAAATTATTTACATCTCACGTCCTCAAAAAAGTCATTTAGATTATAATATGCCTTTTCAGCGAGGAAACCATTGAATTGGCTGATGGTATTAATCTGATGAACTTTGGAATTTTATTGTACACTTTTGGTGCCATGCTGTTAATGCTGACTCTTTGTAGGAGAGTTTTGCGTGTGTGTAACTTTAAGAGTACCGTCACGACGACTGTCCGTAGATCTAAACGGCTTACTCATCGTACTGTCCATTTCACACATCAATGGCTCTTTTCATGAACCTATGTAAATTTCTCTCATGTAAAAAAACTGTCTTCGAATTTCAAATAATCCACGAACTTTTTTAAGGAGTATTTTATGTAAATACGTGAATTCTTTCAGACATAACTGAGTTCCTTCAGTCTCCAACTCTGGGAGACGTTCTTTCTCACTTGACGACGAACCCCGACTGCCTTGATGATGTCAGCAGCAAGTATACTGCGGAACCCATGAGAGACGAGCACAGGGAAATAGTTACTGAGTAAGTTTTATTCGTTTTTTTACCCATACTAACCATATGGCTCCAAAGCAAACATATAAACTTGTATTATAAACTATGTAAGTACACAGCAAAAGTTTTGGGAACCCAAACATATCTTGATAAACTGAAGGACTTATAGTCAATAAAAAAATAACTAATGGCTTAACGTGATTGAGCCCCCACTTTACTCGCGTATATCCCTATCTCGTAAATTCATGATATGTTATAACTAAGGAAGTACACACTTTATACGTTACATGGCCTTTAGGTAATGTTGTACATCTTACATAGTTTTTGGAAAACTGATGAAACATAATATAAAGGTTTTATTACAATGTTATTAAAGTTCATTTCAAACCATTTTCTCCATCATCAACCTGTATGTTACCTCACTGTATGTTACTCTACCGGACAAAATTGCCGTTAAACTATGGACACGAGCAGCGCAATGAGATCGGTGTGGAGCTCCCCACACCGATCTTAGCGCAGGTATTTGTCCAGCCTCTCTTGGCTGATAGATTTAATCATAGATAGAAATTCCCATATAACGTAACTCAAAAACCACACCTGCTTTCAGGTTATTTAATGTCATTCAGTACAAAATCTCTTTTTTCAACAGAATGATAATCTCGTCGTTCTACGAGAAAGCCGAACTAGAACAGTTTGTGAAGAGTGAGATCGTCCCAGAGGACTACGCTCGGCTGGTTAATGGATGCTGGCGGAAAGCACTAGAGGTCGATCTTAGCGTGGTACTGAAGGATGGTACGTGCAAAACTCTCAAAGTAATAAATAAACATTCACTTTTCTGTCTACTAGCAAATTAAATAGCTAAGAAATAACTTTTTATGAATTTACTTAGGTCGGTAAACGATCATCAAATCTAGCCGCGTAAGGTTAGCTTAGTTTCGTAAAAAGCGACGAATCGGAGTGGTGGTAGGTTTTAGAGTTTGCATGGCTATCGACCATATTATATAAATTCTATTGTGTGGAAGTGACCGTTACAATAAAAAAACAGATGTAGTAGGTATGTACAAATCTTTGGATTTGAATTATGCTGCATTAGTCAACACATAGTAGATACGACACCATTGTCAAAATGGGCTAAGTGTAGATAATTCTATCCCATGGGCATCTTACCTCTACGCCACCAGCCTTTTTATCGTAAAAGAGAAAACAAATATCTGTCTACGATACTCACGTTTCTAATTTTAGTAGAAACGATAAAACCCCTCTGTCCTTTTCAAGTTGCTGTGCCCAACAGGGTCCATGATGTATGTTCTTTTAATACCTTGTTAACACCTTATCATATACCATTGTGGAATGCAATAAATGATTTGATTTGATTTGATTTGATATGAGTTTGAAATAAAGTAATAAGTCAAAATAAACGCTGTTTGATTCGGATCTCCAAGATGTAGAAAGAATTAAGTGCGTCTGCTTTTCTTGACAGGCCTGGTATTCGCAAGTGTCAAGTTTTTTTTGACCATGTTTCTCTTAATTTAATTTAATGAAAACAAATAGCCTAATAAATTTATATGCACAATAACAGTAAGATTGAGATTCACCGCATTTAAAGATCGTTTTATTTTCCAGAATCAGATTCAGTAGTAGCCGTGGCCCTCAACTTCGACGCCAACGACGAGCCCGAAGTAGAGTTCAGCGGCGGCATCGCCAAGATCATGGCCTTCCTCGAGTTCGTCGAGGGTTCCGTCAGACATCTGTTGCCGACTGACAAAGGTACGGATTGTTTTTAAAAAATCTACCTTTATTAATAAAATTAAAACGTGAATTTTCTTAATACCGACCCATTACTCTACAGTTTCTTTTTCATAAAATTGTAAGGTTATTTGGAAGAAATCACTTGACAGCGATTAGGCTAGCTGTTTTACCTTTCTGAATTATTTTTCTTATAGGTAATTGTTTTATTTTTCCTCCTTTATGTGTGCAATAAACATCAAAAGACATACTTATCGAATGATAATACTAAGTTAGCGTGCCTTGAGAACCCAAATTTATTTAATAATATTTGGGGTTGGCCTGACTAGCGATTACAACGAATGTTACACTACTCATGTAAATTTTCCTCAGTTTTTTTTTATATCGATTCATTGACTAATAGACGGTCTCGGTATACCCAAAGATTTAAATCCATAGATAGGCCCGTACGTGTCTTAAGGTTGTCATTTTTACTCACACAAGCACGGCGCGTCCACGTCAACAAACGTCATAGAATAAGATCAGATGTAACTCACGCTAGAAACACGCTAGTAACACATAGTTATAAAAATAAAGATAAATATTTATAAATCGTTTATTTATTAAAATAAAAACATACTTACATGATTGTTTACTTAAGTACCCGCAAAAAGCACCTAAGTACTCATGAATTTTTGGCGTTCTGTGATTTGTGTTTGTTTATGTAAATAATGAAGTCTTACATTTTTATAATTATCAATTATTATTTTTATTAAGCTATTGCATAGCTTCTATCGCGGGCCTTGAGCGTGGGAACCGAATCCAGAAATTCCGTAACGAAAAAATCCTAACACCACCCACTCCGACTGGCACAGCGGTGATACTTTGATTTCATAAATTTACATGCGGGCTTTAATAAACAATCAGCGCCATCTACTAGGAACTTCTGGAACTTCATATTAGATTACTGCATTTATAAAATAAATAAATAATTATAATTGCATAAGTTGATAAAAAATGCTATGCAATAGCTTTACCGCGGCAGTCTCCGAGTGCCACACGTCTTTTTATTTAAACTCTATGATTAAAGTCGCGGGCTGTTCTGGGGAATGAGTATGTAATGTGTCGAATATATTACTTTGTAAAATAGACTCTAGCATTTTGTCAATTCATAGAATTTAGTTTGTTTTCGCTATTAAATTGTTTTTTTTTATGGGATCGTATGAATTTTTCGGATTTTAGACAAAAATCAAGCAGGAACGACTAACCCACCCATATTTTTATAGAGATTAATTTATGAAATTCTAGCCTTTAGTTAGACATGAGTGCGACAATACATGTACCTAACGCATTTTAGTTTTTATTATTTTTTTTGCTACACAACCTGATATAACGGGTGACTAGTGGGTCACTTTTGGAATTCAAGATGTTTGAGATCATACAAAAATAGTTTAAGATCATATATTAAGAGAAAAAATATAATAAAAAATAATTACTTATTAATTATTTACAGAGTAAAATTAACCGAAAATTAAAGAATTCATTACACAACGCATTGTTAAACTCGCATTTGCAGCGATCCGCGTGCCAGGTCACTTGCCGCGATTGACTCAGACGTAAGTAAAGTACATAGTAACAAAGCTTTATTTATTTATGGGCAATTTTAGTGAAAAATTAAGTGCCCAGTATACATGGTGACTGGTGACATATTTTAGATATTGAAGGAGAGCACTCTGTACTTGATTCTGAGCATAATAATTATGCCAATTAAGTACCTACTACTTAATTTTTCAGCAGAATTCCCTATAAATAAATAAAAAGTTTTACTAGTTCGAGGACCGTTCGTGAAGCCGTCTATACCTAACTACCTATACTGTGTTGATAACGCCGTGCGTACGTCTGTACCAGTGTTTTATGCGTTGCGTAATTAATTCTATAACTTTCGGTTAAGTTTACTCATTAAATAATTAAAATTTATTTTTTATTTGATTTTTTCTCTTTGAGTATGACCTCAAAATATCAATCTCCTCGAATTCCGAAAGTGTACCCAACAGTCACTCTGTATATCCTATACGAATTGTTTGGAAATTTCAGTGTATTATTTGTATCTAAAATGTTCGATATAAAGCAGTTTACATCGTAGTGGGTTAATATTGATACAGTGCTAGAAATTTCTTTCCCGCGAATATTAGTAGCTTCATTGATATTTTTTGATGGTCTACAACAATTAAGAATAAGAAAATTATTACTTAAAATCGTTGTGATAAAAAATATGTGAATAGAAGAATAACCCAATATATTTTTCTATTTCCATAAAATAGTCAAAAAATACGACGGTTTTGCAAAGTAAAATAAAAACTTCACTGGTTTTCTAATATGATTTTAATAGGTTACATTAAGTATTGAGTTGGTCTTGTTTTTACTATCTGATTACTTATTCTTTGGCGGCCGGGCGCTTCCTTGCCCGACAATGCATTAAATAATATTATTAAATACTAACGCATGAAAAGTAACACCTTTATCCTTTTTTGTATTGCGACTTGTATTTTTACACCCCCGAAATGAACAAAACAGCATAATTAAGTCTTTATGTAAATATTTTAAACAAAATCATCTATGTGAACGTGCACGACAAGCGCTCATTAGAGACTGTCACAAGACTTGTGCATGCACCTCTTTCGGTAATGACAATATTTCGTTCGTTCTTTGTACTGAAAGGGCGCATCTATGGATTTAAATCTTTGGGTATACCTATGACATTTCCATTAGAGCATAATCAGTTCAAGAAAAAAATATGGGAATAGGTTCCAGTCTGGATGTTTTAGGATTGTCCTTACTTTCCACTGAGCATCATTTAGAACGCAAAGCCGACGGAAACCTTATGAGAAGGAAAAATTTGTTTATACAGAACGAACAGCACTTTCACATCATAAAATAATCTTAAAAATACAATTCTTACTTGACAATTACAGGTTTCAGATAAATTACAGATAAATTACATAATTGAATAACGCTTGAAGTTGACCACAGTACATTGTTAAAATAATAGATTTTCTAAGGGACAACTAATTATTGAATGATTAAATTGTCATTATTCTGGTAGGGTAGTCTTACTCTGGGTCTACGCATATTTATTTTTTATTTGTTTTATTTATTTACACTTCAGTATACAGTACAGATAGTAAATGATAAAAAAAAAACCGTGTGTTGTGTAAGTACTACTAGGCGGTCTTATCGCTGACGAGCGATTTCTTACAGACAACCATTGTGTTTTTTTTTTGTTATATCACTTAATTCATTTCTATTTAATTTCAAAGTTCGTTCCTTCTACATGTAAATCCCTGTGTATTGACATCTCCAGGCGCGGTGCTGCACTGCGAGATGATGGCGACGGGCGCGCGGCTGGCGGCGCGCGACAACGTGGCCGCCATCCAGGCGCTGGAGCGCGCCACCGCCGCGCGCGCCGCCGCCCGCGCCTTCCGCGCCGTCTTCACCACCAACACCAGCCCGCTCACGCAGGTACCGTAGTCTAATTCCTCTCACTTGCATGAATGCATACAGATCTACAAGGTAATGTGTGCCGGCGCTAGTGTCGCACGTGTGACATCCAGCCACCACCGCCGCGCCTACCGCGCCGTGAAGACGACCAACACCAGCCCGCTCACGCAGGTACCGTAGTCTAATTTCTCATACATACATACATACATAACTTCACGCCTGTATCCCTAATGGGGTAGGCAGAACACCAGAGGCTATAAAAACCATCTGATGTCACGTTTGACAAATTTGGAGGTATTATTATGATGGAGAGAGACTATAGCAGTGACAGGGGGTCAGCCTGTCGCCCGCGAAACTGACTTTTACAGTTTGCCCGGGAAGAGAAGCAGCTGGCACATTCTATGTTTTTCTTTCGCTCCCAGTCCAGCATGGAAGCAAATTTCTCTCACTTGCATAAATTCATACTGATCTATACTGTGTGCCGGCGCTATTGTCGCACGTGTGACATCCAGCCACCACCGCCGCGCCTTCCGTACAGTGTTCACTACCACCAGATGGTCGCGCAGGTAGGGTTGTCAAATTTACCCCATTTGCATGAATTCATACAGATCTGTACTGTGTGGAGGCTCTAGTGTCGCACGTGTGACATCCAGCCACCACCGCCGCGCCTTCCGTACAGTGATCACCACACCAGCCGCTCGCGCAGGTAGGGTTGTCAAATTAAACTCATTTGCATGAATTCATACAGACTGTACTGTGTGCCGGCGCTAGTGTCGCACGTGTGACATCCAGCCACCACCGCCGAGCCTTCCTCACAGTGTTCACCACCACCAGCTCGCTCGCGCAGGTAGGTATTGTATTGTGCAAAGATGGATGACCGGAAACTGAATTAATAGTTTGTCTTGTGGTCTACTGTCTGTTTAATTTATTTATTTAACAATTGATGTACACTATAAAGATACATTGAACAAAAATAAGTATAAAGGTACAGCTTATCTCGAATGAAATCTCTTCCCGCAAACCTCCACAATAAACATGTAGTCGTGATGCAGCAGATCCTGTATATATCAACCGATATCGCAAGTAAAGCATCGCTCGGCGCGGTCGATACAAGGATGGATGACCGCCTGAACATTTATTTCTCACAGCGAATTCCGTGCGTTGGAGGGCCACAAGTGCTGTAAACTTCTTTGTAGGTATGCAGTAGTCGTAAGGATTTGCCAGAAGCCATTTCTGTACCATGATAAATCTGACATCTACCAATCAGCTTGGTGATTTATATTCGAAAAAGAGGAATGAGTGGCATGGAAGACAAACGTCCTATCCTTACAATTAAAAAAAAAAAAAGAACGTAGTCGGGAGCCGAAATAATGTTTTTTTATAATAATAGGACAAAATATAAGTGTTGTTTATTAAAATGATACATAAGTAGGAGGAGCGTAGTAAGCTCGTTACGAAGAGCTGTGATCGAAACACATGTCTAAGCTGTCTATCAGGTAAGGGAAGGATAAGTCATTAATATAACAGACACACGTCTAGCCTTATTAATGATGTCAATACTAAGTAGTCGCTTACTCAGGTACTATGTTGCCGGCGCTTGTGACGCGATCGCATGGCCGCCATTCCGGCTCGCTAACTCAGGTTTGTCTTCCGTCTCTTTTTTTAATTGTCACAAGAATCATGTATAAGAGACAGTTATGTACCAGGTAAGGAAAGGATAACAGGTAGGTACACTATATAATATTTCAAAATTCTTCTATGTGATCAAAATATAAGTTTAAGTAATCTGTAGTATTTGACCCCGCACCAAGTAATAGAACAGTTTCCATCTTATTGTATGTAGTCATAAAATGTAGAATTAACTCACTGAGCAGAATTTAGAAGTTTTAACTTATGAAAAATATATAAAAAAAAAAACTCGAAATTCAGACCCACTCATCATTATTAATTTGCTTATATATTATAGATGGATCCTGTAGGTATATGTCAAATAAGAAACCAAATATTTTTGATTTTTAATAGAACACTAAACAAATTTGTCTGAATTTATTTCATGATATATTCTGATATATTCCAATTCCTTAGAAACAAGATATTTGTATCTTGTAAACACTAAACGTTAGGTTAGAAAAAAGAGAGTAGATAAATATGCCGTTTCTAGAGTCAACCCGAGTAGAAAATTGTTTCTAAAATAAGATTTTAATTTCCATATTTTTTTTTCCAACAGCAACTCGGAAAAGACGTGCTTGGTTTCCAAACCCTCCTAGACTACCAGATCAACCAGTACGTAGACGCCCACGGCAACAGGATATTTGGCGAAGCTTCCGACGACATGCGAGCCATCGTTTGTTGGAAAGCCATCGATTAGTTAGCATTACGTTTAATTTAATTTATTAAATAGCTTGCCCCAGATGTTACCAATAAGTAAGATTATGATTATTCTGTTAAGATTGTAATTGTCTGCTTGGAAAATATCGTTCTAGGATGAGCGTGTCATTTCAAACCTTACTTGCTTGTACCTACGATCTAGTTCAGAATCTGTGTTGCTAGCAATTTCTCTTCGTATAAAAGTCTGCAACCAATTATGACCGCTCCCTTGATGATACCTTCAAACTACATTTTTATGTACGCCCAGTTCCTTCCTTAGCCCGTTGGCTTCCATCTTCGACCTCGCTATCTTTTACCAATTATGAGTTGAAATTGAGGCCAAACGCGGAATTAGTCATTGATAAAAACATGTTTCTAACATAATCTAACATAAGGTATAGATCGCGCCAATCATGTAATCCTCCTTTGAAGTTTTTGCGGGACGCTTCGCGTAGGTTTTTTGTAGGTAAAACATCTGCTGATGACACTATGACTGTTTAAATACTCTGGTACCAATTTGTCATGTTCGTGTTGTGCATCCATAGCTCAATGCAACTACTATGTAAGCTATTTGGTTGTGGCATGACAGCTGTCTTGTGTTTGTTTTTTTTTTTTTTCATGCGATGGTCATTTTGTACTGTAGACATTTATTTTAATTCGATAATTCTGACTGAAAAAGAGTGTCAAGAGTTTTTTCCGCCGGCTTTTCTTGTCTTTTGGTCTACTGTAATATCTTATTCAACAACTTATATGATGCCGTCATTAAGTGAATTGTAAAATTCCTAAGATAAATAAAACTTTTTTGGATTTTGAATTGAATTTTGCACGACACGCCTTGCAACAACTTCAGCGGGGACTCGATATTTGGCGCAATCTTAGCCTACGTTAAATTATGAACTATCGGTTTTTCAAAATTTTACATTGACCAATGTATATTAATGATTAATTAATATCTATTCAAACTACATACGAAAACATAGTATTTTCTCTATAACAAGTAGGTGATACTATGACTATTCATATTTGTAAGATCTGAATGAATAAAAACTTGATGATTTAGAGTAAGCAAGGAAAACGATTGATTAACGATATCCTGGTGAAATTTTTTCTAAAGATCTCCAAGTTTTAAGTTAATCAGTACAGGAATAATATTCTCATCATAAATAAACATTGCCAGTAAAAATAATTCAAGTAGCCAGTAATGTTGCCAGTTGATTGTTAAGGTTTTACAGAAAATTACAATTTAAACAGTAAAGCTTTTCATGTCAAAAACGAAAGTACAATGTATTGTATACAGTAAGTGTCTAGAAATTAATTATACAAGTACCTATCTTGCCTTTTGTTTTATAAGTTTACTAAAGTAGATTCTATTATTATCTGCTTGAGTCTGTAATCATTTTAATTTTATTTCGTTTATGTTATTAGTTTTAAGCTTTTAGAAATCTGTATTTTCATTATATTTTTTAGTTATGAGAAACATTGATCGGTGATACTCCATTTGATTTTTGAGTACCTACCTTAAGAGTATTATTTACTGTATAGGTAATACCATATTTTTATTGGATTTATAATGAGAGGCAAAATTATTCTGTGTTCATTATTCAATAATGATGTAGTTTGGTGGTTACTCACTAAAATTTGTCTGTAAAATACTGTTATTATATTTGATTTTTATGTATGTGCAGATTAGAGTAGGTATTATTTACTGTATGGGTAATTACATATTTCGTTGATATGACCAATTTATTGGAACGATTTGTATTATGTTTTAGACTTATTTTAAATGGTAAAATATACCTACAAGCATTCGTTTTCAATATATTGTTATTAATTAGCTGTATTTTAGGAAAGCTAGATTAAGAAAATACACATTCAGTTTTGAATATTTGTAAAACTGTTATCAAACATAGATCTTAAAACTGATTAGTAGTGTAAAAGTATAGCTTATGCTATAATATGAGGAAAGACGTGTCAAAAGTATGAATGTAGGATGATTTCAAATAAAAATCTCATTAAAACATTTATTTTTTATTTCAACATACCTTCCTTAAGTCTTCTACTAGTTACGTGTTTTTACTGATATGTTTTACAATTTATTAATAGTAGATTAGTAGCCAAGGGCTGTAAGGCATCAATTGCAGCCCGAGATATTTAGGGTGCAATTGATGCTTACACCCGAGCTAACTATTCTGCTTTACATCTCGATTGTGAGGTAAGTAGAAAAAAACCGGCATTACAAGAACAAAACATTTTATTTGTTGAAATTTATAGTGAAATGAGAACAATTTTCAAATTTTAGGGACAGGTGTTTTCTATTCCCGCATTTTTTTCATTAAAAAGAATCAAGTAAAGAACTTTTAAATTTTTTCTCAAGATCGAAATTGAGCTTCACCGTTTGATATTTAAAATTGAAGACTATTATACTCACACGAAGACAAGGCTGAATAGCAAAGCTACCTCTTTGGTCATTGAGCTGAATGCATGATGTCTATTGCCAGTATGATGGTTAGATGTACGCGAATTTTTTGAAAGAAAGATGTGTTTTTTTTTAATTACTTACCGTCATAGGGCTTTTCTAGCTAGTTTATTACCCTGGAGCGCTAATTAGTCACCTACAAGCCCCATTTGGAGGTAATAAGAACCTTACCAAACATGAGAGATGTAAAATTATATTATAAAGTGATTCACTATTTTGTAATAGAAGTTTTTTTTTTTTTTTTTAAGTCGCTTGAAACAGCACAGGTCATTAGCGACTACAATAGTTACAATGAAACTTAAAGTAGGTTGTACATATTAATTAATTTTAGAAACTTGATTGTCGCGGTATATCCATTTTGGTTTAAGCAATCTTTATATAGTTCTCTTATAATAGTTTATCTTTCTATAGTTTATATAGAAGTTTTATAAATGTTCCTACATAAGATTTCACTATCTGTATATGAATATGTACAATCTGCAGAAGCATACGCGATACCAATCTACATTTCTAAATAATCAGACATACTATTATTCAGTTCAGCATATTTTGAATTTTAATCTTGTGAGCTTACAAGTTTTCTCGATTTTGTTATTAAAGAAAATCATTATTAGATTGTACTTATATAATTTTTATTTAAGCTTCTACTTCCACTCTAAAACTAAATTTTTAAGTAACTTTAGGCTTGCAATACGCAAGTTAATATACGTTTATTTCCTACTGAACATTAAGTTATATATCTACTGAATATTTATTTGGATCGCTTCCTAAATACTTCCCAGACTTCTTTTCTTCTGATTTAACAAAACCAAGTTTTGATTGCAGGTTCCACGCCATCTAGTGGGGCCTCATGTCAAATAGCTCCAACATAGCCCAACTCCGGAACGTCAATGTCATCCAAATCGCCTTTCATCGACACATAACCAATAGAATTAGGTTTAATAGGCACGTAATCTTCCGCCCCATCATTGATATCGACAACAGGATCTTTCAAAATTCCTTCATAGTTTAAAATATTCGCTTCATTCAACAGTTTCAAAGATTCTTCCAAAGCTGAAGTTTTGTGTTCGGGTGTATGTCCACTAGTGGATGGAGAGTTATCGGTGTTGCCAGATTTTCGGTGATGGAGTGTGTTTGTGGTGGACCCCATGTAAGGAGGTGGTTGAGGGCGGTTGTAGCTTCCAGCTAGGTTGGTGGTGGATTTTGGACTGTATGGCCGGACAAGACTGTTGTTGGGGCTGCAAAGGGGGAATTTAAGTTTAAAAATAACTTTTAAATAACTGTTAGGATTAATTAAATACCTAAGGAATCCTACCCTTTTATTGCCGTGCCTATATATCATTTTACATGTTACTACTATTATATGAAGTCCGCAAATTGTAACTTTTTTACTATCTAAGTATATAAGTAATTATGGAAAGCAATAAATACTTAGATTTTAACTACTTTTGATCTAATCGTACCTACTAATTCTTAAGTTTTTTTTAAGAATTTCAATTCTCTAAGTTCTAACTACCTACCAATTTACCTATGCCAAAGTTTGAATAGGTATGGGGTCTTTAAATGTCTTTAAAATGATCTTTCATTGGTCTGGGTACCTTTTGTGTGTAAACTGTAAAGTCACGTCTAGTACTATACTCTAGCAAATAATTCAATGAGTAAACTGACAGTTGAAATGTCAAACAGAAAAATAATGATACCAGTTAAAATCTTCGCAGTGTAAGATACTTAATGGGAATGATTGAAATTGAATGGTATTTTTTCATTAGTTAATCATATATTTTTAAATCAATGTATGAATACGTGAATTTGATGTGTGTACTTTATCTTTACAGTATTTTTAATGAAAATTATTAATTACGAAACATGTTTAGTGCTTTGATACGGTCACAAATGAAGTAAAATTAGTTTTTTTTTTGTAAATTTTCAGTCACGAAAAATTAAGTTGCGTAAATGATACCCACTCTAGAAATAATAAAATGAAAATATAAATTATTTTGGGAGTCAAAATATTTTTTTTTACTGACTTGACGAAATTATTCATTAAAAAAATTCATTCAGTCACTTAAACCGCATCCGTATTTTTTTTCCTTTAAGTGGACTGGAGCTGTCATTTTACTGCATTGAATTATTTGCCAGGGTATATGTATAAATTTTCATTGGACTTTTAACTTTATTACCACCGAATAAGTTGCTAAGTGTATACATAGTATTACACTCGTCTGTACGTATGTAGGTATGTATCTTTACAATGAAAATAAGTACAAATAAATAAGTACTTATATAAATATGGATATTCGTTATGTATTAACTATTACTACATGACTTAACTCTACGGCTAGGTGGCGCGATGTAAATTTATTTCAAAAAACACCTTTTGTTACCTACACCTTATTGTGTTAGGAATATAAAAATCGTTTATTTCAATCTTACAAAAAAATATTTTTATACATGGGCTAGTGACTCCTTTTAGGCTTGCAAAAGCCTGTGTTAGGAGGCACCGCTTCCTTAAGTGGACTTATTTAAATCATACAATGTGCGTATTACTTAATATACTAGGTAGGTACATTATATTTCTGAGGAAGATGGGTGAAAATAAAATTTAAGGAGAAGTGTTCATAAATGTCTGTTTGTTTTTGTGCGTGTGTGTGACTGTTTCTGTGTGACTGTGTGTGTGTGAATATTTAAAAATGCTTTACCTGACACCCTGACTTTTTATGCTATGGCCATCTCCTGCATATGTTTGATCAGTGTTACCCGTGGCGTATCGACACAACTCAACCTTGCCGGCGCGATGTGCTCTGAAACAAGAAACATTTTAATACGCTGGAAGGTAATTTACATTCTCCAGTAAGACCAGTAGGACATTTCATTCCCTAAATGCAACCCCCTAGTTGTAGTCTCTCAAATGCCTAAAGGACATCAAACTGAAATATTGCCGGCCAATAACTTTGACATAATAGAAACTAAGGCCCGGTATTATGAAAGCTTACTAAGACCAGCAAAGATATTCTCCTGAACAACAGCGTTGAGTTCATCGATGCATCAGCGACAAGTGACATAATTGGTATACTCTTATATCATGAAAACGAAACCAGCGCTCGTCGCTGGTGGCGGCGTGAGTAAGAACTATTATTTGTCGAACTGTTTGACAATTTTCTTTAGGTTTGGGTATTCTGCTAAATGTACCATCTGTGAATTCGACGACGATATTTTTGCCATCTCCTCGACGAGCTCGTCGTCGAGCACAGCGCTGTTACACGAATAGACCTGCTGAACTCTACTAAATAGTTCTTAATGAATAACATAGAGCACTATTCAAGATGCACATAATCTACGCTAAGGTCTCAAATGGATTGACCAGAGGACATCAACGACATCAAACTCTAAAGAACATTGGCAGCGGGCCATACATCATTTTAGTTGATGTTATTTTGTGTCGTTTAACAAACAAAAAAATATTAGACTATTCGGAATTCGTTCCTGAGTACCTCAGTGCAAAAAATACTCGTAGACAAACGTTACACGAAAAGATATTGCATTTTGAATATGATATGTTTTGTATCAAATTGTATGTCTTTGGCAATTACAATTCAACTTTTGGACAAATTTTATTTACCTATATTAAAAACGCTATGTATACACTTTAAAAAATGTAAAAGTTCATTATTTTACGTAATTTAGGATCCGCCTTTGTTCTTTGCTGTCAAATAATGAATTGATGTTGGGAATTCAATTTTCATCCCTGACACAAGGAAGACGTAATATTTGGGAATGCAAGGTTGGAATGGACCTACTGTAAAAACCGTGTATGTTGTAACACCTATGGGATAGAATTTTTTTTTTACTTAGTCATAATTTAGATGTTTTTTTTTTGGATAATAATCCCGGGTTTGACCTCAATCTCACCTGATGGTAAGTGAAGATGAGGTCGAAGATGACAGCTTATGGGTTTAGAAAGGACCAGCCTCTTCATAAAATATTACCAGAACCTTTACTGCAGGAGCGGTGTTATTTGGCTGCAGATTATACAGGGTTGATTTGTAGTCACCGGCCAAGTATTTTTTACACAATAAGTATCATTTATAGAAAGGATTTTTGCTAAAAAAAAGTTTTTTTTTTTTATTAAGAAATACATATATCCGCTGACATATTAAGCAGACCATGGTCACTCTAAATTACCATTAAAATAAAGGCAATTACGCGCTACTACAAAACATTTTGTAGTACTACGTCGTAGTATTATCAATGAAATGCCGCTTCGTAGTAGGTATGTTCATCAACAGCGACAACTTTTTTAAAAGTTTGTGGTTCCATATTTCTACTTTTTTGTACTGAGCGACACTTAAATAAATATGCAGGTACGTTTACATCGTATCAAAGAAACTAACATTAAAATTTGGCTGGTGACTAAAAATCAACCCTGTATATGAAGAGTGGTCGCTAGCCATGCGGACGCTGAGGAGGTCCTGCCACCAAGCTGCGGACCCTCGGATTAGTTGCTATTTACGGTAGAGCTATAAATTAATTAAGCCGACCATACTTTATTAATTTAAGAGTAAGCTTAGTTTATAGATTAATTTTTAATAATAATAAAAACACCAAATAACACAAAACATATTAGAATTCCAGAAAAAGGCAAACAACATAATTATGCAAAAATCTAGCTCACATAATTAGGTACATTAACTTAGTTAAAAAAATAGGTGGGTTAGTTAAAAAACAATAGAAAATACGCCGCCAAACAGCCAAGCATTAGGTTTTAGTTGAAAAAAAAGCAAGGCAAAATATTTTTTCAATAACCTTCTTTGTCTGTACTCGATACAGATATGAAATATATTTGTAAAGAAATTTTCAGATTCAGGGTCATTTCTGAAAAACACACATTTGTTTTAAACAAATAAAAAATAAGAGGAAGACCTGATTATTCAATGGTCAGATACAAGTTATCTAATGAATAAAGTATTAATCGAGCTAGTCTCAAGTTTATTAACATTATAATATGTCATTGTCATACAATTATTAACCCTTAGCACCACTCGTGGGGGACCTAGGTCCCCCAGCGCTTTGTTTTTTTCAAATCATATTAATATTTAGAGCCCGACGCGGTTGCAATTCCGTGTAATCCCAGTGACACCCGAGAGCTACAGAAGTGCATAATTGCTGAGACTGCTAATATGTTCATAGAATTAAAAAAAAAAAAAATAAGTCAACTAAGCCCAACATTCCTTTTATGATTTCCAATATTTTTAAATTTATGAAAGAGTTTATGTCTGTTTTTAATAAAAGGTATTTAGTTTATTTGAAAAAAATCTTTCTTTTTTGTTTTTAAGTATTTTTTTTTAAATTATATTGGGCCTGAAAAGTAACGCCTATAAATATACCTATTTTGTATTATGTTTCTTTGAGCTTAGATATGTTTTTAATTATTATAAAAAAATGAATAAAACTGTTCATTTTCATTGTTCATGTTTTTTATTTATATTATGAAAAGATATCCCAAGATATTCTACATTTCATAACTTAAATTTTGAACACAAAATGTGGGGACTTAGGTTCCCCACGAGTGTAAATGTGTGGACTGAAAATACCGAGTGGTGGTAAGGGTTAAAAAACGTAAATCAACTTTAATCCGCCGAGTACCTAATACATTATTCATCAGATAGCTTTTATGTGATTATTTAAATACAGGACTTAAAACAAATGAAAAATGATACCAAAATAAATTATAAGACAGTTTTAAATACGTATTTTTTATCATACTTACATAGTAGCATAATGGAAGCACATGATAGCTGATAACGTGACAATAGCCAAAAAAAATAGAACTATTGGCACCGTTAGAGTAGTTATCAATTGATGGGCATATCTCCTCGAAGGTAAGGCATTTCTCTCCGGTGACGTCCACGCGTGGAAGTCCGGATGTTTTGCTTGATTCGCCATTTTGTTGGTAGTTGGGATTTCAGCTAGGTATTCGATGAGCTGCGATGAACTTTCCGTGTAGATTGTTTTATACTGGGGTGGAAATAATTATATTTTATTTACGTGTATTATATCAGATACAAAATGTCCAAAAAAGTTTTTTTTATATAAATTACCCATAGCATTGTAATGAAGAGTTTACTAGGTATATTTCAAAGGACGCAATAGCGTACCACAAGGTTATTAAAAAGGGCCCTGCAGGCTAGCATGAAACCATCGATAAATAGCCGAATCGACAAGATAAATATTATTTTGTTATTTTATCCTATTATGTAAGCTAAAATGCGCACCATAATAGATAGAATTACTTGATTTTCCTTCTTCCGTCCAAACTCAGCCACGAGCAGACGTGTTTTTGTACTGTGCAAATTTTATTAAAATAAATTAAATATTAAAAAATATTTTTAAAGTCATATAAAGCAGTCTATCCTGTTTCTTCGTACGGCGATTCTCATTGTACCCGGCGGCCATCTTTAAATAGGAAAGAGAAGCAAATATTGATCCCGAAGGAACTACAGGAATACAGGATAAGTTTCTGATATCCTCAATCTCACACCAGATCAACATAAAGACAAGGAGCTTAGTTATATCTACAGCGAAGAAGTTTGAAATAATAAAACACAGGTGAGAAAAAACACAATACTTGAAAGCTAAAGTACCAGGCAAACATAGACGTGAAGTGTTTCATAGAATGTCACAACTAATGCTTATTTTGACCATATTGGATGTATGCCGAGTGGACTAATGGTAACAACGCTTGCCACTTGATTCGTTGAGACGTGGTTCAAATCTTCCATTTCTTCAATTTTTTTTTTTCTATTTTATTTATTTTTATTTTAGTTTTATTTGTTTTTTTTATTTTTTTTTACTTTTAATTTCATTTATAAATTTATTTGGTATGTTTTTAAATATATTTTTTTAAATTATTTATGCACATTATATGTTTTTTTCTCAACATTATTTTATTTTCATTAATTATTTTTATGTAACTTGTTAATAAAATTTTAACAGTTTTATATAAAATATACTTAAATTTTATACCCTATATTTTTATCCAAAATGCCGTTAAGAAGAACACCACCGTCTACACCGAACCTAAGCATAAGTACAATTCCGCACTCGCTCTCCGAGTCCAACTTAGCCACCGCTTCTTTACCGGTCACAGATCAAAGGCCCATAACTGATTTTATAAGTCAAAGGTCTAAGCGAAGGAGGAATGCGCCTGAAGTCAATTGTACCGTCAGTGACACCGAAACAGACTCAAGAATCCTAGCAATGTTTAATGAATTGAAATCATCAATTGAAGAAATAAAAGCTCAAAATGCTAAACTTCAAGAATCCGTGGACTTTACAGCAGCTAAATATGAAGATATTCTAAAAAAATTTTCACAAATTGAACAACAAAGCAAGGAGGACCAAAAGTACATAAAAATTCTGGAAGTAAAACTGGATCAGTTCGAAAAGCAAAGCAGAAATACGAGCCTTGAAATAAGGAACATACCGAAGCCAGAGAAAGAAACTAAAGATGACTTAGTTAAGTTAATTTGCGATACTTGCAATGTGATCAAAGCACCCCTACAGTTGACAGAGATAAAAGACGTGTTCAGAGTCCCTAATAAGCAAAACACTCACCCAATTATCGTGGATTTTACTACTGTACTAGCAAAGGAAAGAGTTTTGGCCTGTTTGAAATCCTTCAACAAAACAAATAAAGAAAATAAACTACATACTGAACACTTACGGTTAAAGGGCACACGAGTCCCAATATTTATCTCTGAAAATCTGTCTTCGAAAACTAAGCGCCTGTTTTATCTGGCCCGTGATTTCGCTAGCACAAGCAAATACAAGTATTGTTGGATCTCCTATGGTAGAATTTTTGTGCGAAAAACGGATGGAACTCAACACGTACTTATTAAAACCGAAGACGATCTTAAAAGTTTACAACAGAAATGACTATACGTCTTATATCCTATTTTTATTACAGTAATCTCGTTAAATCTGCATGTAACTTTCATAGTAAATTCATATTATCTTAGATTTAGGATTCATTTGTACATACACACTACTCTTACCAATCACTCACATACTCAAAACACATATACTATTACACCAACCCATTATATATTACTATACGACCTGGTTACTGTTAATCATATGGAGACTACTGTTAAGGTTATTTTTTTGTCTGATGTGTTCCTAAAGCTGACATGTCTTCTGTATATAGCTTATTAATTATGAATAACACAAGTAATATCGAAAATATTTTACACGACATCGATAACCACATGCTTGAGGGTGCCCATATTTGCAAACCTGAGGACTGTTGTGACTATATCCACGTAAATAGTAACGTGATTAATATTTTTCATATGAATATTCGCAGTATAAATAAAAATATAGATGAATTACAGGTGCTACTTCATCGCATTCAAGTAAAATGTGATATTATTGTTCTTACCGAGTGCTGGCTTAGCAAAGTGACTATGTTTCCTAAAATTGATGGATTTGACTATTATTATTCCAAAGTGAACAAAAATCAAAATGATGGTGTAGTATTCTATATAAGAAAAGGTTTAAACTGTGTAGTAATTGAACCAGATTTCACCAATGGGAATTGTTTAGTCTGCAATCTTGACGATGATATATCTCTTATCGCTATATATCGTTCCCCTTCATACAGATCTACCGATAATTTTGCTAATTTCTCACAGTCCTTGGATAAAGTTTTATCTTCACTAGGTACATTTAAAACTATCGCTCTCGTAGGTGACATTAACATCGATATAAAAGATGGCAATCTGGACAAACGATCTGACGACTACTTAATGCTAAATGCCTCACACGGCTTATTACCAAAACATTTATATCCTACTCATTACTACAATTGCCTAGATCACGTACTTTTAAAAACTAGTTGTGTTTCAACCACCTTGGTAATAGAATCAGTAGTAACGGATCATCTCCCTACGATATTATCGTTATCAACAAAAAAAAATAAAACAGAATCTCCTCCTCAGTTTATTAATAAAATAGATTACGTTAGTCTCAAATGTGAACTAGAAGGCACTGATTTTTCTTCTGTTTATGAGTCTTTAAATGCTAACGAAGCCACTGATAAATTAATATCTATCATAAATAGTGCTATAACTAATAATTCAAAATTGGTACAGACTACCAAAAAGAACAGGAACATTAAACCTTGGATCACCCCAGGTTTACTCAAATGTATACGAAATCGTGACAAATTACATAAAAATTTTAAAAAGTCCCAAAATAATGAAACCCTTAAAATTATATATACCAGGTATCGAAACTTTTGTTCTACCATTTTGAGACAAGTTAAAAGAAATTATGAAAAGAATCTACTTAAAAGTGCAGAAAAAAATCCTACAAACACATGGAAAGCAATAAAAATGATCACTAATATGGACCAACTAAAAGATACCTCCAACAATCTATTAAAAAAATCGAACAATCCAGATATCACCATCAATGACGCGAACAGCTATTTTGTTGATATAGGTAAAAATTTAGCATCTGCTATTCAAAATAATCATCTTCGGCAAAACAAAAGTGTTAATATTCCCGACTGCCCAGCAAATTCTCCTCTCAACCCAATGGCACTTCATGAAGTCAATGAATCTGACATTGAGTGTATTATTACTAGCCTTCGCGTTAACTGTGCCGTTGGGTGGGACGGCATTTCCACTCAGATTTTGAAGACATGCTCTCCTTCGTTAGTGCCTCCATTAACCTTTATCTGCAACTTTTGTTTGCGTACTGCAGTATTTCCTGATGCCTTTAAAAAAGCAATAGTTCTCCCAATTTATAAAAATGGCACCACTGACTGTATAAACAACTATAGGCCAATTTCTATTTTGACCTCTATGTCTAAAATACTGGAAAGAATTTTAAATAATCTCCTTGTAACATATCTTGAACGACATCATATATTGTCACCTAATCAGTATGGTTTTCGTCGCGGGATATCAACTGAAGACGCAACAACTGATCTAATCAATATGGTGGCTGGAAATCTTGATAAAGGATCTAAGTGCCTAGGTATCTTCCTGGATCTGAGCAAGGCGTTTGACACAGTCTCGATTCCACTTCTTCTCTCTAAGTTAGAATATGCTGGTATAAGAGGCAAAGCTTTAGATATCTTTAGCGACTACTTAAAGAACCGTAGGCAAAGTGTCAAAATAGGTTCATTTATAAGCGATGAAAAAACCCTATCGTATGGAGTCCCTCAAGGAAGTATTTTAGGACCCACACTCTTCCTAATATATATAAATGAACTCTGTGAACTGCCACTTAATAACTCCAATATCCTCACTTATGCTGATGATACTGTAATACTTGTTTCCGGCCGAGACTGGATAAGCGTCAAGCAAACAGCTGAAAACTCCCTTAGGATAGTAATGGATTGGCTTCAGTCTAACCTACTTACACTTAATATAAGTAAAACATCATATATTCCTTTTTCTATTTCCCCGAGGACTACAGCTCCTGACACTTTCACGATCAAAGCACATACCTGTTTGTCTTCACTTTCTCAGCCCAACTGTGACTGCCTTGCAGTCTCACGTTCTTCGACAGTTAAATATCTAGGTGTGCTTATAGACGACAAACTAAATTGGCACCCACACATCAATCTTCTGTCTGGTAGAATTAGGAAATTGATATATATATTTAAATTACTTAGACATGTAGCTGACACTCGAACGCTAAAATCTGTTTACTTTGCCTTATGCCAATCAATTGCCAGCTACTGTATCACCACCTGGGGTGGTGCAAATAGCTCTCATATGTTACAAATAGAAAGAGCACAGAGAGCGGTCCTTAAAGTAATGACTTTCAAGCCTTTTCTTTTTCCTACAGTGGACCTATATCAGGACGTCAAAGTTTTAACGGTACGTCAGTTGTATATAAGTAGAGTGGTTTTACGGAAACATGCCTCAGTCCCTCCCTATCCCCACCCAGAGAAACGTGCACATCACAATATCTGCCTCCCAGTTGTCCATAATACTACTTTTGCAGAGCGTCACTACTTTGTCTTAGGGTCTATAATATACAATAACCTTAACCATACACTACGTAACCTCCAAATTCTCAATAGTTATGAGTTGAAAAAGAAAATTACAACGTTTTTACTGTCTTTGAGCTACTGTGAAACTGAAAAACTGTTACACGTTCCAGGGCTATAGTATTACACACTTACACACACTCACGCACACATACTCTAATACAAACACACTCTAATACACACACACACTCATACAGACATCCACCTATCCACAAACTAAGACATATAAAAATTCCATTCTTAATGTTTAATTGTTATAATTTTGTTTAATTTAATTTTCCCATTATTTTTTGTTTATATTGTTTTGATTTGAGTATTTTTCGAGTTGTTTTGATTATTAATAACTTTGAGTATGAAAACCATATTAGTGTATAATTATTATAAATTTAAATTTTTATTTCGCATACTATATCATTTGGCGGAAGAGCACTGGCCTCTGTGTCACAGGTTTTACCTATTTCAGAGGTCCAGAGTATTCCTCTCAGACTTGTTTACAGAAATTTTGTTTTTAATATGTTGATTACAATTTAAATTTATATGTACCACTATCTGTAAACCCTTCAATGTTTTGAAATAAAGATATTATTATTATTATTATTATTATTATTTGATACCATGATAAGACTACAGAACCAAATATTTCATAGATACATACACTAAATACCATATTCTAAGAAAATATGATGTATTTTATGATACCGAAAGTGTACTGAAAGTGTACGCAATCGTTGAGATATTTGGTTTCTGGCAAATACCTACTAAAGGCAGTTGATAAATCGCACCCGAAACACACATATATATCCAATTCAGCCAAGATACGTAAGGAGATCGCGCACGAGGCCGTCATTTGAGTGAGTATCATGTCTTTCGTATATTTAGTATTTACTTAGATATGATGTTCATACCAGTGCAAAGCTGCACCAGTCGAGACTGAACTCGGCATCTCTGAGCAGCCTTTCGACGGTGATTTGCTTGAACTCGCGGAGACAGCTAGGTAGTTTGGACAATAGACGTATTTCTTCTCTTTAAAGAAAGGAGCCGTAGTGTCCAGTTGGATTAAAACTCGTAAGTACGTTATGAGTAGCGGCTAATGAGATGCAGCGTTGGCAGGCCCCCCGCAAGATGAACCGACGACCTGGTCAAAGTCGCCGGTAAGCGCTGGATGAGGGCGGCGCGGGACCGAGCGACGTGGAAGATCTTGGGGGAGGCCTATGTCCAGCAGTGGACGTCTACTGGCTGTGAATGATGATGATGGATGATGAATTAGAGCGCACCTGGTTGATTCCAGAGCCTCTTTAGGGTTTGTCTGGCTAGTGACCATGCTTCATATAAAGTCCACGCCAAAAATCCCCAGTCAATTCTTTGTCCATTTTTCATGATGATCCAGTTCAGACTTAATTATTTCCAAGAAAAAAAGGTGGCAACCCTAGTCACAGCACAAATAATAAATTTAATGACCTACCAGTTCAAAGCTGCACCAATCTAAAGTAAACTCAGCATCTCTGAACAGCCTCTCGACGGTGGTTCGCTTGAACTCGCGCGGGCAGCTCGGTAGCTTGGACAATGGACGCACTTCTTCTCGAAGATTCACCAGCTCTTTGGAAAAGGGAGCCGTACTGCCTAGGCGGACTACCACGCTGGAACAATTTGATGGCTATTTTTAATGGGCAGTAAGGGACAAACAAAAGAAAATATTGTCGTTAGTTTTTACGACTCAGTATGTTCGATTATATTAACCTTTGTGACCAAGGGTTTGAAGACACCGAAACCTCGTTAAAACGTAAAATACAATAATTCGCTCTAAAATCCCGTTCAAAAAAGTACTTTATCTAAACGAAATCTGGTCTTTATTTATTTGTAACACTTTAACACCCCCTTACCAAATTGTACTGGTAATGGAACCAAGTAAGCACTCAACCAAAACTAAATTAAAAGTTCATAAGAATAAAATATTTCCCTTAATCTGCCGACATAGCTGGTCTTTCTTATGTAGCGTATTTAGCGTTCCGGCTGATGTAAGAGTGGGTGAACTTCGACATTAAATTTCTATTAACCACGTCTGTGCTTCGAAGGGCACGTTAATGTTTAAAGCCATTTCAGCGCCTTGAATATTCTAAAATCCAGCAACCAGCCAGCTTGTTGATTTATGGCCTAAACCTCCTTGTCACCGAGGGGAGAGACTCATAGCCCTGCAGTGGGCTGTTAAAATGGGGTTGTGATAATAATTACGCAGTTTTGAACTCTCTTCTTAAGCTTAAATTTTTTGACAATTACCTATGAAGAATTGACAGCAAATGCTTGAGTAGCGTATTTAGCGTGCTAAAGAAAGCTCTAATCAAATGTACTTCAGACAAAAACTAACTTACCCTTCTCCATCTTCAGGTTTAAGAGGATGTCTGGCGCCCATGTCAATGGCTGAAGCAAGAAATGTAGCGTACACGTCGTCAGCACTTTCCGTCCACAACTTGTGCCGAAGAATTGTCTGTAGTTGATTCATTCTGAAAGATTTTAGGTTAAGGTTTTATTTCCATGAGCAATTTACAGTTTCACTCACAGTGAGATGCGAAAATACTTAGTAATATCATGTTACCTAATTTAACAGCTGGATATTCAGTACTTACTAACTTATAGAGTACAGGAAAGGTTCTGTATTATTTGCAGTAGGTGCCTAAAACATATCCATCACGTTTCATGCTATATTTCATTAGGTCATTGAACAGTTATCAAAGTAATATTTTGAAAGCATTACTTTGCATTTTTAATGCTTTAATATAGTTTTAAAAATACCAAATAAAATCGATCCCGGCTGGACTCCAACCCAGATCTCCCGCCAGAATTCCGAGCGGGCACTCTATCAAGTGAGCTACCGGGGCCTGGTCACAGTACAGATATCTACAGTAATTCAACTTCATACAAACGGACGAAACGCGAGCTATACCTACGCAGCTCGAAATGCGCTCAGCATGCGGCCAGTCGCGAGTGTCTTTTGGCCGAAACAATTGTTAATTTAGCTTTACGTTAATATGCGGATTGTTTATACTTTAAAATTTAATAATACATCTTTTCGTTCGTCTCAGTCGAGGCGCAAGTATGTTTCGGTTGCTAATTTATAACACCGATTTGTTATTCAAACGTAAACATGGTTTTTTAACACAAAAAGTATTTTTGTTGAACACTTCCTATTCAATTTACAAAGTATTTTTTTTTTATATAAAGAATAGAAGGTATATTTCACTACGAGTGCGGAAAGCCTGTCATTGCGAAGAGTTCCGACAAATGTCTACCCGAGCTGAGGCGCAGCCAAAGGTGCGGTTGACAGCGGGAACAAGTTGCAATGACGTTTCCGCACGTGTTGCAGTTGCAAAAAAGTAAAGCAATTTAATAAAATAATTAAAACACAATAAACTCAACAATAAATAAAATGGCGCCAACCATAAAAGAAGCAGAGATTTTTTTGTTTTTTTCACCCATTCTGTGTAGGCAAGAGAACTGTGCCAATACAGCCAAGTCTTCAGTACATTTTTTTTATTGATATGAAATGAAAATGAAAAGTAACAAGATGAAACATAACCTAACTTATTGAATCAAATCATTAAATCTCATATTGAAATTGAAATTAATAGCTTCTTTTTAGAAATATTTGCATGAATCATAAAAACTTCTATGATTTTTTTCTTTTTATAGACTTTATTTTGTCAGTTGGGAAAGAGAACGCATGAGTTCGAAAAAGGTAAAGAAAAAGCACGAGTGTGTAATAGCCTACATCCAGAACACTATACGTCCCTGCAATACAACTCTTTTTTGAGAAACTGTATTAAAAAGTATATTTGCAGTCACAAAACTAAATAATAATAAATAATAAATATTTCTGACACTCACACAACATTATCTAGCCCAAATTAAATGGAATTAAATGCAAATTAAATGGAAGTAAACACAAAATAGGCAAATGTTATTTAAACGCCGAAGGCTGGCAGCCCTATCAGACACATGTAAACGGACCGTGGCGCTGCGCTGTAGGCATTTATTTCAAAGATGCGGCCAAGTTGAATTACTGTAGATATCTGTACTGTGGCCTGGTAGTTAATCAGCGAAGTTTTATGGTACATTGGATTTTTTGTTATATGGTAACGTAGCTCCGTCTTGTGGAAATGCTTTGAAACTTTCCAACTACTTTTGGTAAACTAAAAATTTGGTATTTTTATCTATAAAGTTATCAAATTTCCGTTACAGAAGTTCATAAGGAAACTTCATTTCGGCAACATATTGTAATGTGAACTTTAAAAATATTTATTTTAGTACAGATAAGCACCGTATTTATAAACCGTTCTCAATTCTAAAACTGAACTTAAGGAACGGAATTTCCATACAATTACTGGAACATAAGAGCGGTCGGAAGTTAGTGTTTTATTAATATGGGTCTAAATTTGAAAGAAATCTGAGCTTACAAGCAAAAATAGTCATAAGTACTGCTCACCTATGGACATCAAGAAGGTCTTCCACATTGAGGTTGTCTATCTTAAATTCGACCTCATACCGGGCGGGGGCCGGCTTCTGGTGCACGTATAGCGAGATCACCAGTCGACGAGTCTCGAAGTCTTGTCTGTTGAGGCCCACTACTTCTAGCTGCAAACAAAATAATCAAATACCTATACGGTAATGGTATTAACATAGAGACGTCGTCGTGGCTAACTATAGACCTCTAAACTGTCTTAAATATCAATCGGCTACTAATTACATGTGACACAAACTTATGTAAGCTTACATCGGGCACAGGGGCGGTCCCAGGGGGGGGGGGTCACAGGGGACATGACCCAAAATCATGAAAAGATGAACTCCTTAAAAGAGTGAAAGCTAGAAAAAGGTACTTGTGACTAAAATTTAGTTGTGACCCCCTCCAAAATCTGTGGTGACCACCCCCCCAAAATTTCAGTCTGCGACCGCTCCTGATCGGGCAGCCCCAAACAACCATGTTTGATGTTTCAATTGGGGTAAGTAATTAATATTAAATACTTTTTTTACAATAACATCGACAAGCCCTCGTTTCACCTCAATCACACCTGATGCTATCAGACGATGAAGACAAAGATGAAGTAGGTACAGTCATGGGTATACGGGTATACTATGTATACAGTTGCAACTTCTTCGGTTCTAATAAGGTTCAAAGTCTAATGAAAATGTATACATAGTATTAGAAGTGACTGTACCCGGACTTGAATCCAGTCCCTTATAAAATATTTTCAGAAGACATCATCGAATATTTAGCCGCCGACTTTATGTCACACAAATGACTTAATGCTAGCCAGCGGACCCAGAAAGAATCCTACAATCATGCTTGCCTTTTTTCGATTAGTCATTTTTAACAGCACGCTTATCTAGGGACAGTACGAAGGACAATTTTTTATAAAAGAAAGAATTTTTTATAAACGAAACAGAGTTTTTCAGATAAAGTAGTACCATCTTAATAAAGAGATGTAATAAGCGGATTTCATGTGTCTAGTGACTGATAACAACGGGGTCTATAAAATAAACGAAACGTTGAAATGCAAAATGTAATTTTCTTCTTCTTCAGGTGCCTCTCCACTACTGGAGGTTGGCCATCAGCTCAGCGAATTTATTCCTATTCCTAAAATGGTAAAATCCGAGTAATGTAACATTATAAATCGTTAAAATTCAGAACACCATTATTACCATTACAGGCTGATTTGTCACTCGCGGTGGAGTACCGAATATAAAACCGGAGTGATGTCTCGCGCTGTACAGGTAGCGCAGCCATGATGGAAGCTCCGGCTTGCCTTGCAGCGAGGCATGGAACCGGTACTGCTGGTCAAACTCTGGAAACAATCAGTTTCGATTGATGTAAATATAAAGATAGGCAAATAAATAAATATGTAGCCCCAAATTAGGGCTATGAGTCTCCTTCCTGGGTAAACGATAAGGTTGCTAGGCCGTATGCTGGCCTAGTGGTGGTTAGTGGATGTCAGAACTGTCAAGTCCTAACAACCACTGTATACAAGTGCCCGCAGGTACTGACCTGGGACCGAAAGCTTAACGTGCTCTCTAAAGCATGGAAGTTTAATTGTGAACATAGTACTTATAATAAACTAGTGCAACTTTTCTATCCTGCCTTACGAGTTAGATTATAAAATGCAAAAAAAAACAAATCCAACTCTCAGAAGTTAGTGCGTTCAAAACAAACAAAATCTTCAGCTTTGTTGCATTAGTATTGAGTGTAAGATAGGTAGCACCCATCACGCAGGGCGTGACAAGTTATATGACAAGTTCATCAAACTAATTTGTCATACAGCGCAATCGAACCTGCGTCCTCGCGTAGCAATGATGGTTTGGCCAACTGCGCAAAAGAACTGTCTGTCAAAATAAAATAAACGAATCATAATTCGCCCTAGCATCTAAAATCATTGATGATAAATGATAAAATAGTAAGTTGCTATATGAGCTTGGATGTGACTTTTGTTAGTATCAGATGGATCTATAGGTAATGCTCGTCTACTGGATTTTGTGAAAGTGGGTAGGTACCGACCGGTGTCACAAGGCGTAACATTCACAACGAGCATGTAAGTCATGTAACACCATTCATATAAGCATGTATCACCAGTCAGTACCAAATTAAAGATACAATACAATATGACAAAAAAAATCACTATCATTCAAAATACCTTGGAAAGTCCAGTTGAATAAATTGGGGCTGATGGGTATCGCGAACATCTCCGTTTCAATGGCATGGTGGACCAGTCCCGCGGTGAGACCAGCGGTGGTGAGGAGGAACCAGAATCGCAACATTGTTCCTGTCAAAGACAAAAGTGTTAGCGTGTAGCTGTTAACACTATCGTATTGAATAAACTAAACGCGGGATCCGAGTAAAATGGCGAACAGCGGATGTAGTGCGTAAGCTAGCATAGAAATAGTTCTACGGCTACGTAAGAACGTAATTTCTCGGGTTCAGATCGGATGAGAATCGGACATACATACATAACTTCACACCTGTATCCCTAATGGGGTAGGCAGAACACCAGAGGCTATAAAAACCATCTGATGTCACGTTTGATTATTATGGAGAGAGGCTATAGCAGTGATAGGGGGTCAGCCTGTCGCTCGCAAAATCGCCAATAAATCCTCCGTCCCTTAACTGACTTTTACAGTTCGCCCGGGAAGAGAAGCAGCTGGTATATTCTATTGGGTTGGGGAAAAAGTTTCTTCGCATTTTTTAAGAAAATTCAAAACATTTTTTAATATAGTTTATTGACATTTAACTAAAGTATGTATGTACCATTTTGATCGATAACCTTTTGCCATCTTGTAAGTAGCGACATGATCCCATTGCTATAAAAATTTTGGGACCTCTCATCAAAATACCGCGACCAGTGGATTTGGCAGTCCTCTCGTGATGTTAACCTAACACTGCCTAAAAAATTCTGTAGAGACCGAAACAGGTGGAAATCTGAAGCTGCAAGGTCAGGACTATACGGCGGATGGATTAACACCTCCCAGCCAAACTCTCTTAATTTTCGCTGGGTGGCTATAGATGTGTGAGGTCTAGCGTTATCATGATGAAACACCACACCCCTTCTGTTGACCAATTCCGGCCGCTTTCTCTCAACTTCTTGTTTAAATCTCATAAGTTGTTCGCAGTAGAGTTCAGAATCGATAGTCCTGCCTGGTGGTAACAGCTCATAATGAATAATGCCCTTCCAATCCCACCACACACACAACATCACCTTATTGCGAGTTAACCCGGGTTTCACCTTTTTCGCACGTTCTTGTCGTACGTGATCCACTTTTCATCACCAGTTATCAGCTTCTTCAAAAATGATTCGGTTTCGTTACATCGTAATAAATAATCACAAATGAGTACACGGTTCATTAGGTTTCTTTCAGTGAGCTCGTGAGGTACCCAAATATTGAGCTTTTTTGTGTACCCAGCTTTTTTCAAATGCGCCAAAACTGTTTTGTGTTCAATTCCCAGTTCTTCAGCTACGTCGTAATTACTGATATGTCGATCTTGCTCCACTTTTTCAAAAATGACATCCATTTTATCCGTAATAGGGCGACCAGAGCGAAGTGCATCTTTGACATCAAAATTTCCGGATTGAAAACGCTTAAACCAAAGAGCTTCGAACATTTTTGTATGAAGCCTGGCATACCTAAAGTTGCAAGTACATAAAAAGTCAAGATTTCGTGTACACCTATGAAACGTATACCAATCGACAGGGAAAATTATTACAAATAACATTTATAGATAGACAAAATGTCGTAAGTGATATACTTTTTGAGTTATTTCAGTCTGAATACTTATATATATATTTTTTTTCATTTGATTTTTAATGATGTTTTAATACAATTTAATTTTTATTTTATGTGTTCAGTGGATTATTATACCATTTATACCATTTGTGCTGTTATTTATAAATAAAACCAAATCGCAAATATGCTTAGAATGTTGCAGAAACAAAATCCTTTTCTTGATTTTGATAATCTTGATAGCATAGACGACGCAACATTTCAATACTTCATTGGTTTTAATAAAAGCAATTTTTTAGAGATTTTGCAAAACACACCGTCTCTAATTGAGTCAATCAAAAAACCTAATAGAGCTTTGGCAATGGTACTCTGCAAACTCCATACAGGTGACTCAAATGACAGATTGTCTCAATTGTTTCGCATAAGCCCCCAGCATTTAGGTCGCATGATGAAAAAAGTGCGAACATGTTTACTGGCAGACTTTGTTCCCCTACATTTGGGTCTATCATCAGCTGAAAACCACGATGAACTTCTCCGAAGAAAATTGGCCATACCGGATTTTTTATATACAGATTCCGAACATCCTAACGGCATGATTTTTATATGCGATGGAACTTACGTTTACGTACAAAAAAGTAGAAATTATTCCTTTCAGAAAAAAACATATAGCCTACACAAATATAGGAATTTATTGAAAATGTTTATGATCGTTTGTCCTGATGGATACATATTAGAATGCTTTGGTCCGTATGGAGCTGATCAATCTGATGCGTTCATTATGAGAAAGTTAATTCAAACTGAAGAGATTCGGAGGTTTTTTGAGAGTGGTGACATTTTTATTATAGACAGAGGTTTCTGCGACGTCATGGGTCTGCTTAGAGAGCTCGGGTATCGTGCATATATGCCAATTACAAGAAATAATAACGCGAGGCAACTGACCACCGAACAGGCGAACGAGTCAAGAAAGGTGACTATATGCCGTTGGGTAGTCGAAGCTATTAATGGGCATATTAAAAATCAGTTCCGTCAACTACGTCAACAATATTGTAACACAGCTGCGAGAAAGATGAAAGATGAATTTAGAATTGCTTGCGCGTTGTTGAATGCATTTGGTGCTAGGTTCCGGGATCACGTACTTGTAAATGAAATAATTCAAGAAATAAGAGTAAAGCAAAATGCGGCGAATGTTTTGCGGCCACTTGTCAACAGAAATAACAGACAATTAAATCGTCTTACTGCAGCATTCGAAAGAATGGATGCCATTCAAGGCGTAGATGACTTTCCCATTTTTACAATGAGTGATCTCATTATTATGGCATTAGGCACATACCAAATTGCCCAAGCAAGGAGCTACTACGGCGAACATATAAAAGGTGAGAATGGCGCATACATGATAGAAATATCGCGAGAAAATCGATTAAATCTTTTTTATGGCAATTCGTGGCTACTGCGAGCAAGGATCCACTCCCGGCATTCCGGATAACGAGTTTACTTCGTTTACATATTAATAAACAATGACTTTGAAGGCAGACGCAAAATCACAGGACATTATTGCTCTTGCATAGTGGGTAACAGAACTCTTGGTCGCTGTTCTCACGTCATGAGTGTGGTGTGGTTCATGGCATGGGCTCGGCACCAAGAAACACCTCCACTGCCGCCAGCGGCGTTCCTGGATTACGTCATAGTGAGGCATGACATTGAGAATGAGGCCAATGATGAGTTTTGATTGTTGCTTTTGTAGGTTGACTATTATGGGTGTTTAGCTTAAATAAATTCTTTTGTAGAGTTGTGATTTACATTTTATTTTTGTTTACTGAATAACGTGTTACCTAATAGTACGAAATACATATATTTTTTAATGCAAAAGTGTAAACATATTTAATAGAATATATTTTCTTAACGTAACTTGTTAAGCAGTAGTAGTATCTACGTATTTTTCTATTTTATTCCCGAGTTCACTGTATTATTAAATAAGTGTTTATGGATAATTCTCAAATATAACTAATTTTTTTTTTTTTGAATGTAATAAAGCTTCTGACCGATTAAGGCCACGGTGTCATTGTGATTTGTGATATATCAACTGCACAGAGCTTGTGTTAAAACTAAGTAATATATTTTTAACTAACCAATCTATGAGAATAGTTCTAACGGTAGAAAATAAATACAAGTTGTAACGTTTAAATACGCAAAACCTGAAATAAGTTTGTACAAATTACAATTTAAAACTAAATTACTTGGAAAATGTATATCATTTATCATTTAATATCATATATAATTTTGTCATGATAAAAATATGTTATTATTTAATAATTTAATTCATTAAATAAATAAAATAAACAATAAATTGTATTAAACGATCATAAAAAGTTAATTAAATGGAGAAATATATATATATATATTCAGACTGAAATAACTCGAAAAGTATATCACTTACGACATTTTGTCTTTCTATAAATGTTATTTGTATTGATTTTTTCTGTCGATTGGCATATGTTTCATAGGTGTACACGAAATCACGACTTTTTATGTACTTGCAACTTTAGGTATGCCAAGGAGGTTGGATGCTCTTTGTGCTACTCTCACAGACACTGCACTAGGTCCATAAACATCGCAAATTTTTTTCGCAACTTGCGTTGCATTTTTACCTTTTTTGTAGTAAAATTTTAAAATGTATCGAATTTCTTCATTAGATTCACTCATCTTGACAGTACGAAAAACAAATGAAAATCACACATTTTCCTAATTTGAATTTGGAATTATGTTCTTTAAAATTTTAACTTTCAATGATACCAAAACCAGCCAGATACAAATACTATAGCCAAAGTGATTTTATTACAAGTTCATACATACTATAATGCAAAAAGACTTTTTCCCCAACCTATTATGTTTTTCTTTCGCTTACAGTCCAGCATTACTGCATAAAAAATCGGTGTATCCCTACTGCCACTACTAACTGCCACTTGTGAAGCCAGATGTAAAAACAGTATGACTAATTTGAGCGATCCTTGCTGTGTAGTAGGACTCCTTCAGGATCTGCCTGAGTAGGGACCACCCTTCTTAAAAAAATTGCTGACAAATATCACCACGTCATTGGTGACGAGTTTCGGCAATATGCTATAACATAGGTATAGCATAGGTAGGGCGTGAGGAGGTTTAAAGTTCCTTTCCTTGCTTTTTCCCCATTTTTGAGCGCGTTTGCTTATTTATTTATTTAATCTGTAATGAAAATAGAATACAAAACAAACAAGTTAAGTGAGAGATGTTACACAGGATTCTTTATATCTAATATTGAAATGGACTTCCAGAAATTGCTTTCAGAGACGCGGCTCGTATTGAAATTAAATAAATTAATAGGTAGGTAGACTTATTAATATCGCTTATTAAAAAAAGTATTTGTTTAAATTTTTTTAGTTGAGATATATGACGATATGATTATTAATTGAAACCATTTTTACAGAATATTAACGATACTTTAATGCTAAAAATAACAATTATTAGCTATTCTCCACTATCAAACTCTTACGACTACACTCTATTATAGCTCTCAATAAAAAGCACAGAATACATAAACCTGAAGTCAATAATTAGTAGTTGGAATAATTGAACGATTTTTTTTTATTTTAAGAATTTCTTTGATTTATCGGAATTAATTTTACACTAAAAAACACGATCAAGATAAAAATATCCACTAAACGACTATGAACTCTATTAAAACATTACTTTAGTAATGATGTATAAAACTATAGGTAAAATATTTGTAGAAAGGTACCTTAGAAATGAAGAAGATTTAATACTATACCCTAAAGGCTAATGAGTACACTACGGTTTTATTACACAAATAAGTGTGTTTACGTTATATTTTATCTATTTCAACAGACACATTTAGCGGAAACCATTTATTAACTGCAAAATCTAAAATAAAGAAGATAACATTAAGAATCAAAATGCACTTACTTTACAAAACCACGGAAATGCCTAAACTGAACTAATAATCACTAAACTGACACATGTTTACTGGATTTTCACGATTTGTGTACGAAAATACGGCTGAAAAAAGTAGGGCAGGCTAAAGAATTTCTGTAAACGCGACGTTTATTGAAACGGCGCGGCGCGAGTTCTTACTACGCATGCGTGCAAACGCCCTAAATGAAAATCTGGAAATTTTCTGTCTTGCAGAGTAAATTGATCTTTCAATGTATACATTAAGGTGTGAAATGCAACGTTGAATTATAGCATACCTGAAAGCTTCTTATTTATGGGCAATTCCAATTTATGTAGGAATGAAAATTAATGAATATTATAAGCAGAATACCTTTTGGGAAATTTATACATAAATAAATCTCGATTCTAGTTAGCAAGTTTAAAAAGTTTTATACTTGTAAAAGAAAACCGTAAAGTATACCTACTTAAATACTTGAACTTTGGTCTTTAAAGGTAACATTGGCCGGAACAAAAAAAAAAACTAAATTGGCTCGTACCTCCAAAAATATGCGAGTTATGATTGTTTCTAAAACAGTGGTAGAAAGTAATTGACCATTGTTCATTTACTTTGTACTCACTAATATTATAAATCTGAAAATTTGGATGTAATGTTGTTCTTCGATCACTGCAGAACAGCTTAACGGATTTGGATGAAATTTGGCATAGTGAGAGTGTACAGTCATGAATGGCACATTCTTACCCCGATATTCCCACTAGATTCTAAATTGCGCGGTTACAATCGCGCGAAACAACTAAGTACCTAGTTTGCAATGTTTTTTTTTTTACGCCACCTTTTGTGAGAACGGAGTTATGAATTTTTCACATCTTTTAACATAAAAATATTTTACTCTATCTATTTACCTGCTTTAACTTAATTGCTGGCCGTTTATGTCCATATTCAACTGAATAATAAGGGACCTACGTAGCATTGACCCAGATTATTGAAATTTAGCAAGTAGTGAAACAAAGGAAATAATCCGAAATCGAATAATCAAAAAAGTTATTGAATTTATTTCATACAATTGATCACTAAAAGTTTGTCCTAAAATTGGTACAGAACCGTCGTAGCGCGAATTTGACTGATATTGGACCGGGTCATGAGTGAGCTATCGGATTTTCCCTCAACAAGATTTCCAGTAATAAAGTTATTTACATAAGGCGATAATTACCTGTATTTATTTATTTCAAGGCATAATAACAAATTGCAAACACTTTTACACAATAAGATTAAACTAAAGTTAGAAAATTACATTTCTGATTTACAATTCAATTATAATCATGCACAAATAATATAGAAGACATTTAAATTTAAGCTAGTAAACAATATTCAAGAAAAAAAAAACAAAGAACACAAACTACTTAGTTGCTTATAAATTACGAGCGTTTGCCCGCGACTTCGTACACGCATAAACTCAAAAGTCCTATTTTCCGTTCCCGTGGGAATTCCGGGAATTCCTTTCATTATACAAACAGACACTTATTGAGGAACCTTAATACCAAGTATCACATCCGTGCACTCAAAGAATAAGATTTTATCATACAAACTAAAACATCATATATTTCCCGTTCCCGTGGGAATTTCGGGAATTCCTTTCATGACACAACCAGTCTCTTTTTGAAGAATTTTTAAGCCAAGTATCATATCCGTGCACTCAAGGAATAAGATTTTTCATACAAACTAAAAAGTCCAATAATTCCCGTTCCCGAGGGAATTTCGGGAATTCCTTCCTTAGTGCACCCCTACATCCCCTAAAGAATGTATTTTCCAAATTTTAGCTCTCTACGCCCAGTAGTTACGGCTGTACGTTGTCTGTCAGTCACTCAGTCACTCAGTCACTCAGTACCTCAGTCACTCAGTCAGTAACGGAACAGTTTTATATATATTGATTTTTCAATATTTTATTTTTAAAAGAGGGTAGTAAATCATTAAACAAATCAATATCATCACTTAAACTATTGTATAATCGACATATTCTGTATAGGGGATTGTTGAAAGATACATTGTTGTTGGTTTTGGGTAAATCAAATAGTTTTTGATGTCGCACTGATCTTATAGGGACTCTAGAAAAATTGTGAATACTGTTTCCATCAATGTGATTATTTACAATTTTATATACCTAAATTAACTAGAGATGCTATCGACCGCCGTGAACATAAAGAGACCAGGTGGAAATGTTGTAATCTATCATCGTGTTCGGGAAGAGCAATTCTTTGCTTAGTTCTAGTACAAAGGGAGGTAACGGACAAACTTCACCTGAACGGATTCTATTCGGTTTCGATGCACAGCGTATATGGGATCCCAGATTGGACTACTTACAATATTCTAATGTGCTGCGCACTAGTGATGTGTAAAGTATACTTAAGCTACTAATATTCTTAAGGCGACATATTGAAAAAATGCATTGACTTTCATCGCAAACTATGAGAATATGACATGACGAGTGGATCTGACATTTTGATATGTGTAAATTCATATCTTTATCTATACTTTGCCTGCTCAAAAACATGATTTAATGATTTTGACTCGATAGTTTTATTTTTCGAAAACACGTCTAAAAACATACTTTTGTTAAAATTACTACGTAGTTATGCAATCCATATGCTTAGAATTTACTTAAATTCAATCTTCACATTATTGTTCGGACTTTGGTTGCTCAAAATTTACATAGCATTTACCGTTATTTTTTTATCGATTTTTGAAACGATTTCAATGTCTGAGCGGTGTCGATGGTGGCGATTTCTATGCAATACGCGACCTTATGTCGGCGTGTTAAGGTGCTAAGATTTCAAGAAAAAAACATTTCGATGTGTCGTCTTAAAAGGTTTTGCTGTCCTGATAATGAATCCGAGGAGTTTATTTGCATTTTTCACAATATTTTCGTAGTGCAAACGAAATGATAATTCACTGTCAAAAGTGATTCCTAGGTCTTTGATTGTGCTTACTTTATGTAACTTAGTATTTTTGATTTTATTAGTATACTTAATCAAGATTATTTATCTTTCTAGAAAAACTTATGACCTTGCATTTTTCAACAATGGGCTTTTTTCAAGATGCCCTTCCAATATATTTACAACAAAAGGAACCAGTCAAACCACTATAGGTAGGTATCTCAGGAATTTGGTGCATACTAAAGTTATAAATTAGAAGATTTAAATAGATCTGTTTTTCATTGGTGATTAAAACCGACCTCAATCTCAACTGATGGTAAGTGAAGGCGACAAAATATTGATTTGAAATGGTGATTTTTGGCGGCAGATTTTATATGACGACGGGTGGTCGCTAGCCGGGTGGACACCGAAGGGACCAAGGGGAGGCCACTCGGCTTAGTTGCCTTATATGACACGCTTATCTATCGTTAGTGGTGCATTGGTTTAGTGTCCGCTGTTATAAATCGTTAGTGGTGCACTGGTTAAATGTTCGCATTTATCCATCGTAAGTGGTGCATTGGTTAAATGTCCTCTATCCAGACGAAGCCGGAAGGGGTCCTAGCACCAAGCTGGGCCACTTAGATTAGTCGCCTTTTTCAACACGCTTATCCGTGGGAGGTAGGATTACTCCAAGCCGACCCTTTAGCGGACAACAGCGTATCAACTGATATCAACAATAGGTAATACTTATTACCATAACCATCATACCAATATCGACTGTTTTGCCAATATCGGCTGTATCGGAGACAAAATAGCAATTCGAAAAGTAAATCTTTCTGTTCCTCGATAGAAAATATTTTCGTCGCCCGTCCCTGCCACCTCTGCGGAAGTCTAATGGTTCTCTGGACCACCTGTTACAGAAAAAGCTGATTTTTTTGCTAATTTCTCTGCAAGAAACTCTCCCCTAGATAGCCAAGGAAAAGTCACAACCCAATTATCACATCTAGGACCTAAAATAGGTGACGTGCATATTCACCAAAAGGAGCCTGTGGCATGCTTGCCGCACATAAACGAGAACAAGGCTATACCATATATATTCTAGTAGTGGAATACATATCTACTCCGCTCTGCAGCTGAGTTTTCTCGTAGTTCAACACGATTCTATCTACTCTCATTTGAATACGTTCTTTCTATAATTATTTCTAGATGGTCGTATTTAGACCATCTAGAAATGCTGGAGTCCGGAAAATTATTAGCAATGGCAACCTTACAAATAAAACGAGCATTGACGTCAGGTTGCTTGTTTAAATAAATAATGTCTAAAAAAATAAATCAAACTGACAAACCGATTATGACGTTAGCTTGTGTTATGGGGACAGCACAGCGGAACTATAAAAAATAAGGATAGCATTTAATCTTACAACTGTAAATCCACATTTTTCTATCAAAGTATTCGAAATTGCTAACAAAAATACTGAATTGCACACTAAATTTGCGCATCAAATAAACCAAATATACCTACTACACTGTTTGATGTTTAAAGCTAAACTATTTTACTAGATTACTATCTGTTAACTTATAGTAAAACTAATTATCCTTTTAGTGCAACGAAACATTTAACCGGTTTTTTTTTGAAATACGTCACCTATTAAATTTTAAAGATAACCTAACCTAACCTGAGCTAACATACCTATTAGTAATTTTGTATTACAGCAAAGTACTGTTGGTAAGTAATTATCTTATTATTTTCTGATAAGCATGTCGGGATTGTTGACAGGGTTGACTGTGATAGCTGGCCGGGTTTATGGCGCTTCGCCGGCCGCTGCCGCGGCACCGCTCGCTTCGCTCGCTCGGCTTGCGCACGTATATAACTATATGCAACCTAACATGCTCCTCCTCGCTGCGCTCGTCGTCGCACCTAACCGTACCGACACTACCGACTCCGTCTTCCGGTGCGGGGGACCTTCTCGAGGCCTATAAAACATGCATTCTTTGTTATGCAATTTTAGATAATGATTTTAGTAATTCGGTGGTAATATTGGATAATTTAGTGTGCAAATCAGTATTTTTGTTATACGGCGAGTAATTTTGTTTTAGAATGCTTATATCTGTGGTTTTAGAAGGATTTTCGTAGTAAAATTATATAAATAAAGTCGCTAACTTTGATATATTTTAGACATTTTCTTATACTACACATTTAGTTATACAATTATTTGATTTGATAAACAGTCATTTATTTGATATGCTGGTACATTATTAGTGGATAAATGTTGTTTGCTTAAATTTTAAATAGAGGTGCAATAAAAAATTCCCCAAAAAATAATAGGTGAATATATCAAGAACCATACCAAAAAGTTGAAAATAGTCCTTTGACAGTTCGCTTTGGGTACGAGTTGTCAACATCAATATTATTTGAAACGTCTTACATATGTTTTATTAATTGTTATTAACTATAAAGGTCCACAAATAGTTACTAAATTAAACGCTGAAATATTATGTATGAATTCTCTAAACGTCAATGTCATTTATCATCTTCAACGTTTCAATAACGTCAAAGTCAAGAAAATCAATCAATCGAAGTCGGGTTCGGACGGAAGAACTGTGGTGGACGGAAGGGACTGTTTGGGTTATTTTCGTGAAAGAAAGAAGCCCTTTGTGAAAAAGAAACAGTGAATTTAATCTTTCATTATGATTTTGTTCGTATTTTGTGTGAAAGCGTGCGTGCACCAAAACAGAAAAGCAGCGAAATAGGTCTATTAAAACGGCCAAGTCCTCGCTGATTTTAGCGCACTTGTTTTTACAAAATTCGGGGTAAAGATCATGTTGAAATTTAAAAAAATGGGTTCAGATAAAGTTCCTCTTCTTCTTATTACCGCTAATGTTGGTTCCATCTTCGAAAACGTAAGTAGAAACCTATAAAGAACCTTAATACTATGCGAAGTGCAACTCTAATGTTGGTATTGATTTATGCTGTTCTATTTTTGAACCTACTGATTCTAATGTGGTATCGTAACTATCATATTTTATTGCCTATCTCACTCTTCAAAACTTTGCGTGAATTAAAATAATAAGTTATTAATTGTAAAGTCAAAACTTAGGTAATTAAGCACTTAACTTATTTAAGATTTAACATTACATTTGAAATTATCATATCAACCTTCTATTACATGGCAAACTATTGCCCTATATAAATTGTTAATAATATCATATTTGCTTAATAATGTTGTAAACTCAATAATCACCATAATTATTTGTAGTTGACTTTATACAGAACCTGTCCTATAATTTAAATTTAAATGCTATTTGTATTCCTAAGTAATATTAGAACTTTGTTGTACTATCAGTCTGATAAGAAACATAATTATAGCAAAAAGGTAAATAGTTATTTTAATAGTTACTTACCTATTTTTAATGCAGACATTGTTGCTCTAATAATGATAATGCAAGAAGTATTGTATAGAGACATTTCTTGTAAATTTACACTTTTTACTTTAAAATTTACAATATTATAAAGGTTAAAATGTCTACCATGAGTTTCCCCATTTTCAATAATCTTTAAAATTTGTAATTTGGTTTAACAAAATAACTGTATTAATATCACTTCCTTCTAAAAATTTTTCATTACCAATTTGAATCTAATTTGAATGAGACTCCCAGTCTGCTAAACCTGAAAAGTCAATGTAATCTCTTTCTCACTAATAACTGTGAGACCTAAGATTCAGAAAACTTTAAAACATATTTAGCTTTTCTTGTATTGTACTTAACTAGGTACTTAAATATTTCATATGAAGTAAATAAATCACCTTGCGTATAGGAAAACCTTAATAAAGTGTCTATCAAACAAAAAATCTATAAATCTAGGACTGTAAAGAGATAATAATCTTACTTATTGTAAAATAATCTTTTTACACCAACACCGTTTAATAAAATTCTATATTATTGCAGCCTTCCGTAATGCTACCAATTTGGACTTCTGAATTCCTCCAAGCTGTCTCTCGAATGGACCCCAAGTTCATAGCTCTACATCTTCAAGAGGTTGGCGGGAAAGCTTATGAGAAATCAATGCAATATGTCAAAGATTTCGTGCAGAGGCTTATGGAGTGTCCGGAGCTGCGGCTTTATGATAAGATTAGGATATACTTGGATGAAGACTTTAGTTCACCAGAGAAATTCACTGTGAGTATTCATTTGTTGTCGCCCTTTAAATAGTAAGAGCCTATTTCTTTTTTTTTTCTTGATGTTAACCAAGGAGTTTTAAGCTTAGGACTTATTTTCCATATACAACCTTCTTCTACTAAACAATATACATTGGACTGCATGGCTTCCATTATTTTATTTTAACAGTACACAGAGTGGTTTATTGCAAAGTGAAAATTATAGGAAAATTTGATATTTTATAGAACAGAAATATTAGTTTGATAGAAACCAATAGAATCTATAGCAAAGTTATAATGGAAGTTAAAATATAGTGCGGAAGTTGTTAACAACTCTTGATTTTCTCCAAGTTATGTGGTGCAGTGTTTATAACAACAAGCAGGGCCTTATAGTTGGTCACTAAGCCAGGGTGTGGTTTACATAATGAAGGCATCAACACAACAGAAAATATTTAACTATGTCTCCATCCAGCAAAGTTTTCTTAAAACCCGTTTATATTTATACAATTGACAAAATCAATCATGCAGCATGAAGAATTTATAGCTATAATCAACCCACTAAGTGTATGGTGATTCCATATGACTAAAACATTGAGGAAAACTATACTGGTCCAATTCCATTGTAAGTTGTATTGCGTGAGTGTGGGTATTAAGATGATTTACAAATGCAGTGACCTTATGAATATGTCATCAACATATTACTTGTGGATCTTCGGCACTAGTGTTTTGCTAGTCTAAATACATATAGATATACTTCCAGTATGAACACTCTATTCCTGGTTCATTCGGCATCTCATGGATAGAGCTGTTACATCTTAATCTCCAATACCGCTTTACATCAGTTGTAGTGTATGTTTCATCTATTGCTCATTAAAGAAAATACTAGCAGTTGCCCGCACCTTTGCTCGTTTTAAAGTTTACATAATATGTAGGATCTCGCATTTTGAAGAGCAATTGTGTAAAAAGGGTTTACTGAGCCATAAAAATACCACGCCATCTAGTATCAAAGCTTAAAATTAATCTCTTGAAACGGATCTATCCCGTTAGAACCAGTATTTATTTCGGGATAAAAAGTAGCCTGTGTGCTATTCCGGACGATGAACTATTTGTGTGCTAAGTTTCATTACGATCCGTTCAGCCATTCTGCCGTGATTGAGAAACAAACAGGTATACATACATCCATCCAAACTTTCACATTTATAACATTACGCACTGACTGATGAATTTGGGTCTCATAGTGACTATGAGATCGAAAACCACACAGTATTTTGAGGGTAGTTTAACAGACCCAGTGGTAAATGGAACAGAGACTCATTCCTACGTGACAAAACGTCATAATCTTTTAATTTCAAAGTATACAGAATTCATATTATCTGTATTGAAGGATTCATAAAACTGTTTACGAAGTTTATTTATAGGTATCGTGTGCGATATTTTTCGGATGACGAATTATTTATAGTTCACGTTTGTACTGACGATATAGTAATACCACAAAGTAGATAGTTTCAGAAGGCCGACTGAAGCTGAGGTTGGGTTTAATTACCCAATAAACGTTGTTAGAGCTCAATTGAAATTTATCAAATACATCGCACCTAAAGTCTACTTATAGGTATTGTTTATTAGATGAATTTAAATAAAAAAAATATCCAGACAGACACTCCAACTATGTGGCCCCGAAAGCTTTTTTATAATAGCTTGTGTTATGAAAACCACACAGAGGTACTATTATACACCCAGACACGAGCCATCAGTGCGAGCATGTAAAAACTTAAAAAAACATTATTAAACATTGCAATGCGTCAGTTAAACTGGAATTCACAATTTCTGAAAAGAAATTGGTCTCGGGTGGTCTTAGCTGCAAAGCTATACCATTAGATAGACGTTAGCAATATAACGGCAAAATAAAAATGTGGTAGCTCAGTGGAAGAGCACTCGTCCGGAAAACGAGGGTTCCCAGGTTCGAGTCCTGGCCGAGTAGTTTTTATTTATCACATTTTTCGGTTATTTAAGAATAATTGAAATCTATCCATTGCCGCACGGCCAGCTTAAATAAATGTGTGTCTTGTTAATTTTGAATATTTGTAAACATGTTGTACTCTTAAATAACTGTGAAATAAAAAAAAATACAATGTTACTAAAAACTTGCAACCGACTCCATACTATATGAACATTCGTAAACATACAAGTTGATAAAGTTCTGTGCTCGCACCGCAGTTACGCAAAAGTTCATTTCCTTAATTACCCGGCTGGGAGTCGCACCCAGGACCGCAGTCGAACACTCGACACATGTACCGAAGGCACCCAGATCGAGGGGTACAAACCTGTGAAAAAATGAAATTGAATCTGAATTATATGCCTTCGACATTGAGTTAAAAATGGGTTGGGGAAATTTGACAATTTCGTAACGCTTGATCTGCTGCCTTCTGTAGCACAGAGGCCGTCAACGCAAATTCGTATTAAAAAGTATATACCTAAAGCATGGTATTTGTTTGGCACTTCCTAATGGGATTCATTTGAACTGATTCCGGGAAATAGATGGAACGTGCATCTTGTGCAGTCGGCGCCTGTAGCTACCGCTCGACACCCGACACTTTTTTTATGGTTTATATGGTTATTCGTCGATCCTAAACTATTTTATGGTTTTTGTCCATTAGGCCGAGAATTTGCCACACTTGTTTTCAAATCAGAAGTGACTCATCGCTCGTGGTTTCGGTTTGGCAATACGGCTAACTCGAAATATTTCATTGTAAATATTGTAAATATGTTTGTTTATTAGGGATGTAACCACATGTGGATATGCGACTATAACTATGCCAAATTTCGTCCAAAGTCGTTGAGCAGTTTTGTCGTGATTGAGGAACAAACAACTATTCATCAAAACTTTCACATTTATAAAATTAGTAAGATGTAGAGAGTAACAACTTTTAACCCACGAAACTTGGTAATTTATTAATGTACAGAATGCAGCATATCAAGCGTTACACACCTGCCAAATTCCCACAACAGATTTTTAAGTAAATGTCGAAGGTATAGAGTTCAGATTCAATTACAATTTTCTGACAGGTTTCTGTACCTAATGTATGGTAGACATTTTCAGAGATAGCGCGTTCAAACATCCAAACCCTTTAACTTCATAAGTATAAATATAGATGGTTATCTAATCGCCCAATTACTTTTCAACTAATACCTACGTCATTCGACAATAACCGTTAAATCAATTTAGGAAGCTCTATTTCTCGGCGTGCATACCACAACATTTAAACCAAAGACATCACGCACAGATTACATATGTTATTGTATAACTTTTCCTCATGCTGTTTTCCTGTTCGTATTATTTTTTAATTGTAAAATTTTCTCGTATTGCGTAGGTCGGGTAATTAAGGTGGAACTCGTTGGAGTAAATTATCCTAGTAAACATGACAAAAAATATTTTTTGTACCGTAATTGTTAAAGTTTAGTGCCTATTTTACCTTGAATGGTTATGATTAATCGATGATATAGTATTGAAATTTAATCATCGAAATGCTGATCGAATTTCTAGGATTGGTCTTGTACGTGAAGGTTTTCGGAAAGCGTCTAATTTGCATTTTTATTTTGTTTTATGGAGTCAGTCGCGTACAAGCAAACGCTTCCGTGCCTATATAAATTTTCGATGTTTTATTATTTTCACATGTAACCTATATTGCATAGGTAGGTACTGAAAAAGAAAACATTTTCGAACAGCTTAAAATTTAAACTTCTTTTATTAAGGATTTTAATTTATTTAATTTTTATTCACAATGCTTTCGAACAGTTGAAGATAGGAAGGAAGGAGAATTGTCCTTTTTTGGCAATTTTTTATTTCAAGATATTCGAGTAAATTTTTTTTGGATATTTATTTCAATACAATATGCTATTTAAAACTATAGCCTACGCTATTAACCCCAATTTTCAATGTCAAGCCTACATTCGACGTTAGTTCGACGTTAGTTTCCAGTTTCAAGTCGATAGTTCGTTGATAGTTCAAGAACGTTGCCAGCGATAAGTCCGCCATTGCCTAACCTACTTTAAAGTTTTTCCTTTTGTGACTTATGCTTTGAATAATATATTATAATTTTAGTTACTCCTGATATATTAATTCTTATGAGTTCTACGCCGATTTTGATCATCTTGCAGCAGACCTAGAATGTTGCTAGCTGCTTTGAATGTTCGTTTTCTACATCGATGACAGTTTTCAATGCTATATAATGATATTAAACCCTGAATTTCAAGTATAGCCTGATTTTCCTGACCAATCCAGTCCTGGTAGTTTCAACCGTCGAGGTAATATATTATGTTTCTTTTGGATGCACGTGTAACACCTTGCTCTTCATTGTCAGACGTGAAAACAAGTGAATGTGGTATCACTCAGTATCAATATGAACTCACCTTATATGTATACTCTGTCCTAAGTGTGCTTATTTACTTACTAGCTGTTTCGCGCGGTTTTTCCGGCGCAATTTCGAATAATGGGATAAAAAGTAGCCTATGTGATATTCCAGACTATCACTATGCCAATTTTCATTCAAATCCGTTGTACCGTTCAGCCGTGATTGAGGAAAAACATCCATACATCCATAATTCGTCTAAACTTTCACATTTATAATATTAGTAAGATTGTTTGTATTTTAACCCCTGGTAAGCCTAGCAAACCTAGCAAAAATCCAACAAAAATTGATCATTCGTTACATCCGCTACCCTTTTTCACCCCCGTAACTAGAGGTTGATTTCTTAAAAATCCTGAATTTCGTGTTTATGAATTCCTAACCAAATAGCTAACTTCGAATTTTTTTGTCAGTTAAACTTATAAACTGCCGAATTTTCATACAAAACGTCCCCCTTTATAACTCGATAAGGGCCAATTGACAAATTATTTTCTCAACTGAAGTAAAATTTCAAAATTTTAATCCTACTAGATTGGACTGTGATGTAATATGTCAGTCACAAGGTCAGTTGTCCTTTTCTTATATTCAGATATAAGGTTTGGTCGACGAGGTTATTTCGTTGCACACGAAAGCGGAAATCGCAACTCAAACAAGACATAATATCGTTATCGATAGACAGCTAAATGATTGAGATGATTTAGAGTCAAAAATCTTTCATTTAGGGCCAACGTGCCGGTCTATGTCCACACACGAGGCGTTTTTATATTCCCGCGTCTGCGTCAGGGCACGTGTGCGTTTTACTGCATCGCCGGCTTTGCTATGGGACTATATGACGACCGGCTGGTGTAGCGGTAACATACATTGCCTTCTATGCCAGAGGTCCTGGGTTCGAATCCCGGCGGCGGCGGATATTTGTGTGATGAACTGATGAACACAGATATCAGTCGTCAAGTCATGGATGTTTATGTTTAATTAAGTTTATTCTAATAAAAAATATGTATTTATTCCATAACGTCACGCCTGTATTCCTTATGGGGTAGGCAGAATACCAGAGGTTACAAGACCATCTGATGTCACGTTTGATAAATTTGGAGGTATTATAAAGATGGAGAGAGACTATTGTGTGACAGGGGGTCAGCCTATCGCCCACAAACACGCCTTTAAAACCTCAAAATATGTATGTTTATATATTTTTTAAGTGTGTCAGTTATGTAGTATCCATAAGGCAAGTTCTTTAAGAAACTTAGATAATGTTGTGTGAGTGTCAGAAATATTTATTATCCGCTGGTTTAGAGTAAAGCCGGCGATGATACGAAAATGCGCGAAGCCCCGCGCGACTCGCCGCCTGTTCGTAAACGTGCCCCAAGGCAGCGTTGGCCCTTAGGGACAAGAAACATACCTAGTTTGCTTTGAACTTTATGTCAGGTTACTACGCGATACGTAGGACATTAAACAAACCCAACCATATAACCTTGAAAGATTTTTGTAAAATGCGACCTATTTCCTTTGTTAATTGTCAATTAAAATTCATATGTTTTAAACATGCTGTTCATTGAATAAAGTATAAGATTCAAGACGCAAGATTTACTGCATACCTGCTAGTGTTTACTGAGTGGTTGAACTTCAAAAGAAATGATACATATTAAATCCTCCCCATTTCATCTCTATATGAACTTTAATTATTACCAATGCGAAATCTCAATCGTATATAACACGCACAAGGGTTAAATGTCTTTTATACTCTTTTTTATTGTTGACTAACCAATCGACCTCAATCTAACTAATCTGATAGTAGGTGAAGACGAGCTCGAAGACAGCACCTATGTTTATGAAGTTACTCATAAAGTTCTTCATAAAGTATTACCGGAACACAACGCCGCTGGAGCGGTGATATATGGCAGTAGATTTTCTATGAATGGTGGTCGCTAGCCAAGACTCCAAAGAGTTCCTACCACCAAGCGGGGCCAGTAGAATTCCTTGTCTATTATGACACGCTTTGTCAAGGCGCTAGGGATTTCTAAGCCGGTCTATCTAATCCATAAATAATAAATAAATAAAATCCCCAGACAATCACACCAACTACATGGCACCAAAGTAAGCGTAGCTTGTGTTATGGGATACCATGTCGTGAATTAGGGGGGAAACTAGAATATAAATTCATAAACAGATAAACACCCAGACCTGGAACATTTTTTTTCTTGTTCCATGTGGGAATCGAACCCGCAGTCACTGGCGTCTGAGGCAGACAGGTTTACCCCTTCGCCAAAGTGGTCGTCGAATAGGTCCACGTATTAAATAAGAAAAAATATACCTATTGTAACATTAAAATTCAGAAAAAAAGGATTTACTACTTTCATGTGATTTCATGCGTTTGTTGATAACTTACTTTCCAACAAAAATCACTCATTAGGCTAAAGTACAGCCGGTGCCGAAATATTCAATAAACTTCGCAGCACGAGATAACCCAGTTAAGCTTGATTGTCCATTGTAGCATCAATTAGTTTTGGGTAATTTCGTTTCCAGCAAAATTGAATTATTTCGCCCACGTATGACCTAATTCGTTAGAAGCTCAAGGTCCCATTTATCGTATGTACTTATACTAATGATGTACTTGTATGCTGCAGTTAAACTGCCAAATTATGCACCATTTAAATGGATACTCATATTAAAACTTTTTTGAGCAACTCTAATAACTAAGGTAACCTCATGTTATGCAATTATTACTCCCCAAACAACAAGATCCATTTTTAACCTTGATATAAATCCGATTGTTACTGTGGAAGTTTTTATAGATCAAAAAAACAATCATTGCTAAAAATTTTATTGCTATCCTTAGGTGCTCTGAAAATACTGATCAATTAGCACTAATTCAGCTTGGTAGTTTATGGCGTAAAGCTCTGCATCACCTGGTGGAGAGACTCATTGCTCTGCAAGGGTTTTTGAAAAAATAAAAGTGATACAGACCTTTTTAGGGTAGCCCTAAAAAAGTCTGTATCGTGTCATAATAGACAAGGAATTCTACTGGCCCCGCTTGGTAATAGGAGCTCTTTGGAGTCTTGGCTAGCGATCACCATTCATAGAAAATCTACCGCCATATACACCTCCAGCGGCGTTGTGTTCCGGTAATACTTTATGAAGAACTAGTAGTTTCATAAACATAGGTGCTGTCTTCGAGCATGTCTTCACTTACTATCAACAATTAAAAAAAAGACTATAAAAGTCATTTAACCCTTGTGCGTGTTATATACGATTGAGATTTCGCATTGGTAATAATTAAAGTTCATATAGATACGAAATGGGGAGGATTTAATATGTATCATTTCTTTTGAAGTTCAACCACTCAGTAAACACTAGCAGGTATGCAGTAAATCTTGCGTCTTGAGCCTTATACGTTACTAGCTTTATCCCGCAACTTCGTATGCGCTTAACTACCCTTCTCGTGAAAATTTCAGAAACTATACAACCAGACACCCACTGCAAAGAACCTTTATACCAAGTATCAAACCCTAAAAATCATATAATTCCCGTGCCCGTGGGAATTTTGGGAATTTTTTTCGTAACACAACCAGTCACTCTTTGAAGAACCTTCATGCCAAGTATCTCATCCTTACGCTCAAGGAATAAGATTTTTCATACAAACTAAAAAGTCCAACACCTTCCCGTGGGAATTCCGGGAATTCCTTCCATAATACAAACAGACACTTATTGAGGAACCTTTATATCAAATATCACATCCGTGTACTCAAGGGATGGGATTTTTTCATACAAACTAAAACATCATATATTTCCCGTTCCCGTGGGAATTTCGGGACTTCCTTTCATAACACAACCAGACACATATTAAAAAACCTTTACACCAAGTTTAACATCGGTGCACTCTAGGAATAAGATTTTCATACAAACTAAAAAGTCCTATATTTCCGGATCCCTTGGGAATTTCGGGAATATTTTTCGTAGCACAACCAGTAACTCTTTGAAGAACCTTCATGCCTAGTATCACATAAGTACACTCAAGGAATAAGATTTTTCATACAAATTAAAAAGTCCAACCCCTTCCCGTGGGAATTTCGGGAATTCCTTCCATAATACAAACAGACACTTATTGAGGAACCTTTATATCAAGTGTCACATCCGTGCACTCAAGGGATGGTATTTTTGCATACAAACTAAAACATCAAATATTTCCCGTTCCCGTGGGAATTTCGGGAATTATTTTCATACAACCAGACACATATTGAAAAACCTTTATACCAAGTTTCACATCGGTGCACTCAAGGAATAAGATTTTTCATACAAACTAAAAAGTCCTATATTTCCCGTTCCCATGGGAATTTCGGGAATTCCTTCCTTAGTGCACCCCTACATCCCCTAAAGAACGTATATTCCAAATTTCAGCGCTCTACGCCCAGTAGTTACGGCTGTACGTTGTCTGTCAGTCACTCAGTCACTCAGTACCTCAGTCACTCAGTCAGTAACGGAACAGTTTTATAATATTGATGATTGATTCAATGATTCAATGAACAGCATGTTTCATCATCATCATCATCATCTTAGCCCGCGCTAGTCCACTGCTGGACGTAGGCCTCTCCCAACGTTTTAAACAGCATGTTTAAAACATATAAATTTTAATTGACAATTAACAAAGGAAATAGGTTGCATTTAAAAAAAAATTATAGCTATCCTTTGGTGCTCTGAAAATACTGATCAATTAGCCCTAGTTCAGCTTGATAGTTTATGGCGTAAAGCTCTGCATCACCTGGTGGAGAGACTCATTGCTCTGCAAGGGTTTTTGAAAAAAATAAAAGTGATACAGACCTTTTTAGGGCTACGTCTGTATCTCGGCTAAAAGTTCATTGGCAAGCTTTGGCGTACAGTTTTATCGAAACAGTGGAAAACTTTGACGTACGAGCGGAAACTAGGGCAGCGTTCAATTAATAGTTGAGTCTGTTGTTTTATTGATTCATAGTATTTATACTTGTTTATTTTTATTTGTCAGTTTGGGTTGACCATGAGGTGTCATTACACACCTCATGGTAAGTGATGAAAAGTCGATAAAATCCCATGCCGGGTCAGCTTCAGATAGAAATAGTTCTTGATATAATATTTGTGATATTTGACGGCGGGTAAACTACAAACGATTTCTAAGAAAAATCTGGCGTTTTTTAAAGAAACTAACGAAGATATAAAAGTGCCTAAGATGGTCCAGGGTGTATGTGTTGACCCCTATCAATTGCTTTTATGGTCCGACATTAATTTCTGTAAGATTTTTTTAAATAGATCGTCACATCAGGGTCATAGGTTTTATTGCGTTTTTGTAGGCGATAGGCTCACCCCTTGTCACTACAATAATCTCCATCCTTCATTATAATACCTCTTTCAAACGCCTCCCCCATAAGGAATAGCGTGAAATTAAGTCACATTATTCAACACACGTTTATTTCACACTGCCTGCGACGACGCGCCGCTATCTTTAATGACCAATCAGGCATTCACTGATTGACAACCCTACGTGACCGTGACGTCACTGCTTTGTTTCCCCCAGTAATGAGATGGACAGACCGCTTTCAATGGAATTCTGAACGCCATTGTATCATCTTGACGTCAGCCTGTTTTGTTCTGTCGTCTGTAGGAGTTTTAGGCGTTTCGAAGTTGTATGAGAGTTGGTGGGTATTGTTTAGTTTTGGGTAGCTTTGTATAAACTTCCGTTAGCTTATATGTTCTTACAAGTACTCGTCATTCATATAATGGTATGGTTTGAAGGGGTACAATAAGAAAAACAATAACAAAAGCAAATGCCAATTTTTCAATTATCCCAAACTAATTTATGTTTGTGTTTTGGAGACCTGGAAAGGTTATCCTAGTATACATCCAGACCCGATCCATACAATTACCTTTTCGAAACTGGCCTAGTCGTGACTCGAACTTAAAATCTCTTAGACTGCAACTGCAAACAGTTTCTTGTCGACATTTCATACTATACTTTATTTTTTTCTCTTTTTTGTAACATATTTTTATTGTTTCAGTACTAACTATAATATTATTGAGTAAAAAAATAAATATAAATTTTAATTGACAATTAACAAAGGAAATAGGTTGCATTTAAAAAAAAATTATAGCTATCCTTTGGTGCTCTGAAAATACTGATCAATTAGCCCTAGTTCAGCTTGATAGTTTATGGCGTAAAGCTCTGCATCACCTGGTGGAGAGACTCATTGCTCTGCAAGGGTTTTTGAAAAAAATAAAAGTGATACAGACCTTTTTAGGGCTACGTCTGTATCTCGGCTAAAAGTTCATTGGCAAGCTTTGGCGTACAGTTTTATCGAAACAGTGGAAAACTTTGACGTACGAGCGGAAACTAGGGCAGCGTTCAATTAATAGTTGAGTCTGTTGTTTTATTGATTCATAGTATTTATACTTGTTTATTTTTATTTGTCAGTTTGGGTTGACCATGAGGTGTCATTACACACCTCATGGTAAGTGATGAAAAGTCGATAAAATCCCATGCCGGGTCAGCTTCAGATAGAAATAGTTCTTGATATAATATTTGTGATATTTGACGGCGGGTAAACTACAAACGATTTCTAAGAAAAATCTGGCGTTTTTTAAAGAAACTAACGAAGATATAAAAGTGCCTAAGATGGTCCAGGGTGTATGTGTTGACCCCTATCAATTGCTTTTATGGTCCGACATTAATTTCTGTAAGATTTTTTTAAATAGATCGTCACATCAGGGTCATAGGTTTTATTGCGTTTTTGTAGGCGATAGGCTCACCCCTTGTCACTACAATAATCTCCATCCTTCATTATAATACCTCTTTCAAACGCCTCCCCCATAAGGAATAGCGTGAAATTAAGTCACATTATTCAACACACGTTTATTTCACACTGCCTGCGACGACGCGCCGCTATCTTTAATGACCAATCAGGCATTCACTGATTGACAACCCTACGTGACCGTGACGTCACTGCTTTGTTTCCCCCAGTAATGAGATGGACAGACCGCTTTCAATGGAATTCTGAACGCCATTGTATCATCTTGACGTCAGCCTGTTTTGTTCTGTCGTCTGTAGGAGTTTTAGGCGTTTCGAAGTTGTATGAGAGTTGGTGGGTATTGTTTAGTTTTGGGTAGCTTTGTATAAACTTCCGTTAGCTTATATGTTCTTACAAGTACTCGTCATTCATATAATGGTATGGTTTGAAGGGGTACAATAAGAAAAACAATAACAAAAGCAAATGCCAATTTTTCAATTATCCCAAACTAATTTATGTTTGTGTTTTGGAGACCTGGAAAGGTTATCCTAGTATACATCCAGACCCGATCCATACAATTACCTTTTCGAAACTGGCCTAGTCGTGACTCGAACTTAAAATCTCTTAGACTGCAACTGCAAACAGTTTCTTGTCGACATTTCATACTATACTTTATTTTTTTCTCTTTTTTGTAACATATTTTTATTGTTTCAGTACTAACTATAATATTATTGAGAAGGTTTACAGTTTTATTGAGAAGGCTTTAGTCTGTCATACAAGTTTTGCTTTAGGCTTCTCAAAGAATCATGGAACGAATCTAAGTCATGAAATTGTTTATTATACTAGTCAACACTGCGGTACAAAAAGTTATTGCGACAGTAGTTTTTACGAAGATTAGGAGAAATATGGAAATGACCTTCAAATATGTGATGTGATGTTTTCTGCAAAGTAACGCCTGATTCAGTCACTTGAATCTTGAATCACTTGAATCACTTTTTTGCTTGGTGGTAGGATCCCTTCTGGGTCCGCCTGGCTAGCGACCACCCTTTATATAAAGTCTGCCGCCAAATGTTACCGCTCCGGCGGTAATGTGTTCCGGCAATATTGTATAAAGAGCCAGTTCCTTCCTAAACCCGTGTGCTTTCATCTTCGACCTCATCGTCACTTACCATCAGGTGAGATTGAGGTCAAACGCGGGTTTAGTCACTTATAAAAAAAAAAACTTGATAATTTCATATGTAAAGGCTGAAATACTCCCGTTCACAATTTTAATCCTAACTTTTTAATATATTCATCATAAGATTCATTATCTTTAGAAAGGGGATATTTACCACGTTACGATTTATTTGGAGCTATCGAGCGCCATGATCAGTCTTGTACCGCCTTGATTATGGCGCTTGCAACAGTACCAAAAACATGCTTAATGTACCATTTCTAAAGTTAATATGAATGATAGTTTAAAAGCTTAATCTTACTAATATTATAAATGTGAACGTTTGGATCAAAGGATGTACCTATGGATGTTTGTGCCTCAATTACGAATAATCGAATTTCGATAAAATTTGGCATAGTGATAGTGTACTTTTTATGCCAATATGCGTGCGGGATTAGAAATCTTGCGAGTAAAACCTCGCGGAACATCTAGTTTATGTCTTATTTATAATTCCCTTTATTTTTCTAGGCTCTTGGCAATATGTACTTCGCGCACTCCTCGCTGACAGATCTCAAGATGTGGGACTTCGAGCTCAAGGCATACGTGGAGGTGCTTGGCAAGGAGGTCCATAGCGGGAATATTGAGAAAGTCACTACCAAGGAGAAGGCGAAGTTTCCGCAGCACTTCTTTCCTGAGGTAAGAAATGTCTTAACTTTTGTTTACTATATCCGTGGTTGACCTGAATCTAAGTGAGGCATACGGGTGTAGCGGGGAACTGCCGGACTGGTGTTATTTGGTGGTACAATTATACGAAGGTTATACAATTATCGCCAACCAGACGGATCCTGTAGAATCCCTACCACCAAGTGGGCGTCGTCTTCCTTTAAGATATGCTCGTCCAGGAGTGGGAAGCCGACCCTACGCGGCAATTTAATATTATCCTGCGAAAGGTCAACAAAATTTAAATGCATCTTAAATCATGAAGTGGCATGAAACTCAACAGCAATCATCGTCATATACAGTGTGTCTGGTCACCGGTGTCCGAGCCGTTAAGGCGAAGTAATATAAATTTTATCGACAAAACCACAGTAAAAAGGCATTTTGCCCCTACTGTTTAGAAACGGCGGCCATTTTGATTTTTTCTTTACTGAGTTCGGATGAGTTAGCACTACAGACATAAAAGTAATTTCGTTTGACAGCTAAAAAAGTTGGCAATAAAATAACACTAAAAAAAAGCAAAAACTCGGTTGTGAAAAAAGTGAACAAGTGAAAGTGAAAAATAAATCGGTTGCTTTTTTACTGTTTCAATGTTTTGAAAAAAATTAGACCATTAACATACCTTTTTTATTTATTTTTTGGGGCCCTACGATATTACCTAAAAACGAATGTCTTAGGTACTAATTATACTTTTATGTCTGTAGGACCTTTACATCGGCAAATATTGCTAAATAAATAAACTCATCCGAACTCAGTAAAGAAAAAAATAAAATGGCAGCCGTTTCTAAACGTTTTTATTGTGGTTTTGTCGATAAAATTTATCATATTACTTCGCCTTCACTGGTGCGACCCCGATGACCAGACACACTGTGAAGTCTGCTATAAATTACCAATGTTCCTAAGCGACGGTGATATGATGCGGCAATGTTATGGTGCGTACTAATTGCTGTAATGGAACTAGTAATGTAAAATTCGGTGCACGTTGCGTATTTGGACGTGTAGTGCGCAGAATGTTACATTACAGCAATCTGAACGCACTATTAGATGTGCCAGGCCTATGCTAAACCAGCCTACTTATGCTTTGACCACATTGTCACTTAACGCCATGTGCAAATTAAGCCAAACTCGGGCTTATTCACCAATAAACAATATCTAAAGTTGAATGATCAAAGTGTTCATATTAAGTCAGTTGTAATTAGTCGGAAGTCGTTTACAAGATAGCAAGGTATAAACAGATTATGATTTTGTAAATCCATAAAATTTTTGGTTTTATATGCTCATTGCATGTGATATTGTGTTCGTGTGTAATAATGTTTTGTGGTGGTTCAAATCTTAAGTAAAAGTAACTTAACACAACACCTATATGGTGTTGTAATTATTTATCTCTGTGTATAACACTGTTTCTCGGAGCTTCTTTCGCAACAATCCTGATCTTGTTAGAATGTAGGGATGTTTTGCCATACCTGTATACAAATTTTCCCTCATCTATTCTCAAAAGATTAAGTTTATAATATTGGCAGGATTATCTCGATCTTGTCTTTTTCATCTTCGATATCATTGGCATTTATCATCCCTGAAGTTGAAGTCAAATGGGGTACAAACACAAAAAAAAATAAGTTACGCTATAAGCCAGTGAATTTTCTACAGAAAGCTAGCGAGGCATACTGAAAAGGGCGCTATACGTATAAAGCCCAGGTCACTTGATTTCCAACATTATTTTCAAGAAGAGGAATAAATATTTTATGGCTATTTTTATGTTCATATCGAACACCGCCATCTGTTCATCATAACATGTTTATTATTTTATAAAAAAAAGACCAGACGATTATTTCGTAAGTAAGTTTGATATTTATTAATAGCTTACAAATTTACAGTTTATGAGTGCTATGAACATATTTTTTACTAGCTGTGACCCGCAACTTCGTCCGCGTGGATACCGTTTATTAGAGTTGGATAAATACTATTATTATATTCTCCTTGAAGTTAAAACTTACCTTATTCTAAATTTCGTCAAAATCGACTCAGTAGTTTAGCTGTGAAAGCGTTACTGATAGATAAACAGACAGTATTACTTCAAAAACTGTTACAACAAAGCAGTGATTCGCAGTTTCACCTAGGTTTTGTGAAAAAGTATAGGTAGGTAGGTATATTACATAGATGATGCCCGCGACTTCGTCTGTATTGAATTAGATTTTCGAGTAGATTATTTTCTTCTCCAAGGTCCTAACTATCTTTAATAACAAAAATAAAAATGAAGAATCTTCGCCCATATAATATGTATAACTCCTAACCACAAACATAGGTAGGTAACTATCTATTAGGTACATTACAAAGGCACATAGCGTTACAAAGAAATCGGGTGCCAAAGTGCCTTAAATTTTAATATTGTCTTAAGTTTTCGCGATGACTATTATTTATGACTATTAAATAAAACACTTTTTGACCGGATTTATCGCGTATATTTTTATCGCGTACATTTTAAATTTTAACAGTCGCTCGTGACCACGGGGTCTGCAATGACACCGAAACGTCGAGTTAAAATGTAAAATATAAATTATACGCGATAAATCCGGTCAAAAAGTGTTTTATTTAATGCCTTCAATTTTACTTAATTCATGCTATATCTTCATTAATCATACTTAGCATATTGTTATTCTAGGTAAAGCTAAGTAGTTTTTGCGTGAAATAATAGCAAAAATCCATCCATCCAGCCATTATCAGTGTACATACATATATTTTTATTATTATTTTATACAATACTACCTATAGTTATTGGAGACGCGATTCTCCTGAACCCTATAAACGGCCGCCGACCGTGTCCCCGAAAAGTGGACTGTATATGCGGCAGGTGGTAACAATAAAATAAGACTTCGACAGGGGCTAACTTAGGTAAACTCCACGTACCTCAGGCTGGTCTTCCAACTGCGCGTTCAGCTGTGGGCTGCTGCTCCCGCGCTTCTTGCTTCGTACGGCCCACAGGACCGTGAGACGTGAACTTAACACTAACTCCCCAGGGAGGGACGCAGACGGTGCTAGTCTATAGAGTTTATCACCAAACAATAACTTCACAACAGCAATTTTACAAGGCACAACCAGGGTGGTCATGCAACTTGGAGCGCGCGCGGTCAATCAATCACACGTCCAGTTGTAGCGGGATGCGTGAACGCACTGCCTCTCAACCCTTCGGTAGAGGGCGCGGTGGTGGCAACCTAGGTATTGCGGAGAAACAAAAGCAAGCCCCATCGACTAACTAAATCAATTTAACTTAGTTCTAACGAAAATCAATAGATGGCGCTAACATTTCCCCCGGCCTTAATGGGTTGCCATTAAAACCTACCTAGATGTCTCGATCTAGAACAAACTTTACCTAAATATCGCGGCGGTTACCTACATATCGCGGTGGTTACCTACATACTTATTAACAATCTAAAGAATCTAGATACTGCGGGCTAATACTAATAAAATTTAAAGTATCTAGATGCTGCGGTTATCTCACTACGCTAACTAATTCTACGCGGTAAACTACAAACTTATATCTAACATGTACTTTAACATCTACTTAATACAATTCTATTGGTTCGGCAACGGACACAATCGTACAACCGGCCGCAAAAATTTTCCTTTCGCGGTGCGAACTGTAACGACGCGAACAGTACCGTCCTTGGAGGGATGGAGCTGCTCCACTACTCCTAGTGGCCAGGTGAGAGGTGGCGCGGTATCCACTATAATCAATACGACCGTGCCAAGAGCTACAGGCGCAGCGGTCGTGTTCCACTTCTCTCTGGTTTGAAGCGCGTGCAAATATTCAAGCCTCCATCGCTTCCAGAAAGACTGCACTATTTTATCTAACAATTTATAACGTTGAAGTATACTAACGGAGTCTACTTCAGCCGCGGGAAAAGAGCACAACGGCGCGGTGTGCAAAAAATGACTCGGAGTCAACGCGGTAGGTTCAGCTGGATCCGAACTCATAACCGTGAGAGGGCGCGAATTAAGAAGACACTCAATTTGTGCGAGTACCGTAATGAGTTCTTCATATGTGGTAATGTTTAATTGGCCTTATGCTATACAAATTGTAACTTACATAATATTTAAGTAACGCTGTACATTACCTGAATAAATAAATAAATAAATAAATATGACAATAGTTGCTGACCTATGACCTTAAACAAATGATTTTTAATAATTTTAACCATGCTTTCCCAACATCCTCCGAAATGTGGGGAAGCGGGTGGAATAAACTTCCACTCTATTCTACTTTCTGACAAGCTTTCTTCTAAGCGCGGGCGAAGCTCATTATTTAAAAACTTATACAAATCCTTTAGGTACGAACTGGCACCTACGAAATTCGTACCATTGTCCGTGTATAGGACCTTAACCGGACCTCGGCGCGATAAGAACCTTTTCAGTGCAGCCAGGAAGCTCACTGTGCTGAGATCCGTCGCACACTCGATGTGCACCGCGCGAGTCGTCAAACAGGTGAAAACACAAATGTATGCTTTAAGAGCCTTAGCACCTCGGCGCCTGATCGGTGTATAAGAAATTGGACCTGCGTAATCGCAACCTGTATGCGTGAATGCCTTAACTACCTGGCGAACCCTAATGTCCGGCAGATCGGCCATCAGCGGAAAAGATGGACGCGGCTTCCTTCTAAAGCAAACGTTGCATTTATGAATGCGTTGTCTAATTATGCGCCTTGCGGACAAGATCCAATATCTCTGTCTCAACAAACTTATAACTAGTTCAGGACCGGCATGTAAGTACTTCTTGTGGTAATAATCTACAAGTAATTCGATTACGTGACCTATACGAGGTAAAACAATGGGGTGTCTATTATTAAAATCTAAACCTGAATTTGACAGTCGACCTCCAACGCGAATCAATCCGTTATCCAAAAACGGTCTAAGTTTTATTAACGCGGGTGAACAATTTTTAATTAAATCATAACTGAAATGTTTCATTTGCAAAGTCATAAGCAACTTCCTCTCAACAAACTCTAAATCTGACGCGGTTACACAAAAATTCTCTCGACGCGGTAAAATCTTTAAAACGCGGTATACAATAACTAAACTTCGCAGCAACTTGCTCCACGATGAGCAGCGGTTAGCTAGCGCAAGTATCACACTCTCTTCGCGGTTCGCGGCTGACGTAACCGAGTGCGCGAGCACCTTGCCTTCGGGTACATCAGTTGGAATGGATTCGATATCCGTAAGCGGCCACTGTGAAGGATCCAACGAGGCCCAAGGTGGCCCGTGATACCACAGTGGGTGCGAAATCAACTTAGCGGGGGTCAAGCCACGAGACAAACAATCAGCGGGATTGTCTGCACCTGAAACGTGGAAGAAATCTTTCGCGGGTATGTTGTCGGTCAGCTTAACTACGCGATTCGCTACGAACGTTTGCCAGCGGTGCGGAGAGCTCTTTATCCAGTACAGTGTAACCTTTGAATCTGTAAAAGCGTAAATTTTCAAACTTGGCACATGGTCAACATATACAGTGTGTCCGGTCACGACCTAGCGATAATTTAAGGTTACAAAATATACCTAATTTCATCGACAAAAACACCCATATATGGGGGTCTACCTCCCCTCCTGTCGGAATGGCCGCCATTTAATTTTTTTTTCATTTTTGTAGATACCTCTGCTGAAAGATGCCGATTTCTCTGGACAGAAAGGTTCTACATATGTAAAAAAAATGTTATTTTAAAGATAGAAATAGCAACTATCAAATAAAAATAAACATTATGGAAAATTTTCCCTACAAAATATCTTAAAACCTTCACAATGTTAATTTTAGTGAAAAAAATTGACTGTTTTTTATATTTTTCTTAACATATTTCAAAAACTAGCACATTGATACTAATTTTTTTACTACTGTCCTAATACTCAAGGATATTACTTACAAATTGACGTTGAAATTATTGTTCTTAATTGCATAACTCGAGAGTTAGGGCTGTTTGAACATGACCCTTTTGCGAGGATCATGAATGTAGTGCGCTATTAATTTATCTAACAAACATTTATCTTCGATACCTGAGCTGATCAAACAAAATTTTTTGTCCTACTTATTCACTGCTCTAAAATAATACAAATAATTTTCCGTCCTTGTCACATAAACCCTATTCAATGTAGCAGCTAGCTCTACATGGGTTTGGGACCCTCACAAAAGAGTCATATTCAAACAGCCCTAACTCTCGAGTTTTGCAATTAAAAACAATAATTTTAACATCAATTTGTAAGTAATATCCTTGAGTATTAGGACAGTAGTAAAAAAATTAGTATCAATGTGCTAGTTTTTGAAATATGTTAAGAAAAATAAAAAAAACAGTCAATTTTTTTCACTTAAATTAGCATTGTGAAGGTTTTAAGATATTTTGTAGGGAAAATTTTCCATAATGTTTATTTTTATTTGATAGTTGCTATTTCTACCTTTAAAATGACATTTGTTTTACATCTGTAGAATCTTTCTGTCCAGAGAAATCGGCATCTTTCAGCAGAGGTATCTACAAGAATGAAAAAAAAATTAAATGGCGGCCATTCCGACAGGAGGGGAGGTAGACCCCCATATATGGGTGTTTTTGTCGATGAAATTAGGTATATTTTGTAACCTTAAATTATCGCTAGGTCGTGACCGGACACACTGTATATCTGCGACAGTGCGAAGTAGTTGCGACAGCAGGAATGCCGCACACAACTCCAAACGTGCGATAGATAAAGGCTTCATTGGCGCGACTTTCGATTTAGCGCATACCAAGCGTACAAAGTTTTCAATATTATTCGAGACATGCAGGTACACTACACCACCATATGCATGCTCACTTGCGTCAGCGAACCCGAGAAGAGTGACAACACTACTAGAACCTACACCTAAATGTCGCGGAATCCTAAGTTCATTTAGAGATGGTAATTCCGAACAGAATTGGTGCCATCGTCTTATGATATGAGGGGGAGGTTCGTCATCCCAATCGAGCTTCAACTGCCACAGTTGTTTTATTAACAATTTAGCAAATAGGATTGTGGGGGCAACGAATCCCATCAAATCCCAGAGGCGGGCTACGGTGGACAATATCGAACGTTTCGTGCACCTTTCTTGAGGGGAAGATACCTTAAATCGGAAGGTGTCATCCTCGGTGGACCACTGCAAACCTAAAACCTTATGCTGATCCGACCTATCAAACTCAACTTCGCGGCGAAGTACGTGAGACGCGGGTAAACTATTTAAAACGACCGTCGAATTGCTATTCCACTTGATCAAATCAAACTTTGCGCTCGCAAATAACTGTATTAGCTCAGCAGCAGTTGCGGTGGCCTCTCCTTCTGCAGGCAGCGAGAGCGCCACGTCATCCATGAACAGCGAGGGCGCCTGCAGCGCGGCGCGCGCGCGCGGCCAGCGCTGGCCAGCGTCGCTCACCAGCTGCGCCACTGTGCGCAGTGCGTGATATGGACTCGATTTCAAACCAAAACAAACTCTGCTGAACTCATACAGCATAAGTGGCTCGTCTGGACTAAACCGGTATAAGATTCGTTGATATCGACGGTCCTCTTTCCTGACAAAAATTTGGGAAAACATCTGCTTACAATCTGCAGTCAATGCTACAGCGTGTAACCTAAACTTCAAAATAATTCTAAAAAGATCACCCTGTAAGTTGGGTCCGCTATGAAGTATGTCGTTCAACGATACTCCCGAGCTAGACCTACAACTAGCATCTAAGACGATGCGCAACTTGGTGGTGACTTTATCCTCGCGGACGACTCCGTGGTGCGGGATGACGTACATCGGCGCGTCTACGTTGCCGTCAGCGGGCGCGGGCAATAGGTGACCTTGACGCAGGTGATCGCGTATCACCTGGTCGTAAGCTACCCGAAGTTTCGAATTAGCCTCTAGCTTCCTCTCTAAACAAAGGAAGCGCCTACGCGCGGTCTCTAAAGACCTACCTAACTTATTCACCGATTCGCGAAACGGCAATGACACAATATATCTACCACTCTCAGCGTCGCGGATAGTGGTAGCGCGGTAAAACTCCTCACACTCGACATCGTCGGGGTGCTGAGGACGCGGGGTCGGGAGCTCCTCTAGCTCCCAAAATTTACTAACGAGCTGATCTATAGGCGGCACCTGCGTTACAGCACAACAGCAGGTGAACGCGTTCGTACAACTATCGCGGCAAGTGCACACGGAGGCGGATATTGTACGCGCGGGGTGCGTGGGCGCGTTGCCCAGCAACACGTAACCAAGCGCGGTGTCGACAGCCACGACGTCACTACCGGCGCCGGCGCCGGCGCCGGGCAGCGGGCGGCGCGCGCGCAGCAGCCGCGGCAGCAGCGCCGCGCTCAGCAGCGCGTCCACCGCGCCGGGCGCGCCCAGCGTGGCGTCCGCCAGCGGCAAGCCCTCCGGTAGGCCCAGCGACGCCACGTCCACCGACACACTCGGCAAGCTGTCCGTAATGCGGTCTACTATCAAAGCGGTCAAATCAAAATTCACGTTCCGTTCAAACCGTGAATGAATTCTAAAATTCGCGGAACCCCTTATAACTTGCTCGGAGCCACCTATTCCTTTAACTACGGTGCGCGGTATATCGTTCGGTCTCATACCTAAACGATCCAAACACTCAGACGTAACAAAATTGCTCTGAGAGGCACTATCAAGTAAACATCTAACCAAATGTTCACGACCTACACTATCGAAAACTATTACTTGCGCCGTCGCAAGTAAAACCGTCGAGTTCGCGATACATTGCTGGCTTTCAACGGGTGCGGGGCGATGCGTAGGCGCGGGATGCGAGTCGGAAGCGGCAAGCGACGTCGTACACAACGATACATCAGCGCGCTGACCCGCGGTGGTCGCGCTTGATCGAGCATCGCTAGCTGTCTCCTTCTCACTAGTAGATACCGAGCCCGATGACTCGGCGGAACGCGGCGTGGTAGTTACATGGCCTAGGTTCGATTCTCGTCGGGGTAACTTTTCAAAGTGAAGCGAGCTATGGTGTTTGCGTTTACAAATATTACAAAAACTATTCGAATTACAATTTACAGAATAATGTTTTAAACTTAAACAATTAAAACATGCACCTAACTGCTTCGCGGATTTAAAACGAGTATCGGGGGATAGTTTATTAAAAGCGGGACACTTATACAAATGAGAATGAATGGTCGAATTACACAAGCATTTCTTAGAATCTACAATATTAACAAATGTGTGTAACTTCGGAGGCGGGTTATTAGCGCGCGGCTTAATACTTTCTATGTTCCTTATAGGAACCGTCGATGAAGAGCGTTGTAAAATCTTAGATTGATTTACGATAAAATCAACAAAGCATTCAAACGTCGGTATCTCCGTCGAACTAACATTCATCTCAAACGAACGAACAGTCGAACTATCTATTTTCTTTAAAGCGATATGCAACAAAATATAATTAGACAAATCTTTTAATTTCAAGTTATTTAAAGCGCGGACGGAAGTTACGAATCTATCAAGAAACAAATCGAAATTGTTTGCGGAAGCACAAGTTAGCGGTTTAAAGTCAAACAATTGATTTAAATAAGTCGAAGCCAACATACGCTTATCTTCATACTTATCAATTAACGCCTGCAAAATAAGCGAATAATTATCTGCACTAGGTGTTATTCCAGCACAAACCGATTGAGCCTTACTACCGATTTTACCTAATAAATAGTACAATCTTTCTGAATCGGTAAGCGACGGATTGTCATGAATAGTCGACTTAAAACTTGCGTAAAACAACGGCCATGATCGAATATCACCGTCAAATGACATTAAATCTATGGGAGGTAACGAGGGCCGGCCCTTCAGCGGCGGCTGCTCGTGCTGCGGCGGTGCGGAGCTCGCGGACAGCTGCACCTTGCAGCTCTTCACACGGCTATACAACTGCTCGAACGCGATCATACATTTATAACTAGGTGTAGCTTCGGGTTTCACAGAAAGTAAACGTCGGTTATAACTATCTAATATTTCAATATAATCGGTTCTTAAGCGGTCAATATTAGATACCGAGCTCAAAAATCTATTCTTTGCAATTTGATCACTACTTTCAATAGTATTTAGCGAATCATAAATTTCTTGCAAATGTTCAAAAATCGCATTACGTTTACTTTCTAGAATAGTTAACTCGGCGTCAACTACGTAACCTTTAGTTCGTTCAGTCATTTTAAACTTATTTTAACAAACTGATATAAACCTATCTCAGTAACAATATTCCCCAAATTCAATCTTAACAAAGCGTAAGTATACGATGCGCAAGTACAAAGTCCTACTTTGCAAACAAGCGCGCTGCGCCACGGCGGCGCACGAAACTACCCTCAACGAGAATGAAAAAAAAAACAATCTAGAAAAAACGATTAATTTCACTATAAACTAATTAAAAATGCGGTTTCAACAAATAACACTCATACAACTATCGCGGATATACTTCAATTACGTATGTACGTACGTCCAAATGTGCGTATATACGTATTTCAAACTTAAAGCAAAGCGGTTTTGTTAACTAAACCAAGTACTTATAGGCAAACCCAATAAGAACGCGGGAAATCAATAGGAATAGTAACTATTTCTAAACAACACTGCAATGGTATAGGTATTACTAGGTACTGCAATACTAGGCGCGGAAGGTCAAACTATAGATCCGGCTCGAAGGACCACAAACTATGGAGACGCGATTCTCCTGAACCCTATAAACGGCCGCCGACCGTGTCCCCGAAAAGTGGACTGTATATGCGGCAGGTGGTAACAATAAAATAAGACTTCGACAGGGGCTAACTTAGGTAAACTCCACGTACCTCAGGCTGGTCTTCCAACTGCGCGTTCAGCTGTGGGCTGCTGCTCCCGCGCTTCTTGCTTCGTACGGCCCACAGGACCGTGAGACGTGAACTTAACACTAACTCCCCAGGGAGGGACGCAGACGGTGCTAGTCTATAGAGTTTATCACCAAACAATAACTTCACAACAGCAATTTTACAAGGCACAACCAGGGTGGTCATGCAACTTGGAGCGCGCGCGGTCAATCAATCACACGTCCAGTTGTAGCGGGATGCGTGAACGCACTGCCTCTCAACCCTTCGGTAGAGGGCGCGGTGGTGGCAACCTAGGTATTGCGGAGAAACAAAAGCAAGCCCCATCGACTAACTAAATCAATTTAACTTAGTTCTAACGAAAATCAATAGATGGCGCTAACAGTTATGTATGGCTGCTTTTAACTGCCAACCGGCTAAGCCAATATTATTTATTTATTTACTCTTTATTGTACAGTAACAAAAATAGGAAATACAAAACATGGAACAAAAGGTACAAAAGGCGGTCTTATCGCTATAGAGCGATCTCTACCAGACAACCTTTACATTACTGTAATTTGGTATAGTAGTTAACACATACGTTACTTTTTATTCCGAAGAAATCTACGGTTTCTGACTTCCAAGAGGCAGAAACGATCATGAAATAAACAAAACCTTGATTTCCATTTTATCTCTGTATGTACAGAAGGCAGTACATCAAGCGTTACAAATCTGTCAAATTTTTTTACTTGAATTTGAACTCTATGCCCTCGATAATAAGTTAAAATTGGTTGGGGAAATTTGACAGGTAATGTAACGCTTGTTCCTTCTGTACCTACCTATATTAAATCGCGCAAAAGCTTGCGCTCGCCTCTCGCCTTTTTATACCCTGCCGCCGCGCCGCGAGCCGCGTCGAGCGCGGCAACCGTTACGCAAAAATAATCCTTATATCATTCAGTGTTCACGCGCGATGGGTTATTAGCGTATTTCATGTATAAGTTTGGTGTTTCTATACCGATTTCTATGATTCTTTTTTTATTGAATAGGTAATAATGTTATTTTTTTTTTATTAGGGATGAGTGAGAGTATTATAAACGTAAGAGTAAACAAATATAATCAGAAAGCTCCGAACTGCTAAGCTATCGGGATTTACACGTGTTATTGTGAGTCAACCATAAAATATAGACATATACTGTAGTGGGATATATTTAATATTAATATATTATAATATTTCTGTCATACATGATTTCTATGTAGCTTTAACCATTAAGGCTGCACACGCGACGGAAGCTTAAAAAATTAAGTAACTTCTCCCGTTTTTCCAACATTTCCCTTCACTGCTCTGCTCCAATTGATTGTAGCGTGATAATAAGTATACTATAACCTGCCCAGGAGTATGAAAAATATTTTTACCAAGTTTCGTTAAAATCCGTCGAGTAGTTTTTGTTTCTATAAGGAACATACAGACAGACAGACAGACAAAAATTTTACTGATTGCATTTTTGGCATCAGTATCGATCACTAATCACCCCCTGATAGTTATTTTGGAAATATATTTCATGTACAGAATTGACCTCTCTACAGATTTATTATAAGTATAGATATAGAAGAAGATGTTATTGCTCTATATTTATCGATTTCGTAATATATCTAGTAGAAAATATTGTAGTGTATGCTGCGCTACAAGTTGGTTTCTCGATTAACGGCCGGTCTCGATTACTTACCAATAAGTTAAAGTAAAATAGTATATTATGTAACAAGTGAGCTAAGTTACTAATTACAGTCGAGGCTGTGATTTGAGCCCGAGCCGCAGGCGAGGGCTTAATATTGAGCCGAGACTGTAATTAGCAACGCTCACGAGTTACATACGACGTTTTTCAACACACTTGTGAGTAAAAGACAGACATACGTGGTCATAAAATAACAAACATACTTGATAACAAAGCTATGAATTGTGATTGAAAAATGGCGCCGAACCTCGCGCATGCGCGTAGGTTTTTTTTTCCGCCAAATGTGTCAATGTCTGTATAGCATATACGGCCTATTTTAAGTGAAAATGTTTAATTTGGAGTGGTAAATGCAAATATTTTAATATTTTATAACAAATTATTGTAAATTGTGAATAATTTGTTTGATATACAAATTTGTTTTACTAATATAAGGCGCAAACATTTAAAAATGTATATGGATTTGAAGTGGTATAAAATCTCTTTGTTGTTTCTGAAAATATTTAATGTATAACCCGGACCAATAAAATATGCTCTGTTTACTCGCATGTAATTTGCACAAAGGTACAATTCAACTTTGTAGGATTCATTATATTATGCACTAGGGTATAATATATTATGCACGCGTGACTTATAGCCCAGTTTATAGTTCTAAATTCAATAGAATAACGCTCACTTTACGAGCAAGTGTGTTGAAAATATAAATTCCTATACTATCTTATGACAAATTTGTCACTTGAGCCTAAAATGGTACAGGATTTTTTATCTTTACCTACTTTTACTTTTTGGTCAGTTATTGAGACCGGCCGTAAATCATTAAGTTTATTTTGTTTCAGCTGTTTCCCACGGCTTAATCCAGGTAGACTTTTTCCCGTAGGTAATTTTTATTTTACTGTGTGCGAAGTTTTAAGCTCTACTGACGAATTAGACAAGCAATTTAATTTTTTTATTTAGCATGAAAGTGTGTAGATATCATTTGTCCTCAAAAACTTTCACCTCTGCAACATGTAATAGGATAATCAGGACATTGTAGTACGAGCTCGATGGTTGATTTCACCATAAAATTGTTAAAACAAAATGATTGAGTTTAAAAACTATGCGTGTCTCTTACTCACGAACTATTTATATGGACACAGACCAGTCCGTATCTACTAGCACGATACGGGGAATAAAAACCCATCATGGCATGATTCTATCGAAAGTAAACATCGAGGTGTTTCTAAATGCGAGCTTCGTACCAAAATAAAAAGCTAATCACTTATTCAAATGGCCCGGATTCGCTTAACCCCGTATGCAGTAAACTGGAAAACGCAAATAGAAGCGGTATTTTTAAATTTTAACGACTTCCCAAGTTTGTTGCGGTTGAAATAATTCCCACTTGTTGAAATTATAATTTAACCCCAGTTTTGAAGCAAGTTTCGGCGTAATTCAAATTAGTTGGTAAAAAAAAACATCTAAAGTATGTAGCAATAACCAAAGACTATTTATCAGTTCTTTCTTATACTTACGTTTATTTTTGGAGCTAAACTAAGTACTTAAATAAAATAAATTCAAATTCACAAATTTATTTAACCCAAGACAACACATACAAGAAGCAAGATTAAAATAAAGAAAAATAAAATAATAGTAAAAAAAAAAACATAAAAGTACAAAATGCAAGATGCAGGAACATTGACACAAGAACAAAATTAAACATTAAAAAAAATATATTTAAGTAGGTAAGTTATGAAAAATATGAAAACAAATTCCAAAAGCTTTTTCAATATTTTTCGTCGCGCTTACCGTCAGAGCTTGCTACTTAAAGCCCAGGCAAATCGGCCGACTAAGGCCCGTATTAATAAATCAAACTCAAATCTGGGAGCGGTCTTAAGTCAATACTTGAGTTACGCGCCATATTTATAAACCAATGTTAAGTACGGCCTTCAGAACGGCGTATCATCTGAGTACCGCATGTATTAATAAACAATACTCATCACTTAGGAACGCTGCTAAGATGTATACCAAGTACGGATTTTCTGAGTGAGGTCTGTAGGTGACTTAAGATCATTTCTGACTTTGATTTCTGTGCCATCTGTCATATCGACGAGTGTGTTTGAAAATGCAATCTGCACATATTACAGACGAAGGAAATAATTACGACATTATTGATCAATACGACGATATTTTATGGTTTAATAGCTATAGATTACCGAAAAGATATATTCGTGATGCAGAAAATCTTTTCGAAGTGCCTGCCGATTCTTTTCAAAAAAGATACCGCTTCTACCAAGACTCTGTATTTTACATAATATCACTTGTTAAAATTGACTTTTGTTTTGTTTTGAAGATTTTAAACTTTGACATTTGTGACGTTCCGTTACATCTAGTCAGTAGAAAAAAACTCTTTTCGCTGTTTTTTTTTGATATAATTGCCGAGATTTGTGCTTGATATAAATATACTATGAAGTAATTAGTTATTGTTGTAGTAACTATTTGTTTGTATAGCAATACTTTTGCATTTTAGCATGCAGTCATATAAAGATTGTATTGTACGATATTTCTTTTACAGCGTTAATCGGAACGTATAATTCAATCGGTCGATCATCATACAACCCAAGTTGGCATTTATAGGAGGGCCAGAATCAAAGAGCGATATCAGTTGATACGCCCTCAATATACATCTATTAATACAGAGCGATTTTGAGATGCTTACCATAGCTTAAGTGTGGATCAAGTGATACCGCCCTTAGGCTATGTATTGAGTTTGATCTATTAATACGGGCCTAAGAAGCCAAGATCAATTCGCTTGTATCTTGTACAATTGTATCTTAATAAAAAAATCACCCTCATCCCCTTCCTCTGACATCCTCCTAATTCCTACTGATATTATGAATGCGAAAGTTTGTGGATAGGTATGGTTGGATGTTTATACCTCTTCCACGTAAAAACGGGCCAACGGATCCGAACTTTGTACTTTTTCCTTTTTTGTACTACAGCTCGTTTATTATGATAAATAATAATGTAGGTAAAACCCTATTATGAGATAGGAACCTACTTGATACGTGACAATTAGTTATTCGAGACTTCAGCCTGTATACGAGTATAATACTCTCAAAACTGATAACGGTCTAAACGTATTAATTTCCCCACTCAAGCTAGCCCTTAGATTTAAGTTACATTAATAAAGGTACTTGTCGCTTTTCGAGTCGAGCAAGACTGATTGTTATCACGATTCTTTCACCGAATAAGGTCAAGTTGACCGACCGATGTTGAAGTAGCTTTCGGTAGCGGTTCGATTTTTAAACGCAGACATATCAGTAGGGCTGTCACCGTTTCATAACTATTTTTACGGCATCGGATTTCTACTATTTACTTTTAGGTATTCTAATTCTTGCTGATTTTATTAGTAAAAGTTTGCCGTGATTGATCGATATACGTTTGTTATTATTTCAGAGAAACAGTCCAATTAAGAAACCATTTACTTATTCAATTCGTTAAGAATAATTTACAAAACTTCTATGGGAATAATAAAACGTCGTTACTAAGCTCAAGCTGTCCAATATTTAAACTAGTGTATTAATTAATATATAGTTGTTTGTAAATAATTAGATGTGTTATTTTATTTTGGTGTGAAAATTTGTTCTCCGCACTTAGGCGCGTGGTCCGCATGATCTGCGTTTTGTGTATATTGGACTTTCCGTTTTTAAAATACAAATGAAAACACTTACAGGGAGCGTTCAGGAGCCACGCACGAATCGATTTAAACTAAAACGTTTCTCCTGCTAAATCCGTTCGTTATAGAAAATAAACAAATAAAAAAAAACTCTAGACAATTACACCAACTACATGGCCTTAAAGTACGCAAAGCTTGTGTTATGAAATACCATGTAGTGAACTAGGGGGAACCTAGATAAACGCCCAAATCTGCGACATTTTTTTTCTTGTTTCGTGCGGGAAGCGAACCCGCGACCTCGTTGGCGTCTAGACCACTGCACCACAGAGACAGTCACATATAATTATCACATATATGTATAAAACATATATTTTTATATTCCAGTGCAAATGGTCACGCAAAGGTTTTCTCCGCACCCGCTGGCTGCTGCGCGGCACTGCGCTCGAGTTCGTCAACATTCATCTATTCCATGACGCTTCTAATTTGCTGGCTATGGAGACCTTCCCATCGGTTAGTATTTGATGCTTTGATATTTATTTATAATCAACGAATCCAAAGCATTAAAAAGCCGACTTCACGTCAAAACTTTGGCTGAAATATAAGGTCGTCAAGGTAAACGATATCCGAATTCATATATATTTGAAAATGAAATTCAAATGGGAAGTATCCTCTATCATATGAAACAAGAATCCTCAAAACGGTTCACCTAGTCAAAAGTTATGAGGTAACAAACATTTAAAAAACATACAGATTAATTGAGTACCTCCTTCTTTTTTTGAAGTCGGTTGAAAAAAAGAAATCCTGTGACCGTCTGTCGCGAGCTGTCGAAGGTTTTCTCTCTCTTTCTGACTCCGATACGAGTGCGGACCATTTAACTATACAAATTGTTGTGTAGTTGGTATGATTATTTTAATTATTAATAATTAATGTTCTTCAATAGATTCTTGCTAGGTCGTAGGATCCCGTCAGGGTCCCACTGGCTTGCGACCACCTTTCATATAAAACCTGCCTAAAATATTACCGCTCCGGTGGTGATGTTTTCCGGCAATATATCATAAAACCCAGTTCTTTCCGTGTGCGTCATCTTCTTCTTCATCTTCACTTACATCAAACGAAATTGAGGTAAAACGCGGATTTAGTGTAATACCAGTTTTTCCTTATTTTCAACCGACTTCAAAGAAAGTCTTAACTTTTGACAGGGTGAACTGATTTTGATGATTCTTATTTCATATGATAGAGGATACTTCACAGTAGGTCCCATATAAATTTTATCGATTGAGTACTTCATGTTTTTTTTAATATGTATAAATTCGCAGATCGTTTACCTTGACGACCTTATACTTCAGCCAAAGTTTTGACGTGAAGTGGGTTTTTTAATGCTCTGCATTCGTTGATTATGAAGCTTTCACTATCCTGACATACGAGTGCCTATATCTATTTCCAATCGTGAATTTGTTTGTTTTCTTAGTTCAAAATAATCCGTTGACGCTGAAAAATGGTTATCAAAATGTTATCGTTTATAATAAACTATTTACGAAAAACATCATCAACATTGGAGCTCTGCCAAGAACACTTGCAAATATAATAACTGTTCATTCACACGGCGTTATAAAAATACATATAATATTATAAAAAGTTACGTTTATTTCTGTACTTCTGTTACATAAATTGTTATAATTAAATGTATGCCGTTTCTTTGAGAATGCGTATGCGAGTAGTTTATTATTAAGTACAATAAAATGCTCTGAGGTTTTATTACATGTATAAAAATATTAATAAATTTAAGGAGGTTGAAGAATTCGTTAGAATTAAAATAAGATCTCTGTACTGTATTTTTACAAGCAAGAAGTTTCTTGGTTCTATTTCTGGTCTTGTAAACATTGTGATTAGATGTCCTTGGAATTCAGACTCCGCTACTTACAAAAAGATGAATTACATCAAAGAAAGATCTATAAAAATAGAATAAGCGTCTCGTAAAAGGCGACGAAGCTAAGTGACCCCCGTTTGATTATAGGATTCCTTAAGGGCCGGCATGGGTATCGGCCACTCGTCATTTAAAATCTGCCGTCAAATATTACCGCTTCGGTGGTCATGTGTTTCGGCAACATTTTATATGGGTGCCATAGATAATTTCCAAAATACTCTAGATGTTTCATGAAGACCTAGTACCACTCTTAGCCTGTGTCCTTCGTTAGGCAGCAAGTCCTATTATGTTCTTTTCTTTTACACCAATAACACCTACGTACGATTACAAAACATCACACATCGTTCGTCTTCACCAACACTTTTCATCAAGACAAATCTTTTGAAAAACGACTTTATCCCTTTACTCTAAAGTTAATATTCGCATTAACTGTTTCACTCATCATTATGCTTTTCAGGTTTACTGCCGCAGTCGCAGGCGCGCGTTACGACACACACTGCGCCACTTGCACTCGGACCCGGATGCAGCGCCATATTTCATATTCGGAGATTTCAACTTTCGAACGGATACCGGAGGTGTTGTAAAGGTATGCCTGCTTGACTGTTATTTGTCATTTATAACCAGCAGTGTTTTCAGGTACTTTTTGGATGAACAATGAACATTTTCATAGCTCTGTAAGCCTTCGTCCACATTCGTAACCAAGCTTTTGTAACCAATTACGAAAGAAGATATTTTTTTCTCTTATTGATAACTTATGGTTGCGAAAAAAGAATATTTTTTCCACTTTCGCAGATTTTTCATTTTTCCATATTGGCACCCCGACATATGAATAGTTAATGCTTTTTCGGCCTATACCTATTGCTTAAATAACCATAGTGCTAAAAGTACCAATATCATAATGACTTTATCAAAGACGAAACGTCCATGATACTTGAGTGCTAAAATGTCCAAAATGCTATAATGACTAAAAAAATAATATAACAAATAGTTGGATAAATGATGTCCTCCAGCAACTAAGATCCCATGTAATCGGAAGATATATTTTTTCCTTTTGTATCTTATATTTTTACGCGAATAAAATGCACTATTAACACATCCATATGAAATGAGTTAACTTCGATCCTATTCGTTTCGAAAGGATTCTGAGATATTTTTTAGGTTAGGTAGGTAATTAAACATGCGTTATTAAATTGTCGTGAAGTCTCCATTGTTTTGAATTGCTATTAAGTAGGTTCCTATTTATCGAAATCATGGCGATGTTCAAACCTCAATCCCATTGAGCATCTATGGGATTTTCTCCAACGATGTGTTAAAGCTGTAGGCCTATAAGTAACTGAAGTACCAGTGAAGCAGAAAAATATGAGAACCATTCCAAGAGGAAAATAAAATTATCTTTCGATCCCATATGATCTAAGTTACTGGAGGGAAATAATGAACTTTAGGTGTTTTTATTTATTTTTAGGCCCTGTAGGAATTGCTTAGAATAGCCCTATAGCTCCGGGATAAGCTTATCGTGAAATGCGACAAATCCGCTTGGCTAGCGAACACCCTTCCAATCTGCCGCGAGGTTTCGAAACTTTTCCACATTCGAAACTAAGAGTAAGTTACGAAACTGGAAAAATCATTCTTCTTTCGAAACCAGTTACCAAAAAGCGAAAAAAATATCTTTATTCGTAACTGGTTACAAAAACTTAGTTACGAACGTGGACAAAGGCCTCTGTAATACGTAATATTTTTTATTTATGAAGTCGTTGTTATTTATTTATCTAACTATTCATGTGCACAATTTAAAATAAAATTGATTAAGATATTCAAAACAGTGTACCTACAGGTACAAATTATTTCTAAAGAAATGTCTCACAGCAGACCTGAGACTGGAGAGTTTGGTTAAAATGCAATAGAAGTGTGTGTACTATCTCAAAGATGAACTGTGTGTAAATTATAAAGCCATAAGCTTCAAAAAAAAATGTCAGACCTTCGAGATGGTATTTTTGATGCCACTTGGGCTATAGACGCAATTCGAAAACATATCTTATTTAACCTAGTATAAAAGTTTAACTCGACATTTGACTAACGGCCGGATTCTATAAGTAACCAAAAAGGTAAAGTAAAATTTAAGATAAAAGTTCCTATACTATCTTGAGCTCAAATTGACAGATTCGTGACGTATTTGTCACAAGATAGTTTAAGAATTCCTATCCTTACTTTTACTTTTTGGTAAGTTATTGAGACTAGCTGTTAATCGATCCCCACCCTGTTCTCTAACACTTCTAATTATTTATGTAATTAATATGAATTTTTCACAGAAAGTAACAGAAGAGCTATCATCATGCCGGCTACAGAACGGCGCAAATGTAGAATCTTCAAAACTGCAGTATCGAGCGAAATCTGACGACCGCGTCGTACTCACAGTTGGCAAGAAGGAGTTCTCGCACGTCGACCATCAGAAGATATTCAGAGAGCCTTGGGTAACTCACGCTTTAAACTATAATAATTCTCAATGCTGTCAGGAAAAACTGTAAAATTAAATAATAATTAACGAAGGCAGAGTATTAAAAAAACCGACGTCACCAACATTTTCAAGTCGTCAATACTTTGGCTGAAGTATTCAAATTCAAATTCAAATTCAAATCATTTATTCATAATCATAGGTAGTTACATAGTAGAGATGTTACAAATATTATGGGCGCAGCTATGACTCGCCATATTGGCATATGAATTTTAATATGTCAACTAAAATGTCAACTTTTTATTGTACATGTCTATAGATAATTTTTAAGTCAATTTTACATTTCTTTCATAAGTCATATAAGATAAAATAAAATAAAATCACAATTTACATTTCACAAGTAAAACGTCATCTATGTATAAATATCCGTTTTCATACATATTTTTTCGAAACTTGCAAATTTTGCAAAAGTCACTTATTCAATTTAAATTAATTTTATGTGGGACCACCTCTGAAGTATCTTTTCAAAATCGATTCATAAGTGACCAAATAATCGCGTAACAAACATACAAACGAATTAAGAACCTCCTTCTTTTGAAAGACGGTTGATAATACAAAAAAGACATCTTCGGCGGAATTGACGACCACTATGGCGTTGGGGTAAACCTATCTGCCTCAGACGCCAGTGGTTGAGGGTTCGATCCCCGCACGGAACCAGAAAAAAAAATGTTCCGTGTCTGGGTGTTTATCTATTTATGTATTTATATTCTAGGTTCCCCTAGTTCGCTATATGGTATCCCATAACACAAGCTATGCTTACTTTGGGGCCATGTAGTTGGTGTGATTGTCTGGGGATTTTATTTATTTATTTATTTAATTAGCGTTTCAAATGATTTCTTCCAAGCAACCCCTAAAATACGCGACGATCGCTTTTCATAAAGCATTGCCGGAACACATCACTGCTGTTCCACTGGTTTTTCGCCGCAGATTTTATATGAACAGTGATTTATATTACAGCTTCAAGAGGCCGCACCATCAAGGGACTCAGATTAATACGTATTTCCAAAGTATCCTGTACTCGTTTTTAATGCAATTAAGTGTAATTGATTTATTGAATTCCTTTAGTTTGTCACTCGTTTTTAAGGCAATAGTGTATTTATTAATTTTATTCCATACATACATAGATAACTTCACGCCTGTATCCCTTATGGGGTAGGCAGAACACCAGAGGCTATAAAACCATCACGTTTGACAAATCTGGAGGTATTTTAATTACAGAGAAACACTATTGCAGTGACAGGGGGTCAGCCTAGCGCCCGCAAAAAGGCCAATTTTATTTCAATTTAAGCAATAAAGAGTCATCTAATTAATTGAAAGTCTATAGTCTAAGTGATATATAGGCTTAATATAAAAAGTATGTATAATAAAATAATAGTTTGTCGTCAGCCACAACGTTTCAAACGTGAGCTAGAAGCTCTACCACCACACTTATACGAGTTTCCTTTGCCTTAAATCTACAATACGACAAACTTATTTGTTAGGAAATAAAGCTGTAGCCTTACTTTATTATGATTTCAATAATGTAACGAAATTCTGGGAGGCCTATGTCCAGCCGTGGACGTCTACCTACAGGCTGCTGATTATGATGATCTAACGAAAGAGCTTCATATCATGATAATCTAAATTTTTAGCTCCATTATGATTTTCAAAATCTAAACAAAGAAGGGTGAAATTTACTTTTATAAGTTACTCTTTCTAGGTTGAGTAAATTATAATATAAATATTTCTGACACTCACACAACATTATCTTGCCCAAATTAAGTTTCTTAAAGAACTTGTGTTATGGATACTAGATAACTGATAAACTGAAGATATACATAAACGTACATATTAAGTTTATACATATTTTTATTTTAATAAACGTAAATAAACATATAAACATCCATGACTTGACGACTAATATCTATGTTCATCACACAAATATCTGCCGCCGCCGGGATTCGAACCCAGGACCTCTGGCATAGAAGGCAATGTATGTTACCACTACACCAGCCGGTCGTCAAAGCAAATATCTGCAAATAACCTTCCAAACTGATATTTTTAGAGATGGTAGTCCAAATTGTTTAAAATCCACAGCCAGTAGACGTCCACTGCTGGAAATAGCCTCCCCCAAGGTTTTCCATGTCGCTTGGTCTTGCGCCGCCCTCATCCAGCGTTTACCGGCGTCCATCGTCCTTATTTTTTAGGGAGAATTGCTTATATTATGTTGAAAATTATAAAAAGGTTCTTATGACGTAGACTATGATGAAAATGTGTGTATAATAATAGTTTGTCGACAGCTACAACGTTTCGACCGCGAGCTAGAAGCGCTTCGACCTCATTTGTACGAGTTTCCCGTGAAATTCCCGCCGTCGTATCCGTTTGAAGAAGATGTGCATTTGCCCACGCATTATATGAAGACTAGGTACGTATTGATTGTAGTATTATTTGTTTAAACTATATTTTTTTATTGAAAGTATAATAAATAACCTACTTGATTTTTTTGTCTATTTTATTTTGTTGATTTTTAATTTTGTAATTCTTGCACATTAATTTAAAAATATCCAATTCGAAGTTCATTTTTAAATTCATATTATATTATTGAAATGATGCGCTAAAACACTACTATGGTTTGGTGACGCACTTGCATATAATCACTTGTAATTCGCGGAACAAGAAATTTAAGAAACATAGAAAATTAAGAAAATGGATAAGTATGTATTTAAAGGAATGTAAAGAAGGATTTTTCAAATTTTAACTGTAGATGGTATTGAACTAAAAATAATAGGTATTTACTCTGACATTTTAAGTAACAAAAAATAATATTCATCAAAAGTGGAAGGATTTGTTCAATCAAAAGTCAATAAAAAAAGGAACGTGGTACAAAACCTTAGAGATTAAGCCGCCTCGAGCCCCATGGTTCTCCAAAAGTGATCTAAATAGAAGGCAATTGGTCATATGTATGAGAGTTCGCTCTGGACAAGTACCGTTAAATGCTTTTAAATTCCTTGTTGGTAGATCTGACACTCCTAAATGTAATACATGTAATAAAAAAGATGTATCATCTTCTATTGGAATGTGTCCAGAACGAAAACGAGCGTTTGAGTCTATTAACTGATACTGGAACCCACAAACTAGAATTGTTTTTCCTTTTGCATTCATGCCTTAGCTCTAATTTCGAAAGTACTTGTAGTGACAGAGTACTAAGTTTCCTAATTTACTCCTTCGAAAAAAGATTAACTGATATTGTATAAGTAATTGTTAACTATGTATTGTTTGTGTATTGTAATGTCTTAGTTATTGTAAACATACCTAGCCGAGGTAACCGCAAAGGTGTAAGACTATATTAAATAAAGAGAAAAAAAAACGGCGAAAATCTTACAATATTATTTTTATAAAACGAATTCGTATTTTTGTCTCATAGGTGTCCGGCGTGGTGTGATCGTATACTCTTGTCTCAATCAGCGAGACTTCTGCTGCAGCATCAAGACTCCAGACCAGAGCCGAGGCATTCATCCAGGTAAGTCTTTAACATAACTAGAGTCACAATGGGTTCGATTCGATATAAGATTCGCTAATTTATGTCTCTAATGTAAAATTAAGGCACTTCAATTTCAAAAGTTGTTAGCAAAAACTGATTTTGAAGGTTCCAAGTGTGACATAAGAGAAACTTAAAATTAACCATTGTCATGTCGAATATGGCACAATCTTTTGTTACTTACAGTGATTATTTGCAACACGGTCCAATCGTTAACAATATTATGAAGTGGTTAAGTCCTGATTTAGATTATCAATATTTGTTCAGATTGTGACAGATTAAAACCTGTTTTGTATTGTTTTCATATAATGGATTTCAGCCCGTATTTTTTTACCAATGTATACCCATGGTGTCCGTTAAGGTACTGAAACTTCAAGTCAAAATATGAATATACCAATTAATGCAATAAAATTATTATTTTTATATTATATATGACCTTGTATATTACATGAATGTTAATATAAAATCTCAAATCTAAAGAAATATGACATTATATATTATTTTTTCATGTACATGCCACTATGGCAGAATATGGCTTGAACTCAACCTTTGTAAAACATCCTTAGTATTACCTATATTGGTGCTAATAAAAAATTGAATTGAATTTTCTTCAAATACATCATTCTTCTATATTCAATAAAAGCCCACTTAGCTCAAAAAAGTAAGTCCGCAACTGACTGTTATCACCACGGCTATCACCTCTATTGTGCTTTTTTCTTATATCTAAGGGCTGTAGACTTAGCGATAAATTTGGACGACCACTTTGGCGATGGGGTAAACCTATCTGCCTCAGACGCCAGTGGTTGCGGGTTCGATCCCCGCACGGAACAAGAAAAAAAATATATTTATGTGTATATATTTATATGTATCTATTTATGTATTTATATTCTAGGTTCCCCCCTAGTTCGCTATATGGTATCCCATAACACAAGCTATGCTTACTTTGGGGCCATATAGTTGGTGTGATTGTCTGGGGTTTTTTTTTTTTTTAAATAAATAAACTTTTCCCTAAAACATGAATATGCATTCTTACCATACGATTTTGTATTTTTAGGAAGTCGGTAGCAGATTCGACCGAAAGCAGTGGAAGGGTTTCATCCTCAGACAGCAGTCCAGCGAGATCCTCGTCTCCGCCGAAGCATAACCTTAACTATCAGGTAATTATACAATATGTTAACATCATCTGTTTTCATTGTCACAAGTTTCTGCAAGTAGGATTCCTTGCCTCGGTACTTTTCGTCCATATTTAAGATTTAACTGTAAGAACTTCTACGACAAGTACAATAAATAAAACACTGAAAAAACACATGGTTTCCGTGGTCTAAATGTAATAACTACGTTGCTTTAAATGCAAAATTAATCGCTATTAAATCCGTTTTAAAATCCTCTCTTATTTAATATAAGAAATTGTGAAAACTTAACACTATACTATCTTTATCGATTTCAGTCAAGTCCATCTAAGAATTCAGAAAGAAAATCCGTGGCCGCTGAGCTAGTGGCGCTCGCTGTTCCCGGGATCAACGTTAGCAGGAAGAGTATCGCCGATCCCACCACACTGCACCAAGCTATACATGCTAGGTAAGCTACCACGTAGCTGTTTTAAAAACTAGTTTTTATATTTGTTTATTAAATTAAGATCAAAACACTCGTCAAGACAAATAAAACGAGCCCAAACTCGATGGGGTTGCGTCGTTAAATTACGGTGTTCCTATGGTGTCTTTGTTCATCATCAGATCGGATATATGTCATAATAATATTGCATTGTCATCCGATTTATACACGCGTGTCAAATTTTAGCTTAATCAGAAACTGGGAAGTGGATGAAATTGAATTTGCGAGATTTAATTACAGACCGACAGAAAATGGGACAGGTGAAACTAAATAAAAGCTTATTCTAAAGCTTCGCCGCCGGACTGTATTTTCTAGGATTCAGTGTAATTTCGCTACATTTCTCGCTAAAATACTGCTGTGCAAACACTAAACAAACGAAGAAATTCAGCACCCGATAGGCATATAAAACCCATAATTGTTTTAAACTATCGCGGTTATTTTCACTATGATTTAATGTATTTACGGGATTCTTACCACGATTTTCGATTTTATGCTTTTACATACAAGCACCATGATCGCGGTCCGCGATAATAGTAAGAATACCGTAAATACATTAAATCATAATATAAAACCCGTGTAATTTAGCACTGAGACATTTTTTTTTTCAATTAATTTATAGGTGGCTAGCTTTTTATTTCCGCAACTTCGTATTTTCCTTCCATCATTGCACTCAAAGAATAAAATTTTTCATACAAACTAAGACGGCCTATATTTCCCGTTCCCGTGGAAATTTCGGGAATTCCTTCCTTAGTGCTTCCCTACATCCAGTAGATACTGCTGCGCATTGTCTGTCAGTCACTCAGTCAGTAACGGAACTGTCTTACATATTATTGATTGATCGATAATGCTTCTATCTAGGGTATTCTAAATCGATGCTAAGATTATGAAATTTGACAACAGAATGGGCGAAACAGAAGGCTCGCCAATGCGTCGCAAGCTCGTCCGCAATCAATCGGAGGGCTCTCCTAAACCCAGCGAGGCTTTATCCTGCGAACTGCGACGATTGTTGGAAGCCCCTACGAGGAAGAGGAATGAATACGGGGTTATAGGAGATACGGCGTGTATGGGAGATCATAAGGTAGATTTGTTTTTGACTTTTTGTGCCAATAATTGGTTGATTAATGAATATTATTGTTAGAACCCGTGTTTCTTATATTGATTGATTGATTGATATATCATTTTATAATATACAAACGAGTTTTCGCTAAAAAAATATACATTTCTTATCATTGCTTCAATCTATCCTACGTCTATAATATGTTAAATCCTATTAATGTTTTTAAGTTTTTTGCATTTAAAATGCTCAATTATTCTTAAATAAATGAAAAATGTGATAAATAAAAATTACCCGACCAGGATTCGAACATTTTTGTTTTTACGTTATATTGCTAACGTAGCTCCATCTACTGGTATAAGCTTTGCAGCTAAGACCAACCGAGATCAATTTCTTTACAGAAATTGTGAATCCCAGTTAAAGTGAAGCATTGTTTTTTTTTTTGTATTTATCACATTTTTCATTTATTTAAAATGTTAAATCCTACTTCTATTTTCATATGAGCAGAACTGTAGAAACTTTATTTATGTTATCGTAATTTGACGAGTGTTCGCCAACTTTTCAAATGTACGTAAAAAATGCATAAACAGCTTTCTTAATCGTTCATTAAAACTCGAACAGCAACACTGCTTTTTAGGAAATTGTTTCTAATGATGACTCAACTAACCTTCAATTTTTTCTCATTTACAGCCAATCTACCTCCGAGTAATGCTGCAAAGCGACAGAGGTAGGCTTCCCCCCTGTGACACCTCCCCCCTATGTCCTCTATCGCAATATCCTTCTACCCTCCCCATCACTTCTCCCCGACTGCCTCGCTTACCCACCGACCCCGACCTGTCCTACAAATCAATCAAAACTGTAAACAGTATCCGATCCAGCCACTCAGATAACGTCACCTTTAAAAGAAACCGAACAGGATCCTTGAACGAAAAGATACTACGAATACCAGACGTTGAAATCACAAGCGCTGATTACACAAGCATCGATGGTATTTTCGTCAATGATATAGATACGACACTACTTAGTGTCAGACCGTGTCTAGATCCGTACACGCCGGAAAGTATCGACTCGCATTCGCCTAACATCGAAGGCATTTCAACGAATTCCGATGAAAACAACGAAATAAGAATCGAATCGAACAAAAATCGCGATCGTTCAGTTAGCCCTACTCAACTTAAAACCCGATTAGATATGCTTTTGGATACTAAGTTGAAAGACGTACCCGAATTACAAAGGTTGAATAGCAGGGACTCGTGTAAATCTAGAGATAGTAGAAAAAGTGGACTATGTTGTTTCGCGTTGAAATGTTACAGCTTTTGCAGACGAAAAGCAAGGCAGGTCACTTGTGATTGCAGCCGCTTGAATAACTGTTGCACTTGTTGAGTAGATATAATCGTCTTTAATATTGATATGATATTTACAGCATAACTACTTACATTTGTAGTTCATAGCAAAGCTTTTGTATTCCTCAAGAGTATTCTAAACAAATGGTGCAATATTTAGAAAAGTTCAATAAGTTTGCTTATTACATTTTAAAGTATGGCATATCAAAATGAAAGACGTTTTTCCAATTAAAACAATATGTACAAACTTATCGTACATTTAGTATAAGTGCTAATTAATTTTATTGTTTTAATTGCAATAGTATTTTTGCTATAATATGCAGAAATTGTTAAATGTTTCGTAAAGAGAAAAAACAAAGTTAATACTTGAATGACATCCAATCTTATTGAGATTTATCATATAATTGACTAAATAATAAAATATATAAGTATATGCTATATAATATTACGAACACTTTGCACAAGATTAGTGCAGAAAAATAGTACTTATAATTTCGTTAGTTAAATAGTATAACTACGACATTAGATGTGATGATGAAAAGTTTAACTTTACATCAACCTTTTGATGTGTGCAGTAACGCAATGGTAGATTACCATTTTTTTATTTATTGACTAAAGTACGGCCGGTGAGAGTTTGCGTTCCTGACAGCTGTCAAAAGCATAGCTTTTTGCCCCTTCGAATCGGAAATGAACTTTATTCAGTGGAAATAAGGAGCTGTCAGGAACGCATTCTCTCAACGGCCGCACTCTAGTGCCTTATTGCATGATACTGTTGTGTTTGCATGGATGCAAGATATGCGTCGCAATGAAATAATAGTTTTACGTTTTTTGACTTCATGATTGTGTGGGCTTAGTTATGCAATAAAATCAAGGGGTAGTTGATAATGTGCTATTTTCATCTACAACAGTTCAAAGGTAACAAAAATATTAAAAATCGCGTCCGTTCATTAGATCTTTCTAGTTTTTAAAATACGTAAAACAAAACTTCATAATCGTCTTACTAACAGATCTATTTAGCTTTATTTTCAATGTTTGAGATTGATAAACAAGTGCGTAATTATTATGAGAATTAATAAGTTTCGTTAATATTATAAAAAAAAAAATATTATAATCCTTGTCTTTATTGCACAACTACGTCCAATCGGATACTTTTTACAATAATGACATATTAGTTATTATAAAATATAACTCAATAATACCGTAATCTAAATTACTAATACAAAAAATTTTGTTATCTTATATTAAATCCATGTTTTATTTTAATAAAACTGAAAATTTAATTATATTAATTAAAATAAAACATGCGAATCAAAAACAGTAATATTTTTAATTACAATTTTATAAGTTGACATTAATTTGTTTACTGTAATGCACAATTGAATATTGGTTTTCAATCATTTATCTATTGTATTACGTAAATAATGCAGAAATGTCGTAACACAATGCAGGTAAGTCTTTTATTTTAAACCAATAAGGTATGTTATTGCGAGCCGCTGTTCAATATAAGGAGTATTTGTATTAAAGATACTTCGCTGTCAGTAATTGTTAGAAACCACTTAATTTTTTTATAATTTTATTTGTGGTTAAAAGTATTTTATTTTTCTTAATAACATATATAAACACAGACATACATCTACATAGATAACGCAAATGCATGTACAGTCACGTACATATTGAATACATTTTCATTGGAATTTGAACCTTATCACAACCGAATAAGTTGCGAAGTGTGTACATATTAATGAACGTGACTGTACATCTCGTTTCGGAACCCCGACCAAGCGTCAAGTTTGGTCGCCGCTATATATTTTATAATAATCCATTTCATAGGCGGCATCGGTGTGTTTGAATCGTTTCGTAGTTCCCATATCGGCTATGACGTCACACTAGATGTTCAATAAAAAGTCGGCTCTGTTGGTTTCAATACAAATAGTGACACTTGCGTTATCTATGTAGATGTATGTCTATGTATTTAAACGCACCTAGTGCTTTACGTATAATGCACACAAAAACTTAATATTTATGGGCTGATTTATCTGTCGTCAAATAATTTTCGCTCGGGAATAAAATTGAAGGAGGCTGATTTTGTAAACGTCAAAGTATCATTTTTCTTAGAATTATTAGACGATTGATCAACCGGTGCTTAATAAATTAAAATACTGTTGTGTTTCTCACTAGTCGTTAGAAAAAAATGCAATCATGTAAACTAATTGATCTAACGTATTTTATATAGGTAGGTAAGGTTTGTATACAAATAATTTATACCTAGCTATACTTAGAAAGATAAAGAATACAGTTTTGAGAACTTTTAAAATGGAAAAAAAAAATATTTATTTATTAAGAGTTGTGAAATCGACTAATAAACCAATTATGTGTGTCACGTTTGCAGTAAAAAGTGATGAATTCACACTTTGCTACCAAAAATGCATAATTCAAAATTTGGGCCAACAAGCATAACAATATTTTGTCAACCCTAGACGATAGATTTCAAAAAAAAAATTAGGTAATATATTTTTATTAACTTCAAAACTGTAAGAATCTCGACTTAAACATATATTTGCTGTAATTTTTTGGTATAATTTATATATATATTCTTAAAATTCATACAGGCCTGCAAACTATATTTATGTAAGTCATATCAAATTTTAACATTTCTTAGCCGTATTCTTTATCATTCTAAAATATATAGAATAACTCGTATTTTTAAGGTTTAAATACATACCAAAAATGGCTTAATTATGAATAATCTAGTCCTAAGATCTGCTGAAGCGGACAATATTCCTTCCAAGGAGTTAGTGTTGCTAGCTTAAAAAAATACTTTTACTACTTAGTTCGGCAATAAAAAACGGATGTGTTATTTTCGTTCCAGCTTAAAATCTTTTTTTTTTTTTTATTTACAGTAAAATTAATATTTAAGAAAACTGTTTACAACCGAGTCTTAATGGGTTTGTTTCACTAAAGTTTAGTGCTTACAATTTTATATTTTCACTTGAAAGAAATCGATTTTTTCAAAATGCCGATTTGAAAAGTAAAAGCTCCGTCCATTTCTTTTAAGCTAGCAACATTAGCTCTTTTAACTTATGCTGGTAACCACTGAGTAAAGGAATAACTAATGCAATTTTTGTTTGTAGTCATTATTTAAGTAAAGACTGTAAGTGTGAGGTAATGTCTTAGCAAGTTTTGGTTAGCATAACTTTTCTTAAAAGTCAGCATTATGAAGTTTTTAGTATCACAACTTTTGAAATATTGCTTAGAATAAATTTTGAAAGTTCAGTTTATTTTTTGTAAGAAAACATGGGAAACAATCGTGCTTGTCTTCATATCAGGCAAAAGGTTGATTATGACTCTATTATACTTCTATACGAAATTTATTTTTAAAATCCTATAACGCAGTCTGCTTTTAGTGAATTTGTTTTTTTTTTGGATTAATTTCAGTTCGTATGTGCTTTTAATGTGCTACGTTGTGTATGTGTCAAGGCGTGGCAAAATGGATAATACAATGCAAAAATTTAATTAAATATTATTCCATAAATATTTTATTTGAAAGAAAACACCAGACCCTATAATAAGCACATGCTTAATTAAATATGTATCTAAAATTTGAAACCAGTAATGATTTTTTAAATACCGTACTAGGTATTGAAAATCTTTATATACGTTAAGTATTCCAAACGAAACGTTTGAAATCTCGAAGTTGGTAACCGAATATTAATACTTATGAGCACATGATTATTTACACTTTTCCTAATCCAGCCAACGAAATTGAAATAACTTAAGGAAAATCGAACACTCTATATGGCAACTTCGAAGAAGACTTTACGATATTTATACATCGCGCTAACAACATTTATAACACAAGTTTAAAAAAAGTTATAGGGTGACAAATAAATAATTCTTCTTTACTGAGTAAACTTAACCGAAAGTTAAAGAATTGATTACGCAACGCATGGTTACACAAGCGTTGGCAACGATCCGCGTGCCAGATCACGTGCCGCGATTGACACAGGCGTAAGTAGATAAATAGTAAATAGTAATAAAACTTTATTTATTGACAGGGAATTCCAATGAAAAATTTAGTACCTACTTTTATACCATAATTATGACCAGAATCGAGTACAGACTGAGTGCTCTCCTTCAGTATCTAAAATATGTCACCAGTCACCCTGTAACTTAATACTTTTTGATCCGTAGCCCGCGGCTAGGCATGGGATTTTTGAAATAAAAACGTTTTTTAAATGACTTATCAAACCAGTATTTACGCGGAAAAAAACTTCGCTCATCTTTGAACGAATATCGACCGTATATCTCTTCAGTAAGGAATAATTTTTAAAAAGTATCCTAAACGTCGAATATCCTGTAGGCTAAAACGAATAATGTACGTGTGTCTCTATATTTACAATATTATTTGGAATAGAACAATACTGAAGACCTGTGACGCTTACGGTACTTTAGGGCGCTTAGCATTTTCGAGGTTTTTTTTGTAATTAATCGTCCATAGTTATTTCAATTTCGTTGGAAACAACCAAATGTGAATTATATTTTAAAGTAGATACCTGATGTTTTGTATTTTAGTTTTTATAAACTCGCTTATTTATTATTATCGTAACCTAAAACACTGTAATTATTTGGTACTTGTATAATTGTAATGTTTTACAATAAATTGGTGCTAGTTTTTTTATTAATAAATCTGTGCACGATCAATAATTTGTATGGTTTTTTTTTTGTTTGCTGTTATTTGATTGGCTTTTATTAATAGACATTGGAATCACAATACATCACCGTAGCGTAAAAAAATCATTTTTTTCACTTGTAAGTAAAAAATATAGAAAAATTTCATGTAGCGTATTTTTTCTACATCTTTTTAGTAAACAGTCTTGGCTTGTATTTTTAGCAAATTTATTCATTTTGTTCAATCTAGGAAATTAATTTCCTTAAATTATTTGACATGGAAACCTTTTTACTCTATTAATCCGTTTATTTTATTTCATTTAAAATATATTCCAAGATTGACCAAAAGAAAAGTAATAAAATACATGTACACCTTTGAACATACAGCGTTTATCACCTAGCTAAGTAACCACCCTAAATACCAAGATGTTTTCTCGATATTTTTTAAGTACACTCTTTATTTTCGGTGGTCACTTCACATTAATCCCAACAACATTTGTTCCACGACTTTTTACAAATCTTGATAAATAAGTAACACAAAAAAAGAAAAACAAAAAGGTTTTGAAATTTTTTTTTTTATTCATCATAAGACTATCGAATGGCCGCTTAATGACGTCACAATTTTGTACTTCGGCTTTAACAAGGTGTTGATAGTTATTGAATAAGATATAACAGTAGACCAAGAGACAAAAAAACTCTTGGCACTCTTTTTTGTCAGGATAGCAAACACTAGACAGCTAATTGTGAGAGCCAATGTCATGCCACAACCAAATTACTTACATAGTAGGAGCATTGAACTATGGATGCACAACACGAAATTATTTTATTTTATTAACGTATTTTGCTCCCTCTGTTATTGGTACTCTTTATTTTGCTGTATCACCCTGCAACGTCCTGCCCCGCTGCCAGTGGCGTGACGCAAGGTGCGTGGCGTCAGTTTAAATAGAGTAACGCCAGTTTAGAGACAATAAATGTTTTTTGTATGGGAAAACTTAATTTTTTTTTATTATTAATTTTAAATAGTCGTAGAACAAATGTTGTTGGGATTGATGTGAAGAGGCTGCCTACAAGAGGTGATGTGCTAATTAAAATTAACTCTGAATATGTAAGTATGTATGAGCACCTGTTAAGTCGACACATGTGTCTTCTGATCATAATTCAAACTAATATGATCAGTGCATGAACATATTGTGACAACTTACAACTTTTTTGTTGATTCTTTATGTTCTTAAATGCTACCTGACAGCCAGTTTCTACATATTATGTTTCCAGCGTTTTGCTGTGGAATTTTGACACGTATTTTAGTTAAGCACCTACTTAATAACATGTTGAAGTGCATTCTTAGTGTTTTGTGTGAATATCCCTGTTTGAAACCGCTCGTACGCTTTGCCTGTAACTGTAAGTATGTTTTTGTGGCATTTTTTTTTATTTTTTATTAACCTTTGCATCGTCCCCTGTATAGGCTTAAATAGTTTTAGATTGTGTAAAAGAATATAGAGGCTTAAGCAAGCAACGTAGACTGTAGCAGATTTTTAAGGAGTTTGAATTCGTAACAGTAAGTAGTCTTAGGAATTTTAGAATTAACCGTAGTAAAGCACACAAGGTGACCTCAATAGAACTCGGGGCATTTATATGGAAGAATATCAAAAATCCTGCTACATGCAATTCATATAAATAATCTAGTCTATAGCATCTGGAAATATACAGAAAAGATATCATTATATTTTACAAACGACGGCTTCCGCCACATCTGCGCCATCTGGTTGCGAAAAATTCAAAAACTTCTTTTCAATAGGTTATATTAAGTAACATTACGATGTTTGAGATTACTCTGCTAACCCCGTGGCCAATCGTTTCCGATAGCTAGTTAACTTCACTAAATAACACTTATAAAGGATTGTTTTTTAGTCACCAGCTAAATTCAAATGTTATTTTCTTTGATACGATATAAATTTACCTGCATATTTATTTTAGTATCGCTCAGTAGAAAAAAATTAAGATATTGCACCACAAACTTTTTTACAGATGGTCGCTGTTGATGAACACAGCTACTACGACGCGGCATTTCATTGATTATACTATGACGCATTACTACAAGATGTTTTGTAGTAGCGCGGAGTTGTATTTATTTTAATGTTATTCATTATTTAGATTCACCATGCTTTGCTCAATATGTAATTGAATATATGAATTTCCGTGTACAAAAATTAATAGTTCCTGCCGTTTTCTGCAAAAATCTTTTCTATAAAAGATACTTATCGTGTAATTGGGCGGTGACTAAAAAACAAACCTATATTTTCGAACTATTCAAAACCACCAAACCAAAAATCACAGTCTCAAGACTGCTTACACCTTTTCAGGTAATTTCCGTCAAGAATACTACACGGAGTCGTCACCGAAACACATCAAAGCGGACAGCCACGAGCAGCCAATCAGCGCCGAGCTCACAGATTCGCCAACCACGCGATATATCCACTTCAGCCCGGACACAGCGTGCAATATCTTCAAGGAAACCGATATTTAAGACGGTTATGACATCTTTCTTAAATTTGACTCGAACATAGATTTCTTGATAGTGGTCCTTAGGTAACTGTCAAAAGGTTATACCTATGCCTCGGCTTATATGCTTTCAGTAGAGTTTAATTTTAAGCTTTCGTAGAACGAGACTAAAATTATTTATACCCCTAGTTAAGCTGTGTAGTGTCCCATAAAATAACCTCACTGAAGCATGCTTTGAGGTTATATCTTAATTCTCAAAATTACGATTGTTCCTTTGATTCTAAAACGTACCTACAGATAACTTAAGAGCGTCGATATGTAAGGTGAATGGAGCGACAAAATGTTATATTGCATTATCATACGTCAAAGTATCACAAATTGCTGTAAACTATTAAGATTGCAGGTTAAAGTTTGTCGATTTAAGGTTTTTTTGGCATTTGACACTACAATATTTTTTTTAATGTCGATATAATGGCAGGAATAAATTCTTGCAGGTTTAAACTTTGTCGATAAAAGATTTCTTTGGCATTTGACACTAAAATAATTTTTCAATGTCGATATAATGGCATGATTAAATTCCATCGTAGCAATCATTTTAGCACATTTCATTGCGTACCTACGTGATTCGACATCGTGAGTGACATCGACTAAGTAGGTAGGTACCTACTTAGTTCTAGAATTGTGTGATTTTTGTTTGTTTACTTCTTATCCGATCTAAACAAAAAAGAACTAAAATTGTAAAGAGTCGGTTATAGAAAATTGTTTCACTTCATGCCCTTTAAATAGTAAAATGTTCATTATTGTTAGATTTTTCTTAAATCTAGCCATTTTCTCTTTTTTTAATATTATTTATAAAACGCTTTTATCATAGTGAATTTTCACTTTATTCCTTATTAAGTATACTGTTAAGTTAATTAAGACTTTTCTATGTACTTATTCAAAAATCGCTCTTTTTCAAAAAGTTCTAGTCACTGAAAACATTTGTTTATCGAAATGCTCTACTTTAAAATAAAAAACTTTTCAAAACTTTTAAAATAAAAATCTTATCAATTACTATAAATAAGCATAAGTTTTAGTATGCACTTGTTTGTAAAATTGTTTAAATAAGTTTGCACATTCCAGTAAGGAAAACTGTAATCTATTACTACGCAATATTTTCTTATATCATATCTTGCCACTCTTGCCAAATGTCTTATAATAAAACAATTACGTAGCTGACGCTATCGTATTAAAAAAAAATAGAATAATGTTAATCTAATAAGTATAAGTTAGAATACGTTTATTTATTTGAATTAGCACTATTTGCTCTTCAATCTTTTCAAACTATAATTCATTTTGACCTAGACAGCAACAGAAAATAAGATAATACTCAGAGTCAACCGATACAAATTCCAATAATTGATATAATAATATAGTACGGTTTTATTTAAGTTTAGAAAAAAAATTAAATTTGATAGTGTAGTTATGATGTTTTTACAACCTTCATGTAGAAGTAATTGTTTTTATATCGAATACTTCTAAAATATGCGTACTAAATATACTTCAACAGTTAGATCGTTAACTACAGCGGGAGCTTTTTGTTTGCAGCGGTAGGTTTTTGTTTTGTTTAAGATATGTATACACTACGATTACTAGTATAATAGCACCTATAAGACCTTATTCTGGTAGATAAAGTATCATATAAATTAGAATAGAGAACTTTCCGATTTTACCAATCAAATTTATTTAACAAAATATATTGTAGCTCTCTATATTTAATCAATATTCTATATACTTTTCTTCGTATTGATTTTAAAAAGCTTTTACAAACAAATTGTGTTCATTTTAACGAATCGACCTACCTTAAGCTTATACTGTAAGTTCCTTACTTCACAGTATTTTATTTCTTTAGTAAACAGTAAAAATAAAAAAAAAACAACATTGCTTGCGTTCTAAGGCCAACGCTACGCAAAGCGGCCGCGGTTCTATACAAAAAAGCCCGCTTGGGGGACACGTGACGGAGCACTTTTGTACCAAACGGCGCCATAATCCGCGTAACGTAGCTAGAAGAAATGGATACCTAGTTGCTGTTAACATTTTACTACTTGATGTTACAAAAAACTATTAAATTGCTTAGTAGTTCAAAGTTACTTGCAATGAAAATATTAAACATAGATTCAAGTACTTCAAAAAATCTTGTCTAAATTATTTCATATGAATATATGATACTCTGTGTAACTAGGTTAGAGCAGTTTCTCAGAACCGGTGACAGGTAATACAGTCATAATAGGTTTTTTGACCATAGTCTAAGAAAACGTGTAAGTGAATAGTATAAAATTTTCTATGCTTTTCCTATCGTTTAATTTTTGCATATTTATATCTAGCACTTATAAAAAATATGAGTGGTGGTTCATAATAATACGATAGTAGTTTTATAGCCCATTCGAACTGTTACAAAGCAATATTGTAAGCTTCAAATGTAGCTGTAGATAAATTCTTGATTCATATTGTTCTTCCGAAATTCAAGAATAATATTTTTGTGTTTCAAAGATGTTATACCCTTTACGTTTTGGGTCACATAATAGTTCTTAATTCAAATGACACCTAATTATTTAATAAGTTGTATTTTGTAAATTAAATTTATTTAGGTTGTTGATAAAGAAATACTGTTATCAATTTTCTTAATTTGTGGACCTTTATTTTTGTTATGTGAATAATATTATATTGCATCCAAAATAACCACCTGTTTGAAATTCGGAAGCATAATACTTATATAGAGTACCATAGTAAATGAAATGAACACTAATATTAATAACTAGACCTCATCTATAACTTTCGAGGAATAATTATTTTGCTTTTTTACCCTTCCACTTTTAGGGCCAAACTGAGATACTCGGGCGCGGCGCGGGCGCGCTTCCGTTCAAAATACACTTGTTTTGTATGGAACCGCACTCGCGTCTGCATTACGCAGTTTTGGGCCTTATATCTTCTGTGACATAAAGGTGACAGGGTCCTTTCCTTTTGAGAATTTATGAACCAATTAGATACATAAAATACTTTTATTTCGTAGTTACGGGCAAAACGTTATCAAAACAAATTGTCAACGATTTAATAATTTGTCAATTCACCAAAGAACAACCTAGCCAATAAACATAACAGGGTAATTTTATTTGCCAAGTTATTTGAAGAATATAAATTATTTTGATGAAGAGAAAACAAAAATGTTATAGGTATATAACGTAATGTCCAGTTTTGAAGCATTGAAGTGTAGTTTTCAAGGTGTCTTGAAAGGATATGTCGTTCATATTTAAAGGTTTCTGTTCGGAAATGATAACCTTAAGAATTGACATGTAGGTAGGTATATTTATTTAATAAGCGCATCCAAAATTCTCAGATAAGACGATGATGAATATGCTGCTTGGTTCTCGTAAAACCGTTTCAGAAAATAGCGAAATAGGAGGACGGAATTAGTAAAAATAACCGGCAAGTCCGAGTTATCTATAAAAACGGCTACCTATCATGTTTGTTGTATTGGAGCAGACATAAACCCTTAAATATTTAATTTATTTTGTTTTTATGGTCAGGTATTTGTTGTTGATAACAGTACCTAACAGAAATACATCATCTGTGAAAAGGTTCTGTTGCATTCCTGGCCGCAACATGTGCCAAATTTTAGGATCGTGGAAATTATTCACAAACCAAACAAAAATTTTAAGTTGAATCAGTAATTTAGGTGAACAAACGAAAAAACAAAACGACGGTATTGCCATAAATCTCCACAGTTATCCAAAATGGCCGGAAGTACTTACTATATGTACGTACTTAATCGATCAATAAAATGTGTTCCAAACTTATCAATAAAATGTGTCTTTTGTTCTTAGAATGTATAAAAAAATAACAAAAACTTAAAAATATATTATTACTTCAAAGCATACGAGTTTTAAAACAAAAAGTTAGAAAACGGTTAATGAGAGATGATCATGAAAGGTCAACATACTTAATGTACGGAAGTGACTATTCACCACTACTAATGTCTATCAAAAATACACAATTTATGAATTCAATTTGATTTCTAGTTTTTTTTATTCAAATCATATTTTACGTCCAGGCAGAAATCAAAAATAAAGGAATGTCAGTAAAAATATGACTCCAATATGGCGTCGTCAGTCACCTGTGGTCATTTTCGATTCAAGTAGTTTTTTTAATGTACACGAAAAGTAACTAACAATTTAATCAACAGTTTTTTTAAGTGTTTTCATAATGGTATTCTACAACAATTTTCTTTGGCACAGGTGCTGGCCAGACGTCCATCATAAAATGAAACGTGTTATTTCAACTGTCTAACACGGCTTATAAGATACAGCCTGCGGGGCTAGCATGCGACCATCGAAAACAATAAATCGTGTCTTTGTATCGATATTTTCTTGGAATATACCACTTACAGTGTGTATTTTTTTAGAATATGGCATCTTTAGTTATGTGGGCTTAATCATGGTATTGAATCGAGTAATTCTGTCTAGTATGGTGCGCATGTTAGCTCACATGATAGGATAAAATAATACTTATCTTGTGGATCGAGTCTTTATCCGATGGTCGCATGCTGGCCCTGCTGGTGATGATAGACGAACACAAAGTCTTAATAATAGGAACCCTTGGGGTTTTTGAACTAAATATAGTTATTGCTAACGAGGCTGATACGGCGTACCTACAAGTAGGAAGGCATGCTTTAGATATTGGCGCATGGGCTCATGATTCCTACCTTCTTGCGCGGTCAGCCATAGGCCACAACAATAGGTTTTCTTGCCCCAAGTAGGAAGAGATCGCCTGGTAGAGATCGCTTTCTAGCGATAAGGCCGCCGATTGTGTTTTCTTTTTTTTATTGTCCTTTTTTTATATTTTGTGTTTGTACAATGAAGAGTAAATAAATAAATAAATAACTATCCAGAGAGATCACCTATCTGGCTTCTTAACTGTACGGCACCCTTTTAAACTTTGACAACGGAATTCTAAAAAGGCATTGTTACGTATACTTATCATTACATTAGTTAATTACATAAATATGTGTCTTATAATAGAGTTCGAAATGTTTATTAAAATAACAAACATGATTAATTATTGTTAACAATCGAATATATAAAATTCTCGTGTCACAGTTTTCGTTGTCATACTCCTCCGAAACGGCTTGACCGATTTTGATGAAATTTTTTGTGCTTATCCGGTATCTATGAGAATCGGCCAACATCTATTTTTTTTTTATATGGCAAAACAATGTTTGCAGGGTCAGCTAGTATTATCTAAAGACAGCCTGTCTACAGTTTATTTCGAAGCTTAGGGGTCAATATGTCCAGACTATCGTGGGGGTCATTTTAAGCCCATTTTCGTCAAAAAGGTGTAAAGTTTGAAGCAAATAATATCGCATAGGATCTTCAAATAAAAAATCGCTAACAAGTAGGTAATAAGTTAGTCAACGGAGGTTATCATTTCATTAAAAATAACTTTCAAGGCATCTTATATTTTGTGGATAATTTACAGATATATTATATTTAGAATTGGTGTCTATATACTATTTAATGTATGAATTATTAATCGCAAATAAATACACTATTTAATATTCTTTACAATTTATATAAGTGTTTTATTAGATAGTCGTGTGTGTAACAAACAAACTTATGAAATTTGATAATTATTGTTCTCGAATATCCTATTTATGTCTTAGAAGTTGTTGAAAGTTGTATTTTTAATAGATGTTGTGATTTTGGAAAATACATAATAAATAATCTACTTAAAATAGTCTAGTCAAATATTATGTCATGTTTTGAGAAATACTCTTTAAACTTTATTCTTTTAAGAACTTGTGATGTAGCTTAGCTTTTTGTGTCTTTTTATCCTAAAACTTTTAATGTGTTGAAAATAAAAAGAGACAAAAATCTGAGTAAGTAGGTACCTAGGTATTTTTACTGAATAAGCGTGCGTACCTTAATTATTTATTTGCAAATTCTGTATCGTTATATTTAATAGGAAAATTCCAGCATTATATTAATTAGTAGTGCTGTGTTAAGTTTCACTGTATTTATCTTACGAACAAGTTATTAAATCTGTATATTTGATTAAGTGCTTAAGTTTTAAATTATTCTTGTCAGTATTATTAAGTTATTTATTATTACTATGCTAATTTACCAAAGATTCACGCCTGGCAGGTCTAAAAGTTTTAAGTCTATTGCTGTCTCTAATTTTCTTAATGCTGTAGGTCAGCAATACACTTAATCCTTTCAGAGTCAAGGTGGCGACACCCTGTTAATTTATTACAGATTTTTTATTAACTGATCTTGTGTACCTGGTTCACTTAAATAGTTGTTGTTTTACTTACTTATACTTGTTGGTATGTAGCCACATGGATCAACGAATCTTAATGCAAATTGTAAAGCCAAATTTATTTGCACTAAGCAGATCGTCAATACTCTTTGTTCGCTTTCAAGAATCTCGAGTCTCGAGAATCAAATATTTTGCTATCCTGAATGTAAATACGTTTATGATGTTTTATTTATTAAAATAAAATAGGTAGGTATGTATTTCCAAACCAGTCAATCAACCCGTAAAAAATACTTTCTTTTCATCTAAAATAATTTAAAATTCACTTGACTCGACTTTTTGTATACCTACTATGTACCTTCTATTACTAATCGCCTCGTGCGATAACATCTAAGTAACCGCTAGGTCACTACGCCGATTCTTATCACAGATGCGCTAGTCTTTATGGGTTTTAGGGTGTCAGCGAAATCTAGTAAATAGGTACAAGTCAAAAATGGAGGCAAAGCTTACGCTAAGTTCGAAACAGAGTTCTTATACAGAGAGGTCGTTATAAAATAATTTAATGATTTTAATTTTAAATCCTTGCATTGTGACATCTTAAATGAAAGTGTGTGTGAATCAGTCAATGTTCTTCAGAAAATTATAACCCTTGTTGCTATGTACCACTATGCCTCTACTTTTAAATTCGACCGAGTACCTACATAGCGAAAAAGTTTGGACAATCTCGTGGGAGTAGGATGGCACACGTAGACATAGCGTCCTTTATTTAACAATAGCTTCGGTTGCTCTGGAAGTTTCGTATAATGTACACGAGACTATTAGGCTGCAAACTGGACGACAGCGGCGCGGGCAGCGATTTCCGCGACACAATAGAAAGTATTGAGTTTGTATGAAACCGCGACAAATCGCTCGAGCGCCTGCTGGCGTCGAGAACAGCCCAGATTCCCCGCGTCGCTGCCCGCGCCGCTGTCGCTCTCGCTGCCGTCCAGTTTGCAGCCTCAGGTTTGTCAGAATATCTTAATTGTGTTATCAATGATATGAACTATAGACACACATAGTCCACACATACGTACTAAAATATTTAGTGATCCATGTGGCTAAAACTATTTATTATCATTATAATTGTGCAAATAACTTAATAAAAATACTTCTAGTTCAAAATCTGTGTTTTATTTCCTTTAATTTCTACATACTAGGTAAATAACTTCACGCCTGTCCCTAATGGGGTAGGCAGAACACCAGAAGCTATAAAAACGTTTGTAACGTTTGACAAATTTGGAGGTATTATAATCACGGAGGAAATATATAGAGGAACTGCCCTATCCAGTTTTCTCTAGGGACTCAAGTAAAGCCTACTAGCGGGGTGCGGGAGGGGTAAGCGGTTCGTTATGGCCAATCATAGCCAAACAGGCGATGGCATTAGTCACCTAGTAGCGAGTAGTAAAACCCGGTTGAAACATAAGGTTAAATTTTTTTAAATGATCATCAAAAAAGTTCAGGTTACTCACTCATTAAAGCTCATCTACCTTATACTTTACTAGGTGGCTCTAGTTTTCTAACGCATTTTCATACGTTCCAAATCTGTCAGAGAAAAACCGCAAAATAAAAGTATTTCTACTTGACGCTAGACAGCGCAACATTTTTTCGCGGCATAAAAATCACCTAGGCAACAAATAATAATCTGGAATTTTGGACATAAATAATTGGAAAACAAACAATTTGTAAAAACATATTATGAATGAAATTATCTTCGTGGTTAGTTAATTTGATTTGGATTGTCAATGTAATTACATAACCTTTATAAAAGTAGAGAAAACTTAATTTTACATCGAGAAACAATGTAGGATTTAATTTTTTTTAAATATCACAGTCACAGTCGAACTGAAGCCAGTGCCTCTAGTCGGAGTAGCTTGAACTATTGAGGCTGTGACGTCACGACAACCCAAATTGAAGCTGTGCATCTTTTTGCTTACATCATCATCATCATCATCACAACTCTGTGTAATGAGCCCACTGCGAGGCATGAGTCTCTCCCCTGGGTGCAGAGGAGGTATAGGCCATAATCCACCAAGCTAGCCCAGTACTGGATGGTGGATGCCAGAATTTTTAGGGCGCCTAGATGGCTTCTGACAAACCCTAACGACTACTGTATACAAGTATACAGCACCCGGGACCGACTGCTTAACGTGCCCTCCGAAGCACGGAAGTCGTCGTGAGAAATGAATGGTCGGCGGTCACCCATCCAAGTACCGACCGCGCCGAACGTTGCTTAACCTGTGATATCGTATGATACACACAGTAACCACGGCGCCACGACGAGTTCCTTTTTGACTTCCTTTTCGACTGCTTACAGCAGCTCTACTATATAATATCTGCTTTGTGATTATAATTATGGATAGACTATTGCAGTGACAGGGGGTCAGCCTATCGCCCACAAAAGCGCCGATAAAGTCTCTGTCCCTTAACTGACTTTGACAGTATACCTGGGAAGGGAAGCAGTTGGTACATATACAGGGTGACTGGTGACAAATTTGCAATACTGAAGGAGAGCACTCTGTACTCGATTCTGATCATAATTATGTAAAAAAAGTAGGTACTTAATTTTTCACCAGAAATCCCTATGAATAAATAAAGAGACCTTTCTACAGTTTTCTCGACGCGCTACCTCAGTCAACAGCAGTGTTCCCGCTAAGTATTTATTGTATTACGCTAATGTTACCATGCGTTACGTAATTAGTTCTTTAACTCTCGGAGAAGTTTACTCAGTAAATAATTAATATTATTTTTTATCTTCATGTATGATCTTAAACTTGGAATTTTGAAAGTGACCCACCAGTCACCCTGTGCATATATTTTTCTTTCGCTCCCAGTCCAGTCCTTTAACTTTTTTACATTTATTCCAACACACTTGTAGATAATGCTTCTATGCTGGACTGGGAGCGAAAGAAAAACATAGAATGTGCCAGCTGCTTCTCTTCCCGGGCATACTGTAAAAGTCAGTTAAGGGACCGAGGTGTTATGGGAGGCTTTTTTGTGGGCGATAGGCTGACCCCCTGTCACTGCAATAGTCTCTCTTCACTATTGTAATGCCTCCTAATTTGTCAAACGTGACATCAGATGGTTTTATTACCTCTGGTGTTCTGCCTACCCCATACGGGATACAGGCGTGAAGTTGTGTATGTATGTGTATGTACTTGTAGATAAACTTAGTTTACCTATTAAATGTAATGTAATTTAGATATAAGATAATTGATTACTTCTCTATGTCGTCGTTAGATTAGGTACAGAAGGCAGCAGCTCAAGCGTTCCAAACCCGTAAAAAAAATTGTAATTGAATCTGAACTCTATGCCCTCGACATTAAGTTAAAAATTGGTTGGGAAATTTGACAGGTTTGTAACACCTGATGTGCTGCTGTCTTCTGTACCTACCTAAGGAAATGGTAGATATTGTACACGGAAAGCGTTATAAAATATTCGAGAATAATTTTCCCATAGGCTCGTGTAGGTAGGTACATGAAAGTGCAGAACGTTTATTTTAACGGCCCAAGAAGCTCTTGCAAATCTGCGGGACAATATATTCGCACGTCTGGACAACGTTTTCGGCTACCGAGAGAGTCATAAAATATTCTTGAATAATTTTCCCATAGGCTGTACGTGTAGGTACATGAAAGTGCAGAACGCTTATTTTAATGGCCCCAGAAGCTCTTGCAAATCTGAGGGACAACATATTCGCACGTCTGGACAACGTTTTCCGCTCCCGCTCTATGTCTTCATGATTCTGAGATCTGTGGTGGCTATATGCCCTAAATATTGGTCTATAGTTACTGTTGCTACTCAAGACACCGGTTTTATCAGGCAGGCGTGGCTTACACATAACGAAAAGAACATTGCAAGAACTCTGGGTGTTGTGTACAAAAGGCAGCAGATTAAGCGTTAAAAAACGTCTAATTTTGTAATTTTTAAACGTAAAGTTTTGGAACATTAGATCTGCTGCCTTCTATATTATTGGATCGTCCCGATTTGATGATGTGAAGAAAGCAATGTTTAGATAATTCGAATAGAAGACTTTTGAAAAGAAAAGAGAAAAATCTATAATTTAGACGAGACGGGTCAACGAGGGTCACTTTTATTATGTTTGGATAGAGATATCCAGTTTTCGCGACAAGCATTTTTCAGAGGACAATCTACAGGACTGAAAAAAACACAAAAAGGCAAGCCGTTAATAGTCACATCGGCAGTGTGGATTGAAAAAAAATAACTCCATATTTAGCATTTTTAAAATAGTTTATTCAAGATACAAGGCATATTTTTTACATAATACAATTGTAATAGGTACATTAAATTATAGTACAGGAGGCAGCACATCATTAAAAAATAAATGTGATTCATTAATACAGTAACACAAGATGCATTAAAAAAACTGAGAAAACTAAACTAGGTAGGTAGGTACCTAAGTATATTAAGAGGCATGAAAGAATGTTTTAGTTATGGCTGTCTTGACACGGGACACTGCTGCAAACAGAGCAGACAAAGATTCCGCGTTTGACATCGATATCTTCTTCATTCTGAAATCCGTTGATGCGTCCTTCATCAACTATTGGCTGCGAATCTCTTGTCTCAACTGAAGCATAAAAATAATACTCTCTGCAGCACAACTCATCCATTGGTTGCCGATTACGTGGGATGAATCATTGTTCTTTTGAGTTGCCATCGGCGATGCGGACTGTTCCAATTATTCCGTCCTACTAATTCTATATCTGTGAAGACAGCTTTCTTCCGAGAAAATTCCAGATTATTCATAAGGCGGGTCCACACAGAGCGGGCAGCCGCGCGTGTAAACCGACTTTGTTCCCTTTTTTCAGTTGAGAATTAAGACATCATGCATGGCACCACAAGTAGGTATGTGTTGCGTTGGCGGCTGTTGCTTTTATAGTCATAAATATAATTATAAAAAAGAGAATATAACAAAAACTCAATGATATGGATCTTTTGCATTCCAAAGCCAGGTGTTTGCATCATAGAGATATTAATTTCAAACAATGTACCTAAGAGGCTACTCGCTCTGATGGACCGCCTATACCATTATCCTTGGCGTTATAATGATAATCCGAGATAGTAGACAATTAGTGTTTTTGGTGCGTCCTCTTGAGCTGTCTTTTTCTACGTCCTGAATCAAATCTTGTTTTTTGGGCTATATCGTAATTTAAATTAATATCTAATTGCATATCCATTTTAATTTTAGATCGTAAGGAGTACGTAAAGTTGGACTTTCACTATCGTCATTTCTTTCCAGTAAACATGGTCTATTTTTATCAATTCTACAGTAACAGGGCGACATAATTTAAGTAACGCTTCTAAATTAATAAACGATCTCGTATCTAAGTTGCTTATTGAAGTCTGGGCTGTTTCGCAGTCAGGGAAAGGAATCCTATTCATAAAGAGTAACAGTTTCAAACAGTTAACCCAATATTTGTTACTAAATTTAAATGGTTAACAATACCAGTAAACCCATTCACATCAGCTACCTTTAAATACGCGAATTACTGAGATCTGGAGTAAAAATAATAGTCTCTGCAGCTCAACTCAGCCATTGGTCGCCGATTATGTGGGATGACTTTATTGCTCGACTGCAGTCACCGGCGACTCTGTCAACTAACCATTGTCCTTTTCCGGTTATTAAACATCATCATTATCCTTGCCATAATAATGATAAGCCCAAATATTAAACAATTGTTGTTTTTGTTGTGTCTTCACCTCTTTTTTTGCAGCTTTCTTTTTCTACATCCCAAATCAAATTTTGCTTTTTGGGCTATTTCGTAATTTCAATAAATATCTCATTGAATATCTATGTTGTGTGGGTTTAATTTTAGAACGTAAGGAGTAGGTACGTAAAGTTGGACCTATTTTTTATATATTTTTTTTATTTCAACTGTCACTATCGTCATTTCTGTCTAGCATGGTCTATTATTATCAAGTCTACAGTAGGTACCTATATTTTACATAATTTAAATTGCTTATTGAAATCTGGGCTGCTTTGCAGTCAGGGAAAGGAATATTGATTAATAAAAAATAACAGTTTAATATGGTTAAGCGTAAAACCGGTAAACCCATTCACATTAGTTACCTTTACATATCGACACCTCCTACGTATAAGAATGTATCTGATACACGATATCTATTTTATTGTATTTTTAACATCTATGCATTTATATCTATCATGTACAAAAAAATCAGATTTTTTTTTTGACCAGAACATCATTTTTTGTCGGACGCATTAGTATGTATCTACCTATTATGCTAAAAACTTACGCTGTTAAATTAAGTAACTGCCCGTTACACTTTGAGTCGCGGGGCAGGAGAGGCGCGGGCGACGGTTAACTACCCGATTGTCAGTTGTACTGCGGTAACTGAGCTGTGCGCACGCGCCCTATGACGGTTTGTCGTAATAAAAAAAATGTCGAGTAAAAGGTTTCAGTTTTTGGCTACGTTAAAAGAAGATGCAATAAAAGGACAAAATTCGTATAATACTTTTGAAGAAGAATCGTTATCAGACCAAAATGTATACGTACCATCAGGGCAAGGTAAGCTGTTTTACACCAAACATATTTACATTTATTACTAAACGTCAGGATGAAATTTTTGTTGTTTTATATTATAAGTTATTCACATACTATAGTAAAATTCTATATATTTAACTTTTTATTTTATATTTTGTGTGATTCCGATGTATAATTATGTAACTAAGTAGATACACACTTATACACTGTAATTCCTTCATATTATTATATGTATCTAGTCAGTTACACATTTATTCTTTGGAATCCTGTTAGATCAAATAATGTAAGTAGCCAGTTAAATATTTAGTGTTTGGAAGTCTGTCAGATAGAAAAAAGTTTATTGGCAGATACCTCCTTATCATCGGATTGAAGTATACAATAAATAGTTTAACTAGTAATCTTATTTATTGAAAATCTAGTATTTTGTTGTGAGTATGTTATAAGTATTATAGTACAATTATGTTTTACAATTTTGAACCCATATTTTTTACATTTAGGTATAATATTAAGAATAGATAACTATTATTTAAGACAACCTCTGTGGCGCAACGGTAGATACAGTGTCTTTTGTGCTAGAGGTCCCGGCACTTGGACATGGACTTTTTCAAAGTTCATCCTCGAGTCATGTTATTTTGTTTATTTATACCTATAATTCTGAATAAAAAAAAAATTTTTTTCTTGCATGTTTAAGTCTGACTCATGTTTTGGATTGCTTTGCGTTTGGCTTATATTTTATATACTTACTAACCTACACTTTTCTATATTCTTACAGAGTCTCCGATACGTTTCTCCAGAGATTTCTCTGAAGAAGACTTACAGCGTCTTACGAGAATGGTTGAAGATGATAATAAAGAAGCAAGTGTAATTGAAAACGAGCCAGCGAACACTGAATGTTTTACAACTGAACCGATCACAAAGTTATCTTCAGTAATTTTGTCAAAAGATTGTAATTTTAATGACCCTACATTGCCGTATTCACCTGCTATACAAAAATGTAGTTCCGTTGCAATTAAAGATTTATGCTTAGAATCACCAAATTTTTCAACTGTAATTGCTCAAGAAATAACTCAACTAGATTGCAATAGCCCAGGAATTCCTTTAACACCTATGACTTTCTCAGTAAGCTCACCCATGCCATCAGAACAGCAATCAACAGAATCCCCCTTATCATTAAATGAAACCAAAAAGCGCAACACCAGGAAGAGAAAAGATAAAGGTCGTATACGACGGGTACATCGCGACCAATGGATAGATGTAAAACGTAAGACAAACAAAAATTTAGGGAAAGAGTACACTAGTAGGAATGGCAAAGTTAGGAAACAAAAAGAGATTGGATTGCCATGTGGAGAAAAATGTAAATTAAAATGTTCACTTAAATTTACAGACACTGACCGGAATTTACTGTTTGTGGCGTTTTGGTCATTAGGTGATTTAGTTCGACATTGGGATTTTATAGCCAAATATTGCGATAAAATACCAAAACGTCGTATGACTACTGAGTCTGATTCCAGAAGAAATTTCACTTTACGGTATTATTTGCCAACACAAGTCGGCAATACCTCCATTGGGGACGATTCAAAAGTTCAAGTTTGCAAGACCATGTTCTTGGAAACTTTAGGTATTAAGCAAGGTATGGTCTACTCCGCTCTGAATAAATTATCATTGCAAGGCACTGTTATGCAAGATAAAAGAGGGCACCATCAGCATGCAAAAAAAATTACCGAAGAAATGATAGCGAGTGTGTGTGACCACGTACACAGTTTTGTACCTGTAGAGTCGCATTATGTTCGAGAGCGAACAAAAAAACTATATTTAGATGGAAATCTTACCTTTGCTCGAATGTTCTTGCTATACAAAGAATGGAACGATCCTAAAAGTCAAAGTAAAGTAAAAACTGTGAGACAATACAGAGATATAATAAACGAGCACATTAATATAGAATTTCATGTCCCCAAAAAAGATCGTTGTGATGTTTGCCATGTGTACGAAAATTTGCCACGTCCTGTAACTGAAGAACAACTAAAGGTCTATAAAACACACATAAGAAATAAAACGATTGCGCGAGAACTCAAAAATAAGGATAAAGAGTACTCCCAAAACACAAAAGATGTTCTAACAGCAGTATATGACTTTCAAAAAGTACATGGCATGCCATTTGCTGAAACAAGTATTCTTTACTATAAAAGAAAGCTGGCCGTTTATAATTTCACAATTTTTGAAATGGGCAGTAAAGTTGCTAAGTGCTACGTTTGGGATGAAACTACAGCAAGACGAGGTGCGAACGAGGTAAGTAGCTGCTTATATGAATACATCCAAGAAAACCATCAGAAAGGTATACGTATTTTTAATTTCTGGTCTGACAACTGTGGTGGACAAAATAGGAATCGAATCGTTTTTGCTACCTATTTGCGGGCCTCAATGGATTTTGAAATAACCATCACCCATAAATATTTTGAAAAAGGACATACACAGAACGAGGGTGACAGCGTCCATGCCCTTATAGAACGAACGGCTAAGAACAAAATGGTATATACGCCTGAACAATGGTATGCCCTCATAAGATGGGCGAAGCAAGAAGGAAGTCCATATTTAGTTAAAGAAATGATCACCAGCGACTTTATTGATTTTAAAACATTGCTTCCTGGTGGTAATTGGACAACAAATACAAACAATGAAAAAGTTTTATGGTCTCAAGTCAAACAGTTACAAATATTGCCCAAATCGCTCAAAATAGAATACAAAACTGACTTTTGTCAGCACGAATTTAAATCTATTATTATAAATAATCCTCCCAAAACTAGAGCAAAAAACCGTACTAGATTAGAAAACGATCAATTTGTATTTCCGCTAACGAGAAAATTAACTCAAGCTTACACGAGAAGATTACCAATACCTCAAGCAAAACTTAAAGATTTAATGGACTTGTGTAAAAGTAACATCGTTCCTTCTGTCTATCATGATTTCTACATGAATCTGACTGGGACAGATGAAGATTTTGAGCTTCAAATAGACGAAGAAGCAGAATAATCCAAAACCATTCCAAACAATTGTGAAATGTATAATTAAGTACTATATGGCTTTAAAAAAATAAATAAGAGTATAAGAAATAATAATTAGGGAGGCATAAAAAAAAAGTGCCTTAAATTAAATAAGTCACTAGTGATTTTAACTTTGATCTCATCTGATAATTTTGTTATAAATATAGTAATTCACTTTAAGTTTGGTGCCAATTTTTTGTGATTTGATGTTTCGTCTAAGGTATTGTTAGGTATATTGATTTTTTTGTAATTTTTCGAAGTGAATTAATGATTTTGAAATATTTAGAAGCTGAAATTTAAAGTTTCACTGTAAGACTGCCGTAATTAATATGTTTTTTTTATTTTATTTTTTTCAACTGAGAAATATTATTTAGTTAATTGGATTAAAACATATTTTTAAGTGCAATATTTCGTTAAAAGTTAACACATTCTTTTTACGTTTTGTTTTGATTTTGATAATATTTTTGTGATTAAGTTTCTACTATTATAAAATACTCAAAAGTTATTTTGTTTTGTTTTTTATTATGTTTTATACGAATACTTCAGTCTACTAATAAAAATAGACTGATAATTTAATACTTAGAGATAGAAGAAAAAAGAGGTTTTTAATTATTCAATAAATTGTTTTTCATTTAATTAATGCATTTTATTTAAAATTGGTTTTTATTTATAAGGTCCCTTCATCGGAAAGTGTGTGTTATTTTTAATTAATTTATGGATATTTAGTAACTACGCACAGAATAGGCCACTGTAGATTCACATAAATGACCTGCAACAAAACTTAAAATCATATTTTTTACTTCTACAGACTGCTATCTTAATTGCATTAAATTTATAAAGTATGCTTGTTACAGTTACACAATTTTCTTATATTTTACGACAAAGTTTAATTGAGTATCTGGCAGTAATGTGATTAAACTTAAAGAATATTCCAATGTAAAAATATGTATGTGGCACATACAAAATTTGATAATATTTTTGGAACTACGTATAACTATGTATTTGCTAAAACACTTAATACTTACTTGTTAACAAATAAAATTTCAATGTTAATGTCAATTATACATCAATTCAAAGCTAGTTCTCAAATTTCAAGCTATAACGTTGTACAGTTGCTGAGATATTTCAATTTGAATTTTCGAGAATCTTTAAAGAGCTCTCCTATAAAATTTGCATTTTGCAGATACACATTTATACGTAGGATGTGTCGATATGTGAATGACTGTTAAAATTTTGCAAAAATTCTTTAGGTAATATTTATATGAAAAACAGTAAACAGAAATAAAACATATTAGCGTACTAGAAAAGAAAGAGATAGTCTGAACAATTATTGTTAAAATTAACATCATAAAAATATTTAATTTTGTAATAAAAAGAAATAACATTTTATAACTTGTATTTTTTCAAAATACATAATAACACTTATACTTATTCCTTTGTGAAAAGATCTTCTTGTTCTTAATTTTTTGGGGGCCTGGCACCAAATATGAAACTACCCACACGAACAGTGGTCGCTCCTAATTCAATCTGAAAGAAAATACTATGTGTAAAAATGATGTCCTTGAAAAGAATATATTTTCTATAAACAAAAGATCATCTTCACTCAAGATCTTATATTACTACGGCTACACAATAAAAACATTTGAGTTTGTCTGCTCATGCCCAGTGTTACTTAACAACTTTTTCAATATTTTATTCCAATCCTGACTCAAAAACTATATGATTAAAAATTTATGAGCATTGCAATGAATGAATGAACCTTAGTTTGAAAATTTAGATTCAATATAAAAATGTTTGAGAGACATTACTAATGAAGCAGCCTAAAAAACTGCAGTTAAACATGTCTAATCAAATTATATCTGTAGGTTACAAATGCTACGGGTTTATTAGTTAATTATTATTAATTATTATTTATTATTAATTACTTACAGCATGTTCATAATCTGTAGACATTCCCATACTGAGCTCCACATTATTAATGTCTAAATTAAAGTGCTGGCACACTTCGTCCCTGCATTTGGCCAGCGAGATGAAATCTGGATTTGGACCCAGTGTTGTGTCATAATCATACTGACCAATAGTCATCAAGCCTTTAAAATCCAAGTTTGGACAGTTTTCTAACACATGGCCCACTAACTTTGTGACCTCTGCCGGTTCTATTCCACTTTTAGCTAAAATTATATTAAATGAAAAATAGTTAATTTAAATTCATTTGTATAAAAATATATTTATTTATTTATTTACTCTTCATTGTACAAACACAAAATAGAAAATAAAGGACAATAAAAAAAGAAAACACAATCGGCGGCCTTATCGCTAAAAAGCGATCTCTACCAGGCAACCAAAACTGTAAATATAGTAAATTCCTTAGAATAAATTGCTTCTTGCCATTGTAATTACAGTTAATAAATGTATTAGGTATCTATCATGAGATCAAAAGTGTATTAAAATTGACACCACTCTGAAGTGAGACCTGCTCACTCAAACAAAATAATTGGGGCTATCATTGGCCTCATTTCCCTTTCTATTAGGTCAACAAAATGACAAATTACAATTAAATTTCCATTTCGTCAAAAGTATACATCCGAGTATACAAAAACTATGTTTTACAAAATGAAAAGTTTAGAAGAAAAGTAACTATCCTAAATTTTCCCCTTCATTATGTTGACAATAATCACATGTCCAGAACCATTAGTAAGCATATTTGTCAACAGATATTTTTATAAAACTTACATTCTTCACCACTTGTGTTTACTTGGACCATCACCTTCAATTTTTCATCTTCACTCTTCCTATACTTCACCCATTGTTTATTTAAATTATCTGCCAACTTCTCGGAGTATACAGTTTCCACAATATGTAACCCAGGGCTACCCAGTAACTTATTAATTTTATTTGTTTGCAAGTGCCCAATAAAATGCCATTTGATATCTTTACACTTTTCTAATATTTGTGAATCATGGGCCTTGTCTGCTAGTTCATTGACATAATTTTCCCCAAAATGTTGTTGACCAGCTTCATAGGCCTCAATAATTAAAGATGCTGGTTTTATTTTGGAAACCGCAACCAATTTTGGAGTAACTTGAGGAAGATCCTGAAAGTTTTTAAGTATTATATTAATACATTATTAGATAAGGGACACCCAAACATTTATTTAAATATAGTAAAGAATCAAGTTGTTCCTAAACAGTGGCATGTTGTAAAAATGTTAAGAGAAAACCAGAATTGTGATCATAGTAGGTACTAGAGGAGTTTTAGGGAAATGTGGAAAGTACTGTTACAAACACGAAAGGTTGCAAGTTCGATTCCGCTGTACAGCAAATGTACGTACAATAACTATTATCTGCCGATATATGTTATCGGCCTGGGTTTTTATCTATAACTGTTTTTTTTTAATAAGTACCTATTATATCCACTATCTGGTTTATTTAGAAACCTAAATCATAGCTAGAAAATAATGTCCTGCATTATTTTGTTTATTTAGTACATTTGAAACATAACTTGCCTTGCTTCTTCTGGCAACAGCAGCTTCTATCAGCGATAAAACAGATTTGAGTCGGTTCATTATATCAGTTTCTTGTTCTATTTCAGACAACATAATAGATACCTTATTATTAGTATTATTATTCGAAACTATTCCGAGTTTAAATACCTATCGTTCGCTATCTATAAAACAGTAGCAGTAGGAAGGAAGGAAATGCAATACATTATACAATAACAAAATAGAACCACATAGCGGGCTAGTTTGCCAGCTGTCAGTCAGCTGTTTAATTATCAGTCAGTTGTCTGTCAGACGACAGGGTTCAAATCATGTTCAAATGGTTCAATTAATTAACAAGATAGTCCAGTCATTATAGTAAGTTCACCTCGGAATTCGAGATACCCAGCTGTAAGTTTGCAAATACTTGTATATTGACACCCTAAAAGTTGTCTCAAAACCTACATATGGTAGGGTGTACTCAACTATTTAATTTCAAGGTCAAAGGTCACAAAAATCGTTTTTTTTGCGCTTTTTTTTGTCTCTCATTTCCTATGGCTTTTTTGCTATTTGTATTTATTTTCAATATTGTAGAATACGAAATTCTCTACAAATTTTGTTCAAAAAAATTTTTCATACGGTGGATCGTATTCGAGATAGAGGGCGGAGAGCGCGCGTTCACACACAGCATTACTTCAGCTTGTGGCCAATGTAATGTGCAAGCTTGTCTCAATGCTCTACCATATCAGAGCGACATTAACGAAGATGGAACCTTTGACCCCGAAATCATGGAAGAACTTGAGAAAAATGTCGTTGAAATTTAACAGCAGCCGGAAGACGACGATGAAGAGGAAAAATATGATTAAAATTATATATTGTAGTTTTTGTACCCTTTATTCCATTTTTTCACTTTTAATTAAAATAAATGGTTTGAATGATATTTTTTAATAAAAAGATTACTTAATTCATAATTTATTTGTTTTTTTTTCATCATGGAAAAAGTTATTAATATTAAGTAGGTTAAAATTCAAATATAATTCCTATATTTTCTTTAACAATTCTGCAATTACATGGGCAGGTAGGTAAGTGTTGTTAAATAAATTAATACTGAATAAAAAGTGGATAGGATAGGCAAAACATTATAAAATATAATATAATAGTTAAAAAAATTGACAAATATTTATAATCGATTGATTTATCGATAGTTCATCAACCATATGTATAAGGCGCGTTTTCGACCGGAGGCACCGGTTGACCTGAAGTAATATTGTGACCGCGCGCTCTCCGCCCTCTATCTCGAAAACGGTTCACCGTATGAAAAATTTTTTGAACAAAATTTGTAGAGAATTTTGTATTCTACAATATTGATAATAAATACAAATAGCAAAAAAAGCCATAGGAAATGAGATATTTACAAAAAAAGCTCAAAAAACCGATTTTTGTGACCTTTGACCTTGAAATTTAATAGTTGCGTACACCCTACCATATTATGTAGGTTTTGAGACAACTTTTAGGGTGTCAATATACAAGTATTTACAAACTTACAGCTGGGTATCTTGAATTCTAAGATTCTTACCTAATTTAAGCTTAAATGACTGGACTAAGAAGGCGCGGCGACGTACAATGGCTGGAAAAAACGGCCCGAGTGAGAAGTAACTTGGTTACTTCTTTAAAAAATTTGGTTTATTTTGTGACAGCCCTCACAATATGAATGAACACGCTTATCATTCTACGCATGTGATCCCCTCACGCAGCATGCCACCCGCCAATGCTGTACGTCAGCTGATAAGAACTTAGGGTAGAGTAACAATATGTTAAATTTTACGTAGAAGTTTGACTTGGGATAACTTGCGATCTGAAATGCTGAGGGTTGCGAGACCTGATGGGATTTCTAAATCAATTTAGCTGTGCGCTGTTTAAATATTATCACACTTTTTTGAATCAACTTTAAGAATCATCATTAGTGGATTAATATCCTATTTAATTTACTTTTTCAGCTGAATAGGATAGGTAGCCCAATCAACACCGTGGTAGGTATGTACATACCTATGGTCGTTGCTAAGAAATTCCATAAACTTATGCAAGTAAATGAACTACCAATTTTTTTTTGTTAATAAATCAAAAACAATTTTCCACCCTAAAATAAAGCACACTACAATTTTCAACTTCAATTCAATTTAATTTTAGGGTTGAGTGGAAACCAGTCGTCGATACTAAGCGACAGGCTATTACTGCCAGTATCACGTGATGAGACAGACACGGTATTAGGAAAAACAGATTCATGTGAGGCGCGACGAAAACCGAACATTGAGTTACCTAAAACAATAGGACATCACAGTTAGTTCCACCACCAATAACAGACATACCCATTATATATATATTAATATTAGTGACACAAAGGTATAATACAATACTTAGAAAATACATATTTACAGAGATATATTACAATGTAGAATATATTTACATAGGATTTTGAGGAACAAGGAATCATTAGAGGAGAGGAGGGCTTTCATGCAAGTCGGTCTGGGGAACTGGGGGGGAAGAATGTCATATAAGGAGACAGGGAGGAGGGGGCAGTTAAAAAATATATGGTCTACTGATCCAGGTTCCAGTCCACAATCACACAATGGGGAGTCACGAATTGCTATCCTATACAAAAATACTGGGGAGCAACAGTGAGCCAGCCGCAGTCTGCTGATTTTGGAGGTGACTTTTTTGGTTATTTTCTTATGTGCGCAGAACCACGGCTTAGATGGGATTGTGGGCTGGATGTCCCCATAATATTTCCCCACAACACTACGGGTACTTTCCCATTCTTTGCTCCACTCTTCCTGCAATCGATTCTTGGCCCAAAGACTGAGGTCATGGGAAAAGCATTGGTAGTGTTCCAGTGATCCAGTTTCAATCGAATCCCTGGCAAAACAGTCAACTGTAACATTTCCAACTATTCCTGAGTGACCAGGTATCCAGGCAAGAGTTACATTAATGCCACGCAGATTGCAGAGGAAAAGGAGATGCTTGGTTTGGAGTATGGACGGGAATTTGTAACCAAGGAGGAAGGGATTGCTTTTGAGAGCCATAAGGCAACTCAGGGAGTCGGAGAGGATTAAGGAGTTGCTCATTCCATTATCTAGCACATACTTAACTGCTTCCAGAAGAGCAATGGACTCACCAGTAAATACTGTGGTGGCGGGAGGACATTTGAATGATAAAAGGACTTGGAATTTAGGAATCTACACGGCTGCCCCCACACACCCCTGGCCGGAGAGTTTGGTGTATCCGTGTAGACAAGAGTCCAGTCCTGCCATTGACTGTTTATGATGCTATCGAATATGACGTTGGCATTAGGATCATTCTTAGCAACACCAAAGTCAGTCAGAACCGGGGAAGGGAACACTAGGGATTCATAAGGGAAGGTGTACTGGTATTGGGAATCACATTGGAAAATTGGAGTAGAGGAGGGAACTAAGGCAAAGAGGCTGGATAAAATAGGAGAGGGATTTTGCTACGCCAGTATGGTGAAAAAGGAATCGAAGTCTGGAGGGATGAAAGGATAGTGTTGAGGGGGTAGGAGGAAAGTTGGAGAGTTCTTGTCACAAATCTATCAGCCAGGTACTGCCTGCGTAGGTGTAATGGAGGCTCGCCACACTCGACTCTCATAGCATTAGTTGGAGAAGATTTCATTGCACCTAGGATAACGCGCATTGACTTGTTTTGGATTTTGGTTAAAGCGTCCAGTCCTGTTTTATTGCAGGGTTCCAAAAGAAAGGATCCATAGTCAATGACGCTTCTCACTAGGGCATTGTATAAGAGTTTTTGTGTGTACGGGTGGGAGCCCCACCAAACACCAGAAAGGCATCTGAGCAGGTTGATGTTCGCCTCACATTTGTTAACAATGTGGTTGAGATGACCCGAGCCTGATAGCCCTGAGTCAAGGACTACTCCAAGGAACTTGGCCTCGTGGACAACTGGGATTGGTTGGCCAAGGAAAGAAATAGAAGGAGGAGAGTATTGTCTTTTCCTGGAGAAGACTAAGACACTGCTCTTGGAAGAGGAGAGGGTGAGGTTATGGACATGGAGCCAGTTTCCGAGGTAGGATAGGGCCGTGTTATGGGGGTTGGATGCAGCCTCAATTACCCTTACCCGGAGGTAAAGGGCGATATCATCGGCATACTGAAGGATGTTGCAGAAAGGAATGACCGATCTGTCCAGATCCGAGGTTTATATGCTATACAGAAGAGGGGTAAGCACAGAGCCCTGAGGGAGGCCCTGCCAGACTATACGAGCTGGAAGATGGGCATGCTCATGTCAAATCTGGACATATCGGCTGACAAGGAGGTTGTAGGTAAAGTATGTCAGTCTCTCCGGGATACTCAGCTCGAGCATTTTCTGCCTGAGCAGGGGAAGGTGGACATTGTCATAGGCCGACGAGACATCCAGAAACACTCCCACCACCGATTCATTATCAGACAAAGCTGATCTTAAACCGGCGATGAAATTGCTCAGGCTGCCCATCGTACTATAACCTTTCCTAAAACCATATTGGATGGGACTAAGGAGCGAATGGTTTTCGACAAACCAAACGAGGCGGAGTTTTACCAGGTGTTCGGCAATTTTGAGGATGGTTGAGGACATTGCCACTGGTCGGTATGAATTTGGATCGGAAGGGTCTTTACCAGGTTTAAGGATAGAAATTACTAAATGCTGTTTCCAGGAGGGGGGAATGACGCCAGTTAGGAAAATAGTATTAATGATACTAAGGAGAACCTCCTGAAACTGGGAGCCAGCATTAGCTATGAAGGAGTAAGGAATACCATCAAGGCCGGGTCTGGAGTCCTTGCGGTTTTTAAGGACGAGGTTGAGTTCCTGAATAGTAAAGGGACTATCCAGGGGATTGGATGAGGTAAGGGATAAGTATGGGACTGGGAACTGCTCACGAAGTGGAACAAAGGTAGGGGCGATTCTGTCTAAGAAAGGATCGAGCCATAGGGAAGGATTGAATGACGTGGGAGAAGGGGGGATTGCTAGGGAACCACGGAAGCGTTTAAGGGACTTCCAGATAATGGAAGGAGGGGAGCGTGGGCCTAGGTTTTCACAGAAAGTTCGCCATGCAGCTTGCTTCTTTTTCTTAAAAAGACTCCTAGCCTGGGCGCATACTGGCTTATAACTCGAGAAGTTCTCTATGGTCATTGACGGGTAGTATGTTCTTTCTGCAAGTTTCCTATCCCGGATCATGTCTGAGCACTCTGAGTCCCACCACGGTGGGGAGCCTCGACGTTTAGGGTCAGGATTTTTGGAGGGGATATGGGTGTTTGCAGCAGTAAGGACACAGGATACGAGGGAATCGTAACAAGAGAGGATATTGTCTGGAGTGGGAGTTGGGATTGATGAGGACAGGCATTCGTGGAATGGGAAAAGCCGCTCCTGCAGCCTTATCGGTCTTGTGCAGGAGAAGGGGCGGGAGTTTTTTAGGGATAGATGCTGACATGGGAATATGGAGGATGATAGGGAAGTGGTCACTACCATGTAGGGAACCAGCGCGAGACCAGGATGAGGAAAGCCTTAAGGGAGGAGAACAGATGGAGATATCCACTGCACCATCCCAGCGGTTAGGGCCCGCGATACGCGTAGGGCGGCCATCATTCACGACGCACAAACCCAGGTCATCAATGATGCCCGCCAAACACCTACCAGGACCATCATCCGGGGTGGGGCAGTACAAACCCCATAGACTATGGTGACAGTTAAAATTACCAAGGATAATGATAGGATGAGGGACTAAGGAGATAATGGACTGGAACTCGTTAAGAAGGGAGACTGTGAGATCAGAAATGTAGACAGTAACTAGGGAAAAATTGAGGATATTTACTGCTACAATATTGATGCTCAAGGAGTGGGATTGGAGTTGGATGAGGGAATAGGGAAGAAAGCGTTTTACAAACAAGGCAGCAGCACCATGACCATCCGACCTGTCGTCCCTGAGGCAGGCAAATCCAGGCAGTCGGAACCGACTACCAGGGACAAACCATGTCTCAGAAACTGCAATAGCCAGGGGGTCATATTGGTGCACCAGGTTCACAAGCTCATGTGACTCAGGGCGGAGGCTCCTACTGTTCCACTGGAGCAGAGTCGCCATTATTAATAAGCGTGAGGAGAGGGAACAGTTTAACGGCAACGTGGTGCGGTAGGGGGGAGTCATCAAATCTGGAAATGATACTCATAAGGGTAGATATTAGTGATTCTAAAAAGTTGTCATTATTTGAAGGGGAATGTGGGTTATTTAATGCACAACCATTAGAGGAAGATGATGGGTTAGAGATGATTTCCTGGTGGGCAACTCTGTCATATCCAGGGGAGAGTGGGGACCTTGGCTTGGGACTAGAAAAGGTGGTCTTTTTATATGAGGTGGAGTTTGGGACTTTAGAAGCATCTGCATAGGATTTACGGGAGGGAGGGATGCGAGCTGATGCCTTATAGTAGAAGATGTTATCCTGGGACATGGCTATTTTGATTGCCTTTTGACGGGAATGTTCTGGGCAAGACTTGTCCGTGGCCAAGTGTGGCCCTGAACCCTGGGGACATGTAGGGTTATTTGAAGGAGCGGTACAGGAATCACCTGGGTGGGCTTCGGAGCAACGGAAACATTTGGCAGAGGAACGGCACTGGGCTTTAACATGACCGAATCTGCAACAATTCAGGCATTGAATTGATGGAAGGATATAGGTTTCAACAGGGAGGGAAGTATTAAAAATTAAAATTCTATCAGGAAGAGATTGTCCAGAAAAGGTAAGAACGACTGAGCCGGTTGGTACCCATGTTGGGCCGTTAGGGTTAACTACCTTACGGTTCAGTCGGCGAGCTTTTAAAATTGTGTAGGGATTAGGAGAGGAGGAGATACCATCTACAAGCTCTTCCATGGACCAGGATGTTGGGACTCAACGGATGAAGCCCATTCTGGTTACATTGTAGGTGGGGATTGTAGTCACATACTTGTATGAGGACAGGTGGGGATTATCCTTAAAATCATTGGCCGCAGTAGCTGTTGTAAATTCAACAGAAACTTTATTGCGTCCAATGGTTTTGACACCATCACTTTTTATACATTTTATGCCTGATGTGGATAGGAATTTGCCAAAGTTAAGGGGATTTAGAGTAGAGCCAGATGAGGGATGGGATTTGGACCGGGAGACATGAACAATAAAAGGACCTTTGTCTGCATTTGAGTATATTCTACTCTCCAACAGACTAGGGTAGACATAGGTAGACTGGATGGATGGAGTGGCAGTTTCGGGGTCGGTGATGGGCTTTTTGGGGTTGGATGTGGGTTCAGGGACATCTGAGGTTCGCTTTTTGGGAACTTTAAGAGTTTGAGACGTTACGGGGCCATCTGCATTAACAATAATATTAAGGTCGACTGGATCAGGCGGATCGGGCGGGATGTCGTCCGTCTCCATTCTACATTAAAAAAACCTACTTACCACACAAAAAAACACTTAGAGACAATCACAAATATATAAAGGACGCACACAATTGTACAAATAACTCAAATCCTACACAAAAACACGATTTTTATACGAAACTAGTCAAAACACGTGTATGACGCAACAACGCTCACTTGACAATCCAATTTTCAACTTACTTATTTGCAAAACAGAACGAGTTCTGTTATGTCATCCGATTGACATATTGACAATTCTACATGTCATTTCTTTAGAATTGATTTTCTTTGAAAATAAAGAGATATACAAGTTTGTAGTTTTCTTCGCAAATTATATATTTTCGTCAATGGATTTTATCGATAATGATAATATTATTCAGTGAATCCATTGGCTAAATAATTACCAGTCATGAATGTCATAGAAAAGGCTGAAAAAGCCTTAGAACATTTACGAAATATCGAAGGTTCTTCAAAGTACGTATTTGTTTATTTACGGTAGAATAAATTTCAAGGTGCAAATAAATGTAAAATCTGTTATTGTAGGAACCATGTAATTCAAGCAGCAGCAGCTACTTTAGGACGTCGTCTCGGTGCTTTGGGAAGTAGACAGAACTTTTCAAGACATTATGCGAATCTTTTGCATTCGGCGCTGCCTACGTTGTTATCATTGGCTAGTAATGACAGCGTAAGTAATATTTAATTAACTAATAACTGTTCTTGTTCGTTAGTTGAGATGTTTTCATAAAGGTATTGAAATATGAAATAATTTGATCTGCAATCTTGTACCTCTATTGTAACAGTAGATTTGATTTGCTATTGATTGAAATGAAATATTTACTAGTGAGTAGTTTACTAGTTAGTTAGATGACATTAGTTTCATAGTACCTATATTATTGACTTGCTTTATTCTCCGATATCTAAATGTATCATGTGTGAGTTTCTGAAATATTTATTTATTTATTATTTATCATATTGTTTTCCATATATGTAAGGTTTTTTTATTATTGATCAAAATTAAATACTGTATTATTCATAGATTTATAGTGATATATATATATATATATATATATATATATATATATATATATATATATATATATTATATATCAGTCAGTGCTACATTAAGCCCTAAAATAGAATATTTACATCTATAGTATTATGAAGTTTTAAAAAGAACATAGACTCTTTTTAATCAAGGAGGTATCAATCTAAAATTACACTATACTCAAGTATTGAAATCCTGTAATGCTTTAACTTTAAAATTTAATTTGTTAGTTGAAGTCCATTTTTGCTGCATATTTTGGTGCCTGCAAAATAATGGAAACCTTCAGAGTTAAACCTAGAATCATGAAGTTATAAATCATTTATAAAGAAAGAAAAAATAAAAAAAAGTAAGTATGGAACTCTGTGTGTGAGTCTGATGACCACTTGATCTTTTTTTGCTGCAGCTCAGATTCTGTCTTAGCACTATGTTAAATTACACATACTTTAAATTACTTCGCATACCTCCTCGCTTCCCATGAGTCTCATAACCCTGCAGTGGGCTCATTAAAAACAGTTGTCATGATGATATTTAAAATAAAGTTAAACCCCAGTTATTACATTTATAAATAGAGTAAGTACTATAAAAATTATTGTCTTACTGTTACAGGCAGAAATGCGTTTGGTTGGAGATGAAGCATTAAACCGAGTCATAGTTGGTGGATTTGCCTTCCACTCTTACAAGACAAATGTTCTGCTTCAAAACCAAATCGATCCTAGTAAAAATGCCAGGTATTCATAATTTCCTTACTCAAAAATTTGGTCAAGTAGGTACTCAATTAAATATGTAGTGAATTTAAGAATTTTATTTTTTATAAGTTAATCATCCGACAACAGGTTAGTCATTTTTGTGTTATATTCAGATGTGTCCATCACAACAGTGGCGTTTCCTTTATCTGCACGAAGAATAGTTAACTCTTCATTGTTGCGTAAGTTCTTTAATGCAAGTCTATCTTCTCTAGCAAGACAAGACTTATCCAAATGATTTTAAAATCAAAGCCACAATCACCACCGACATGCATCTAATATGAAAACGCAATTGTCACGATTTATATTGAAACCGGGCGTGCCGACTTTTTAACACGTTTTGTGACATCACAGCTGATATTTATTGCTGGGAAATACAAACCGATTCAAAGACACCGATGCCGCCGATTGAAATCAATTAATAAGAACAATTATTATTATTATTATTAGTTATTTATTTATTATTATTATTTATGTCGCTAAGCTGCTGTCACCAGTGGTGAAAATTCTAAGTACTAATAAACAGTACTGTTTTTTTTCAGCCTTTATTATAACTTATTCACTCAGTCACTTCTTTTGATCAAGACTTGATACTGCACCTTTTTGAATGTATTATTTCTCGTTGATTTAAGCTGTATTCGAAATTCATACAGCAAATTTAAAATAAATATACTTATGTTCTAATTTAATGGCCTTATACATTAAAAAAAAACCTAAAATGTATATCTAGACACAAATGTATTCTGTGTTATTTCAGTCTGCATCTGCAGGATCTAGATCACCTAAGGTTGTGCAGCAATATTTTAAAAGAAACAAACAAACCAAATCTTCAGCTTATTACATTAGTATAGATTTATATGAAAACTTGTTTATATTTTAGATGGATACGTGCAGCACTATCACGTATTTGCCTCGGCGACAGTTGGCTTCGCCCGGGCGTTGGCAAGATTCGTAGTCAAGCCCAAACACTGTTTCCCAAGTTGAGCCAAATCGTCAGAGAAACAACCGAAGTGCAACTGATTGTGGAAGCCTTGGAGAGCAATCTTCCGAGGATATTAAAAGGCTTAGCTGAATATACTACTGACGAAGAGATATCAGGTCTGTGTAGTTTTTTTTTTCTGTTTAATCTGGAGTCTAATATGCGCCAAATTTGATAGTGAAAGACGATCGACACAGTATAGTTCTTTTTCGAATGAAACTACTATTCCTTAAGGTACGCACATACTATGTAAAAATCTGCCAGCGTCCCTCGCATACATTTTATTTGAAATGCGGTCAGCCCCGACTCGGCTAAGTGTGCGATAGTTCATATAAAATGTATACGAGTAACGCAGGCGGATTTATGCGCTGTGATTCGACCCGGCATAATGTGCTCGTACCTTTATCATGTGTCCAATGATACGCGCCGAGGCACACCGCAAATTCAACAATTTAATATAAACCTTACCTTGAACTTATGAGCCATGATTTCTATATAAAATAATTTAGTACTCTAATACTTTACTTTCAGAATAAAATACTTTAGCGTCCACAGACGAAGGCAAGATAAGTCGAAGTAGTTAAGGTTTATATTGGTGTTTTGTGTGCACTGTAACTTATTAGATGAAACGATTTTATTCGATAGAACGCCGCGCAATTATGTTGCAACTATGTTAGAACAGGTCGATAGACTGAGAGTAATAATATTAGGTATAGAGCGCGCGTATTGCATTTTCCGCCTAATGCGTAGCGTAGGCAGATGAAGGCGGGTTGTGAATCTTATGCAAAAATGTTAATCATTTTAATGATAACGCTGCGAATGCATGACCTAACTGTGTTTCATAAAGAATAATTTAAAAAAAGGATATTAGTTAGATACCAATTGCAAATAAAATATATATATCCTCATAAACTTACTTTTTTTTAAATTTTTTAGTAGTTTGAAAATATATGTTAATTTGATGATATTTTCGATTAATATTTTTATTTAACGCGAGGCAAAAATTAACTCAAATAAAACTACTGGGTCTGCAAAGACACCGAAACGTCGAGTTAAAATGTAAAATATAAATTATACGCGATTAATCCGGTTAAAAAGTAGTTTTATTTACATTATGAATCGTAACTTAAGACAATATTAAAAATTAACTTCTTAAGCAACAATAATACCTACTGACGGCACAATAAATTAGCTGCTTAGATGATACGGATTTTACGAAATCGAGCAATACATTATTATGCGACAGTAGTTTTATATGATGGTAGTGCGAATGCGCGATATCCTAGGTACCTTTGTGAAAAATGAATTAAGACTGTTCACGCATACCACGTTCTAACAACCACTTACTGGTCAATATTTTTAAGAATATAAAAATATAACTGCATTTAAAAAAAAAGAGTTAGTGCGTATAATTTACTATTTTTGTGTCAAAATTCATTCATTTCTACTTTCAAAGCTTTTTTAAACCCTTATTTAAAGACAGCCGTGGCCTAAGTTTATTAACTATTTTGTACAACTCTGTCTAGTGGTAAAGCCTTGAAATTGTAACCGTTAAACAGAGAGACAGACAGATAGACTTTCGCATTAAAAATATTTGTTTGAATATGACCTGTTTTTTAAAATGTGCGTTATATTCAATTTATTATCAATATTTATATAACTGTTCCGTTACTGACTGAGTGACTGAGGTACTGAGTGACTGACAGACAACGTACAGCCGCAACTACTGGGCGTAGAGAGCTGAAATTTGGAACAAACATTCTTTAGGGGATGTAGGGGTGCACTAAAGAAGGAATTCCCGAAATTCCCACGGGAACGGGAAATATTGGACTTTTTATTTTGTATGTAAAATCTTATTCCTTGAGTGCACCGATGTGAAACTTGGTGTAAAGGGTTTTCAATGTTCGTCTGGTTGTGTTATGAAAGGAATTCCCGAAATTCCCACGGGAACGGGAAATATATGATGTTTTAGTTTGTATGAAAAAATCTCATCCCTTGAGTGCACGGATGTGATACTTGATATAAAGGTTCCTCAATAAGTGTCTGTTTGTATTATGGAAGGAATACCCGAAATTCTCACGGGAAGGGGTTGGACTTTTTAGAATGTATGAAAAATCTTATTTCTTGAGTGTACGGATGTGATACTTGGCATGAAGGTTTTTCAAAGAGTGGCTGGTTGTGCTACGAAAAAAATTCCCAAAATTCCCACGGGCACGGGAAATATATGATTTTTAGTTTGTATGAAAAAAAAACTTATTCCTTGAGTGCATGGGTGTGATACTTGGTATAAAGGTTCTTTCAGTGGGTGTCTGGTTGTATAGTTTCTGAAATTTCCACGAGAAGGGTAGTTAAGCGCATACGAACTTGCGGGATAAAGCTAGTTAAATTATAAAACTACTGTATCTAATAAATTATTAACTGTATCTTTGCAATTAATCTTTTTACAAAAAAATTAAGTCATGTGATTTCAATTTTATATCAGCCGATCGTAAGCATAACAAACTGTTAAAGATTCAAGAGAATAAGTGTTCTGTACTGAAAAATCAGTAATTACGTTGGTATGCACCAATAAAGATTTCAAGCGATCACAATTGCAGACTAATGCCAACGTTGCGTTCCGCGTTTGAACGCGCATACCTTACGGACGTACGGTACGCGCGTTCGAACGCGGAACGCAGCGTTGCTACTACAATTTCATAAGTGTGCTTGAACAGTCGTGTCAATGGAATATAATTTCTTACTGTTTGGCTAAAGTTCGTTTAAAAATAAAAAAAAGACATCCAGTTAGTCCGTTTGTGGAATCGAGGTTGCTGTGCGGGGAATATGTTTTAAAGTCGCTCTGTATCAAAACTCATTTTCATACGCGCGTGTCACACGTTCCACGGAGCGTTGCCGACTGAATTGGCACGCGCGTTCGGAGCGCGCGCGGCCACTTCCGTACCGAACGCGCGTCTCATACGCGGCGTTTGGCGTATTCCGAACATCCGTATCGAACGTGCGTATGTTACGGACGTTTCTGTTTCGTATGAAACGCGCGTTCGAACGCGTGATGCATCGTTGGCAGTAAGCCCCATCCCAATCTATACCAAAATAGACTTATATTTTTGAAGATATTAATATTAAACAATATGAACCGAATTCAAAATAACTGAAAATATGGTTACGGCGGCGAGGGGAATACAATTCAATCAATTATCGTATGCAGCATCGCCCGCGTTACATCACTACTCGACGTCATTTTATGTCAAAGAGCAAAGATAATATAATCTCGAATCAGAGGTAACAGAGCAGCGCGGACTTCGTTGTCACGCTCCCCTCCCGCGTCTGTTTCACCCCCTCGGCGAGTGATTTTTTGGTCAAAATATATTAAAACTAGTTTAATATCGAAATAATTCGCTCCTGACATAAACATGTCGAGCTCTCGATGACGACTACTAGTACTTGCGGTGACAACACAGCGTTGTTCTCACCTGTGCCTACTGTTCCCACTTGGTTATGCGTGCTCTATACTTTATTATTATTACTCTCAGTCGATAGATGATAAAACAGCGAAAAAACCCCTGCAGGTGTAAATTAAAAGACCACTTTGAATGTAATATATGATTCTCTAATTATTTAAGCAGAGTTTCATGTATGAAATTTCAAAGCCAGGTCGCTGCTTTTATGTTGCTTTTAAGTTACAGTGCAATAAAACGTTTTGCTAGTTTCTTGTTGTTTGTTTTTATAAATTATGAATTTTCAACACTTGGTATATTCTAATTTTTTTATTTTCAGATTTCTCAAAAGCATTAATGACCCATATTGAATCAAACGAACCGGCTGTCCGTCGTGGAATATCTAACTGTATAGGACACCTCTGTTCCTATAGAGAACCTTTGTTGACTAACGTTTTAGAAATCGTTTATGGTAAGATTTTTCGTTTAGAAACTTAAGTTAAATCGCCAAATTAATTTGTCTTAAAAGTTATTTTGCAAGCTGAATTTTTTCATCCTACCATGATCGTATTACTTAGCAAAATTAAAGTTTTATCCGATACATTTTATTGGGCACTTGGTTTTTCTTCGGAAATCTTTTTGCTAATAAATATTTATATTTCAAGGTAAGCTATGGCCTTTGACTTCAGACAGCAATGCTATACTTGGTTGGTTTAGCGTGATAAAATCTATCTTTCAAATAAATAATGTGCAGAAATTCGCTGACAATGATTTATTTTCCGTTCAGGATTATTTGGAAGTAAGTATGATATTTTATAACTTTGGCAATGAGTAACTAAACTCATTGTTATATAATTTGTATGTTATATTGTCTTAGGGTTTCGCGATTCATACAATTAAATAAAACACTTTTTATATTTTAAATCTTAACTCGACGTTTTTGAAGACCCTGTGGTAACGAGAGATCGCTATAAATTCTTTTAAAAAGAGGTTAATTTGATTTGCAGGTTTGTTGATTTATAGCGCAACGTCAGTAATGCGAGTAGGTTGTATTTCAGTGTTTGTAACATTGTTTGATCTACGTACCATCAGCTGCAATACGTTTACAAAACTCCTTTCAAATATCAACTAAGAGGTGGAGGGGACTAATATTTTTGACATGAAACACACCCCTGAAACAAAAGATTTTAAGAGTATCATGTCTAACTGCAGCATCATATCTCTCAAACGGATGAACCAATTTAGTTGTCAATGACTTAAATTTTTTTGTTTACAATCTGAATGACGCACTAATGGCTAGGCATGACATGTGACATGGTTACATTTTAGACACATGGTGACCACTATAAACGTATAATTTAATAACTTATCATTGTTATCTTCTCCTTATTCTTAATATTCATGACAATATTTGAGAAATTTTCACCAATATTTAATAAAAGATAACCACATATTTATATACATTTTTCAGCTCTACACCCTATGCATACACTACATACAACAATCAACGAACGAGCACAACATACAAAATACAGTTCTAGAATGTTTGACTGTACTGCTGAACAATGCTAAGGGGAAATACAGAAAGGCTCTTTTAGAGAAACATCCGAAAATCGTTGTTCTAGATTCCAGACAGATGGATAAAGGACACAGGCGGAATATTAGTAAGTATACGTTTTTTAAATTGGTAACTAAACCCGCATTTGAACCCGCTTTTATGCAGTAAATTGAATGTGTGTATTTGTACAACATTTGTTTATTTGTAATATGCAAATATTTGTGTCCATGAGCATGTCCGTTGGCAGTATCTGAGTGTATTACGTATGGTAAGACAAATCTAGGTCTGTATCTCAATTGTCTTGTACTTACAACTATTTGGATATACCTTAGATTTTTTTTTTTCTAATAAATATCCTCACGTTGACTACCTTTTAAATTGAACATAAAAATAATCACCTTAAAGATCTAAAAAAACAATTTAATAAAATCACCCGACCAGCACTCGCACTCAAACTTTAATCGCAAAATAATCGCATACATAATCGCTTATTTTGTTTTAAATTTAAAAAATTTTTTACAGGTTCAACAAGCATAATACCAGCGCAAACTACAAACTTGACATCCGAGTTACGTGAACCCGAAATACAATTGTCTGGAGCTTTACATTTAGGCAGCTTACTGCAATTAAGCACGCCCAGTTTGAGTGTTGACGATTTGAGTATACATGTAAGTTTTTTATTTTCTAGTTTTTAATATTTTGGTTGATTGGATCAGGCGTTTGTTTGTTAAATTCCATCACAACTACTATTATGCTCAACCTAGTTATTATGATCAACCTAGTTATGTTGCTGATTCCGCGATTCCAAAACACTAGTAATGCAGGATTTTCTCACGTAGACGCAAGCAGTGCAACAAATACAGCAAACACGAACTTTCCGAGTGTACAGTCACGTCTAATAAGATGTATACATTTTCATTGGAATTTGAATCTTATCACAACCGAATGAGTTGCGAAGTGTGTACATCTTATTACACGTGACTGTACACTGTAACCCCCACTACTTAGGACTTTAATCTCACCTGAGGGTAAGGTTGAACACAGGAGCTTAGGAAGGAACTGACTCTACAATACATAAATGCATTACATTACTTTTCTTGCTGTGTAGAGCCGAAGATTCGTTAACTAATGCGACTAATCCGAGTGCCTCCTGCTCAGTGGTGGGACTCAATGAGACTGCAAACTGGATGGCAGCGACAGCGACAGCGAGAGTGACAACGGCGCGGGCAGCGATTTCCGCGACACGATAGAAAGTATTGAGTTTGTATGGTACCGTGACAAACCGCTCTCACTCCCGCTGGCGTCGAGAACAGCTCAGATTCCCCGCGTCGCTGTCGCTCTCGCTGTCGCTCTCGCTGTCGCTCTCGCTGTCGCTCTCGCTGTCGCTCTCGCTGTCGCTCTCGCTGTCGCTGCCGTCCAGTTTGCAGCCTAAGGGTTCAACTGGCTGGCGAACATCGAACATTCCTCATATAAAATCAGCCGCCAGATATCACTGTACCAGCGGTGGTATGTTCCGGCAATTTCTTATGAAGGGATAGATCCTTAATAAATCTGTAAGCTGACTTTATCTTCGCTTATCATCAGGTGCGAAGAAGTTCAACCCGGGTTTACTCATCTATGTGCTTTCATCTTCGACCTCATCGTCACTTACCATCAGGTGAGATTGAGGTCAAACACGGGTTTAGTCACTTATAAAAAAAAAAAAATCTATGAAAAAAAAACATCTGATGCCGACTCTATGCGGACGAAAGCCGGCTAGGCTATTAAACCTGCCAAACTTATTAACTTTAGTCATTTTGATTGAATCCATCTTTAAAACTACTTACCCTCCAAAATTATTTATATTTCAGACACCGGATTCGCCAGTGAGTGATACAGATATGAACATCACAGACTCGGAGCAGTTGACCAAAGACTTGAATGAGAAACTTCAAGAAATAGAGGATACTGCCAGTACAGAAGAAGATGTAGTGGACAGTTCTCCTTTGCCTCTGGTTGAAAGCGCTTATAAGGTAATCTTAGAATAACTGAGATATATTATGTTACTACTAGCCGGTCCCTGCAGTTCCACCTGCATTACTCCCGCTTCCGTGGGAACTCTGGGATAAAATATAGCCTATAGCCTTCCTCGATAAATGAACTATTCAACGCAAAAAATAATTTTTCAAATCGGACCAGTAATTACTGAGATTTTCGCGTTCACCCAAACGAACAAACTCTTGAGCTTTATACATATATTAGTAGAGATAGTATAGATTAAAATAATAAAATAATAGTTATTATACTCTGATAGCATAAGTAACACCATGATAATTACAATATATTAAAACATTTGTTAAAAGGCGGCCTTATCCCTATAAAGCGATCTGTTATAGGCAACACAGTTAGGACAGAACATGAGTAAAGGAAGTTAAGGTGGATGTGGGTACTCAATTCATAAAATTACAAATAATAAATAAATACATTATTGATAACAAATAATGACATTAAATATTACAAATAGTTAATAAAGTTAACTATTACAAATAATTACATTATTTATTACAAATAATTAATTAATTGAGGTTTACAGCTTGTACATTCTAAGTTAGAATGGTAGAATTGCTACCTTTAAATAAAATTAAGGATACTCGCAGATAAAGTACAATAAGTCCATAGGTTTAATAGCACCTTGCGACCCTCAAACTATGATAACTGATCCGATTTAAGTCCGGCCTTAATCACTTTTTGGGGCTCTTAAGGTCACAGCAGGTATATTTTATTCTATATTTTGATGTCCTCCGTGGCGCAGTGGTCTAAGACACGGCTATGTTAATCGTGAGACAGCAAGTTTGACTCCCGCACGGAACGAAAAAATATCCGGATCTAGGTATTTAGCTATGTATGTATGTATATTCTAGGACACCACCTAGTTTGCTACATGGTTTCACACATCATGTAGTCAACTCCTTCTTAAAGGCTAAGTAGTTGGTGTGATTGTCTGGAGATTTTATTTTATTATATTTTATCAATATATATAAAACTGTTCCGTTACTGACTGAGTGACTGAGGTACTGACAACGTACAGCCGTAACTACTGGGCGTAGAGAGCTGAAATTTGGAACATACATTCTTTAGGGGATGTAGGGGTGCACTTAGGAAGGAATTCCCGAAATTCCCACGGGAATGGGAAAAACAGGACTTTTGAGTTTGTATGAAAAATCTTATTCCTTGAGCGCACCGATGTGAAACTTGGTGTTAAGGTTTTTCAATGTGTGTCTGGTTGTTTTATGAAAAGAATTCCTGAAATTCCCAAGGGAACGGGAAATATATGATGTTTTAGTTTGTATGAAAAATTCCCATCCCTTGAGTGCACGGATGTGATACTTGATATAAAGGTTCCTCAATAAGTGTCTGTTTGTATAATGGAAGGAATTCCCGAAATTCCCACGGGAAGGAGTTGGACGTTTTAGTTTGTATGAAAAATCTTATTCCTTGAGTGTACGGATGTGATACTTGGCATGAAGGTTCTTCAAAGAGTGAGTTGGTTGTGCTACAAAAAAAATCCCAAAATTCCCACGGGCACGGGAAATATATGATTTTTAGTTTGTATGAAAAAAACTTATTCCTTGAGTGCATGGGTGTGATACTTGGTATAAAGGTTCTTTCAGTGGGTGTCTGGTTGTATAGTTTCTGAAATTTCCACGAGAAGAGTAGTTAAGCGCATACGAAGTTGCGGGATAAAGCTAGTTATCTTATAATACGCAAACGAGAAAGAAAGAAAGAAAATATTTATTTGTTATAATGTGGTAAATACAGTTCTTATAATTAATTTTAGTGCAGACACATTCACCCGTTTAGGGCAAAAAATTAACTCTAACAAAGTTTAAGTAAGTTTATAGTAATTAAAAATTATTATCTAACTAGCCACTGCGCGCGGTTTTACCTTTGGGAATTTCGGGATAAAATATAGCCTATAACCTTGATAAAGAGTTGGGCTATCAAATGCAAAAATTTTTTTTTAAATCCCACTTGTAGTTTCTGAGATTAGCGCGTTCAAATAAACAAACAAACTCTTCAGCTTTATATATTAGTATAGATTAATTTCTTAAAATATTCTAAGATCAGATATAGGTACATATAACATATTATTTCATGTCAATTTAGGATTGAACTCATTTAAGTCATAAAAACAATTTTGGACTAGCCACATCTTAAGTCTATATTTAAATTTATTGCATACAAGATTTTTTATGTCACTAGGTAATTTATTATAGATTTTTACCGCCATTGATGTACATAAGATGGCTTTTTGCTTCTTTGTTTACTAAGCTACAGTCCAAATCTAATTTTTGTGGTCATTTCTGTGATGAATTATCGCACTGATCATTATAACCCGACTTCAGTATTTTACTTTACACCATAATATGTTGTGTTTCAGATTAACATAGGTTCGCTGACCGATGATGATATTTTACTTAAATACTGCGCGAGATTGTTAGCTTCCAAATTTATATTGACCGGCGATAAAGGTGGACTCATAAACGACAGGTAAGGAAGCAATGTCGCTTTGCTTCATCCTAAAATAATCAACGACAAAACGTTTAAAAACCGACTTTACTTACATTATTTAGTCTTCTGTCTTAATATTAATTTTTTCTAAAAGTGTTTAATCCATTTTGATGTTTATTATACAATTGATTCATCAATGAGGAAATACGCGTCATTTATGAATTCTAAAATTATTAAAATGAATACTTCTTTTGGAAGGCGCTTAGAAAATAAGGTTTTATCATAAATTGATTTCGAAATAAAGTGTCAAATTGCTGACTATATTCGTCATTAAATGTTTCAGGTCAATAAGAGTTTCAGTAAAGTCTTCGGCACTGAATTGTCTGTCGGAAGTTTTGAAGCTGTATCCTCAGGCGATCACTATGTATTTGGATAAGGATGCTGAAGCGAAAAGTCATAATGTTTCGGGTAAGAAGATGTTTAACAACAAGGTAAACTGTAAATTGCGCACTATGTACGCGTTTGAACTAAATCTGACCTGATGGTGATTGGAGAGAAAGTCGAAGATGAGGAACACAGGCTTAGAATAGAACTGGCTCTTTTTCAAATATTGCCGGAACACATCACCGTTGGAGAATTTTTGGCGGCAGATTTTATATAAAGGGTGGTCAACAATTAGGCGGACCCTGATGGGATCCAACTATCAAGGTAACAAGGATCACATGGATTAGTTACTTTTTACGAAACTCTTATTCGGTGGCGGGTTTATTCAAAGCTAAATCTACACGGGCTAAAATCATGATGATTTCATTGAAATACTCAAGATGTTGAAATCTTAATAGCACAGTTTGACCTAAGAGCTGGTTCATTATTTTGAATTCTAAATTCAAATTAACACGTTGATGACCCCAATTCAATATGAAATATACAACTCTGGTTTAAAGTATGTGGTTTAAACTAGGAGACTACAGCAATTATTAAAAGTTATTTAGTTGAAATAATAAAATGGTTTCGTTTTATTTCTATACCTATATTCTTGTCGGTTGTGCTGTAGCTATATTATAATGATACAGCCAGGTATCACTAGTATACATAACACTTTTAAAGATTAATTACATTCTTATTTATTTTACAGGTTCCACAGAAAACACAGATTCCAACTTAGATAACATAAACGATTTCATATTAGAAAGAAATGTATGTTACCAAGACTCTTTGACCGACTCCTTAAGTCAAGACTTATTTAACAGAAGTATGGACAGTCAGCAGGCTTCACAAATGTCGAAAAAAGATGCTAAATCTAATGATATCGAAAAATCTATGGAGAGTCTAGAGCAAAAGAGTTCTCTTAAAGATATTCAAAGTAATATAATGGACAGTAAAGCCTTTAAAAATGAATTAATAGCTAGTGCTATGAGCGCTGATAACACTAACGCTAATATGACTTATAGTAACTTTACTACAAATTCTAATATGACTGGATCTAGCATCGATCATGCATCGACAGGCTACCCAATGTCTACTAGTGGAGACGTATTGTCATCTAGCATCGATTTAGACATCAAATTCGATCATTTTGGAGAATCGAATACGAATTTGGATAATCAAAAGGATTATGAAAGACCTAAGAAAATTCTGCAAAGAACGCAAGAACTGCATAGTAAAGATATACCTGATTCTATGAAAAAAGATAAAATTGATGAAAGTGTGGATTTCCATGAGTTTGAGTTTCAGCATATGTCGGAAATATTTAGTTTACTTGAAGGTCATAATGATCCTCAAATTAGAGGTCTAGTGCGGTTGTGTATTGGGAATTATTTGTGTGCCTCTTTGGACCTATCGCATGGCGATTATCATAGGTGGAAAATTGTCAGCCATCTTTCTAAACATTTATATGACAGCCTCAGTATTGACAATTTGATGAATATTGTTCTAAAGGTATGCATAATAAATTATTGAACTCAATATATTTTTATCACGTTACTCTGTTACATTTAAAATAAGAAAGAAATGTGTTATATATTAATTATACATACATACAACATAACTTCACGCCTGTATCCCCTATGGGCTAAGCAGAACACCAGAGGCTATAAAAGCATCTGAAGTCACACATGACAAATTTGGAGGTATCATTATGATGGAGAGAGTCTATTGTAGTGACACAGGGTCAGCTTATAGCCCACAATAACGCTACTAAAACCTTTAATACATACTCAATAAGTATTACATTTTCAATTCACTTATTTTCAGGGCCTCTCAGATGAAATCCATTCTACAGTCAACCACACTTTATCGTCGCTAGTCAATTTATCATCAGCCTTATGTAACAGTACGCAATGGTCATTATTGATTGACATATTAAATTGTTTAGTTGATGTAGAAGTGAATAGGTATTGGCTTTGTAGAGTGAACCTGTGTAAATTGTATGAAAAGTTTCCTTATCAAAGGTAAGAAAGAAAACTTCTATTATTTAGTATTTAAGCATATTGTTTTGCCATATAGACCTCTTTACAAAAATATTACATAAGGCACCTTTGTGAGCAAATTAATCTGTTATGTATCACTTACATGAATCAAAATACCTTACTTGAAATTTAAATTTTGGAAGATGCAATAAAGACCAAGAACATAGTCAAAATAGAAGATAAATAATAATATAAATAAAATTCCCAGACAATCACACCAACTACATGGCCCCAAAGTAAGCATAGCTTGTGATATGGGATACCATGTAGCGAACTAGGGGGGAACCTTGAATATAAATACATAGATAGATACAATAAAGACCAAGATATACAGATATAATACTTATAATTTTGTAATAGTTAAATCCATGAAGTGCCAATTTTAACAGGGGAAAATATTGAAAATAGAAACTTTAATCATGGTTCATAACAAAAATTAATTTGAAACTACAAAGTATGCGAGTCGGTTTAGATAATTTGTTATTATACTTTTTTATATCAAAAATCATCGCCACTTGATTTTTTGCAAAAAATCTTAATTTTTTTTTCAGACTGTTTACTCTATATTCTGATTTTCGGATTCGAAGCAAGAATATTATGGAGACGTTAATTCGTTTGTTAGCAGATCAAGACCATAAAGTACGAAGCGCTGCTATACAGGCTCTAGTTAGGTAAAACCATATTCTGTAGCGCTCAAAATATGACACAAATTGGATTTTGGGTTTTGATATTGTTTTATGAAAAATACAGGGTGACTTGTGACAATTTTTAAATAGGTACTGAAGGAGAGCACTCTGTACTCGATTCTGGTCATAATTATGTAATAAATTTCATATGACTACATAAATAAAGTTTTGTTATTATTTAATTTACTTACGCCTGAGTCAATCGCGGCACGTGACCTGGCATGCAGATCGCTGCCAATGCTATTGTAACCATGCGTTGCATAATCAATTCTTTAACTTTTGGTTAAATTTTCTCAGTTAATAATTAACGTTTTTTATTATATTTTGTTTATTTTCATGTATTATCTCAAACTATCACATCCTCGAATTTCAAAAGTGACCCACCAGTCACCCTGTATATTGTGTTAAAAGATATAAGCTCCAGTGTCAGGTTTTTGGAAGAAATTTCTCCATAAATAAGCTGTATCATTGTATTACCTTATTTTCAATTTCTATGTCAATCGTATGTACTTGTGTACATGTATTGTTAAATAAATTATATTGCCAAGTTGCAATAAAATATCGTGATTTCTTTAGCTGTGGTATAAAAACAAGTTAAGTTAAACTTATCAATAACTTTAAATTCTTTTTTGTATCTAGTCGTATTATATTTATGTATCACATACATATCAATCGACATACCTACAAATAGTAAGACTCGCCTAACACTTACATTTTTTATCTATTTGCAGTACTATGCCACATCTACGCCCACCTCTAAAAGCCACGCCCACCTCAACGACCACCGAAATGACGTACAACTACAGTTCTTTATTCAAATTCTCACATGACTCGCCCGCGTTAAGTATAGTTAGAAATATGTATTTCTATTCCGATTTGCCTGAACAAATGAGGTTTGGTAATGGTGCAGAGCCTTGTTTGAGGTCGGTGGTAGGGGATTTGTTTTGGAGGTTAATGTCTTCGAGTTGTCGGTATTTTTCGGTAAGTTTATGCAAAAATGTTATAAAAGTAATATTATTGCTTGATTTATCCGTTCATTCACCACCAGTCACCCTGTATGCCATTAATGATTCGTCTTAGATATATTGTAACCATATCAATGATTATGATGTGGTTATATCATTACTCCTATAATTAACTTTGAAACGATGGTATAATCCTATTTTATAAGATATTGAAAAACCTTATTTTTAGATCAGGCATCTGTAGTAAATGTAGCTCGTTCATTAAAAAAATGTCTGAATCGTTATCAAAGAAGATAGGCAGACTGGGTACCTTCCTTTTTTTTTTACTGGAGGAAAACGTGCAATCACGTCCCCAACCACCCAAGGGGGAGCGGCGGGGTATGTGGGGATGATCCGGCAGATGGCCGGACCCACCCACTAAAAACCTCCAGGTGTACCTCATCCGCCATAAGTGGAGCTCACGGTACCGTCATTGGCATTACCCGTGAGCCCCGGCGGGTTGCACTCAGCCTCAGCCGAGCGCCCTCCGACGACGGAAATGGTCCAGTACACAAGACCATTTCCCCACCATAGCCCTAGTAGCCGCATCAGGTCCCCTCACCTGCTACGGCTGGCTATCGGGAGGGAGAAGGTGAACGTATCTCCTCCTCCGTCCCCCCCTCCGCCTACGGCGGATCGGTGCCGAGGAGGCGTCATCCTCCCGGCATCGCTCCGCTGCCTCCTTCTGCGACATTACGTCCTCGCAGAAGGAGGTCATGGCCGCCCAAGCCTCTCGACTCCCCAACATGGCCTTTATCAGGCTGGGAAGCGAGGGGTCCCCTCCGACGACAGACGTCAAATCGTGCCGCTGCCGACCCCACGCTGGACACACCGCCAAGGTGTGCTCCGCCGTGTCGTCGACCGCCCCACAATGGTGACACTCTGTCGTCACCTCCCTCCGGGCGACCCTGTGCAGGTAGTGACCGAAACAACCATGTCCGGTCAATACCTGCACAAGGCGGAAGGTCAGAGTCCCCCACCTTCGCTGCACCCACTCAACGAGGACCGGACGAATCGCATCGATCGTCCAGGCCCCGTGAGCGGGAGCGACGAGGGACTCTTCCCACCCCCTAAGAAGTGCCCCCCTGGCACTCCTGCGGACGCGCGCCACCTCCTCGGGACAGGGGCGCTCGCCCGCATTCCTCCTCTCGGCTCGATACCGGTACACGGCACTGAGCACTACCGCCTCGAATTCCCACGGAGGGGCGCTTGCCAAAACGCAGGCAGCCCCATGGGAAATCGAGCGGTACCCCCGCGATGCCCTCACCGCCATGACCCTCAGCGGCTTCCGCAGCAGGGCCCTATTTTGGCGGTTGAGGGCATCCTCCCAGATGGGCGCTCCGTAGAGGGCCATGCTTCCCACAATACCGAGGTAGAGCCTACGGCATGGGGAACCAGGCCCCCCCACGTTCGGCAGCAGCCGCCCCAATGCAGCCACTGCCTTGATGAGCCGTTCGGCCAGCACCTTAAAATGCTGATCGAAGGCCCAGCGCCCATCTAATATGAGACCCAGATACTTCATTTCCCTCTTCAGGGGTATCCGGGTCCCATCCACCATCAGCGACGCGCTTCGAGGGTACCCTGCCGAGGACCGTGAAAAAAGAGGGCCTCAGTCTTCTCCAGCGCGACCCTGAGGCCCAACCCCCTTATGCGGCCTACCACTAGGGCCGCACCCTCCTCCATCCGAGTTGCTGACTCGGCGAACGTCCTCCCCTGGGCCACTATGAGGGTGTCATCAGTGTAGCAGAATACGCTGACTTGGGGCGGCAGAACGCCCCTCAACACCCCATCGTAGCCCAAGTTCCACAAGAGCGGACCAAGCACCCACCCTTGTGGAACCCCACACCGCATCGTTCGCCCCGTCAGCGACCCTCTCCCGTCGACGTAGAGGACGTCCATGTCCCGAAGGTAGTCCTCCAACAGCCGCCGCAGGTACAGAGGCACCCCGTGGAATCGGAGCGTCTCGAGAATCGCACCAAACGGCAGGCTGTTGAAGGCGTTAGCAATGTCCAAAGACACCGCCAACGACCTCAACCTCCTCGCGTCTCCCTCCGCGGTGAGGGACTTCAGGGCAGAGATGGCGTCCAACGACGACCGCCCCCGTCGGAACCCGAACTGTGCCTCGGATAGGTTGGGCCCTACCTCCTCGAGGTGCTGGACAAGGCGAGATGCCAGGATGAATTCCAGCATCTTCGCCATCTCATCCAGCAAGACGACGGGCCGGAACGCCGATGGATTGTCAGGCGACCGGCCCGCCTTCTCGAGGAGGCAGAGCCTCCCGTCCTTCCAGAGCTTCGGAAACCGTCCAGTTCGCAAAGAGAGATCGAACAGTTCCCGAAGCTCGGGCCCTAGAGACTCTACCGCTATCTCCAGAATCCGTCCGGGTACACCGTCCGGTCAGGGTGCCGTCCTCTTCCTCCCCAAGCGGGAGATAGCACTCTCCATTTCAGAGTCCGAGATGGGGGGTATGTCTATCTCCCATGCCACACCCGCTGGGGGAGGCAAGGAGTGGTCAGAGCTATCGGGGAACAGCTCTCCCACGACCACCCCCAGGAACTCTGGCTGGAGGGTCTCCGTTAGAGGCCGTCCCCTGACTCGAAGTTTATTTCAAGCCATCTTATAGGGACGCCCCCAGGGGTCCCTGTTGAGACTCTCTAGGAGTTGCTCCCTAGCCCGCATCTTGGCGGCACAGATAGCGATAGTGCCTTTTTAGAGGCTGTGTAGGCCGCCAACAGCCTAGCCTCCTCCGCTTCGTCGCGGTTGCGCCGCCGGCGGTAGTGCGAACACTCCCGCCAGGCCCGACCGTGGGCGTCCCGGAGATCGGCTATTTCTCGGGACCACCAGTATACGGCCTTCCGACTACAATTATCACCCGCCCGGGGCATAGCCGCGGCACACACCGCCGTGAGGGCAGTGCGCAAGCGGCCGGCACCCTCGTCTACTGTGGCTGGAGGAGAGCTCAGCACTCTCCAAGACTGGATGATCGCCGCCTCGGCCGCTAACTCACGATCAAGACGGCCGATTGCGTGGGGCTGGTGGACGGCGACCTCGAAGCGTATATAACGATGGTCCGAAAGGGAAACCGGATCCACCAATACCCGCCAGTTGCGCACCCTGTGCGCGATCTCAGGGGAGGAGAACGTTACGTCCACCCGGGACCGTCCCTGAGGTCGCACACAAGTAGGCACTGTCCCTCTATTTACTAGGGACAGCCCGGCCTCTGCAGCCCTGTCCCATAAAACCACGCCGAAACGATTGGTGCGGGTGTCACCCCATTGCGATCGAGTTAAAGTCACCCATCAGTAGCAAGTGGTCAGGTCTCACACGTCCAACCACCGCATGAAGGGAGTCCAGGTACGCCTCGTACTCCCGAAGTGGCCTATTAGAGGAGAAGTAAACACCAATTATGGTGTACTCCCCCCACCGGGCCACGACGAAGCCCGGACCCCTCTTCCTGACTGTTGGTATGTGACATCCCCCCAACCGCACGACGATGGCCACCGTGCCATCCGTTGAGCAGGCCCAATGTGGTCGTGGAGCCACAAAATATGGTTCCCCCACAACCGCAACCTCTATTTCCCATTGCGCCATCGCTTGCAGGAACAAATCTTGGGCGGCGGCGCAATGGTTTAGGTTCCCTTGGAGGAAATTGAATGACCGATCCATTACTCGGTCATTTCAATTTCCTCCACCATGTCAGGACGTGACATGATTGGAGCAGCTGTTGTCCCAATGGCTGCTCTTCCCTTGACGGGGGGATTTTTACATTCCTTCCCCCTCATCATGTGCCCTGATGGGCGTCCGGCATCGGCGCATACCGCGCAGTGGATGAGACCCACGCAAATGGCCGACCTATGTCCCGGTTTACTACACCGGAAACATAGGTCTCCCCGATCCACCTTTGATGGGCACATGGGCCTTGTGTGCCCTAACCCCATGCACTTGAAGCAGCGCATGGGGCGTTCCTCCAGAACTGTGACACTAGCTCCACCCAATTAGGAGGCGGCCACCCTCCACAATCTTTTTGCACGCTGCCACAGGGCAGCGAACATTTATAGCACCGAGGCCACCTGACCTCACTGACGGTGATCCCGGCTTCACCTTACTAGGATCACAGCCACCCTTCTCGGCAACTGCCGCCACCACGTCTACCGCCGTGACGGAGTCATCCAGGCCCCCTATGTGGAGTTCCGCCATTTTCTCAGGGCGGTCTACCCGAGCGTCTTCCAGTAACACAGCTCGCAGCTTCTCTGCGAGCTGGTCCGCCTTTTCACCGCTTTGTGCCCCGGGAAGCTCCAACATGCGAGCCCCCGTAGCAGTTTGGCGGAATTTAAAATGGCTAATCCCCAATTCAGCTAGATTAACTCCATCGCGTGCTCTTGTGAGGGCTGCTCTGTAGTCAACTCCCCTTTGGACCGCTTCAGGCTGCAGGGTGATGATAACTGCAGCCGAACGGGGGGGAGTTAATTTCACCTTCCGTACTGGTGCAGTGGTTTGTGCCCGAGGTGATGTTGATGCCGCAGGCTGAACCACTTTCCCTCCCAGCGGACCCTTTGCCTTTGTAGGACCAGTGGTTGCTGGCTTCGTGGCAGACGTAGCCACGGCTTGCGGCTCTGGTGGTGAAGATTTTTTGTTCTTCCCTTTTTTCTTCCCCTTTCGAACCACTGTTGTCCATGGCTCTTCCGGCACTGGGGCAGGTGTTACAGCTGGCCTAGATACCGAGCTTGATGGACCCAGATTCGCCCGAGTTTCGTGCGCCAGCGGTGGGCGCAGATTCTCCTCTGGGAGCAGGCGTGCCAGGCGTGCCTCGATGCTAGCAGTCTTGGCATCCACCATTTGGCCAACTGAGGCCATAATGCAGCCCTGCAACTCTCCGAGTAGGGCAGTCTTAAATTCTTCCACCGAATTGGCCTGCTCTGTAACTAGAGGAGGCGATGGTCTTGTTCGCTCTGAGAACTCCCGCCTCAGAGCAGTGAGCTCAGACTGTAAGTCCTCCATACGCCGCCTTATGTTGGCGTTTTCTCTTCTGAGTTTCCTTGTCTCATCAGAGTCCGTCCTTTTTGAGAGATTCTCAACGATATCGCTGAGGTCTCTCGTACACATTTTAAACTCCTTTAGGAGGTCACCCTCCAAGTGGTTCGACGTGGCTAGTGAAAGGATTTTAGCCACCCTGATTCCGGCGCGCTCCCGCATTTCATCCACTTCGAGATCGTCAATGTCCACCTCCTGCATCACTGCAGGGGGTGGGGTCTTCTCCTTTCTGAAGGATACCTTCAGTGGGTCAGCTTCGGACTCCTTCTGCTTGCTCTTTTTTGGAGAGCCAGCTTTTCCCTTTTTCTTTGCCGGGACAGCCTTTACCGCGTTCCTTCTACGCCCCTCCGTCTCGGTTTCAGACCCTGAAATTTCGGTAGCAGAAAGCGTAGTTCCACTCCTTTTCCAGGGCTTCCCGAGTTCGGAGCCACTGCTGTCAGCCACCTCTATCGCAGAGTCACTCAAAAGCGATGTAGAAATGAGCGAACAACGTGACATTGAGCGGGTTCTCGGACCCAAGCTCTCATCCTTCCGCCGAGCAACAAGTGCCGATCGGCCTGTTCGACCTTTCCTTTCTCTGCCAACTCCGCCCTTCTCGGGCACCTCCTCATCTCCGCCTTTACGGCTCCCATTCACTCCGCCCTTCTCGGGCACTACGTTTTGTGTAGATTGATCCATAATTAATCCCACGAGAACCACGTTTTTGATACTGTCTGAGTCGTGGCAGTGACGCGATGCCAAGGACAGCCCTACATAAACCTGGGGGTCGGGAGGTACCCAGGGTTGGTCGCTAGTTGGCAGAATTGACCCACTCTGCCACCTCCGAAGAGGCGACCGATCGCCGCGTTTCCCAACGATCGGTCTTTCGGGGTATTTAAAGAGGTTTTCTCCTCACAGTTCGGGCGGTTAAGCCAAGACCCCCGTTCCGTCAAAGCCGCGAGACATGATCCACGACACTTTAACGGGTTACGGTTTTGGTGGCAGTGACAATTGAATGCCTACGCGACGGCAGTATTAGTGCTCGCCGCGCCCGCCACCCTCCTCACCCCGACACAACTGCCGCCCGCTACGGATCAGACACAGAGTACCGGGTGGAATGCTACGGACATATTATCCATAGCGATCCTCCTCACAAGCCCAGTACTACTGCCGCCCGCTACGGGTCAGACGCAGGGTACCGGGAAGGCGCAGCTGCCGCCCGATACGGACAGACGCAGCGCGCCACCGCCGTAGGAGTGATTTAGCTTCACCCATCGCTGGATTGCTATGGGCTACTGAGCCCCCCCCCCCCCGCCACGAAAAGGCACACTCCACTTAGGGGGGAGACTGGGTACCTTCCTACGTTTACTAATAACGAGATGTAGGAAATTGAACTTTTGGTATTTTGTACTCTATACTGGACTACTTTATAGTAATAGATAATAGTTTAATTTGCTACATGTTATCAGAACTCCAAGAAAAAGACGGTACTAGCACTGTACTGCTTGCTGCCAATGTTCTTTAACCTGGCAATGGAGGTTAGCAGTTTTATTGAATTTTATAGCAGTTTTACATCGAACATAGAACCCTTTTTTATCGGTGAATAATACCGCGTGTGACCTCAATCTCACTTGACGGTAAGTGAAGATTGCTCAGATATGACAGTACACCGTTTGAGGAAGGAACTTGCTCTTCATTAAAAAAACTGGAACACTACACAGCCGGAGCGATGATATTTGGCGGGAGACATTGTATGAAGGGTGGTCGCTAGCCAGATGAGCCCTGAATGGGTCCACCAAGCGGGGGTCACTCAGCTTTCTTGCATTTTATGACACTCTTCTCCAGGGCTGTTAGGTCTACATTAAACCGATCCTACACGGTTGAAATTTTATTAAAATAAATCATTTATACTCCTTCCAGCAAGGCTTACTCGAGACGCTGCAAGCAATAACACACAAGTGGTTACCTTGGCAACACACAGACTCCTATACCGATCAAGGCATCTTGAGCTATTGTCTTGAAAGCGTTAACGCTACTAGTAGCCCAGTGGTTTTCAAAACTGTTTTGCTGGACTTGTGTTGTAGGCTGTACCCGGGTGAGTATTTTATTTAGTTATATAAAATCTTGACTGATTTATTATTGCTTTTATTTTGACCGACTTTAATATAACTAATCATAGTTGAACAAGCAAAAGTTGCTTGCAACAGCTTATCTCTTTATTAGTTGTTTTCTCTTGTTGAGTTGAGTTGATAACTCATTTGTATAAATATCAATAAAGTTCTGTAATTTTGTACTTATTTTTCACTATTTAAAATTACTTAATAAATTTTCAGTAAAAAGGGTAAGAGTAAAACGTCAAACATGAACTAAGGGCAAAATTATAAACTTGTCTGAATTCAAAGTATAGGCGTGATCACTTATTTTCATTACGCATATGTAATCTATTGAATAATGTTTATTTTTTAGTTGAAATACACAGTATAATGCGCCACAAAAGCTCTAACTATGACATTTTTGAGCGTGATTTGCCATCAAGAAAATGGCAACATTTAGATGATGCGAAAACCGCAAATTTGTCGGAAAAATTCCTCCAAATTACCTTGAAAATGCTGAATTTGCTGGTGCACTTGATAGAGGAAGTCAACCCTAATATACATTTGAATAAAGGTGGTATCGCATTGCCTGGAAGCCCAGTCAGGAAGAAATCACAAGGTAAGCAATTGTTACTAACATTTCTTGTTTGTTTGTAATAGATAAACTAATTAACTACTGAACCGATTTCATAAATTATTCTGCCATAGAATTTTTATAGAAATTTCCACGGGTTCGGGAAGAGGGAGTACAAAAGTCATCTTGATAAAGTAATGTTCGGCGTTCATCTAGCTATGGCCCATGCCAAAGTTAGTCATCCTCCTATATCAATTGACTACGACTACGATTTCATATCACAAATTTATAAAACACTAGAAGTCGAGCTGTATGTTAGAACCCCATATATTTACCACGTAACATATAAAGGCACTTGTTAAATTTACACCTTCTGATGATGTGTTGGCAATTTTATGACGAACCAGTGCCTGCCCAATTCATGCGCTTTCTTTTTAGATTACTACAATGGATTAAAATATTCATTACTAAAATTTAAATATTATAATACCGTTGTCATGGCAATTAAAAGCAAGATTTCTATTTTGCATAAAAGAATCTTCGATTGCATAGAATTGCGATTGATAAGAATGGCACGATTGTACAATGAGCTAGCAAAAAGCATTCCTGCACTAGATTTGTTTACTAATAATAAAAGTTTATTTTCCAGAAGTGTAAAAGATATCCTCCAATTTAGGGTTAATGACTGACAAGTTTGACATTATTTCATTTGATTTTGATTTTGACATGTATTAATTCGACATTAATAAATTTTTACTTTTGATCTCAATACTTAATCTTATTACTTTAGTTTACGTATATTTTTTCTGACACTTATATTAACTAAGTTCTCCATATATTATAGCTCTTTAGATTATTTTATTGTAAAATTAACTTCAATTATTTCTAATCTTGTAATTAATTAATTTATCCTATTTTTTAAGAGTTCTTTACTATGTATTTCTGTAGACACAAATATTTTGAGTTGACAACCCAGTTCAAAAAAAAAATCTTTCCTTTTTGTTTAACATTTAATTTTAATTTTGGTTGTAATTTGTTTTTGTGTTTTATCAATAAATAAATAAATAGATTGCAATTGAATATTTCATATAGATCCACTGTTGATCTTAACTTGACTTAACAACGGCTAAAATTTAGCTCAAAAGTCACGGAAGAAAAGAGAAATAATAGTTTTTTTGGTTTTTAATAGTAACTTAATAAATGTTCTTAATCCTCAGAATCAATACAGAAAAAGCCCGAACCAGTCACAGGGTCTCTTCGGAAGAAACCCACTGTAATGTCTAGTTTGAAGAGTAACCTATCTGGACATTTTTATAATGAACCAGTGTACATGAAACTGTATGAGAATTTGAGAGCAGCGTATTCTAATCATAAGGTTAGTTCAACATTAATTTTTGATCTCTTATTTAACATAACAAAACGCTGTGCTCTTTCTCTTAAAAGAAAGCAACTGTATATAAAACATACCTACTAATATACTCTCTATCTAGAGTTGGATGAACCTGTAATAAGTGAAGATCGTTGGACCTCACCATCCTTACAATGAGTTGCAATGACAGTGTTCTTTTTTACCTATAAGAAATTCTGTTATCGTTCATAAAACCTTATTTAAGAGAAGTGTTGATTAGGAGGCTCCTTTTAAGCAAAAGACCTCGATCTTCCATAACATAATAATTTATAGTCTTTATTTTTAGGTCAAAGCTTCATTAATTCCTTATATTATGTATGAAGTTGCTCCTGATATACTGCATTACTAATGCACTTTCTTGCTTATTCACAGATAAATCTAGACCCGAAATCAAGCATTTTCTACGAGTTTCTATCAACTACTCTTCACTGTTTAGCAGTCCAACTAGAACTTTCGACTGAGAAAGAATTCGGCGCTGTTACTGAAGAACTACTATTCTATCTAAAAGTCATCATGCCTTTACGGGCAGACTTGACTGTTTACTGCATCACGCAGCTACTGAAATGCTTATTTGGTACCAATATGATAAACCAGTACACCGATTTCTTAAGCATAACCGATAAAGTCGCCGAAAGCCACGAATTAAACTTTTTCCAGGACATAATGTTAATGAATTCTTTTGAAAAAATTGAAAGTAGAAGAGATAGTGTTTCGTCAAATTCTAGTCAAATGCTAAGTAAGGATACAAAGATGGCGGCTGAAAAGCAGTTGCTTATAGCATTGGAGAATTTTTCTAAAAATAAGATTGATAAAAAGTGGAATACGAACAAAAGAGAGTTGGAACGGTATATTAGGTTGTTTGAACCAGTTGTTATACAGGCATTAAAGGTGAGTAAAATTATTAATACAAAGTTGCTTTTCTAGCAGGCATGGATCATCCGTTACCCTGGATAAAAATGTAGGCGTTCGCATTATACAATGGGCAGTATTCGAAATTGCATTTTCTTATTTTTAAGTGTCTCTCCAGTGTCAAATTTTACGACGTGAAACGTGACAGCCTCATACAAAAACTATTTTGTTCTCTTTCTGTCACGGCATTAAAAAACATTTAAAATAAGAGACTTCAATGTCGAATCGGGCCAATTGCTTATTTAAATATACAGTTTTTATAGTAGGTCTAGTAACCAAATATGAAGTTGCGAAATTGATGCGCGTTGACTTAGAAAAGCCCCACAGCTTAAAAGATGTCGCAAAGGCAACCAACACGAGAGCACCGCGCTTGGTGATAGGCATTAGGACCCCTTGCGGATTCGCTTGGCTACTAACCACCCTTAACTGCTCATCTGCCGAAGAACTTAGTGAAATGTCCTCAACTGCCGAAGCACCTATCAGTACGCGAGCTACTAGGGACATTGTATAAATTTGATCAAATAAATACTCACAACAAGGTTCGAAATATTTTATTTATTTAACACGATATGTAACCGAGCTATAATGATTAATTGAAGTTTATTTAATGGACAAAGAATCAATAGGGAACCGTTAAATTCTTTTATGCGATTTTCTAAGTGAATTGTGAACATCTATGAAGCATTTAGGAGTAAAATTTCTCTGGAAAAGTAATGTTTTATTTATGTCAGTAAGTTGCTCTGGCATTGCAATAAAAAAGATAATAAATAAAACTAGCAATACTCGAAAGGATACGAAATTTGCTTTATTTTTCTGGAGCAGGCGAAAAACACGCAATTACTTAATTTACCAGTCAAAAGTAAATATTATAATTATGTTAAAGCAGTAAATAATTATTTTAGAAGAGACATTGCCTATCTTACTTTTAAATAAAATCGTTGCTTACATGTCAATTATATGTATTTTTTTCAATAATCAGTTTATTCCGAGCCCTATCAAGCGCTCTGAAATCGCGCAAAGTCCCGGCAAACTGGGTTACGAATCTTTGCGCGCTGTAATACGTTTGACTAAAGTAACTTCGAATTTTTTGCATCCTCCGGTGAAGCCTTCGTAATTTACATATCTTAATGGTATATTTAAATTTATCCACAGAGCTATACAATGCAAAGTGACATACCGCTACAATGCAAAGTCCTGGCACTTTTAAATCAACTCTTGGCTCTCAGAGTAAACTACTGCCTGTTGGACAGTGATCAGATATTCATAGCGTTCCTTATGAAGCAATTGCAGTTCGTCGAGTTACAGGAGATTCCGTGAGTTTTTCCGTCTAAACGATTAAAGGCGGTTTCAATAACTTACCTAAAAGTAAAAGTAAAGATAGAAATTCCTATACTATCTTGAGCTCAATTGACAAATTTATGACGGATTTGACACAAGATTGATAGGAATATCTATCTTTACATTTACTTTAACTTTTTGGTAAGTTATTGAGACCGGTCGTTAGTGTAACGATAAAATGTGAAATTGTAAGAAAAAGTTCAATAATTGAATAATGACTTAATTTTTTTATAAATTCTTTGGAAATGGAAAATGGACTTCAATAGGCTGACCCCTTGTCACTGCAATAGTCTCTCTTCATCATTATAAAACGACCAAATTTGTCAAACGTGCCATTAGATGGTTTATGGGATACAGACGTGAAGTTATGTATGTATGTATGTCTTTGGAAATGTAACGGAGTTCAACTATTAATATTATTTTTAAGTTCCACGTTTTTTTGATAAATAAACAAAATAAATAAATGCAGCCCAGTTGAACTATGTACCTATTGAATTTATTTTATTTAATGTCACTTGTTTTGTGCATTACAAAATAAATAAATAATTCATATATTTGCCTTACGTTTCTAACATATTTTAGTTAGTCAACGTTAAAAACTCTTTTTGTTGTGTGTGAGAATGGCTATGTTTAAATTTTTTAAATGTCATACTGTCATCATGAAATTCCAATTAACTCTTACTCCTATAGTAAAATTTAAGCTATTTTTATTTTCAGTGATTGCTGCGATTTAGTGAATAGTCTATTAACGTTTCTAGTCCAATTGTCTACATCCAAACATCATAGCGAACAAATTATAGAGATACCAAAGGTCAGTAATTTCAATTTTGATTATCATGCTGTAAAATATGTAATGTATTGTTTAGATATTTATTTTAGTTTATGTTTTAGTTGATACAAGTTTGTGATGGACTCATGGCTTCGGGAGGTCACATGGAATTCATCGCAGGAATTGAACCTGTAGCTATCAAAGTATTTAGTAATATGTCCGGTGAGTTCAGTTTTTTTTTATATTGTAAGGATAGGACGTTTGTCTTCCATGCCACCTGATGGAAAGTGCGCATGAAGACTATGGTGTTACACGTCCATCCACGAGAAACCTATTCATTCGACACTTAAAAGTTCAAGAAAAACAGACGCAGGCAGATTGTTCCACACTTTGGCAATCCGTACCAAAAAGGAACTATAGAAGCGTTTTGTTCGACTTCTTGGTAAACCACTAATATAGGGATGGAAGTTCTGTCTGCGTCTGGTAGTCCGGTGGTAAAAAGCCCACCCCTTTTCACCCCTTCAATTTGGTCAAAAAGAGCACTCGCACACTCACCAAAATGTAGCCGATAAAATACTGTCAAACAAGCAACCTTACGACGATGCTCCAGCGTCTGCAATTTTTTAGGATCAGTTATCAGTTATATATTTTTAGGATAAACTTGTAAATTACTCATTTCTACTTCAAAAATATGGCAAACCAATAGTGAAGATTATATTTTATCTTTACATTCTATACTTTAACATCTAACATGCCTTAAACATCATAGCCGCATCTTTGAGTTGCGACTATGATGTTTAATGATGGAAATAAGCACCTACGTAGACGGGCACATATAACGTACCACATATGAGGTTTACAGTTTTTGAATGTTTGCCTGTTTTATAGGAACCAATATATTAGGCAGAACACAGCAGCAAGAAGCGCAAGCTACAAAGGAAGTGCTGTTTTATATGCTTCAGAAGACAATGCACCAACCCAAAGTAAGTGACCTTCGTCAATTTAAGCTCCTCATAAACCTTTAACTGTTGACAGATTATCAAATGTTTTTATTTGAAATGCAATCGTCAAATCTTTCTGTAAAGTAATTTTTTTTGGCATATACCTTGTTGGTATAATAAACGAGAACATAGTTTTCTAATTTTAATTCAAAGAAAACATGTTACACTTTATGAACGTAAAATGCTCTTAATATTCTGAAATGTACAGAAGACAGCACACCAATCGTTCCAAACCTGTAAAAAATTGTAATTGAATGTAAACTCTACGCCTTCTACATTAAGTTAAAAATTGATTAGGGAAATTTGACAGGTTGGTAATGATTGATCTGCTGCCTGTTCTACTTATTCTATATTCAGAGAGACAAGTAAGTAGAGCGCCATCTCTCTCACACAACTGCTTCTCTGCGAATTTTAGTGATTTGCTCTACGTCAAAGAATAAACGATATGGAGAACTTTATTCTATTAACATGGATATACCGTAGTTCCACCGTGTTGTCTCCAACCTTTTTTATATTTACACACCTTACACAATAAAATATTTTTACACAGTTACAATATTTTTAAAGTTCAAAAAATCATAGTCGGTGTGTCCCTTTAGGTAATTTGTTTATTTATCTTATTTTCTTTCAGGTATTAGACCTAGTATCATGTGTGCTATGTCTTTCACGAGATCAATCAGAAAACTATAACCACTGGTGCGAACTCGCGTCCCATACACTGCTCAACTTACTTTCACAATCGAGCGTCGAGATCGATACTTTTGAATCGATTAAATCTTTGGAAAGATTGATCGATTGTCTGTTTAAAGATGTCTTGTTGGAGCAGAATCGAGTTGAAGTTTTGTTGAAGATATTATTTAAAGCGCCTCCTGATCAAGTATGTTAATATTCCATACAGTAATGTTATTTTTAGCATATATCAAAATAAATAATTTTGTTACAGATACTTTTGAAAATGTATTTGTAAAGAATTTAAAAATTATTCATGATTTACCTAATTTGCAAAAATCATATCACTTTTAATAGGTAGTTAAATGATTCAATAAAAATTTGTACATGATATCTAATATATATCATGATATATAATAGATTAAGGTTTGTTACTATTTGCTCTCAAATTATGAGAAAAAATCTTTCGAATGCTGCTTGAGCTGCGTCAAATATGATACTTTCTTTATTTAAACGTTTATATTTCTAATGCAATATTTTCTTTTCCAGGCTACTTCACCATACAAACTGAAAGTGCGATATCTTTCAATAATTATGGTATTACTACGTAAAATCCTTATTCTCGTACCCGAAAGTGAAATCCTTCTCACAATCAATACTCTAAAAGCCACTCATATAGCGCCCTCTTCAATCTTTTTCAATGTCAAACCAGATATCGACCCACTGAATGTACTGAACGTAAACGAGAATTGTGCCAATCTATCCCCTGATGTCATATTAGTAAGGTTTCTTTTCAAAACGCTAACATTCGCTATTTTGGAGCTGGATAACTGTAATGAAATCGAGTGTGGCAATTTAGACCTAAAGTCAGATGATATTAAGGGCGAAAATCATAGGCTGCTGTATGCCGTTTGTGTTAATATTATTGTGCAAGTGAAACATATGCTGCATTTGACTGGTAAGATGACAATAATTCACAAACACTTTAATATTAAGAACAACTCAATTATATATTAAACGAAAAGTGCATTTTTTTATCGAAATAGAAAACTAGAGTAATTTTTTCGTATAGACATATTTTCGTATAGGCATAAATTTAAAATTTTCTGAAATAACTCAGTTCAAGTGATAATACTACCTTTTGTACACTTCAACAATGTTCTTTTTTCTTTATAAATATATATATATGAGCAGTAAATTACTACAATTTACTTATAATACTAACCTTAATCTTCTTAATATTTTTATTGTTATTCTAGACGACTGCCACTTCCCTTTAACTTCAAAAACAGCGCAAAGCCTTCTACAAAACGAGCAGAGTGGCCTCAACACTGGTCTGTACAGCCCAGAAGAAAATATTCCGATGGAACTGTTGAATCTCATTTGTATTAGATGCGCTCATCGGATGCCTATGCTGACTATACACTGGTCACATTTATTAATAAGGTAATTTGAAAATATTTCGATATTATATACATTTTAAGCTAAAATCAATCGTTTTAATTAAGTTCTGATGTTTTACTTAAAAAAGTATAGAAGTTTTTCACTAATTGGTGTTTAAAAAAAAAGGCTAAATTATATACATTTTATTTATAATACCAGTGCGTTGCCGGTTCTCAGTCATTACGTGAACTCAGGTGAGGGTCCTCTCGGTATCCCTCTCATTAACAGAGTGGACCGATGAGGACACAGAGGCGGCGAGCTCTGGTGGTGCACCGGATGCTCTGGGGACGGCGGTCTTGGAGTGCTTTGGCGTCCGGCCCGTCGGATCGGGTTAGGTTAGGTTTTAGGATAGCTTGGGTTTTGGTTAAGTTACGTCGTTAGGGTAGGTTTTAGGTTAGGTCTTAGGTTAGGTTTTTAGGTTAGGTCTTGATTAGTTTAGGTTTTAAGTTAGGTTAGACTGGGCGGAGGTTGGGACGGAGAAGGAGACGCCTTCTCCCTTCCGATAGCCAGCCGTGGCGGGTGAGAGGACCTACAGCGGCTATACAGGCTGTGAGTGGGGAAATGGCCGCGTGTACTGGGCCATTTCCTACGTAGGGGGCGCACGGCTCAGGCTGAGCACAATGCGCCGGAGCTCGCGGTATGCCACTGGCGACACCGTGGGCTCCAATTATGGCTGGGGAGGTACACCTGGAGGCTTTTAGTGGTCGGTTCGGCCTTCTGCCGGATCATCCCCACATACCCCACTGTTCCCTCTTGGGCGGTCGGGGATATGATAGCTTGTTTTCCTCCAGACAAAAAAAAGCTGAACTCATTTCAAGTGTGTATGAAAATACCTACGAAATAAAGAATATTTTTTATTTTGACATTTTATTTTGGTCAGTCCCGTCTTTGCAAAGGTCACCGAAACAGTTTTGCGGTTTGACCTGCTTATAAGAGCCTTTTTCACCCTACGGTTTTACCCTACTGCCAAACCATATCTCTTCATTTACCATCATAATGAAGTAAGGAGGAGACTTATACGTTGAACAATTTAGGATGAATTTTTTAAACGATATTATATTAGCTATAAATTACAATAATAATTAACAACGTTAATAATTAAAAATGATAGCGTTTATTAATAATTAAATAAAAAGATCCTTAACCGGATTTTATTGTATACGTTTATATTTTACAATATAGTTAGTTAAACTAACATTGTCATTTACATTTCATTTTACATTATCACGAGCGATTTTTTAATCGTTTAATGTTAAAGCAAATAATTTGTTAAAAATTTTATATTTCCAGACTCAACTTCATATCGAACAAATGCTGGCAAAGGCTGACTGGTTTCGTGGGCAGGACTCCATTATCAGATAACAATAGACAGTCTGCTGAAATACTTCACATAGCCTGCGTAATGGCTTATTGCGAGTATTTTGTAAGTCATTCACCGTTAATATTATTTCATACTTAATCAGAAAGGATAAGTTTTAATATTGATAAAGCAAAGCTTATAATTATACTTAGTAAAGTGACCTTCGTATTGAGTATTAAAATAAATATTATTCAATCCAAGAAAAAACTGCACAAACTTTCGTCACATTTTTTTGTTTATTTTTCATTCCATGTATCTACGAAATTCAGAATAAGTTGCATTTATTTAAGCTGTAACATCTCTTGGCCCCTTAAAAAGTTGATGCCTTAAAAACGATTCTAATTTTAAAATACAATTTCTTAATTTACAGACGATACACGGTCTCTCCGAAGTTGTGCAACTCACTTGGCTTCTGGTAAACCGTGTGCACATACTATTGACTTACTACACAAGCACGCAAATTGTAAAACAGCTGATTCATAAGGTGCAAGAGAATGTGACAGCGTCCGGGCTTTTGTTGCAAGCCATGGCCGCTAGATGTCAGCACTGTTTGAAGGTGAGAGGGATATCTACAGTTTCATATCGTGACGAAAAAATAAAAATATGTGAATCTTACGACTATTATAAATGTGAAAGTTAAGATGGATGGATGTCTGGATGTATGAATGTTTGTTCCTTAATCACGGCAGAATGTATTTGGATGGAAGTTAGCATTTTGTACTGGACTGGACAAGAATAGCACATAGGCAACTTTTATCCCGGTCAAAATTTTATTTTCTTGGTAAGTATTTCGTTTAGGTTAAATATAAAAAAGTCGGATCCCTAACACATTTTATACAAAACGAAAAATCTTTATTATTAACAATAATTATTTACCAAGCTTAATATTCCCAGGATGAATTCGCGCTGAACACCTACAAAGTCCTGTCAATTTGTCACGAGAGCCAAAGCGGTGCGCTCGTGTTTTTGATTTGCAGAATTATTGGGAAATTGGAACCCGCCGTTTCTGTCAGGTAAGCTATTAAATTAATATAAATAACAATAATAAATAATTATTTGTTCCATTCACACAACGTAAACTAGACCAAACTAAGTTTAATTAGGAACCTGTGTCACATATCTATACTAATATTATAAAGAGGAAACCTTTGTATTTCTGTATGTTTGTATTGAATAGGCTCAAAAACTACTGGACCGATTTAAAAATTTCTTTTACCATTACTTAGACGGATTCTTCCGAATCCGTATAGGCTACTTTTTATCCCGAAAATCCCGCGGGAATCGAAATCGCGTGGGTAAAACCGCGCGCAACAGCTAGTAAAATATAAAAATGTTCGAAAATAAACTTAAATTAATACAAAATTGTTCATCACGTATAACCCCAACCGGTATTCAAAACCAAAACCTTTGTAATCTGGTATGGTTATACAACTTCAGAAAATAGGGGCACAAAATATTTGATGTAACTTTAAAAATGGGATATAATGTACCGTACGGTACTGATGAGTTCATGGCGCTTGCAACAGTCCCGAAATATCGATAACTCAAAATAATAAAAAACATATTTAAATAAATCCTAATGACTATAATATTATTGAAACAAATATTTGTTAATAGATTCGCGAAGCTCGCAATCCAACGTTGCCGCCTACTCAAAGATATGGAGCCAGAACAAATAAGTATGCAACTGTCGAAGGAAGATGTACAAGTGGCTTTGGAAATGTTGCAGCGAGAAAAGGTTTATGTTCGGTAAGGCAAATGTTTCATAAGTAAGGAACTCATTTTTCTAATGTATATTGTCAACCATTACTAAATTGTGAAAATTCAAACAAGAACATTGTCATTATATGTAGACTATTTTGGGAATCTAATGTTCCAAAAGGTCCGCAAATGGCCTATGACTATATTAAAATCTGAAACTCTTACGGCTCAAAAAGTAGTTGGAACAAAAAATGTCTAAAATTTGCATAATTTATGTCTTAGATTCGTTTGTTTATAATATAAAATAAATACTATGAATCTTGTTTTTGTAAAGATTGTGTTGATTTACCATTTCAAAAAAATTTAAAATATGATGTTGTCCATATATTATACAGAATATTTTACAAGGTAGATCAGTATGAGCCTTACTTGGAAGAGTACCGACAGCAAAAGTGTTCCGCTTGCTCCTTTTTAGTTTTGAAATAAATGCAATAAATTTATTTCAGGTATCCATCATTAGTAGTAGAATTAAATTCGTTAGCCTCATCGGTATTTGACCTTTCACCTTTAGACCTATCTCAAGATCGCGCTATCAACCCGCAATATATTGCAACCACCAATGTTGATGGACAATGGCTGGTTAATCAGGTTAAAAATAGGTGAGTAAATATTGTTATTTATTGAATAATCAAAATATAATATTATTATCACTACCATGTATATATATTTTTGAAATCTGTTTGTTTGTAAAAAATAACTCAGAATATTTTAAAACGAATGAGCAAATGGTATATGGTCGAGGTAGACATGCATCCAAATTATATGCACCCATGCAAAAACTAGAATTGTATAGACGAAATGTATACTGTATGGCAATACGACTATATAACAAATTACCCAAGACAATAAAAATCCAGACTGTGATAAATTTTAAAAAAGCATTGTATAATTTTTTATTAGACTAGCTTTATCCCGCAACTTCGTATGCGCTTAACTACCCTTCTCTTGGAAATTTCAGAAACTGTACAACCAGACACCCCTGAAAGAACCTTTATACCAAGTATCACACCCATGCACTCAAGGAATAAGTTTTTTTCATAAAAACTAAAAATCATATATTTCCCGTGCCCGTGGGAATTTCGGGAATTGTTTTCGTAGCACAACCAGTCACTTTTTGAAGAACCTTCATGCCAAGTATCACATCTGTACACTCAAGGAATAAGATTTTTCATACAAACTAAAAAATCCAACCACTTCCCGTGGGAATTTTGGGAATTCCTTCCATAATACAAACAGACACTTATTGAGGAACTTTTATATCAAGTATCACATCCGTGCACTCAAGGGATGGGATTTTTTCATACAAACTAAAACATCATATATTTCCCGTTCCCGTGGGAATTTCGGGAATTCCATTCATAACACAACCAGACACACATTGAAAAACCTTTACGCCAAGTTTCACATCGGTGCACTCAAGGAATAAGATTTTTCATACAAATTAAAAAGTCCTATATTTCCCGTTCCCGTAGCAATTTCGGGAATTCCTTCCTTAGTGCACCCCTACATCCCCTAAAGAATGTATGTTCTAAATTTCAGCTCTCTACGCCCAGTAGTTACGGCTGTACGTTGTCTGTCAGTCACTCAGTCACTCAGTACCTCAGTCAGTAACGGAACAGTTTTATATATATTGATAAGCAGTATTATAATATAAATGATTTTTTAAATGAATGACAATGATTTAATATGCATGACATTTAATAATATAATTAAAAATAAATAAATAAGTTTGGACATAAGTAATATACCTAATTATTTTGAATTGTTAAATTGAAAAGTGGACAAAAATTTGCACACCGATATTGACGGTTGAATATGCTGTACCATATATTTAGATCTAAGAACTTTTTTTCTACCATATTCTGCGAATAAATGACATTCTATTCAATTATTTAAACATTTATGGTATTAGATTGCTTATTATCATAATTTACTATCTAAAGGGTGACTTATAGAGAAATCTTATAATATTTATTTATTTATTATTTATCTATGTTGTATGCCATAGAAGTATGTATGACGTACACAGCTTGAATAGTTTAAAAAGTAATCGTCTTTTTTTAATTGTTCAACCTTTTGTACTTTTTATGTCTCTTGTCAGGGTTTTGTATTTTGCGACTAAAAATAAATTAAAATTCTGTAAATTTTATGTTTTACGATTTTAAATAAACATTTTTTATTTGAAATTATTGATGTTTTTGAACGATTTTTTATATATTATTTGACTTATTTACTTTTTGTTTATAAATTACAATTGTTGTCTATTTTATTACAGATGTAGCCAATCAGAGTGCGCACTGCCAAAAGTTCCAAAATACTACGATTTGGCACGACTTCTATCTAACCTAACAAAAGACAACCTGTCAACTGTGATGGCATGCTCAGAATTCGACAGAAAAATACTCAATACCACTTTCAAAGTATCCTGCGATAATTTCCTAAAAGAATTTTTAAATATGGAAGCTGTTTTCGAAAGTAGAGAGATAACGAGAGACTCTATGCGGGATACCTTTTCAAGCTTCAAAGCAGAACGGAAAGCCTCGGTTGATAGCAACAAACTGACAAACACAATACATGTATTCAAGAAAAGTGATAACAAAGAATCAAAATCTCAATTTTTTATACCCATCACCGACACAGATAATATGAAAGACAAATTTGGGAACCTCCAATTGACGGAAGAAGACTTAGAATTTACCATGCCTGATCTACCAGAGTTATACAAAGCTAGTTTAGTAACCTTTGACAGCGCTTTGACAGAAATTATTCGATTATTTCCGAAACAAAACCGACCGCTAAGCCAATCGGAAAACTTCGATCTAAACATAGAACAAACGATCGATAGATACACAAGAAGATGCCATCAAGTGTTTCAAGATAAATTATTCTACCAAGAATTCGTCACTCTACAAAGCGTTTTAAATGGCTTTTTAGAATCAGTTGATAGGATTTTGATACTTATCGACGAATTCGACTGCGAGTTAGTAGATAATTGCATAGAAAATATACTTCCGATCTCTACGGCTAAAAATATAGCCATATTTTGTGTGATCTCCTTACAGTATTTATCATTTTTGATTAAGAATAAGAAGATTGTCGAGTCTCCCGTTCAAGCTGATGTTTCTTTTCGAGCCACGGCCACAGTGACAGATGACATTGTAGTTAACAACGTCATTCTGCTTACTGTCGAAAATGTGTCAAAGGCGTTTGGCATTAGGGAAATTTGGACGGAACTAAATACGGATAGTAACTTGAATAGGATACAGTCCGCGATTAGTTGTTTATATGCAGTTGTTAAGTATTTAGTTAAGGTGAGTAAATATTTCACTACAAAAATTATCGATATGAAAGTCTGAATTTTCGTTGTTCTTAGCTTCCTTAATCCTTTTAAAAATATAGGGTATGACTTATTTTACAATACCGGCCACATTAAAGGAAAAGTGTTTTGTTACTATAGCAATTGCGTAAAAAATGTGCGTAAATTTGTGCATTCTTAATTATTTGTATATTTTTCAAACAATTTTGATACAACACTTCTAAAGTCGCCCAAGTCAACTTACAGATATTTTAAACTTTAAGATACCTTCAAGAAGTTTTATTTTTCAGGATAAAAAACCTTTGACCCTCAAACGGTACATTCAACAAGATTCGGGCCCTAAATCCGACGTTGTGATAGTTGGGGACAAGTTGATTACATTGATCGAGTACTGGGAAACTAATATGTACGGTGATAGAGTGATGAATGTTCTAGATCATTGTTATAAGGTGCCTTTGGAACAGCTTATTGTACATTTGTCTAGGTGAGTATTTGAGTATAGATATGTATTAAATCTCAGTATTGTTATTACTTACACTTTGTATTTTAACTTGAATAAGTAAAAACAGAGTTCCCCAGGTAACTTGTTTTTAACCCTGTAAAACTTGTTTTTTATGAAAATAAAGTTGTCATATTATTATTACGTATATTTACAACTACACGGTTTTCGGCAAAAAAGCCGAAAATCAGACCAGTCGGTTTGGATTTAGGGCATGCAAAGAGAGAAACCGGCGAACGATTCGGGCAGTCTCGAGCAAAACCGCTGTTTCCATGCCTGCTGTAAGTGAACTACAGACGAATCCTAGCCATTCAAGCTGTCCCAGGGTGACTGGGATCATACTGGTTGCGAATATTACAACCGGGATGTGTACTATCTGCAAACGATATGACTTTGACTTTTAAAGTAATAGCCTTCGGGATCTAACTCATTGACTTACCATTCAAACTAATGCTTTAACGAGATTCCGTCAATCCCGACTGAAATGTTATTAATATGTGCTCATCGATATTAATAGTAATAATTATAACAAAATATAATTTTCAGGCTGGAAATGATAAACAACATAGCTTTAATTCCACCTTTGGCATGGACATCGGTGGACATCACAAAGAAAGATCTTTTAAAAATAGACCTACCGCTTCACGCTTTCCAAGACATGGATGTATTGGAAGCGTTCTTGTTTAGGTACGTATTTAAATTTATAATTTGTTTTATATTCTCTTTAAGTTTCACGGTTCGTGATAATAAATAACACTTTTTACTTCGATGCTTCGGTGTCTTTACTTAAGCTCATAAGTGAAGTTAAAACGTAAATATAACTTTACGCGATAAATCCTGCTAAAAAGCATTTAATATAAGATTGTTCCTTTAAGTTGATTATTTTTTTCCTTTATTTGTAATACAGATATATACCTAGATATATTTTTGTGGACATATCAATTTTATTTTTAAATAGAGCTGCATGGCCTGTGTTATGCCAATAAATCGTTCATAAAAAACTATTCGCTCTAAATATTTTTATAGAGGTTAGAATATTATTATTTTTTGTATGCTTTGCATAAACTAATCTAGATTCTACTGTGGTGATCTGCTGACTTTATGTATGGGTTATGTCTGAAGCTGAAACCTATTAACCGATTTTAACGTATAAGACATATTTATCAAAACAGTGGGAATAACATAGAGTATATATTTAAAGGGCACTTAACTGTCACACAAATACAGATTATTATGTTTTGGTTTGGGTTTCTGTTCAATGTTACTCTTTTGTAAATAGATGCAAGTGTCTTCTGAAAGTACAGTATGGGGACATTGATAATATGATTGGCTTTTAAAGAAAGACAGACAACAATGAGGAAGCGAGAAAGTGAGATTATAATTTATTGATGATTTTGAAATTGTATTTTATGACGTTAACAATAAGTGCTATATTTTGTTGCACTGCAACGACTTTTTATCGAAGTGCAATGTTTCCGTCACCAGTGTCACCAGTGAATTAATATAATAAATTAGTATGTAATATAACAGTTATGTATCTCATGCTGAACGCCATAAGATACATTTTAATGTGATAATTTTCAAAACTTATGCTATAAATTATTCAGCTATTTTCGGTAATCGGATATACTCTTCTTACTCATTGATTTGCTGTCTTTCTTTAAAAGCCAATCATATTATCAATGTCCCCATACTGTATTAAAGCTTACAATTTTCTGTATGCCTCAACAGGGTTAATTTAATAGGCTGGTCGTCTAAGAAGCAATTTGAAGAGATTTGGGTAGGCTTGCTCGGAGCGTTACAAGGAAACGGTACGCACTGGGCTGTCAGAGGAATTACTGCCTTATTGGTAAGTTAATAATATCGAAAGTACGCTAAAATTAATTCGAGATATTGTGAACTGAAGTTTTATGTATGATATTTTTGTAGTCTACTGATACTACTTTTTTGTGAAAATAAAATCTACCTACCTAAACACTTGTATTTCTAAATTAGTCTTAACGTTACATTCTTGTAATCAATTTAATTATACATACTTAATATTATGACCCCTCATTGTGTTGTAAATACTATTAATTCTAGTGTGAGCTCTCTAAAACGTGCTTTTCGGCGTAGGTACTACCGATTAGATTATTTTTATCGCTTTTGTTGTAGAGGCATTTTCATTAAAGTTTAAACAATACCAATTTCAATAAATACTCCGAGATCTACCGTTAACAGATGTATCAGCTTAGATTTAGATTAGCTCTTACCAATACGAGTTCCACTAATTCCCTGTGTAGAAACGGACTCCCATGCAGGACTGGGAACGAAAGAAAAACATAGAATGTGCCAGCTGCTTATCTTCCCAGGCGAACTGTAAAAGTCAGTTAAGGGAACAGAGGTTTTAATTGACGTTTTTGCGGGCGGTAGGCTGACCCCCTGTCACCCTAATAGTCACTCTCCATCATTATAATACCTCTAAATTTGTCAAACGTGACATCAGATCGTTTTATAAGGGCTACAGTTAAATGGACCAGAGATGCCAAGGCATCTTCCGTTTTGGTGTTTATTACTTACATCAGGTAATCTATAAATACTAGTAAGTACAGTATCTTTATATATTTTCAGGTGAGTGCCGCACCGATGACCAGAAAAGGTGTGTTGCATGTGCCTCGCACGAGATTGCCTGTCACTAATGGGTAATGTTCTTAATATTCCTTTACATTTTTCAATATTCAATGATGTTGGAGGATTTATATAGCAAGAGTTATACAAATCGTGTAGTTTATGTCACAAAACACCACCTGACAGTTAGGAAATCCTGAGTGCTTCTGTCACAAGAATCTGTCTTAATTGCAATATTCATGGATTCAAACTTCATAAAACAATTCAATATAATTATCATACCATGTACCAAACAACCATGATATAGATATAGAAACTAGGTACATAACGTCAATTATAACGTCAGTTCGCTACATGGTATCCCATAACACAAGCTATGCTTACTTTGGGGCCATGTAGTTGGTGTGATTGTCTGGGGATTTTATTATTTATAGACTCTTGAGTTAGCTCCGAACTAATCAATTTTTATTATTCCCTTTCAATAATTTATTAATTTTTGCAATTAATTTAATATTCTCTTACAGTCACCAACTCTTACGGAACATCGTGTTAGGCACGTCAGCGTACAAGTTGTTCGAAGATGTAAATTTGGAACGGATTCCAATGATGAACGATGGTTACTTCGGTTACCACTACGCGCAGTTCAATTCGGAGTATTTAAAGATGGCGGGTGGTAAGTACTTTTTACATATAAATTAGCTATAGAACAATGGCGATGTCTGACATTTTGTTATTTAAATATTCGTTGCAAATTAAGTTTTTCATAGTGTAGGTCTTAAGTTTTGAAAATATTTCAACCCAATTATTAGACATACATAACGTCACGCCTGTAACCTTTATGGGGTAGGCAGAACACCAGGGGGTGTCCATCTGATGTCGCTTTTGACAAATTTGGAGGTATTATAAAGATGGAGAGAGGCTATTATTAGATTAACAAAATTATTTTCATTGGGAACACAATATAGTTCACAAAAACTTATATAATGCTATTGCACCTTGTAGTTTTAAATTCAAGTTGTTTAAGTCTCGGCCACGAAATGTTTTTGCCTCCTAAGCTAATATGCAGCTATTTATATTTTTTGCTGAAACTCTGGCAACAAAACTGCATGTCATATTTATTAACATAGTTTTGTGAAGTATATTATTTCATTTTACTTTCCATATTCCAATGAATCATTTATTAATTGATAAAGTGTCCTAGAACAAATATAATATTATACTTCCTATAAATTAAATATAATATTCAGATACCACGGATGAAAAAGGAACGGCGAAGACGCGGCGCGAGTTGAAACGTATTCAACGTACAGACATCGACGTTAACAGCTGTTTGCAGCTGTTGATGGATATCGCTTCGGATATGTTGGAACCGAAAGTAAGTTTTATTTCTTATTAGTTTATAGGTTTAGGAGTAAATAGTCTATTGATACTACTGATAAACTATACATGTTTTTTAACGGTTTCTAAATACGCTATTGAACTCAATCTTATCAGACGAAGATTTTAAAGATTAGATAAAAATGGTAATAGCTTTTTTTTGGGTCATAGAAGACTATAGCTCAGATGTAATTCGTTTGGATATTTCGTTTCCTTTTTTGTTTTATGTATACTATCTGCAGGTAACTGTTCATTAAAAACACTATAGCAACTATAAAAAAATAATGCTCTCTAAAAATACCAGTGAAACTTAAAACAAAAATTTCAATACCAATTTGTAGTTTCAATATAGGCAGAGTCATTCGGCACCTGTCATTTCTAATTAGAACACATACATAACTTCACGTCTGTATCCCGTATGGGGTGGGCAGAACACCAGAGGTAATAAAACCATCTGATGTCACGTTTGACAAATTTGATAGCGTTATATGGCGGGTTTCAATATTCAACTGACTGCTATGCGTAACCGGTACAGGTACAAAATTGGTAGGAAAAAAGTAGCGTTTCACAATATCTATTAACTACGGGCTGTAAGTTCTCAAATTTGGCATGGGCCCTCCTTGCGTGACGTTCTGCCAAGAAAATAGGTGATATGTGATTTATAGAATATCACGCATTCGCAAATTATTTTTATGATATTTGAACTAAAGAAATATATAAACTTATTCAATTTATGTTTGCTATGTTTTAGTATTCGATAAATATATTATAGTATGTTTTTAGAGCTTTTTATTAATAATTGCGTTTAACTGCTTACGTAAAACGAAAGGCCAATCCTTCGACTAATTTTGCCATTGGTTGAATCACAATTTTATGACGTCAAAGTAAATATTTAAAAGAAAAATTATGTCATTCAATACTATTCGTCCTTTTTTCAAAAACAGTTATAGATAAGTTAGAAAGCGAAGACTGGATTATTGATATGTTGACAGATATTTGATAGGATATTTCGTTAAATGAATAAATTGTTACGTCGTTGGCTAAAATTGACCTATTCTTTAATTGGTCATACGTAATGAAAACATAACTCTTATTGGCCGCAGCAGACTGCCATGCTACATTTACCTCATTGGTTTAAATTAATAACTTATTACGTCGTCGTTGGCTAGATATAATGACTTATTTTGTAAATGGTCAAATGTAACCCAGCAACCCATTACAGTCAAACAGTTCGTAAGCAGTGGTTTAGATGTCAAGATTTTGAATATAGAAAGGCATTTTGGTAGTGATTTCTATTGTTCGTAGGCAAAACGAACAGTTTTCATAATATTGAAACCCGCCAATAATAGTGGAGAGAGACTATTGCAGTGACAGGGGATCAGCCTATCGCCCACAAAAAATCCTCCCATAACACCTCGGTCCCTTGACTGACTTTTACAGTATGCCCGGGAAGAGAAGCAGCTGGTAAATTCTATGTTTTTCTTTCGCTCCCAGTCCAGCATTAGAACACAGTATCTTTAAAACGGTTTCTTTGATTTCCACCAAATAAAAAATCGATATATCACCGCTCTTGGGGTGATGTGTTTCAGCATTGTTTTACGAAGAGCTAGTTCTTTCCTAAAGACATAAAAAAAAAACCCCAGACAATCACACCAACTACATGGCCCCAAAGTAAGCATAGCTTGTGTTATGGGATACCATATAGCGAACTAGGGGGGAACTTAGAATATAAATACATAAATAGATAAACCACCCAGACACGGAACATTTTTTTTTTCTGGTTCCGTGCGGGGATCGAACCCGCAACCACTGGCGTCTGAGGCAGATAGGTTTACCCCAACGCCATAGTGGTCGTCATGTGCCCATCGTCGAGATTGAGGAACCGCTCGGGTTTATTCACCGTTAAAAATGTGGTAGTTTCAATAAACATATGACATTTCTTGCAGGCATCAACCGGTCTTTCAGCCCGTCTAGCGCTTATATCCTGCATAGCACACACAACTGGTATATTCTCTACTACGGGACACTGGGTTTGGGCGTGTACCCAATTATCTGCAGTTGACAGTGTCAGCGGAGCCTTATTGTATGGAGCCGCTGTCTGTCTGCCCACTCTGAAGGACCACGTGCATTTGCATGTAAGTCTTATCAATATAGACATAAGAGCGATATTACCTCGATAACTACTCTGAAGGATAACGTGCATGTGAGTTTTGTTTATATAGATATAAGAGCGATATTTCCTCGACATCCTGCCATGGACAGCTTTACTGTATGGTGTCGCTGTCTGTCTGCCCACTCTCAAGGAACACGGGTAGGTATTTGTATGTGAATCCTATTAATATAGGAATAAGAGCATATTCCCTTGACTGAATAACTACGTGCATTTGAGTAGTAAGTCTTACTAACCGCTGTCTGCCTGCCCATTCTGATGGACCACGTTCATTTGCATGTAACAGCCCGTTCACACATGGTCCTTTTGACTGGATACATTTTTGTACCTTAAATACGTATACTGAATACGCCATATGTGAAGTCGCCCATAAAACTCCATGCGCCATCGATGAAAAATAAAACGTATGCGGTAAAACGTATCTAGTAAAACGGACCATGTGTGAACGGACTGTTATTGTATAAGACGTAAGAAAAATATTCCCTCGAAGAACACTCTGAAGGACGACGTGTAAGTTTTTATGTGTAACCTTATAAGTTTTTAATCCCGTGAGAATATCGGTTTCCAGGACTTTTTTGAGGGGACGCATTTTTAATAAAACGCACAGATAGTAGTTTGAAACAGACTGACTTTTATTTCAATGATGAGTGAGTAGTTCACATGGCTTAGACTAGGTGGCGCTAGTCGTTACATTTTTAACATTTAGATACAATATAAATAATACCACCACTTAACTAAATAGTCTAAAAATATTTATTAAACAATAACAAACAAAACAAGTTATCAAGTTATATTACTTGTGTAATGCCACCACACCCATCTTATTCATAAAATAATATGTTTAATTTTAGAAAGACTTTTAGTCAATAAATCAGCTGGCATTTCAGAACTCCTTAAATATTTTAATTCAATAAATTTATTATACACTACTTCCATTATAAAATGAAATTTTACATCAATATGTTTGCTACGTCTATGATATACAGAATTTTCAGTAAGTTTTAGAGCACTTTGGCTGTCACTATACATCAGAATAGGCATATTATTCTGTCTGTTAGTTAATTCACATAATAGATTCTTTAAGAAAATTGCCTCTTTGCTAGCTTCGCAAATAGCCATGTATTCGGCCTCTGTGCTTGACAAAGCTACCGTCTGTTGCTATCTACTTTCATGAGATACTAAACAACCTGAGTATAGAAAACAATAGCCCGTATAAGATCTTCTATCTGAATTGTCAGATGCCCAATCAGCATCAGCAAAACCAATTAAATCTAAATTATTTTTTACATATTTTAAACCAAATGACTTTGTACAACTTAAATATTTCAAAACTCTTTTAGCATGTTTCCAATGTGTTTCTGTATTACAGTTATTAAACTGGCTTAAATAACTAATGCAATATGAGATGTCAGGTCTAGTCAAAACTGAGAGATACATTAAACTCCCTATCAGCTGTTGATAAGGAAACTTAGAATTTAAATTTTTAATTTTTTCCAATTTCAAATTAATTTCCATAGGAGTTTCTACATTTTTACAGTTTTCCAAACCAAATTTATACAATAATTTATCAATAAACCTTTTTTGATCAATAGAAATACAATCTTTTTGTATCTTAATATCCATACCTAAACACCGTCTTAACTGACCTAGATCGTTTAACTTAAATCTTTTGCTTAATTGACATTTTAAATGTTCTACTTCTTTATTACAGTTATAAAATATAAAGAAATCGTCAACAAACAAAGCTACTAATGTTTTAACATTTTCAGATGATTTTACAAACAAACAATGTTCATACAATGACTTTTTATAGCCCAACTTTTGTAAACAATCATCAACTTGCTTATACCAGGCCCTAGCTGACTGCTTTAAACCATATATGGCCCTTTTTAATTTTAAAACTTTAGTCTGAACCATATCACATTTAAAATTCTGAGGTAACTGCATATAAACAGTCTCATCTAAGTGCCAATTTAAAAAGGCTGTTGTTACATCTAAATGGCATATGTTAAGGTCTAATTTAACACTCAAAGCAAATAACAATTTTAAAGTGGAATATTTAAGCACTGGTGAAAAAGTTTCTTTATAGTCTATGCCTTGACGTTGTGTAAAACCTTTTGCCACTAATCTTGCTCTATATTGTACTGTGTTATCAACATTCAATTTCTTTTTATACACCCACTTGCATTGCACTACCTTAGCATCACTTGGTTTGTTCACTAACTCCCAAGCTTCATTTTCTTCAAATGATTTTAGCTCCTCCTCCATGGCATTGCACCACTGCTCACGTTCAGGTCCACTCATTACCTCCTCATATGTGAAATTGTTCTCATCCAAGCCCTCGTCAATTTTACATATATTACCATATCCATATCTGTCTGGTTTTCTTTTCTCTCTCTTCCCAATGTCAGCAAACTCTAATTCTAGGCTTTCAGTTTCATCACACAGAGACTTGCTATCGCAGAATTCTTCTGAGCTAGACTGGCTAGTAGTCATATCCGGTATATATGTATCATCATGTTCAAAGATTAAGCTATCTTCTTTTGGACTCGAAGTGGTATCTTGTTCTTCTTTTTCATCTTCAATAATTGGCTTAATGTCTTTAGTATCTTCCACCACTGCTTGTATTATATCCGAGTTCATTTTCTCCATAATGAAAACATCTCTGCTGGTAGTAATACTCTTTGATCTTGGATTATATAGTCTATAGCCCTTAGTATTTTCAGCATAACCAATCATGATAAATTCTTCAGATTTTTTATCCCATTTAGTCCTCTTCGCTTTAGGAACATGGACCATTGCACGACTTCCAAATATCCGAACGTGGCTGAGATCTGGTTTTTTATTACTCCATAGTTCATATGGTGTTTTTTGAAGACCCGAAGCTAGGGTTCTATTCCTTAAATAGATAGCAGTATTGACTGCTTCCGCCCAAAATCTTTTATCAAGATTTGCTTCAAACAAAAGACATCTAGCTCTCTCCACAACTGTTCTATTTAGTCGTTCACAAAGACCATTTTGCTCCGGCGTATACGGGTTTGTTGTTTGATGCACTATTCCATTTTTCTTTAAATAGTCATCAAATTCCACAGAGCAAAACTCTCCACCATTATCTGTTCTTAAAACTTTCAGTTTATTTCCTGTTTGTGTTTCAACAAGAACTTTAAACTCCTTGAAATACTTTAAAGCATGATTTTTGGCCTTGAGGAAGTAGACAAAAGCCATTCTACTGAAGTCGTCAACAAAAAGCAAAAAATATCTTGCTTGGCCCAAAGAGACCTGTTCCATCGGCCCACAAAGGACCGCATGAACAATTTCAAGCACATTTTCACACCTTTTGCCTATGTGTGAAAAAGGTAATCTTGCCTGCTTACCTTCACAGCATGTGATGCAGTTAGATTTATCGATTTCTGCTTTATCAATGTACGATATTCCCTCTACAGCGCCATTCCTCATAGCATTCAGATCCTTGCTATTAATGTGTCCTAGTCTACGGTGCCATATCTCACTTGTCAGTGTTGTAGCTGAGCACACCACCAAACTTCCTGACTTTATATTCAACTTGTATACTCCATTCACCAAATTTGCTTTCCAATCAGTACATTCTGTCTATTGCGTATATAGCAAACTTCTTTTTCAAAACTTACTTTGTTTCCATTTCGAATAAGTTGACTTACCGATAACAAATTGGTTGATAGGTTAGGAACACACAGCACATTCTTAACCGTAATATCGAATTCTGAATTATCAACTATGGTTCTAATCATTGTATTTCCTGAGCATGTAACTGGTACTGTTTCCTTGTTTGCAACTACTATCTCCTTTACTTTGTGGCCGAGTGTGACATTTTCTAAACAACTTTTATCTGTGATCATATGCGAGCTTGCCCCGGAATCTATATACCAATCAGATTTTTGAAAAGTACTGTTCATAAATATCGCACTAAAAGCATTTGTTTCACTTTTATTTTGATTATTTGGGCACTTATTCATATAATGACCAAGTTGTTTACATTTGTAACAGCGTATCGCTTTGATAGGTTTCGAAGACGCCATTTTCGTTTTTTGTGTATCTGCTAAGCTGGCTTTCTTTTTACGGTGCTGCCAACCTTTCGACAAAAAGGCATTGTTCGTTCCGTTGCTATCTACTTCCGAACTCATGTCTAATAATTTCGACTTAATAATGTCCGTACTGATAACCATGCCAGAATGTTCTATGGCCATTATCATAGGAGCGAATCTTTCTGTTAGCCCCGCCAATAGCAACGAACCAATCCACTCGTCAGAGATCTGGAAACCGGTACCTTTTAATTTTTGTGCAGTATCCACCATTTGTGTAACGTATGTCCCCATTGATTCGCAATCTTCCAATCGAATAGAAATTAGCTGACGAAGTAAGCTGATGCGACGCGTAAAACCAGAGTCGTCATAAAGACCCTTTAAGCGTTTCCACACACCTTGAACTGTTTGCTCGTTTTTGATGTGAACATAAATAGATGAATCAATTGTCATGATGAGTTTTGCCTTTGCCTTTTTTTCATCAACGGTAACTGCATCAGTCGATTCCTGTTTATGGATATCCACACCTTCTAACATTAGAAAATTTTCCGCTGCAAACGCCCATTCGTCGTAGTTTTCTCGCCCTTTTAGTTTAGGCACATTCACTATGTAACTTCCCGCCATTTTGCAGAAAATTCACTACGCCACGAGGTAACAGACAGGTTAAAAGTCCACAAAGGAGCGATTTCCACCGTGATTTTATATTTCAATATCAAACGGTACACTGATAGTCCACGAAAAGTAAAAAACAGAATAAAACTTTAATTTATCGCGAGTTATAGGCTGGGCCCATAACCTAATAAAACGCACAGATAGTAGTTTGAAACAGACTGACTTTTATTTCAATGATGAGTGAGTAGTTCACATGGCTTAGACTAGGTGGCGCTAGTCGTTACATTAACATTTAGATACAATATAAACAATAATTTTAAGTGCGAAGTCTTGATTTAACTTTAAACAAGAATATTGCTCGTAAGACCATGACATGCACTCCTTTGACGTTATTTTATACTATTTCCATTTCTTTATTTTCTCCATGCCAGTTCTAATTTGATAGTTGTGGTGTTGTAACCAAATGAGTAATGATATCGATCGCATATACAGTGTGGAAAAAAAATAGTGGCCCTGGAGGGAAACTGCCTTAAATCCTATAGTTAGCTTATTTTACTTTAAGGAAACATTCCTTTATTTTTAAAAAGAAACAAAACTGCATTCAAAGATTTTCTTAAATTTGCTTGTAACACCCGGGACTCGAACCAGTAAAAATTAAAAAAAATTAAGATTCGTTATTTTACTATACTAATCGATAGCATAATTGTTCAGGATAAAATTTCTCTAACAAACATTTGGTCTTACACTTGTCTGTCGTACAAGATATCCATGAAAAATAACTACACAAGTTTACATACATTACCTAGTACGGTTCACTTTCAACAAGTAAAAGATACGTTATAATTCTCTTATCTCTCTAACATTCAAAGAATGAAGTTCAATTCATTCGTATGAACTACAAGCTTGCTAATTTATTTATTTCTAAGTACCTTGTTGAAGAATTCTACAAGAAAATCGTTTAATGGTAATAATTTCTCTATGCACTTCTTACACGGTACGAGGCGTTTTGACGAAAAGTTTAAAAATGGAACGTTTGAATTTGTTTGCAATGCGGGACAGCAATTTTAAAATTCGAACGAATATTTCGATCATTTTTATCGATTTTATTTAGTATTGCTTCCATTACGTAATTGTGTGATCATGGCGTATCAAGAACAATTCGACTTATTAGAAGCTTTCTTTGCAAGCAACAAGAACTGCGATTTAGCTCTACAGTGGTATTGCGAGAGGTATCCAGGTAGACAAATACCATCAAGAAAAGCTTTGTCGCGAATAGTGAAAAATTTAGTCAATATTGGAAGTTTCAAAAAACGTTTAGGACGCCCACAGCAACAAAATCCAGACTTTTCCGATTTTGATTTCAATATTTTGACATATTTTGAGTGTTACCCGAAAGCTTCTAGTAGAGAAGCTGCTCAAGAGATGGCACCAGCCATACTCGGGTAGGTACTTATAATGTTTTGAAAAAATACAAATACAAATGTTATTATGATGAGCGATTGGTGCAGAAACTACATCCCGGAGATAGTCAAAGAAGATTAGAGTTCTGTCAGAATATTCAAACAGAAATAGCCCGAAATCCAAATTTCTTAGACTACATTGTGTGGTCTGACGAAACCAATTTTAGTAATAATGGAATGTATAACAGACATAACAATCATTATTGGTCCCGTCAAAATCCATTCCGTGTTCGTGAAACAAGCGATCAGATCAGATTTTCGTTTAATGTTTGGTGTGGAATCAAAAGCAATATGGTTGTTTTGGTGCACATTTACGAAGGACATCTGAATACGGCAAAATACGTTGAAATATTAGAGCTTTTACAAAATCAATTAAACCTTCTACCGGAAGAGGAACAAAATAATATCATTTTTCAACAAGATGGTACACCTGCCCACAATAGCAGAATTTCCAAAAAAAAAAAAAAAACAAAATCAATTTATTGCTTCAAATATGGTGGTATATACATATCCAGGGCTTACCTTAATGCAAATTTCAATGTCTGGATAGGTACAAACGGGACGATTAGTTGGCCTGCAAGAAGTCCAGACCTGACGCCTCTAGACTACTTTTTATGGGGTCATGTAAAAAATATTATTTATAAAACGTGTTATGAGACCGTACAAGAGCTAAGGGTCGCGGTAAAAAATGTGATTCGGGGCATACACCACAACACTTTGCTGAATGCTACACGAAATCAATTTCAACGAAGATTAAATTTGTGTATCTGGAACGAGGGGGCTCATTTCGAACAATTTATCAGTTAAATTATTAAAGTGTAACAAATTGATAATAAAATAAAATAAATTTTAAGATTTCGCGTTTTCTTTTTATTTTAAAGACCAAATGTTTGTTAGAGAAATTTTATCCTGAACAATTATCCTATCGATTAGCATAGTAAAATAACGAATCTTTATTTTTTAAATTTTTAGTTGGTTCGAGTCCCGCGGGAGTTACAAGCGAATTTTAGAAAATCTTTGAATGCAGTTTTGTTTCTTTTTAAAAATAAAGGAATGTTTCCTTAAAGTAAAATAAGCTAACTATAGGATTTAAGGTAGTTTCCCTCCAGGGTCACTATTTTTTTTCCACACTGTATGTACATATTTATTATATTTTGAACAAAGACAAATACAACAAACACATAGATATAGATTTTCATAAGGTGGAACAAGGTGGACTTCTAAAAATACTTATACCAAATATTAAAGTGAGTTTATTTAAGACAAAAGTTATAGTTTTTATTTTTTTACTTTTTAGTTCAATTTTGAAGATGGTTTATTTTTTTCAGATTATTTTTATTTAGAGTTAAAATTTAGCTTTAAATTTACGCACAACCCTATCAGAGTCTGTTGTATTGTCAAATTTTAATTACTGCGATAGCGTATACGGACCTAGGATATTCGGTAATACTGCTTGTATTGGTAGTAATAATGCTTGTATGCGTTTTGGTTACAATATACCTAATATAGAAGTTGTAGAAAACTGTATTTGGTATGTGCTATGATAAAAAATATGACTTCAGGAAAACCTTCCTATCTGTACCACAAATTAAAATTCAGCCAGTACATTTATCGAAGAAAAAAAATACTTTCCAAATTTCAAAATAAACTCGCGATACCGAAACACCAAAAGTCTGGTTTTAGAGGCAATTTCAAATTTGTAGCTTCCAAACTATGGAAAAACTTACCACTTACCAGTCTCAACAGACATTATTCTGTGCCTCTTTAAATTTATTTTGTGCGGACTCAGAGCTTAGTCTACGCGATGGGCCTATCTTAATTAAGTATTCTTTAATTTCTCTTAAACTTTTAAGGATATTATTTAACTCCTGTAACATTACTTAACTAAGGCAAAAAACTATAATAACAAGTTAAAAACAAACTAAAATAACTAATCTAGCACTGATCGAAATTAACACGTCATACCCTGGACGGTGTGTGCTGGCGTTACTCAGCGCGCGGCGGCAGGGGCCTCACGGGAACATGGCTTCTGTTTGAAAATTCAATATCCTTGGGCTCGTCAGACTGCGGGCTGGAAACCTCTGGAAACCTCTTCAGTATGCGTTTAGTGGCTGGTTAGTCCTCGGGAACCTCTTGAATGTAAACCCTTTGATATCTTAATCTTGATTTTATATATCTTAATCTTGATAGATCCTGGATGTGGGCCGGTATCTCTATGGACTTCGTTCTTCTTTTTTCTTACAAGTTTGATGGGCGGGCGAGATTTTCAATAGAAATAGCGTTCAATTCTCGCCTTAATGTTTGGATAGCGCTTTTGCGGCATTTCTTGAAAATATAGTAGACGGCGGCAGCGATGATGACCACGACGACTATGATCAGCAGGGTTTGGATAACATCGTAAATCTGGCCTTCTTTATTCAATCTTGTATTTGCAGAAGCTTCTCCGTTCGCGTTTTGGGCAACAATGACTTCTTCCTTTGAATAACTTTTACCCATAATTAAGTCTTCTGTTTTCTATAGGTATTTTTATATATTCTTCTCTTTATTTTTATATATTCTTCTATTAATAAAGTAGTAGCTGGCTCGAGGTAGGCAGGGTCGCCATGAGGGGTTGGTGCTCGGTGGTTTTGTTGAATGAAACACAAGTTCACTGTTCGGCGTTCATTTTATTAATAATTCAAAAATCCATGTGTTTGTACAGGTATCAAAAAGCTTACTCGGCGCAACGTGACGCGAAAACATATCTAATGCAATTTACATACTTCAATGAATATTTAAAATAGCGATTTTAAACGGATTTTCGTAAATGATTCATCGTTCACATTTCAACTCGACGTTTCGGTGTCTTTACAGACTCCTTGGTCAAGAGTTACTAAATTTTAAGATTAATTTGAATTCTCATTTTGTTTCAGGAGCTAAGCACAGTCCACCAACGACTGCTGAAATCTCTTACGTCATCAAACGCGGCGGTGCGCGCGGCGGGTTTACACGGCTGCTTGTTACAACTGCACGAGGGCGGCGCGGGCGCACTCACCGCGCATCTACACGCCGCCGCCACGCACGGCGTCGGCAATGCGAGGTAAACAGCTGAACCTAGAATTCTAAAAATTTTCATGTAGCACCATTGTATTATTACGTAAGTTTACGTAAGTAAGTTTGAGCATTAAGAAAGGAATTTTGGAAATACCACGCCTAAGTGGGTAGAATGGGGTAGAAAACTGCCTTCTAATTCCACTAGAGGCGCTGATTACGCTTGACCCATAACAACTGTCAAATACCATAGTAAAAGTTAATTTTATAGTGATTTTGACCATAAAATTAGAAATGCATCATTGCGTAGTCATTAGTTTTATAGAAAATGGATACAACAGTTTCTCTGAGGATATACACATGTGGAAATGTACATATTACGGTCCACATTTTTCATATTTTGATACATGTGCTTACATTATTTTATAGGTTTACCCCAAAATAGAACACAGAACAAGCAATTTCGATTACAACTTGTTCATTTGATAGTTTGTTATGTGTCAAGCGTATGAAGCGACATCTATTTAGAGCTTTTGGTTTTCTTCTCCATTGGAGAATATAAATGAAACTTTTCACTCATTTTTTGAATATGATTTCAAATTTGTTAAAATATAGAAGGGACTAACACAAAGTAGTTCTTTGATTCCAATTTACATATTGACTTAAATAGATGCACTTTTTATTGGAATGCATTTTAATATCTTGAAGCAGCGGGCAAAAGCTAGTTCTCCATATAACTCAACCACAAATTCTAAAAAAGGTACTAAACGCAATGAAACGGCGATTGATTGCATGGCAACGGTTTGTAAAGTATTACGAAATTTGTAGTAAAAAATGTTATTTTAAAGCTCATTCTTTAATTTATTTAATTTGTTTCAGGATATCCTTATACGAGCAGAGTTTGTATTGGGCGGTGCTATTCACACTGGTCGAACAGGGACATCCTGAGTTGATGAATCTGGCGGTTGACTTTCTATTGACAAATCCTTACCACTATTGTACGGATCTTGTTGTTAAGGTATGTTGAAGTACTTAATTATCTAAGGCCTGATTTTTCAATGATCACATAAAAGTTATCTAATTAATTCGAGTAATACTTGACTCGATAGCTTCAAGCTCGTTTCAAGTTTATTGTCATTCTATGTCTTTGTCATGCAATTATAAAAAATCGTTTAACAACATTATTCTGCTGAGTTTTTTTTTTTTTTTTATAAGTGACTAAACCCGCGTTTGACCTCAATCTCACCTGATGGTAAGTGATGATGAGGTCGAAGATGGAAGCACACGGGTTTAGGAAGAAAATACTGGTTAAAGGTAAAAGGTAATACTGCTGGTCTGGGAGCGAAAGAAAAACATAGAATGTGCCAGCTGCTTCTCTTCCCGGGCATTCTGTAAAAGTCAGTAAAGGGTCCGAGGTGTTATGGGAGGCTTTTTTGTGGGCGATAGGCTGACCCCCTGTCACTGCAATAGTCTCTCTCCACCATTATAATGCCTCCAAATTTGTCAAACGTGACATCAGATGGTTGATTTTATTACCAACCTCTGGTGTTCTGCCTACCCCATACGGGATACAGGCGTGAAGTTATGTATGTAATACTTCATTCGTTAGACTAGCTGTGTCGCGCGGTTTCAGCCGCGCAATTTCGAATTCCGTGGGAATATCGGGATAAAATTTAACCTATGCGCTATTCCAGACTGTACACTATCACTATGCCAAATTTCATCAAAATCCATTATGCCGTTCAGCCGTGATTGAGGAACAAACATCCATACATCCATCCATACAAACTTTCACGTTTATATTATCATCGGATATAAGTTATATAATATTAGTAAGATAACTTATATGCGACGGCTGAAAAATCGGGCCTTAATTATCTAAGTAAAGTTATTTTGGGGGAAAATCCTCGTAACAGTTTTATGCCTTGAGCTTGAAAGATTTCAATAGATTTTTTTGACTCCTTGTATGATAGAGACAACACAGCTGATTCAGCAGGTCCTCAATTGTTAATTTGTTATATTTATTTCGTTTTTGCCTCATAATTATTGGTGCATCCTACCATGTTGTTTAATTTTAAGATTTTTTTTATTTATTTATAATGTATTATCTGTTGGCTACTAATGAACAAAATAAACACATAAACTTTGTCGCCAGAAACTGTTTGGAATCATGTATTAAATTTCAATATAGTGGTTAGATCAAATATATCTTAAAAAGACATAATACAAGTGTTATATTATTCGGAAAAAAAGACAAGCATTTAGTTTGGACATATTAACTCAAACTATAATTATTATTCTCTAACACCTGGTACTCGTTATTCTAGCTAACTTATTAAAACCCCCAGGGAATAACTTCCGTGCTGCGTCAGCAAGTTTTACCCAAAGACCTCAAGAACATTGTGATAGAAAAGCTATTGGATAACATGAGGAATTATTCGGAACATCACGCGATGCAAATACTCATGGTGCATCTATTCTCTGGTAACTATATTATAAGTTTGCCTCTAATGTCAATCTGTCCTTTATAAGGAGTAGTGCTATTGGGAAAACAACATTATATTCTCAACTGAAAGAGGATTTATTTGTAAAACTTTTTGCAATGTGTTAAGGATTTAATCCCCTCTACACCTACTGTACCACTGCCCCGCAGTTACGCACAAGCGCTCCGCTCACCTGGATAAGCACGAACTGGATCCAAAAGAGATTAGGAGCATCGCCGTAAGGAAAATCCTAAATTTCCTGGACTCCATTGGAGTGTGCGGCGAGTTATAAATTGGGACTCACACAATAGATCTTTTAGGTCGCAGTGTGACGAGCGGACAAGACTGCTCATATATTCCCAAAACCCCCAATAATAATAATAATAGGGATTTAATATTTTACCTGAGTGATATACATTCGATTTCACCGACAAAAATCGGCTCAGTCCTCAAGAGTTGATTTAAAAACCTTAAAATCCACTTTTATTATATATATCTCATTGCATTACACATTATTTAAAAGCTTATTTCAATACCTTACTTTTAATATCAAATTCATCAAAAACTCAAAAGAAAAAGGAATATTTTTTTTTAATAAATAACCGAAAAGGTTATTTAAAAAGGAATAATTTTAGGTTACTTAAAAAAAAAACTCGGTCTCTGAATTTCTTTACACATTGTATACTGAGCTGCAATTTGTGAATCACCATCTTTAATGAAATGTTAGCGTGCCATTTGTTTTAAATCTTTTTTGTATATTAACTATTACCCACTTAGTTAAAACTTTAAAGTATATTAAATTTTTTAAGAAAAAATCGATGGTCTAAATAATAAACTCTAAGTATTTCTTTATACTAAACTAGCTTTATCCCGCAACTTCGTATGCACTTAACTACCCTTCTCGTGGAAATTTCAGAAACTATACAACCAGACACCCACTGAAAGAACCTTTATACCAAGTATCACACCCATGCACTCAAGGAATAAGTTTTTTTCATACAAACCAAAAATCATATATTTCCCGTCCCGTTGGAATTTTGGGAACTTTTTTCGTAGCCCAACCAGTCACTCTTTGAAAAACCTTCATGCCAAGTATCACATCCGTACACTCAAGGAATAAAAATTTTCATACAAACTAATAAATCCAACCCCTTCCCGTGGGAATTTCGGGAATTCCTTCCATAATACAAACAGACTTATTGAGGAACCTTTATATCAAGTATCACATCCGTGCACTCAAGGGATGGGATTTTTTCATACAAACTAAAACATCATATATTTCCCATTCCTGTGGGAATTTTGGGAATTCCTTTCATAACACAACCAGACATACATTGAAAAACCTTTACACCAAGTTTCACATCGGTGCACTCAAGGAATAAGATTTTTCATACAAACTAAAAAGTCCTATATTTCCCGTTCCCGTGGGAATTTCGGGAATTCCTTCCTTAGTGCACCCCTACATCCCCTAAAGAATGTATGTTCCAAATTTCAGCTCTCTACGCCCAGTAGTTACGGCTGTACGTTGTCTGTCAGTCACTCAGTCACTCAGTACCTCAGTACCTCAGTCACTCAGTCAGTAACGGAACAGTTTTATATATATTGATATATCTATTCAACCTTTCAGCGGACACAAAACTTCTAAGTCCAAAACTAACAAACGACGTATCAAACATGGATCCAGACATACTAATGAATTCAATGGAAAGAATGACCTTACTCTACAAAGTGCTTCGCCAGTGTAAGAATAAGGAAAGCAAACTCATACTCAGTAATACTTTAAAGTATTTCTTAAGGGAAACTCTACCGCCGGCCGCAACTTTGAGTAGAGTTGTTATAGAGTTTGTTGAAAGTTGTAAAGAGACGGAGAGAAAGAGTATGAGTTTGATGGCGGATAGAGAAAGAGCTGTTCTCTGTTCGGTGCTGAACTCTGAGATTGTTTTTGAGGTTAGTATTTTTAAATTGAAGTTTATTTGAGTGGTAATAAGGTTGAGATTTTAATGATTTAATTCTGAAATTAATTGTATTTATACAACAAATATTTGTCACCCAGTCGACATCACTTTTTGCTTTCTCCTCACGATATCATCATATTTCATCCAATTTACACACAACTTATTAGGAATTCAAAAGTTGCTGTAACTTTTCTTGTGCTTTGTTTGTAACTTTTGTATAAATTACTCAGTTTATTAGTCAAAGCTGTCTAGTAGTCTTGAGCGATTTCAAATTTAAATTGTATATTTCAAAGTAAAAAACCGTGACCTGGTTGCACAGTTGCGGAATGCAGGAGATCTGGATTCAAGCCCCAATCGGGATTGATTTTATTTGGTGTTTTAAATCTTTAAAATTGTATTTAAGCATTATAAAATAGTCTCTTTCCACCTTTATAATACCTCCAAATTTTTCAAACGTGACATAAGATGGTCTTGTAACCTCTGGTGTTCTGCCTTCCGCATAAGGAATACAGGAGTGACGTTATGTATGTATGTATAAAATGCAAATTAAAGATTTGAATATTTTGTAATTTCATGCAGCGTCATTATGCGTCATTATGTCAATGAGGTTTTGCTATCATAGCTATTTGAATGATATACTTTGGTTTTCAAGCCGAAATTGATAGTTCAGTCATCATAATTAAGCGTTTTGTCACAGTTTTTTTACTAACCCATGTATTTATTATCCACAGGTATTTGAAACTTCAGTCGCACAAGACCAGTTGCCAGTACTAAGTGGATGGATATTCGAAGCTCTATGCCATTTACTCAACGGAAAATTAACACCCGAACTATTACCGTTTTGCGTTCTAACCTTACTTGTATGTGCTAGCCCTAATCCCCACATACGACTGATCGCACCACTCATATTTAACGTACTCAAATATGGCTTTTATAACAATGTCGTTATAGATCAAAATTGGGGCGTGTTTAAGGATATTCTTAAGAGTAATAAAAGTATATGTTTTAAAGACAGACGTCTTCTTTGTATAGTAGCTTTGAAATCTAGTTTCTCAGGATCTCAAATAGAAAGGTTGAAGGAGTTATGTTTAAGTAATGATTGTTTGAAGGATTTATTTAATTGTTTAAGTAGTCATGTTGAGTGAAATATAAAGTAAATATTAGAAACAGACATTATTTATTACAAATATGTATTTATATTTGAAATCAATTACAAATTTGACGATTCGACATTTTGTTGATCGAAAATAAAAATTTAAGCGTCAAGTCAAATTTTTAATCAGCTTGTAAATTATTACTCAAGGGAATATAGAGTAGTGTAATTATTATTATACTTGCTAATATTATTTTTATATATTGAGTCGATGTGTAGTAAAATGTAATCAAGTTATATATGTATAGTTGCGATTACAAATAAAGAAATATTTACTTATTTAAACTACGTTTAAACCTAAAATTAGGTATCAAAATATTGATGATTACAAAAAAAAAAATTAGAAGTTATAAATCATGATATTTTATTGCAGTTTCCGTTTCTTTAAATACCTACTATGAACTGAAAATCTACAGAATGGTAAAAAGCAAAAAAGTAAATAAAGGATACGTGGAAGGAATATGAATTTTTAAATTTTCAAAATTTTCAACATTCAAAATTTAAATACTTGAGGAACTCGAATTTCTTTAGATGTTATTATATAAAATATTATTACATTCTGTTTAAACAAACAAAATACCAGATTAGCGGTTTACTTAGGATTTGTATTTAAAATTTGATCAATGTAAAGATAAATTCCTTGCTGTTTAACCTTTTCAATCAACTACTTAGTGCCTCTGCTAAATGAGCGATTTAGAGTGCAACTTTGCGATCGTAGTACTGTATGTGTGTCATAAACCCGATTCTTATAAAATCAGAAGGAATAATTTATACAGTTTTATTTAAATACCTTTATTACCGTAGTGCATTTTCCCGGTGTGTATGTTGTTACCCTACCCTCAGTTGAGATAAAGATATTATATGAGATAACTCGGGGTTTACCAGATCAATACGATCAGATTCGATCAGAAAAAAACCGATGGACGTCGATCGATGAGCTTGATCGACGATTGATCGATTGGTCTAGTAACAGCCTTATATCGCTGTATAGTATAATATTGAAAGAAATTAACAAAATTACAATTGTAAATGTTAATCGCGTTTATTTAATTTTAGTATGGTAGTGACGATTCAGTGCCTTTTCATACATGGTGGTCAAGTAACCATTTAAAATCTGGCTAATAAACAGTTAGGTATTATAATTATTGTTGAATAATAAATAGTACTGATAGAAGAATCGCCTTAAAAATTATAAAAATACTTTGACATTCCGTCGTAAGAAATAATTAAAAGCAAATAATAAGTTAAATTTTCGCCTACAGTGGAGAAAAGAGGGCGCTGGAAAACGCACGTTATTAATGTCTACATAACATGCATTTTCATAGGGAAACAGACAGAATACGATACAGTTCATATATGGACACTCTCTCAAATAAAACCGTAGTGCTCTCTTTGCTCCAGTGCAAACTGATTTCTAAACGTATCTAAATTTAGATTTGCCTTTAGTTTTCATGATTGTTAAACTTAAAGAAAACATTTTTTAACCGGATGTGCGATGATGTAACGTAGGGTCTGTAAAGACAAATAAACATCGAGTTCAACTGTAAACCATCATCAATTATATGCGATTAATTCGGTTAAAAAGTGTTTTATTTAAGTATCTTAATTCCTTGTACAGGCAAAAGATTCAAACAATGTAGAATAATTTTAATATTGTTCCCTTTAGTCTTAATAAGTGTTTATGATTTGAGATTAAAAGTACCCAATAGATTTTTTAAATAAAGAGTCTCAAACATATAAAAATTACAAATGTAGATATAATATAATGTATAATGAGTCAGATTTTTTGCATTAATGCAAAGCTTCACTGAAAAGATCATGTTAAATAATAACTAAATATACTAGTCTAGTGTAGTTGTAGTGGTTTCTTCTAAACTAAAAGTTGTAAATTAAAGGTATGGGCTCATTATATTGGGCCGCACCATCGCACACTATTCTGGGAGCACCGGGCCTAATGAGACCCGAATAATGATTCGATTTGTGTTGCGTGCGAAGCGGCCCGTCCCTTTACAGCATGCGGATGGAAGTGACGCAACGTCTAGCTAGACGTAGACTGTACTCAAAATATAAAACCGCCAGTGCGCTGCGGTGCCCTTGTGGCCTGACATAGTGTGCGCGAATCTAGAGACAGAGCGATCAAACATACAAAATTTGAACCGAAAGATTTCGTTGTTTATTTAGTTTTTAAGCGAATATACTAAATACTGCTTAGCTTTTGATCATTATGTAAAGCTTTTTATACAACGTTATTTTTTGTTCATACGAAAATTACGAAGCCTGAAAACAGTTTGTTCTGAATCGGTAACAGAATTGATTGCAATAGTTCTTATACCATGTTATATTTTATCTCAATAATCTCTATGGATCCTTAAATAATGTATACACTCATTCGCGCGTGTATCGTACGCGATCCCAGCATGCAAGTAGGTATCTACATCGCATGTAGACATCTCACTCGCGCGACAAAAGCAAGGCACCTCAAGAGGCTTGAAAAATGCTGAGTTCCTAAGATAATACTATCTATATTTTTTGTATACCGATTTTTTAACGACAATATTTGACCCGTGTGCTATGTTTCGCATAAACGAAAATTGACGTTGTATAAATAGCCTTTATATCATCAAGCAAAGTTTAGTAGATATGCTTTTTTCCTAAGACGTGGCATTAAAACTAATTATTCTAAAATGTAATTAATAAGCAATAAAGATTTTTTTCTTCTGTACACAGGAGTAATTATTTTAAAATGTAAGTAATATGTAATAAAGATTGTTTTTTTCTGTACACAGGAGTAAAGACTATAGTTATTTGTTCAAATCTGAGTCACACTGACATAAGATTGCTAATAAAGAGAATTTTCTCTTGCTGTAAGTTTGTTGATGAATAATCGTAAGAATCATGTTTATTTTATTGTAAGTTGAAAGTCGAAAAGAAATGTTACCTGTTACAAAGAAATGTAAAAATATTTTGATAATGCTTCCGCAAATTTAATAAATCTAAATTAATTAAACTTATTTGTTTAATTTATATTATTATGTAAGTTGCAATAAAAGGCAAAATATATTTTCCTGGAAACCACTTTGTTCAATATAATGAGGATGGCACTTTATTACCTTGTGGAAAGTGTAATAAAGACTGAAGTAGTAGGTTGATGGACGTTTATCAACGAGAAACCTATTTACTAGAATTTAAGTCCAAATGGCTGCGCCATATTGGATTTTAGAGTTGCTGCTTATCTATTTGGCTAAGTTATCGCATGTGCCGATGATCGGTCAAGGTTCCATCGCTTGTGACGCTATAGTTTCTTCAGAAAATTTAAAAAAAGTGGTCAGCCAGGCTGAATGTCGCATTTTCGAGCAAAGTACCAGGACTGTAGACAGTCTGTCGAAGCGCTTTGTTCGTTAAAGGTCAGTGTTGATTAATGACACAATTTATGCAGCCCCAAAATAAGTTATTGTTACGAAACCCATACCTTCAGTAAAACTAATACACTCCTTATTTAATTGGCGGGGAGTGGATATGCCAGCGGGTAATTATATCTAATTCCTCACTAATTTGTGATCGCGATTTTTTTTTATTGGCTTATAAACCCGCGATTTACGTCAATCTCGCTCACCTGATGTTAAGTGAAGAACCGAGACCCGAGTACGATCCCCGGTCGGGACGAATTTATTTAGTACTAGCTGTGACCCGCGACTTCGTTCGCGTGGATACCGTTTATTAGAGTTGGATAAATACTATTATTATATCCTCCTTGAAGTTAAAACTTACCTTATTCTAAATTTCGTCAAAATCGACTCAGTAGTTTAGCTGTGAAAGCGTTACTGATAGATAAACAGACAGATTTACTTCAAAAACTGTTACAACAAAGCAGTGATCCGCAGTTTCACCTAGGATTTGTGAAAATGTATAGATAGGTAGTATATTACATAGATGATGCCCGCGACTTCGTCTGTATTGAATTTGTATTTCGAGTAGGTTATTTTCTTCTCCAAGGTCCTAACTATCTTTAATAACAAAAATAAAAATGAAGAATCTTCGCCCAAATAATACCTATGTATAACTCCTTACCACAAACATAGGTAGGTAGGTAACTATCTATTAGGTACATTACAAAGGCACATAGCGTTATAAACAAATCGGGTGCCAAAGTGCCTTAAATTTTAATATTGTCTTAAGTTTTCGCGATAACTATTATGTATGACTATTAAATAAAACACTTTTTATTTAATATTATTTATCGCGTATATTTACATTTTAAATTTTAACAGTCGCTCGTGACCACGGGATCTGCAAAGACACCGAAACGTCGAGTTAAAATGTAAAATATAAATTATACGCCATTAATCCGGTTAAAAAGTGTTTTATTTAAAGCCTTCAATTTTACTTAATTCATGCAATATCTTTATTAATTATACTTAGCTTATTGTTATTATAGGTAAAGCTAAGTAGTTTTTGCGTGAAAGAATAGCAAAAATCCATCCATCCAGCCATTATCAGTGTACATACAATACTACCTATAGTTATGTATGGCTGCTTTTCACTGCCATAATTTGGTATAGTGGTTAACTAACACATACGTTACTTTTTATTCCGAAGAAATCTACGGTTTCTGACTTCCAAGAGGCAGAAACGATCATGAAATAAACAAAACCTTGATTTCCATTTTATCTCTGTATGTACAGAAGGCAGTACATCAAGCGTTACAAATCTGTCAAAATTTTTTACTTGAATTTGAACTCTATGCCCTCGATAATAAGTTAAAATTAGTTGGGGAAATTTGACAGGTAATGTAACGCTTGTTCCTTCTGTACCTACCTACATTAAATCGCGCAAAAGCTTGAGCTCGCCTCCCGCCTTTTTATACCCTACCGACGCGAGCCCCGTTGAGCGCGGCAACCGATACGCAAAAATAATCCCTATATCATTCAGTATTCACGCGCGATGGGTTATTAGCGTATTTCATGTATAAGTTTGGTGTTTCTATACCGATTTCTATGATTCTTTTTTTATTGAATAGGTAATAATGTTATTTTTTTTTAATTAGGGATTAGTGAGAGTATTATAAACGTAAGAGTTAACAAATATAAGTAATCAGAAAGCTCCGAACTGCTAAGCTATCGGGATTTACACGTGTTATTCTGAGTCAACCATAAAATATAAATATATACTGTTGTGGGATATTTTTTATATAATTTTATGAAGAATATTTCTGTCATACATGATTTCTATGTAGCTTTAACCATTAAGGCTGCACACGCGACGGAAGCTTAAAAAATGAAGTAACTTCTCCCGTTTTTCCAACATTTCCCTTCACTGCTCTGCTCTTATTGATTGTAGCGTGATAATAAGTATACTATAACCTGCCCAGGAGTATGAAGAATAATTTAACTAAGTTTCGTTAAAATCCGTCGAGTAGTTTTTGTTTCTATAAGGAACATACAGACAGACAGACAGACAAAAATTTTACTGATTGCATTTTTGGCATCAGTATCGATCACTAATCACCCCCTGATAGTTATTTTGAAAAAATATTTCATGTACAGAATTGACCTCTCTACAGATTTATTATAAGTATAGAGTATAGATAGATATAGATATAGATAGATATAGAAGAAGATAGATAGAAGATATAGATATAGATTTTTCTTAATATATGCATCATAATAAGCAAAAAAAAAACTTTAAAATATTATACAACGTCATATTTTGTGTATGCAAAACCCAACACACGGGTCATATATAGGGTCGCCACATAATAGTCAATTATATTTTTATAGCAGATTCAGAATGAGGAGTGGGTCTGAATTTCGAAAAAAAAAAAATTTTTTTTTCAACATTTTTCATAAATTAAAATTTCATAATACTTCTAAGTGCATAAAGTTTTAGTTTAATCTCTAATTTACGACTACATAGCAAGATGAGAAAACGTTTCCATCTATTTCTATTAAACAATAAAATATTAGTTACATTACCAAACAATACCTATACGTTCTTGCGCGGCACAAGCAGACGAGCCGAAAGTCAAATTCGAGCCGCCGCCGCGCCGCCGCGCCGCGCCCGGGCGCCCGCGCCTACTATGTTTGATTGAAAGCACGCCACGCCCCCCGCTCGTCAGTCTGTCCAGAGATTCGCGCGCGCGAACACTAAATCGATAACTAACAAAAATGTCGAATTACGCGATTATGGCACGTTTAATCCACAGTCACAGACGCCGGCAGACCTCGATTTCTGGTTCACTCGAAGAAGACGTGCTGGAATGTTTTGAACAGCATCCGATAGCCAGCACAAACGATGCGGCTCAGGTTTTCGAAGTCAGCAGCTCGTGGGTACGGCGCTTGCTGCGACGAGAGGGCTCAAGTCTTACCACTTTACGAAAGTGCAAGAACTGAAGCAACTACCTATGCTCCGCGTGTGTAGTCTATGGTTGGTTGCTGAAGCACTTTCTATGGACTGACGAGTCCAACTATCGCTGTTATCAAAAGTGATAAGGATACTTTATGGATAGTCAAAATTAATAAGCTAAACATGACAGGTTTTGTGTTCAGTATATGGGCTAATGGGACTCCATGTACAGCAGTTATAATTGTGAATGTGATAAGTTATCAGTGACTAATACCTAGCACGGTATTTAACATCAGCGACAGGACGCAAGATAAAAATGTAAGTTATTTTTGTATGTTATACCTACACTGTACATAGTTATAAATAAGGTTATTCCAGTGACTAAACACGTCATTCTAACATTAAATTAATTGTAAAATCAATTTATTTGTTTTAACAAAGACTTCAAGCACGAATGCTTTATTTTAAGTTCATTTTTAATTTAATGAAGATCAAAACTAAAACAGTATTTAGATACAATTAGTTTAACGTGAAATCGATAGTCAAAAACCTGTTACAGTAGTGTGATGGGACATTAGAATCACCTTTTATCCTGATGTATGACGTAATTACAGCTGATTCCGCGCTAAGTAGGTAACTAGGTCACGCAAACACACGGGCGCGCGTCAACGACCTTCGCTCGGATGCGTAGGTATCTACTATTCGCGTAAGATTATTGTTTTGGTGAAGTGATTTTCTTAAAAGAAATAGACGGAAATATTTTTATTTTTTGCTATGTACCTAGTCATTAAGTGTAGATTAAACTTAAATTTTATTCATCAAAAATAATTTTGAAATTTTAATTTATGAAAAATATAAAAAAGAAATTTACTTCATAATTTAAACCAACACATCATTGTTAACCCAATTTTAAAATATCACAGATAAATTGACCCTGTATACATAAAAAAGCCCCAGACAAACACACCAACTACATGGCCCCAAAGTAAGCATACCTTGTGTTATGATGGGATACCATGCAGCGAACTAGGAGGAACCTAGAACATAAATAGATACACACCCAGACACGGAGCGACTCCCGCACAGAACCTGTATACAATATTCAAATATAATATTATCTTAAAACTCAACATGTCGTGCGAGACAAGGGGATGAGCAGCACGCGGCACTCGCTACTGCTTCATACGACGACGTAGGCACCTACTGCATCTTGGGATCGCGTACGATACGAGCGCGACTGAGTGTGTACATTGAGTTAAAATGTAACAAGTATAGAAACTATAGCAATCGAACCTATTAACAATTCTGAATCAACTCTTTTCAGGTATCGCTTAAACAAAAAATATCGTTGTACAATATTGTGACTTGTGACAAATTTTAGATACTGAAGGAGACTCTGAACTCGATTTTGATCATGTAATAAAAGTAGGTATCAAAATTTTCATATTCCCTATGAAAAAGTTTGTATACCTACTTGGGGTCCTTGGTTACAAGAGATGGGAAGTATGACGATTATATTGAAAGGAAGGTAAAAGCAGGAAATTGTGTCAATGGCATCTTAAACTCGATTATGTCCAGCAAAATTATACCGAATAAGGCATGTCTTGCCGTACTTGAGGGAGTTTTGGCGCTAACACTTATGTATTGTAGTGAATTTTGGGTTTGGCAGAAGAAATATGTAAGCAGGATTAATGCTGTGGCGATGAGAGCTTTGTGCAGTATGTGTGGAGTGAAATTTAGTGATAAGGTGCGCAACAGTGAAATAAGAAGGAGATGCAGATTGAAAGAAGATGCAGATTGACTAAGATTGAAAAGGGTGGTTACGGTGGTTTGGACATTTAGCAAGGATGAGTGAAAGTAGATTTACGAAAGTGGTGTACAGAGCAAGAACGGATGGTGCTGTTGGAAAGGGCCGCCCTATGCGAACGTATGCCGATCCAATTGGCGACGTTCTTAAAAGGCCTAGTTAAAAAAACCGGCCATCATGTATGAAAAGATAAATGAACGTGGAGGAAGCGAAAGAGGTATGTCTGGATCGTAACAATTGGTGTTCCCTTGTCTCTGCCTACCCCAAGGGGAGACAGTCGTGAGGTTTTGTATGTATATACATCTCTATGAATAAATACAGAGACTTAACTACACTTTTCCCGACTTTTCTCAGTCAACATGCACACAGCAGTGTTCCCGCACACCACCACCATGCGTTGCGTAATTAATTCGTTTACTTAAGTTTACTCAGCAAATAATTATAAATCCACACTTATTATATAATATTATATATTATTTTTATTTTTAATATTAGGTATAGGTAAATTAATATTAAAAATGCGAAAGTAACTCTGTCTTTCTGTCTGTCTGTTACCTTTTCACGCCTAAACCACGCAACCGATTTTGCTGAAATTTGGTATGTAGATAGTTTGCATTTATGAGAAGGCCATAGGCATATTATTTTTTGGAAATTCAACCCCCAAAAAGGTTAAACGGGTGGCAAAGTTTGTATGAGAAAAATATTTTATGCATATTTTTGCATGAAACTTTGAATTAATGTGATGAAACACGTATTTTAGGGTCTTTCAAAATTCACCCCCATTGGGGGTTAAAGGGGGTGGCTAAGTTTGTATGGGAAATTAAATTCTATTGAAATATTTTGCGTGACACTGAAATAATACTCTGCAATACAAATTCTGAGATACATATCTAAGCGTTTTTTGAAAATCAACCCCTATGGGGGTTAACGGGGGTGGCACAATTTGCGTAGGAAAAATATTTAACAGTAATTTTTACCATAAGTCCATAACAATGAACCACGTACATCAGTTTATCATTAACGAAAAACACACAAATAAATTATGATACACATAGAAGCAAAATTGGTTAAAAGGATATACGTTTTAGAAAGCGCAGCAGCGGCGGCACTGCAGGTGCGGGGCGCGCGCGGGCAAGCCACGCCCGCCCGCGACTGGACGTACGCTGCAGCGAGGCGGGTGCGGAGGTCTCATCCCTAAACTATCACGTCCTGGAATTTCGAAAATGATTCACCAGTCACCCTGAATATGGGTTCCACATAAATTCTTTAAGCTTTGGTGTGAATAAATAAGCTTAAACAACATACTTGAAGTTAAAGAACCATCCACAGAAATTGGTTACAATTCATCAAAGTGTTAGCTCAAATTTAGCACTGGTCTTCCATTGAAACCATTGGTCACGGGCGGTATAAATTATAAAACTTAATTATGGAAATCGTATACCTTATGACAAAAGTAACCCTTTTTTTACTGGAGGAAAACGTGCAATCACGTCCCCGACCACCCAAGGGGGTGACAAAAGTAACCTAAGTTTAAAACAAAACAGGGCTTAAAAATAAAAAATAAAGGACAACAAAATCTTGCGAAAGTTTACCTATGTAGGTTCCCAAAATATTTGTTTTTTTTTTTTTTGAGACTGTTGGAAGCTTGGGTATCTTACCATATTATATATTAGTCCTTTTCCTTTATGGAATCCAATGTTTCTCCAGCTGTGCAGTCATCTTATGTTTAAATGTATGTAGAAATTAAAAAGTTATTTTACTAGCAGGTTTATCATTAGTAAAAATAATATGGGAAAGAGGTAAAATCAAGAATCAATGTTCTTAGGCATGTAGAAGGCAATTGGGATTCCCGGGGGTCAAATGCTCATCGCTATCGCTTACCTTTAATTGTTTTTCGTAAACAAGCTATAAATTGTGCTTCAAGTTCGTTTCTCTCTCGCTTAAAACACTGTCATTGACAAAACAGAAAGCATTAAATGTTCCTTCCTAGCACGTGCCAAAAGAAAATTATCATCAACACAAAAAAGTTAATTAGTTAAACTGATCTACAGGCTCTTACTTTTATTTCGCATGAACTTAATTGAAAATTCAATATGAACGTTATCAAATAGACGTCTAGTGATGAATTTCATATATCATGCTTTTAAACGAATCACACCTCATCACACCTACTTTACACCTACATCCCTTTGGGGTGGCAGGGACTAGAGAACGCAATAGCTACGATGATCTAGACATACAAAAAAAATTCTTGCAATAAAAAATATCATAAAACATGAATGCAATAATCTGCAGGTACGAATACCTATGTAACAAAGTTTAATACTTATTTATTTTATATGTTCGAACGTGCTAATCTCTGTTTGCATTCGTATTTGAAAATTGACTTTTGCTTTAGGTATCTACCTAATAGCATCACATAAACTACACGACATCATTGCTTCAGAAGTCACGTTAACTCATCCATCCTAGTTGACATCCACTAAACAGCACTGGGACAGCTGGTGAGCTTATTGTCCAAACCTCCTCTTCACCCAGGAGAGAAACGCTTGGTTTTCATTGTATCTAAGCAAAAATTTTTGGGAAAGTTCTAGCCTACCTAGGTAGGTACCTAATATAGGGCTATAGCGAACGATCGTCTTTAGTCGCATTTAGGCGGTAGTTTTTCTAATTTGTACGTATGTCAGATAGACAGTCACTAATAAGCGATACTTAAAGAAGTTATCATAGGTAAGTAAACTTTTGGTATTTTAAAATTTGCTAAGCGGTTTCACAATCAGAGGTGATTTCGAAGAATTGTAAGAGTTTTAATAACAAAATATTTAAATGGGTTGGTAAGGACTGATTTAATAATAATACATTTATTTATTTATTTAACAATTAATGTATGTACACACTAGTAAAAAAATCACATTACATAAAATTTTAGAAGAAAACAAAAGTACAAAGGTACAGCTTATTTCAACAGAAATCTCTTCCAGCAGACCTAACGATTGGAGAGTTGGATAAAAATACAATTTTAGTATGTACACTAACAATAAAAGAAATATAATATAATATACTACTAAATATTTATATAAATATATACGAATAAATATATTATACATATAAATACATACACAAATACATATAATACTAAAATGTAATTTTACTTTTGTTAACAATCGACTAAAAGTTGAGAAAAGAAGTGTTCTCGGACTCTTTTTCTAAAAACAGGCAATGATTTAGACTCGCGGATATCGTGGGGAAGTGCATTCCACAATCTGACTGCATGGACAGAAAAGGAGTTTGACAAGTTTTATTTATTTCCACAGAAGTTGTTTAAAAACATTTTAACACTATTAATAATGACAAGGTGACGGCCTTATAGCTTAAAGCGATTTCTACCAGGCAACCCAGTTTTGATTTGTAAATGGTAAATGTAATTGATTTGTGGTCAGATTTTATCAGACCATTGAAATTGAATAAAGTATTACCCCACACGTTCAAGGTCGTCACAAGTTTATCGTCATTCTACATCATTGACATACAATTACAAAAATCGTAAAACAACCTTATTCCATCGTCAGATCACTTTTACTTGACGATTGAAAAATCGGACCTTAAAAGAATATTTTTATTATATCTACCAATCTACCTTGAGACAACCCTAGCTATGTTCCATGAGATGCGGGTAAGCCAAGATGTGCAATCAGCACTGCTCAGCCAGGCGAAATATCGGAGTTAATTTGGGGCGGAATTTTAATTGGAACCAGAACGCATTGGATCTTGAACTAAAGCTCTTTGATAGCAAATGCAGGTGGGATACCTCGTAGTAGTTAATACGAATCATGTGTAGTGACTTGTATTTTCATAATACAACTTGGATTATAGGGTAAAACAGAAAACCTTATTTTTGTACGTTATATTAGTATCCGAAAATATTCAAAAAACCAAAGTCGCAATTTTTGTTGTTGTTCAAGGGTTACTTGTATTAGACACTATTCCAGACAAATTTCGTACAGATTAGATGTAGGTACAGAATCTATAATGAACCTTACCAAATATGCGTACTTGGTATATGCATAATCACTTATTTCAATTTACTTTTAATTGATAATAACAAAGGTGTTTGGCCGGTCTTGACAAGATGGGTAAAATTGGTATTTATGAAAACTTTATAAATCCATTGGCTATTTAAGGCGTACCTTTCTTAAGTATAATGCAACGAATCATTATACTATTCTTAATTTTATTTGGCTCACCAATTGTAGTTTAAAATTCCACCGGCTGCATGTGTATTAAATAAAAAAATATATAAACATATAAAAATTCTTTACTTCAGATTTACACATAACTTATTTTAGAACTTAAAAGCTAGGGTCAGTACTTATACTAAAACAATATTAATAACAATAAAAAAATCACAACAGGTATCTCCGTCAATCCGGGGCACTATGTACCTATGTGTGTACGCACATGATCCCAGTGCCCCAAAATCATACCCTCGTATTTTACAGCGATTATCTTCAGAATGTTCTTGTCGCTGCCCCGTACTCTGTGCATCAGCGAAGCTTTTCTTTTTCGAATTATAGTTGGCCTGAGTATTTAAAATGCATCACTCTTTTGAGCGTCACTCTTCCCAGCTTTACAGGCGGAACGCAAGACGATTTTTTATTTCCAACCTTGAATACAAGCAGCTCGCTTTTGGCTACATTGTACTGGAGGCCATGCGTCTATACAACAACAACAACATACAAACAACGTGCTTGAGCGACAATATTGCACACTCCGTAGATAGTTTCGGTCTAAAACCAAACTGCGCATCATTTAATTTAAGATGTTATTTCAAATGTCGTGCTTCGGAGGGCACGTTAAGCAGTCGGTCCCGGGTACTGTATACTTGTATATAGTAGTCGTTAGGGTTTGTCGGAAGCCGTATCGGCACCCTGAAAATTCTGACATCCACCAACCAGCACTTGGCCAGCTTGGTGGATTATGGCCTAAACCTCCTCATCACCCAAGGGAGAGACTAATGCCCTTCAGTGGGCTCATTACAAAGAGTTGTGATGATGATGATGATGATTTCAAATGTCGCTCAAGCACGCCATCAAGCCCTTTCGCGGAAATAGACGCTACTAAGATCGGCCGATGATTAGATTTATCTGTAACGTCCACGGTCTTATTTTTCAAAATTGGGACAAAGGTCAATGTCATCAGCTCCTGTGGTAGGTACTCGTGCCATATACATAACGTTAACACAAGCGCCAACAGTCTCGCCAAGTGAGGACCCGCATGCTAGAAGTGTTCGAAGCTAAGACTGTCGTGACTTTCCTCGCTTCATGTTTATAATTATATGCGTACTCTCCTTAGCAGAGATTCTTTCTGGCGGCTGAGTAGGTACACCGACCCCCACAGGCACAGTATGAACCCCACCAACATTTTTCAACGGCGATTGTATCCTAAAATTATTCATAAACAGATTGGCAATCCTGGTTAGTTCACTCACCCCGTTAATGCTGACCGGCATGCCAGCTTTAGGACTAAGATTCTTTGTATTTTCCCAGAAACCACGGAAGTCTTTCTTTCTATGCCGCGACACATTCTCAATTTAGTTTAAAATATTTTTCTCGCCTTGACCATAGTATCATAAATTAAACCCGCGCGGGGTCTCCTATACCAAACCCAACCAAGGAACTTTTCGCGGGAATCCTGGTGCACCCCACGGACGTGCTTGTTCCAACCTAAGACAGACCGACCGGTCCTCACGGCACTACACGCTCTCTTAGTTCTAAAATCATAGCTGTACTCAGATGCTTCACTTAAGGTATTATCACATTATAAAGATTATCTATTACAACATGATGTGCCTTATCATAACATAGGTTATCACAGCTGTTACTTAATTTTAACGGTAAATCAGTATGTTTTAACGTATTATTATAGAACTCGTTGAATTTTTCAATTTGATAACAGTCACGCTCTCCCCACTTGACTTTATTAATTTTGAAATTAGAAACCGGCTGCGCCCTTCCCCTGATCACGCCTATATCATACTGTGTTTCTAAGGGAAAATGATCCGACTAAAATATGTCGTTATGTATTTTTACTGTTACTACAGATTTATACGCCTCATCTGTAGTTAAGCAATGATCAAGCCAAGAACAACTGCTGTTTATATCACTCATATACGTGTAAGAGCCAGAATCAATACCTAATTTCAATACATCTGCACAAAGACCGCCGACGCCCGCCGCCACCACCGAAGAGCGGGCAAGGCATTGAATGGGTTAACCTGCTTGTATAACCGTGTGTTAGCCCAAGTACGATGATAGATTCTGGCGCTTTTGTTCCATTGAGTGGTCGATGCTGTAACATAGATCGCGACTATAGACATTGATCTTCGGTACACGAGTCTACTGAATACAAAACTAATTCCTAGACTTCGTAGGTATGTTATTTTATAGTGTTCTAAGATTAATTATCTAAGTCCTGCAATACTAATAGATACATCACAAATTAGAAAAGTACATTTTTGTATTCGGTGTTCCTGGTGTTTGATCAATGAGAATAACTATATTGGTACCTGTGATGGTACACACCGTGTACATTACCACGCAATTTTTGTGATCAAACTTTGTTATTTGATAAGATTTTTAATTAATTAATTACTATTACATTTTATTTTTTGTACATAACTATATACAGGGTTACTGGTTAAGTTGACCTAGATCTATTAATGGTGCGTAGTACCCGTATTTCTAACTTATATTTCTAGTTCTATTATTTATAACTATGAAAACCCTACTCCAAATCAAACCGTTTCGAGATAATCGACATTTTTTTTTAATAAAAATGACCGTTTGTTTCCTTTAAATGTCATATTTTGATATTGGTGCGCTATTTTATTATTATTATTTATTTCTTACATGCAGATTAAGATGCTCTATGATTTTAGTAATCAAATTTTTACGTAAGATTACTAAATAGGTACATAATTCTGAGCGATTGAAAGTTGAAATAATCAATCTTTTTTTTTCAGTGTACTTTTCTTTTAAGAATATCTAAAAATATATTATGAACGATTTTCGGCATAAGTGCTTTAAAACATTTACGTTTTGTCAGCTACCCAACAAGGTATAACAATCTAGGCTTTTATTAAAATTCTTAGAAAAAATATTAGTTTCATAGGCGATAGTGGACGTGAAAATAATTTCGCTTATTGAGCAATATTTTATAGCAAAAACCACCAATAGTTCCCAGACCTTTCAGAACAGAGACAACAAACATTCTATTCATCAAAAGTAGCAACAATATGCGCACTATAAAGGCATAAAAGGAATAAGTGATACGAAATATCTGAATCCAGCTGCACCAACAGCAAATAAACAAAAATAAAGGAAGCTTCCAAAATATGTGACATCACAAAGGAAAACTGCGAGAGGCAGCTACTGACATGCCAATAAATTTATCTGCAAAGGTTGTTGTTACTTTTACAGTAAATTAAAATAATAAAGTATGGCGTGTAATAGTGGCAAGATACGAGAGTTCTAGGAGCGGTTTGAACCTCCCTGCATTAAATGTGTGTTTTGTGTTTTTGTTCTTAGCTTTCATTCTTTCTTTTATAAAAGGTCAACATCCTTAACACATAAGCATTATGCAGCATGCTTTCATGGTAATAGATATAAAGATTTGATTTGAATAACGATGTGATCTTTGTTTTCTATAACACCAGATTGTTAGTGATCACGAAGAGGTTCATCCAAGAGAAAGCTATTCACTCGACATTAACTTAAAGTACCAAGACCATAATAGTCAAAAAAATAGACGCATGCATTTAGTTCTACACCTTGGCGACCTGTATCGCACCCGTACCCGTACTTTCAAATACTTTTTAAGTTACTTATACTGAAAAATAATGTTGTTAGTAGTTATATTTTACAATTTAGTTTCATTGAAGAGTGATGTTGATTATGTATTTTATACGAAGATATGTGACACATGAAATCACTAACTCACGCGTGAAATTCTGCTATTAATATCCAGTCTGTGACGTGGGCATCAATTCACACTAAGACAGGTTCCGCAATTTAGAAGCTATTGTTCTAAGGCAGAGCAATATCTAGTCGACACGTAGTGTTGAATGAAATGATCGTAGAGTGGCATGATAATTCATGATTTTAGTATTTCCCATGAGAATTAACCGTTTGTGAAATTGTTTTATTTGTTTTGCCCAGATATGGCAATTTTTCTGAGTTTGGCGCGAAACGAAAGCAGCTTTTATTTGGACTGTGAAATAAAACTCATATTTGGCCTTATCTATAATCATAAATTCAAGTGTTACCTGAGAAAATGGCTCTTGAGTGATAAGTTATGCACATATTGTCGATGTTTTTTGTACGTTGTTATCACGACAATAAAGTGTTAGTGTACTGTGAAAATAGACTCGCTCAAAAGGAAAGCTCAAAAATTTTACTCGTTATCAAACATCGATACCATCAACCAAATATAGAAAAGCACGTCAAATTCACATCAAATGGAAACAAAATTCCTATTAATAGTATATTATGTAACAAGTGAGCTAAGTTCACGAGTTACATACGACGTTTTTCAACACACTTGTGAGTAAAAGACAGACATACGTGGTCATAAAATTTATTTGAAGCAGCTGTTAGCTGCTGCGCGTGCCATTACACGTACACACGCTATTGTTGCTTGGAGGCGCTCTACGTGCCGCTGCTGCTGCAGGCGCGCCGCCTGGCCGCGCGCCCGCTGGACGCGTGCTCATATATTTAATGTATAACCCGGATCAATAAAATATGCTCTGTTTACTCGCATGTAATATGCAGTAAGGTACAATTCAACTTTGTAGGATTCATTATATTATACACTAGGGTATAATATATTATGCACGCGTGACTTATAGCCCAGTTTATAGTTCTAAATTCAATAGAATAAGGCTCACTTTACGAGCAAGTGTGTTGAAAATTATTTTTTATTAATAAAAGGCAGGGTAATTTAACAGCTGTCGACAAAACTTATTTATTACTTTAAATGTCGAAAGCAGTGTACACAAATTACTTTTTTTATTAAAGTAGGTATTGATGTGAACGCCAATGTGCCTAAATACGTCGTAAGGGTACGCGCATACTATGCCGGGCCGCATCGCAGTGCAATAATCCGCTTGCGTCTCTCATTGTGTGCGTATCATATAAAATGTATGAAAGGCTTTGTATGACGCGGATTTTAACGCTGCGATGCGACCCGGTGTGCGCGTACCTTAAAGAGTAACTCATCAGAGCGACCGCCATTTGGTGGTATAACCCTTGTGCGGGGCTGCGGTGCTCCGGGTTTTTGTCAGGCTCTGCTCGTGGGTTGATGCGAAATAATTGTTCAGGCAAACAAAATGAAATCTAATGATTTATCGAATTTAAATATTTAATACTTTCAAGTAGGTACAATATTGTAGTAGGTAGGTACATTTACAGAACGATGTGTCTAGCTTAACGAGTAGAATAGAAGTGAAAGAGTGACGATGGAGCTCGTAGATCTTCGGTGTTCGGGTATTCCCCCATCGGACCTGCCCGAACAGCTCCGACGACGACGTCACGGCGCGAGACGCGACCGCAGCTCCTCCATTGCGTTGAGTAGGTTCCGTAAGCGAATGCTAGGTGGCGCTGGCGTCAACATGGGCCCGGCCTTGGAATCAGCAGGTTCCAACAGGATCAATTCGACAGCTCCGAATCACCGACGTCAGCTGTCATTACAGGTAGTGGGCAGATCTTAGAGAAAGCTCTGCGCGTGACACCTGTGGCGGTGAGTAAATCAGCCACTCTTGAAATACCATCGCTTCCAGGATAAATACGTATGATGCGACCTAGCTGCCATCTTAACGGTGGCAGGTTGTCATCTTTGATAAGGGCAAGGCTGTGAAGTTGCACGTCGCTGTGATTTGTCTTCCATTTGGTACGTGTTTGTAATTCAGAAACGTATTCCTTCGCCCATCGTGTCCAAAAGTGTTGCCTCATCTGCTCGATCAACCCGTAGCGTAGCAACCGGTGAATAGGAGTCCCAGTCAGGTCCTGGCAGGCTGGAGCGGTGAGCGGTCGGCCGATTAGGAAGTGGGCGGGGGTAAGAGGTTGTAGGTCGTTAGGATCTGTGGACAGAGCTGTTAAGGGACGGGAGTTCAGCACAGCTTCTATTTGAGCCAAAACCGTACTGAACTCTTCAAAAGTAAGATTAGCGTTCCCCATAATTCTACGCAGGTGGTGTTTGCATGATTTAACTCCTGCCTCCCACAAACCTCCAAAATGAGGAGCATACGGAGGAATGAAGCTGAATTTAATACTATCATTGGTAGTAAAATCAACGATTTCCTTACTATTTTTATTGATAAATGAAACAATTTCCTTTTCGGCTCCTACAAAATTTCTACCATTATCAGATATAATCTCGACCGGTTTACCCCGACGAGAAATAAATCGCTTTAGTGCAAGTATATAATCTTGGGTAGATAAGCTTGTAACTAATTCTAAGTGAACTGAGCGTGTACATAAACAAATAAATAAACATATGTAGGCTTTACTTAGAGTGGCTCCCCTCCCCCGACGACTCGAGATCATCACTGGCCCAGCGTAGTCAACGCCGCAGCGCATGAACGGGAATCCAGGTTCCAGACGCTTAGCAGGCAAATTACCCATTTGAGGTCGCGCCGTATCACCTTTGAACCGAACGCACGTAACACAATTACGCACAATTTGCCTGGCTAAGTTCCGACCACTAAGAGGCCACCAAGCCTCCCGAATGGAAGCTAACAAGAGCTGAGGGCCACCGTGTAATAGTCGCTTATGTTCATGTTCAAATAAAAGTCTAGTGAATCTATGTTTACCACACAATAGCACTGGATGTTTTTTATTTTGATCAAACAAAGATGAATTGTTCAGCCTTCCACCCACACGAATTAAATTATTTTTGTCTATAAAAACGTTAAGACCTATTAGACGTTTAGATTTCACAGTCGAATATTTAATAAAATGATTGTATTCATCGTGAAAAGTTTGTTGTTGCGCGAGCCGTGTAAGCACTGTCAGCGACGCGTTCAATTCTTCGATTGATAACAAACCGGTTTTACGATGCTGCTTATTACGAGTATTGTTTACAAATCTTAATACATATGCGACCGTTCGTTTAAGTCTATTGAAAGATGAAAACTTATCGAAGTCTATTAATTCACAGGAATTATGACACACCATGACAACGTTTTGTGTTTTAAGTTCCGGTAGTTGACCTTGGGCTACAGACGAAGTATGGATATATTTTTCAAGTTCTAACTCCTTTAAAAATGATGGCCCAGTCCACCACTGCTCATAGTGCTGAAGTTCGTTTAGACTTAGACCTCGTGAAACTATATCCGCTGGATTATCCTTACTGTAAACATGTAACCATGTTGCATTACCGGTTAATTCATTTATCTGTGATACACGGTTTTGTACAAACGTTTTTAATAATCGAGGTGACATTTTAATCCAACCCATGACTATAGTGGAGTCTGTCCAAAAGAACACTTTAGTAAATTCTAGTCTAAGTGAATTAATTATTTTATGATAAAGTCGCGCCCCGAGTAATGCACCACACAGTTCGAGCCGCGGGATAGTACAAGTCGTTTTGACGGGAGCGACTTTACTTTTAGCGCATAATAATTTAGTAGTTATAAGAGAGTCGTTATTATAGGTACGTATGTAAGCGCAAGTGCCGTACGCGTCCTGTGACGCGTCGGTAAAAATATGTAGTTCACGAAATTCAGTACATTCACTCATGACGTAACGAGGAATACGCAAACTATTTAAGCACGATATATTATGAATAAATGAATTCCACAAGCATTCAACATCAAATGGAACCTTATCGTCCCAATCGATTTTACTAAGCCATAATTTTTGAAGTATTATTTTCGCGTTAATTATTGATGGTGATAAAAGACCTAATGGGTCATAAATTTGTGCAATGACAGACATCATACTACGTTTAGTGATTAACGGTTTATTTTGTAGATTTGACGTGAAATAAAGTTCATCACTATCGACCTGCCATCCTAAACCCAAAGTTTTATTTTGACATTGATCACCGATCCCTAATTCTTTAAATATCTCTGAAGTTACATTAAAGTTGAAAATCCACTTACGTAATCTAAAACACGCCGAGTTAAATATCTGAGCAATTTTATTACAAATATTAATTAAAATCTGAGGGTCGTCGTCACCCAAAATTAAGTCGTCGACAAAAATATCTTCATTTATGGCCCTAGCGACGACTTCATCTTTAGTTTCTAATGCAAGTTGTCGTAAACAACGCATACTTAAGTAAGGAGCAGACGCGGTGCCGTAGGTAACGGTATTCAGTTGATAAACACGCAAGTCATCGTTCGGATTTTCCCGCCACAATATCAATTGTAAGTTGCGCTGATCGTGGTGTAAAAATACTTGTCTGAATAATTTTTCTACGTCAGCACAAGCAACATATTTATATTGTCTAAAACGCAACAAAATAGAAAAAATATCGTTCTGAAGAGGCGGCCCTATATGTTGTATATCGTTTAATGATTTACCAGAGGTTGTAGTGGCACTTGCATCAAAAACCACACGCAATTTGGTTGTTGTGCTGTGTTCTTTATATACTCCATGATGTGGAAGGAAGTAATAAGGCCTAGTATATTTATCTATGAGAGACATATGTCCTAAATCGCGATATTCCCGCATGAAGTCGACATACATTTTTTTATAAGACGATGAACGTTCTAATTTACGTTCTAATGACAGAAAACGCGACCTAGCTTTTTCGTATGAGTCGCCGAGTGCATCAGCTGACTCCTTTAACGGGATCCGCACCGAGAATCTCCCGTTACTATCCCGAAAAGTACTTTTTATAAACAAATTCTCGCAGGTACGTTCCTCTTCCGTAAGAATCGACTCGTACCTACTAACTTCCTCTAGTTCAAAAAACTTAGATAATTGCGTATCAATAGTCGACGCTCGCGTAAAGTTACATTGACTATTATTATTATTAATGGTTAAATTATTTAACTCGATTGGGCCAGAAAGTAACCATCCTAATTTGGATTGCTGGAGGTATGGCCCGCTCGGTAATCGAACTCGTTGTTCTTCTAACAAATTCCAAAATAGATCCGCGCCTATCAATACGTCAACTTCCGACGGTACGTTAAACGTAGGATCAGCTAAGCAAATACCTACAGGAATTTTAAACGAATCGTAATTGCTATAAGGCACCGTTGGTATACTTGACGTAATGCACGGTAAAACAAAACACTTTAATTCTGTAATAAAGTGTTTGGTCTTTGAACGTATTTTAACATCGCATAATTTATTCGATTGTGAGACCGACTGTCCCACGCCTGATATACGTATCGTGGACTGTATCTCCAAGACGTTTAAACGTTTAACTAATTTCTCTGAAATAAAGCTATTTTGACTACCACTATCTAACAACGCTCGGGCTGTATGATATTTGTTACTACTATCCATGACCTCGATTAGGGCAGTGGATAATAACACCTGTGGAGTCAAATTATAAGACGCATTATCGATTATCACATTACTCGCATGATTTACGATAGAATTCAACGCACACGAAGTTACCGCAACCGGTTTCTCGTTATCAGCCAACTGTGAATGATGCGCACTTGTCGCCGATGAACCCGATTTTGACGTGTATGAATTGTAACTATCGTGATGTAATAAACTATTGTGTTTTTTCTGACACTGCTTACACGGCCCGAACATACAATTAGATATAATATGACCACTTCGCAAGCAATTACTACATAGGTTTTTATCGTTTATGAATTTAATTCTATCTTGAACACTTAAATTAAGAAAATTATAACAAGTGTATAACGCATGATTACCGCCGCATAATACACACTGACGAATTTTATTAGATTTTTGAATATTATTACGCGTGGACACAAAACTATGAGTTTGTTGGGGTTGCGAGTTATTTAAGTGCCTTTTGGTTTCGCTAATATAACTAGGCTTATTTTGAGTTACCCGGGAATGACTACCCTGTATCATATCCAACATATCAGCACGGTTTCTTAGAAAACCCAACAAGTCATCTAGTTTTATTTTACCCCGTTGTAAATCAGAATTGATCGATCCTTTATGGTTTTCCCATTCGCGTTCAGTGGATGTATCCAGTTTGGATACTATTATATAAATAAGGAGGGTATCCCACGCGTCTGTGGGCTCGTCTAAGGATTTTAGCGCTCGTAGGTTACGTAAAACAATATCGATCAATCTTCTGATTTGCACGGGCGATTCTTTAGTTACGGATTGCGCAGTAAACAAAGATTTTACATGATTGTGTATTAAGAGACGATTATTATGGTACCTATTCTCCAATAAGTCCCATGCATGGGTATAATTAACCGCTGTAAATTCGAGTGCACTGATTACTTGAAGTGCAGCGCCGGTTAGCGAGGATTTTAAATAGTGGAATTTTTGAATCGCGTCTAAGTCACTACGCTTATGAATCATAGACAGGTATGAATTTCTATACTCGAGCCAGTGATCATACGAACCGTCGAAAGAGGGTAATTTTATTTCCGGTAATTTAATTGAACTCGAGTTATGATTACTATTATGTACACGTGAACACTGAGAATTTTCACCTTTGTCAGTGACTTTAGCCGTCGCAATTAAACATTTAGCTACCGACATAACATTAAAATATTGATCCTCGAAAGATTCCCTGTAATCGCTTTGTTTAATCAACTCTGTTTCGTTTAATAATTGTTCGATTTTATCTTGAACTTTATTATATGTATTAAATAAACTAGAAATCGAATCAATACGTAAAATTAACTCTGTCTGTTGGCGTTCAGACAAAGAAACATTTTCATACCTACCTACATATTTTTCAAAAGCCGTTAATCTACCTTTTAACGAACCCCTTTGTTTTTTAAGATCCCCCAAATTAGAACTATTTCCCGCTTCACTATACTCGTAATCACTCATTCTGGACGTTTATAGGAAACAAAAGCTACTCACGGTTATCACCAACGGCGTAGGTACGGGTAGGCGGCAAATCCTGGTAACGTTTCTTGCTAGTTCCTGAAGCGCAGGTCGAAGTTTCCAGATTCAGCGTATGTGGCTCGAAGATGACCATGTGCGGGGCTGCGGTGCTCCGGGTTTTTGTCAGGCTCTGCTCGTGGGTTGATGCGAAATAATTGTTCAGGCAAACAAAATGAAATCTAATGATTTATCGAATTTAAATATTTAATACTTTCAAGTAGGTACAATATTGTAGTAGGTAGGTACATTTACAGAACGATGTGTCTAGCTTAACGAGTAGAATAGAAGTGAAAGAGTGACGATGGAGCTCGTAGATCTTCGGTGTTCGGGTATTCCCCCATCGGACCTGCCCGAACAGCTCCGACGACGACGTCACGGCGCGAGACGCGACCGCAGCTCCTCCATTGCGTTGAGTAGGTTCCGTAAGCGAATGCTAGGTGGCGCTGGCGTCAACACCCTTTAAAAAGCAGTTTAAAGTTGTTCCCCATCTGCATTTCGCTATTCTATGACTCGTGTTTCGGAACAAGCGCTTGAATTAATTTGACTCCCTAAAGTACGCTTTGGCATATCTGATGTAATGCAATAATGTTCGATTACTGTATATGTTTCATTTGGTACACTTAGATTATGATAAGATTGTTCACTAAATATTTTCTTGTTGTAAGTTTTGCGTAACTTAAAAAAAAACAACATGTTATAACAAAAACATTGTGTTTAAGTATTGCTTTACAAAATACTCTCCTTCACATTTTAAACTTTTTTTCATGCGATCGAACAATTTTTAAACCGAATTCAAAAAAAGGAGGTTCTCAAATTGACCTGTAAGTATGTATGTTTGTCTAAGATTTTCTCGCGTTTGGCTGAACCGATTTGGATGCGGTTTTCAGAAAAAGATTTGTCATGTTTAGGAGAAAAGATATTTTAGTATATTAGCCAACTTTAAAAATAAGGTTCTCAATCGGTTTAATTTGTATCAGAGATGAGCCGAATGTTTGGCCGAACATTCATATTTCGTACATTCAGCATTTGTATTCAGCAGAATGTTTGATTGATTTGCCGAAAAATTACCGAATACTAGCAGTTTCCCGCAGATTTACCTGCACAACTTCTGATTAAAGATAAACTCCTCTTTGTAAGTTGGCTACTTTCAAAGATTCTTAAATAAATGAAAAATGTGATAAATAAAAATTACCCGACCAGGATTCGAACCTGGGACCTCTCGTTTGCCGAACGAGTGCTCTTCCAACTGAGCTATCGGGGCCTGGCGCTACGCCTCGAAATTACTTACCACATTTTTGTTTTTACGTTATATTGCTAACGTAGCTCCAACTAATGGTATAAGCTTTGCAGCTAAGACCACCCGAGATCAATTTCTTTACAGAAATTGTGAATCCCAGTTAAAGTGAAGCATTGCAATGTTTTAATAATGTTTTTAAGTTTTTTTGCATTTAAAATGCTCAATTATTCTTAAATAAATGAAAAATGTGATAAATAAAAATTACCCGACCAGGATTCGAACCTGGGACCTCTCGTTTTCCGGACGAGTGCTCTTCCAACTGAGCTATCGGGGCCTGGCGCCAGGCCTATGCAACTCTAGTGTCAATGAAATTGAATTCTGCTCCATCTAGGACATGACGTACTACAACTTTTCGGTAAGTTGTTTCTCCTGTTATTAACTAGGTAGCGCTGGGATAGCCGATTTATTAATATCTCGTCAGGAACCGGAGAAGATGTTGACTTTGACAGACTAGTCGACAGACTATTATAATAGTTTATGAATGATCGTGTGCGTGTGCGTCTGTTGGGTTTTGTGTTTTCTCCGCCATTTTATTTAAGTCTTAGATTATTTTAACAAGTTCGCTGTGAATTTGGCCGTGAAGTTAAATGTGTGACTTACTAACAACTTAAAAGGCTTCAGCAACAAAAGTTTATAAAGACTAAAGTGCGGGAAAGCGAAAACAGTGCAAAAATTGTGTAATATACCTATTGTGTAAATAAATATACAGTGATTGTGCATGTGATTTAAGTATGATTTGCTGTAAGTCATAAGGTTATTTGGTCGATTTCATAAAAAGTTACAATGAAAATATTGATTCACAGCTGTTGCAGTAATGGGGTGAACCGAATAATAAATGGACAATTGACAAAATTTGATGAGGAAGATGGAGCGAAGAAAGAGGCTTTTGAATATTCCACGCAAAGAAAAAAAAAACAATAAATAACCTTAAAAAATAAAGTTTTTTTTTATTTTTGACCACTTAGTTACTATATATACCTTATTCTGTATTTTTTTAAAGCAGTTGTCATAATAAAATTATATAAAATGTTAGATTAAATGTGATAAACAGGATAAGATATTTTTACCATAATTTTTTTTTTATAATGGAGACTTATCTACTGAGGCCATTTTTGGAATTAAATTTAGATACTAGCGCCATCTATGATTTGAGGTATTATTCTATTTTGCCAATAAAATCAAGTTGCCCATCTATCTCATATTAACTGTATCGTCTATGCCTGGCGCTACGCCTCGAAATTACTTACTAGAAATCTGCGGTCTATTCATACACCGCTAAGCTCTACTCCGCCTACCCATTTTTTTTTAGCCTAGCAATTTCATCTGTGATAAAAAACAATCGACAAATGATTTCCCGCCAATTTTCGTTGATTAGTAAGATTTATTTTATTTTTATATATTTGAAAGAAGGTTGCAAGTCGTTTAAAAAATATAACATTCGAAATTTAAATAGTTTCAAATTACCTACAATTGCAAAACTTTTAGTGTGGCCCATGTATGAAAATTTAATCCCATCTGCATTTCACTATTCTATGCCCTGTATTTCGGAAGACAAGCGCTTGAATTAATTTGACTCCCCAACGTACGCTAGGAATAGCTGATGTAAGCTGCAGGTGGTTTAGTACATGGACACGTTTACAGGCAATCTAAGGGAGCGATTCAATTATGACATCGTATTGTTTAGTTTAAATTGAACGTAAATAGAGATTCGAATTGGATTAATTTGATATAGGGGTAAATGTTGGATTGAGTATGTTTGAAAGAATTGAAAAAAAAAGTTTAAAAACTAAAACCCGACTACTGAAACCCGCTCAAAGAAGTAAGTAACAAGAAAATAGTCTCCGCTGAAATAGTTATGTATTTTTATACGTTTTACTGATAGAGATACTTATGTTTAAAGTATAGCCGTGATTACATGCCACTTTGATTTTATTTTATTACTGTACTGAATATGTTTTGCTACAATAGGTGGCATACGACATATTTTATCATATATTTAAAACATATTTTATTTGGTTATCGGAGGATTTTCACGAATAGAATCATGAAAACTGAGATATAATAGGAATTACTTCCATTCAATACCTTAATATAGGCACTTTAATAGCAAATTATAAGTATTAATAGAATATTTTTAATTAATTTGGTCGCGTGATCGAACTTTTAATTTAATATCTTAGCCACGAGACAATCCATTGGGGACTGAAAACTGCTCGCGTCCGCAAGGTTTAGCCCTCGATGCCTTGTACGTGGTCCCTGGGTGGTGCTAAACGAGCAGTAAAATCTGGTGGTAGGCTTCGGCCGTGGCTTGTCACCACCCACTAGACAAAACCATGCCGCCAAGTAACCTAGTTGCGTTCCGGCATGATGTCTAGTGTAGCCATTGAGGAGGATAGGTCTGAGTAATCGTGCTGCATCGGAGAACAGTTTTCAACTCGTAGGATAATGACTCACCGGGTAACTCGTTTTGGAGGGTAGCGGGATCCGAAGCACGGTGCACCGCTGGCCGACCGCAGGTAGTAGGGGGCCCAAGTAGCATGCCAGCCACATGCGAAAGGCTGCCCCGCCACCTCGCGAAAAATTCCGGGAGGCTCCATCGTGCCGGTTGGCGACCGATTAGAGAGGACCCGATGGCGACCTCGGGGGGGTTCGGGCGTCCCCGCAGTCTCCAGACGAGTTCCCCAATGGTGCGTTGTTCCCTACGAGTTGCTTGGTTCCATTTGCAGCGCTTCACTCAACTTCTATTCTCCTCCCTATTCACTCAACTACCAATTCACAATGAAAGGTCCTAAAAAGAGTACGGTTCAACAGCGGTTGCACTTCCTCTCCCTTAAAGTGCACTTCTGTAACATCCGAGGAGTGCACTCCAATCTGAATGATGTCCACCACCATCTTGAGACGGAGAGACCACACCTACTCTTTCTAACGGAGACGCAGATCTGCGATCCGTCAGACTCGGCATACCTTGGTTACCCAGGCTATATCCTGGAGTCTCTTTTCCGCCCGCACGCCGGGGTGTGCATGTATGCCAGTAACGCGATCTGTTATCAGCGTCTCCGTTACTTGGAGGTGCCGGACCTTTCAGTCATGTGGGTTCACATAGATACTGGCCTAGACCAAGTGGTTTACGCCTGTATCTATCGTTCACATAGCGGAGATCGGGAGACAACGAGGCTTATGGAATACCTTGGCAATACAGCAGATAAGATTCAGCAACGTTTTCCCACGGCGCAGTTGGTGTTTCTGGGGGATTTTAATGCTCACCACGGGCAGTGGTTATACCCGTATCAGGACACTGACCATGCTGGCAGAGAGGCCTTTAAGTTTTCGCTGACTTATGGTCTCTCACAGCTTGTTAACGAGCCTACGCGCATCCCCGACGTTGCTGGCCACACTGCGTATTGCTTGGACCTTCTGCTGACAACCGATCCTGACAGATACTCGGTGTCCGTCATTGCACCTTTAGGGACATCCGATCACTGTATGGTGAAATCTGTATCGCTGTACTCGCCACCTGACACCCGCCCAAAAGGCTCCAGGCGAGTATGGCGTTACAAGTCAGCAGATTGGGATGAAATGCGATATTTCTTCGCATCTTATCCATGGCGGCAAACTTGTTTTACATCAACCGATCCATCGTGCTGCGCTGATGCTGTCTCAAGTGTAATAGTTCAAGCAATGGAGTATTTCATTCCCCACGCTGATCTATCCCTTGAAACCGAAGCTCGCCCATGGTTTAATACTGCTTGCCTTGCCGCTGAAAAGCGAAAGCGGGAAGCATACAAAGCCTGGGCAAATGCTCGCAGAAGCAAAGCCCTGGATTCGCATGAACACAAGAAGAGGTACAATGCTGCTGCCAAGTCCTGCAAAAAGGTAATCAAAAGAGCTCGTTTTGCCCACATAGGCCGTATCGGAGACAGAATAGCAGCATACCCTTCGGGAAGTAAAGCTTTCTGGTCCCTTGCCTAGTCGGTCGAAACGAACTTTTGTCGCCCGTCGCTGCCACCACTGAGGAAACCCGATGGTTCTCTGGCCCACACCGCTAAGGAGAAAGCAGATTTATTTGCTAGTATCTTCGCGGAAAATTCTCGCCTAGATTGCCAAGGACAAATCCCACCCCAATTACCTCAGTTCGGACCTACAATGGGTACCGTTCACATTCGCCAAAAGGAGGTTCTTAAATGCTTGCTGCACCTAGACGAGAACAAAGCTAGTGGTCCAGACGGTATTCCTGCAGTGGTCTTAAAACGCTGCGCACGTTTGACGCGTCTTTATCGACTTTCGTTGGAATCCGGTAAGGTTCCCAAGTCCTGGAAGCTTGCTAACGTACAGCCAGTACCAAAGAAGGGAAGCCGTGCCGATCCTGTCAACTATCGACCAATTTCAATCACCTCCATACTTTGCAAAGTCATGGAACGTGTATTGAACAATCGACTCCTGGCATACCTCGAGACCAACGAGCTCCTAAGCGATAGCCAATATGGTTTCCGCAACGGGCGCTCGACCGGCGATCTTCTCGTGTATGCCACTCACTTATGGAGCGAGGCCTTGGAGGGTCACGGTAAAGCAATAGCTGTATCCTTAGACATTTCCAAGGCCTTTGACAGGGTCTGGCATGATGGTCTCTTAAGTAAGCTTCCAGCTTATGGCATACCGATTGGGCTCTGCGACTGGATATCTGATTTTCTGAGGGAACGGTCAATTCGAGTGGTCTTGGATGGCTTCTCCTCCGACCAAATGGCAATTAGTGCCGGGGTACCTCAGGGATCTGTTCTCTCTGCAACATTATTCTTGCTGCACATTAATGACCTTTTAACACCGGGCATTATTAGTTATGCTGATGACAGCACTGTTGTAGAGAGATACGTATCCAATGCGCGAGCGAGCCGCCGTGAAATCCAGAGTTTAAGAAAGTCAATGATTAACCGCGTTGATTTGACCTTACGGAAAGTATCCGATTGGGGTGAGTCGAATTTGGTCAAATTTAACGCGTCCAAAACTCAGGCGTGTCTATTCTCCGCAAAAAAGAGCACCTTCACATTAACGCCCACTTTCCAAAATGTATCTGTCCCCATCACTGACCATCTAGGGCTTTTAGGCGTAACTATAACATCCAGTTTAAACTTCGGTCAACAAATTGTGTCCATGGCTCAAGTAGCTTCGAAAAAGTTGGGAATCATCTCGAAGGTACGGCGGTACTTCAGCCCTGCACAGCTTCTTAACTTATATACAGCTCAAGTGCGATCATGCATGGAGTACTGCAGTCATCTTTGGGATGGTTCAGCCAAATATCAACTAGAAGCGCTGGACTCCGTTGACCGAAGAGTCCGTAATCTAATTAACAAAGTCGACCTTACGACCAAAAAACTACAGACCCTAGAGCATCGTCGTAAGGTTGCTTGTTTAACCGTGTACTACAGGATACATTTTGGTCAGTGCGCGAGTGCTCTGTTTGAGCAAATTGAACCCTCACCCTTTTACCATCGGACTACTAGACGCAGACAGAACTTCCATCCGTATGTGGTTGATATTCCGAAAAGTCGAACTAAGCGCTTTGACAGTTCCTTTTTGATACGGGTCGCCAAGGTTTGGAATGAACTGCCTGCGTCTATTTTCCCTGACCAGTATAGTCCTAGTACTTTTAAGCGTCGAGTGAATAGGTTTCTCGTGGATGGACGTGTACCACCTTAGTCTTCATGTTCACTTAACATCAGGTGTCATGGGAGACAAACGTCCCATCCATATTTTATAAAAAAAAAAAAAAAACCACGAAACAAAATGTCTATATTTTCGATCTTTATACTTATCTTTAAAAAATATGAAAATGAACGGTATGAAATATTAAAAGTGCTACTGAATTACTAAGTTAGCGATTAAAACATATCAGGTGCGACGACGAGCGTAGCGAGGTTGCATATAGGCCACACATGCGCCAGCCGAGCGAGCGTAGCGAGCGGTGCCGCAGCAACGGTCAGCGAAGTGTCATAAGCACTAGAGCTTTGTGATTAAATAACCCCGACGTCGTCTTTTTAAAAGAGGTCTGTTTAATTAGCACCCATTAAAATACTTTGGTGACATTTATTAAATACCTACTACTTACTTAATGGCAGAAAGTACTTAACCTCATTATACAAAGTATTTTTGGTTTTATTTTATGAAAATGAATGTGGTACTTACAACCTTTGTTAAACTCCCATTTAAACACTATTGTGCGTCCTTTATACTTTATTCCGTCATGACCACGTTTATGTGAGTTATGTTCCGGGTAAAGCGAAGGAACAGCCATTGTAATTACAGGAACAAAGGAAATTCCATCGGAAAGCTTCAAACACCGGGCTTTGTAATTTGGTACAGATGGCACGTCGCCTAGCTGAAACAAACACTGGTCCCTGACTACCTATTGACATGCACACGCTGGCAGTGCTGATGTCATGTACACAGAACACCATGAACGTAATTACGATTTTTTTATATAGTAAGGATAGGTATTCCATGCCAGATGGAAAGTAAGTAAAGTAAGTATGAAGGTGTTATGGTCGGTAGACCTCCATCCATGAGAAACCTATTAATTCGAAACGTAGGTAGAAGAATAGAATCAAATAAATTTTCAGTAAACCTATACCTTACGTTAGAATGCATAATGTAACACAATTTACGAACTACTAATAAAATAATTGTTAAATTAATCATGCTGGGCTAGAATCACACTAAGGCTGTCATGGCGTACAATATTGCGTACGGACATGACTCAGTAGTACGATTTACATTAATTCGAGCTTTCCAAATATCATCACAGCCCTGCAGTCGTTCAACCATAGTCGAATCCATAAATTGTAGTCACGTTTCACTTAAGCGATAACGAAAGGGATGTAGAATTTGTCATTTGGTCGTTAAATCCTATCCCATTGGAAAATCTGTCTAGAATTGTGAGCTGAATAAGTGTGATATTTCATCGAAAAACTTACATATCTGCGACGAAGTTGTAACAATATCTTAGTATCTTCCGTGGAACCGCAGTCAAGTCCGTCGCAGTTTGTCAAATCCGCGGACAGTCGGTATTTTCAGAGGTGCGAAGAAAGCTTCTAATGAGCAGTGTGAGCGAGGCCTTTTTTAAAACATGACAACGATGAGCTTATCAAAAGATCAATGATACAAGAACTAAATTAAATTTTACTATTAAATTTCTAGATTTTATCATCTGTCAAAGATTTTCGTTTTACGCTGACTGTTCCCTTTCAAACGTTGTTTTTTTTTATTTGCACTTGTGTCGCAGGTGCAGCGATAGAAAAAAGAAAAAAAAACTTTTCTTTGTAAAAAAAGCCTACACAAAAGTATTCGTACAAAACAAATAAAAAATTAAATATTAAAAATTTAAGAAGGTAGTTAAAAAATCTGTTTTTTAATAAAACTAATAGTGAAAACTGACAATGCTATAACTGACCGACAAATACTGAATAGCGTCAGCAAAAAGTACTGTGGCCTCAGTTCAGTGTGTGACTGTCCGCGGTCGTCGGCCATGCGTGACAGTTCGAAAATCACGCACCATGGGAAACCAGCTTTATGAGTAGCGGAACCGGCTAAACTAGTAAATTAAATTTTGCAGCTACCATTGAAATAGGTAAATTACAAAAGGGTATCTAATTAGCTCAAACAACGTTGTGCTGATAATCGAATTGATATTTGCAAAGGGAATTTCGGTCATAGATACTGATTTCGGTTTATTAGTTAACCAACCGCGAATTTAGCTAGCAAATGAAATGTTTACATTCAAAGTTAACTTGGATGTTTGAACAACATAAATAAACTAAAGGAATTTTGGAATCCCTTTTGCTACAGCGTATATCTAAACATAATCAAATCAAATGAAATCAAAACAAACATAAAACTTAATTAGTAAGCAATGAGCTTATTTTAGGTTTCCGCATATAGCAAAAATCTCGCATAGAAACATTCCCAAAGCCTTACTAAAGTTTTAATTAAAGTTTTATTAAAGTTCGATAAAATAAATATTATTTTGTTCTTTTATCCTATTATGTAAGCTAATATGCGCACCATAATAGATAGAATTACTCAATTTGATATCATGATTAAGACCACAGAACCAAATCTGTCATAACCTTAATAAATTAAATACACTAAATACCATCTAATATATAAAATTCTCGTGTCACAGTTTTCGTTGCCATACTCCTCCGAAACGGCTTGACCGATTTTGATGAAATTTTTTGTGCTTATCCGGTATAAAGTTTAGTTAATTAAACAAACATACACTTAAGTGTAAAGTGTATGTTTGTTTAATTAACTAAACTTTATTATAACCATTTTTTAATTTTTTTCTCCCAAACTAGCTGGTTTCCGAAAAGGCTTCAGCACCATAGACCACATGCTTACGCTGCGACAGGTTATAGAGAAGACTGAAGAGCATAACCAGCCAGTATGATTGGCGTGTGTGGCCTATGAGAAAGCCTTTGATTCGATCGAGACCTGGGCTGTAATCCAGTATTTGCAGCGGTACTAAAGTGACTATCGATACATCGAAGCGCTGAAGTTTTATCCAACTGCGGTGGGGCGTCAGGCAAGGTGATTTTATTTCACCTAAGCTGTTCACCGCCGCGTTAAAAGATGTCTAGCTTCCGGATTGGAATGGACTCGGCATCAACATCCATGGTGTGTATATCACTCACCTTTGATTCGCGGACGACATCGTAGTCGTGGCTGCGATCATACAAGACTTGAGTAAAATGCTCAATGACTTCAGTGGATCCTCACAGTAGGTCTTAAAATGAACATGAACAAGACAAGTTGCTCCTGTGGTAGCAGGAGGCTCTATGCTCGAAGTTGTAGACGATTATACCTTAGACAAAAATTGGCTGGGCAGCGTTTGGAAAACTCCATAAAATCTTCACGTCCCATTTAACGTAGTGTTTGAAGATAAAGGTTTTTGACCAATGTGTGTTGCTAGCGATGACGTATAATACTGAGACGTGGGCCCTAAGTATAGGCCTAATAAACAAGCTTAAAGTCGCGCAACAAGCAATGTAAATGGCTATGCTCGGATTTCCCTTATGGGATCGAATCAGAAATGAAGAGATTCGCAGGCGAACGAAAGTCACCGACGTTGCCAGAAGAGTTGGAAAGCTTAGGTGGCAATGGGCAGGACATATAGCAGGACGGATGGCCATTTGGGCAGTAAGGTTCTTGAGTGGCGAACACGTACTAGGAGATGCAGTGTGGGTAGGCCCCCCACAAGGCGGATCGACGATCTGCTTAAAGTCGTCGGTAAACGCTAGATAAGGGCAGCGCAAGACCGATTTGTGTGGAGAATCTTGGGATAGGTCCATGTCCAGCAGTGGACGTCTCCTGGCTGAATTGTGGTATTAAAAGGGGCTATTTCTTATGGGTTGGTAATAGAAGCACGAATATCGGTAATAGAATTTATCCATATCCATATAGGTCTGTAATGCAAACATCCTATTGGATAAAATTATTATTGAAAAAATATTGTGTTATAGAATAACAGCATATACCTATTTATTTAAATTGGATTTGAAGACTGCTTACACTGTCGGTTATATGCGCATTTACCTTCTGTCTAATCTTTAAAAAAACTGGAATATTTTTACTACTCAGCTCTTACATTCGTCTAGGTTTCTGATTACAAATCGTTGAAGCAAGTCATTTTCAATTCTGGCTTTTTTGGCGAACGTTGTGGTAGGCGTAACTCATTAGACTTTCGTAACTATGTACGCTTAGATCTGTTATATGTTACGGGGCTGAGTATTTTATTAGTTTTTTTATGTTAAGTATGTTTTTTTCTTATGTTTGAGTTCTTTTTATTGATGAATTGTGTACTGGTTGAATAGAGATCAATCAATAAATAACAATTTTCTGTAACAGAATAGGTATATACCCGAAAACGTACCCATACAAACCTCACAACGGAATCAAGCGGCCATTTTAAATAAATTCAAAGTCTCAAGATCATTGCAGTACCCAGTGGCCGCTCGTTAGACCCACGTGACGTCACACCCTCCGGTCGACGTCACAGAATGCCCAGGTCAACGGACACCGGGATGATTGATGAGCGACAGAATTACTCTCTTGCCAGAACTTCGGCACAGGATATTGTATCTAGTTCGTGGTAAAAAGGGAAAGATGTTAGCGGGTACTTTAAATATGTTATGTTGATACTTGTACATTCGTAAGTTGAATGCAATAATTCATGTATAAAAGTTATACCGCCACATATAGTGTTTTTTTTTATATTTGCCAACATCAGGGTAGGGACAACTTTTTTTTAGAATTAAGCTGTCCTTAATACATAAATGTTTAATTTAACTGATATTTTGTTTAATTTCATCTGATTAAGTTGTGTCTGGCGAGAAGGCTGTTTTTTTGTTATATTATAAGGCTAGGACGTTTGTCTTCCATGCTACCTGATGGAAAGTGCGCATGAACGAGAAACCTATTCACTCGACACTTAAAAGTTCCAGTGGTGAGGAAAAACAGACGCAGACAGATTGTTCCACATCTTGGCAATCCGTACCAAAAAGGAGCTATCGAAGTGTTTTGTTCGACTTCTTGGTAAATCCACTATATAGGGATGGAAGTTCTGTCTGCGTCTGGTAGACCGGTGGTAAAAAGGAGTGGATTCATTTTGGTCAAATAAAGCACTCGCACACTCACCAAAATGTAGCTGATAAAATACTGTCAAACAAGCAACCTTACGACGATGCTCTAGCGTCTGCAATTTATTATTTGTAAGGTTGTCGTTATTAATACGTTTCCGGGCTTTTCGGTCAACAGCATTGAATTTATTAATTAATTATATTGTATTTTAATGACCATGTAGGTACCACTTCCCACCAAAGTGCCTGAATGCTGAAATGCACAATTCCTTAGGGTGAATCAAATACGATAATTTTCGGAATATTTTGCTGAATTTAGACCAGATTTTTATAATCTGACTTATTTTGCTAACCATTATGTATAACTATTTCAGCCGCGAGCGAAAATTATGTTAAACAGCTTTCCGCAGTAAACACATTGTGATCCCCAAACTAACGACGAACCAATAAGATTTTATGAAAAAATACATAAATGAGCTTTTCATGATGACCCGAACTAACGAGGTACCTAATTAAGTTTTTGTCACAAAATGCCTCATGAATATTCAGTTGTGTTCAAAGTTGATTGCCTTCAATGAATCTACATATAGAGCACATATCTCTTTAATATGTTTTGATCGCGAAAAATTGCTGTTGGGTTACCTTATGCTATGTAAATAACATTTTCCATGCCAAATTCACTTAAGGTGCTACAGGTGCGTTACGAGACCCTTGGATCCTATAATAGTATAGTAGGAAATAATAGTAACAGTAGAACACATTCACACAATGATATCCAACTCTGAAGTAAGCACATTGGGTTTATTATTATTATGACGACCACTTTGGCGATGGAGTAAACCTCAGACGCCATTGCGGGTGCGATTCCCGCACGGAAAAAGGAAAAAAAATGTTCCGTGTTTGGGTGTTTATGTATTTATATATTTATATTTTGGGTTCCCCCCTAGTTCGCTACATGGTATCTCATAACACAAGCTTCGCTTACTTTGAGGCCATGTAGTTGGTGTGATTGTCAGGGGATTTTATTTTTATTTTTTTATTTGTTTATTATACAACGCTTATATCTACATAGTTATACTAGTACTTTTACGTAAATACACAATTCAAAAGACTCAGGAATAAGGCGATTTTAGACAGGTTTTATTGAAACGTGTCTAAAATCCGTGTAAACTTTTAAATGGCCTTCTGCAACTCATTATAACACTGTCTATTTTTTATAATACAGCTGTAAGTTTTCCGAATATTGTAAAATAAAATAAAATAAAATAAATAAAAGTAAACGCGATAAGCCCGCTTAAAAGACTTCGATTTGGTGAACACTTTATTTAATTCAAGGATAATTTAATAGTTTATTTTTAGCAACACAGTAGTAAATGATGTGCTCACAGTGCTCTATTACATTCATTCAATTGTCTTCTCGCCACGCATTACGGTAATGTCCGAGCGTTCTGTTTCACCAGTTTCAATGTGCTTTTATTTACATCGATGGCCCATTACCTGTTTTACTATACATTTTTGTGTTCATCGCGGTTTTTGCCAAATAGTAGCATTAATAGTAGTAAGGTACCGTTTAAGTAGGTATTCGTTACTTAAATTTTAGATGAAGAATAGTATTATTTAGTTTTTCTATTGACACACAGGTATGAACGCATAGTTTTAACCACTACACCAGTGGGCCGTCAAACAAATGGCATGTAATAAAATTTCCCAGTGTTGTTAACACTGTTATCCGAACATGTAGGGTTTGAATCTCTATCACCTCAACGTTCTACATTATTCATCATCATCATCATCACAACTCTTTATAATGAGCCCACTGCAGGGCAAGAGTCTCTCCCCTGGGTGACGAGGAGGTATAGGCCATAATCCACTAAGCTGGCCCAGTGCTAGGTGGTGGATGCCAGAATAATCAGGGCGCCGAAATGGCTTCTGACAAACCCTAACGACCACTGTTTACAAATATACAGCACCTGGGACCGACTGCTCAACGTGCCCTCCAAAGCACGCAATAACATAGGTATTCAACTCCCTATGAACTTTATAAGAAGAGCAAGAAAATCCGTCTGGGGCTGCCATTGAATGAATTCGTTTTGTAGTTTTATATTGAAATTTAAAATATTGATGGCAGCCCTCGACGGATTTTCTTGCTCTTCTTATAAAGTTCATAGGGAGTTGAATACCTATGTTATTGCGACATCTACATCTTCGAGAACCGAATAGGTAAGCGTAGGGAAGTGCTATGAAAACGAATAGTATGTTGTTCATAATATGACCGACTTTGTGTGAGATTAAGTGAACTTTTAAAAAAGCTTTTCACGTTAATTATCTCTCGTCACATAAATCATTTCGGTCGGGGAATTTTAAATTATTTTATTCTTTCTATTTAATTACTTTTTAACCGTCGCGTCGTGGGTTTTTCAAAATTTTTATTTTGTTTTTTATTTCAAACTTTTTAAAGAGCATAATATAGGTACCATACATTACATTACACAATACCTCGTTCCTCATCAGCCCTCTAATGTCCCCACCACCGCTGGAAAACCCATGTTGTTTATTTAAATACATAGTGAAGTATTATAATAAGTATTTACAACTCAACTTTGCTGGTGGCTCAACTTTGCTGGGGCTTTGTTGTAATGTAACTCGATATCATATTACGTAGAATGGTTTGTGCAAACCAATGTTACCATTCTTCAAAACCACTGGTCCGATTTTAATGCGGTTTTCAGTGATGGCTTTATGTTTACTGCAGCGCCCCCTGATGAGTTGTTACCCGCATTTAAATCGGACCAGCGGTTTTAAAGATTAATGGTAACATGCAGCGCCCCCTAGCGAGTTGTTACAGTAACACCATCTAAGAACATGCACCAATCAAACCCAAAGCGATCACTGAAAGCCACATTTAAATCGGAACAATGGTTTTGCAGAATTAATGGTTGTTATTACAAACAAATGTTTACTGCAGCGCCCCCTGATGAGTTGTTACCGTTAAACCTATTTAAGAACATTATACCAATCAAATCCAAAGCGATAATTGAAAACGGCATTCAAATCGGACCAATGGTTTGCAAACAAATATTTACTGCAGCGCCCCCTGGTGAGTTGTTACCGTAACATCTATCTCAGAACATGCGCTAATCAAATCCAAAGCGATCACTGAAAACAGCATTTAAATCGGACCAATGGTTTTGCAGATAAACGGTAACATTGGCTTTTACAGACAAATGTTTACTGCAGCGCCCCCTTGTGAGTTGTTACCGCGACACCTATCTAAGAACATGCACCAATCAAATCCAAAGCGATTACTGAAAACCGCATTAAAATCGGACCAGTGGTTCTGGAGATAAATGGTAACATTGGCTTTTACAAACAAATGTTTACTGCAGCGCCCCCTGGTGAGTTGTTACCGCTGCACCTATCTAAGAACATGCACTAAGCAAATCCAAAGCGATTACTGAAAACCGCATTAAAATCGGACCAGTGGTTCTGGAGATAAATGGTAACTTGGTTTGCACAAACACCCTCTCACCCCAAACGCATATACCGTCTCCGTTCCGTCGTGGGTAAAAAGATATGTATGTATTGAAAAGATACTAAAAATAAATTATACGGAACAAAGAAATCCATACTCTGTCATTAAAATAAGTAAAGTAAACACCGAATTTGCTTCTAAACAATTCTATGCACAATCTGCTAGATTGTATAATCTAATGAATAGAAATCTTGAAATTTATCCTATGACCTTTAAACAATGTAAAATGTCTGTGACTAAATGGCTAAAACTACAAAACTTTGAACAAACTGAAAATCTTTTGAAATCAGTCATTTGATATATTACATTGATAATTTGGTTTCAAAGCAAAGTTTTTGTTACTAGTTTGTATTATTTTATATAATATATGTAAAAACATAACAATAATAAAATAAAAAATATAAAAATTAAAATTTAGTTATAATATATGTGTAGCGGAAATAAATTTTATATTTGTAATTTCTACTAACATCAAATTATAAATAATTAATTCCAGTGCCTAAGAATTTCTTGGTGGTAGGATCCCTTCTGGGTCCGCCTGGCTAGCGACCACCCTTTATATAAAGTCTGCCGCCAAATGTTACCGCTCCGGCGGTAACGTGTTCCGGCAATATTGTATAAAGAGCCAGTTCCTTCCTAAACCCGTGTGCTTTCATCTTCGACCTCATCGTCACTTACCATCAGGTGAGATTGAGGTTGAACGCGGGTTTAGTCACTATTAAAAAAAAAAAAAGATTATTTAGGTTCTATTTTGTACGTATTCAATTAATATATAGGGTATTTTATTAAGTATATTATTAATTTTATGTTATATACATAAATGATTGTAATAAAGTTTTTTTTTTTTATCTAGTCGTATTAAATAAGAAAAATGTATAATTTAAAATACTTATATAAATTTACCAACATTTATTTCTTTAAAAATAAATCTAAAGAAATAAATGTTGTGTGTTTTTAGTTATTTAAGCCTACCTATGCTAAATTGTTATTTTAGTTTTATTTTATTTTAGTTTAACCTACTTGTAATTGGTATAACGAAATTACGGGAAGAGTGTTCACTCCTAATACAGGTCTGCGTACCTAAAAGGAGTGTCCTTCAACATATTTTGTAAATGAAATTTGCCAATAAAGAAATTTTTTTTTTTTATAATTGAGTATGGGTATTGTTTATATCATGCCACATTGGCAGCTGTTCCTAATTTGAACCTCCTTTGCAAATTTTGAAGTGTAGGAAACCAAATCAAAAAAATTCTAGGCCCAAAGTACTACGAGTATCATCTGACAGCACCGATCTCGCAAGAATTGCAGTCAACATGTTCTTTTCCTACATGCTCCAAAATACTCATCGTAGGCATAGGAAGCCAGTTCAAAATATTAATGAGTTGAGCTCAAAAGACTTACCTATGAATCACCCCATTACTGACAACATTAACCCTCTTTCATAAATAATAAAATAAATAAAATCCCTAGACAATCACACCAACTACATGCCCTCAAAGTAAGCGAAGCTTGTGTTATGAGATACCATGTAGCGAACTAGGGGGGAACCTAGAATATAAATATAGATAAACACCCAGACCCGGAACATTTTTTTTTTCTTGTTCCGGGCGGGAATCGAACCCGCAGCCACTAGCGTCTGAGGCAGATAGGTTTACCCCTTCGCCAAAGTGGTCGTTCATGACACGCGAATTAAACACAGGTTTGTAAAATGTTTTTATTCTTTGCCGAAGAAGCCAGACTCTGAGTGATTCTGACCATCATGGTCAGTTTCTACGCAATACTTTTCTTCAGTGCAGTTCTATCTCGTAGAAGATGGTGTGGTAACCAGCACTAGATGCTCATGCAAGACCATTGAAAACAGTTACTGTAAAACTCTATTTTTTTTTGGAGATGAAACGTCGATAGTGCTGTTTGATGAAAAATGTAGTAATGCCTTGGTTTGGCAACGGATCCCATCTGAGGATGTCTATTCGCGTGGAGGCCACTTTCACAATGATTAATTTGTAGCATAAATAAATATTTTTTTGTAAATTTGACCATAAGGCACCACACCTTTCGCTTAACGAGCACGATATTAACTTTTGCTTCCATGCTGGACTGGGAGCGAAAGAAAAACATAAAATGTGCCAGCTGCTTCTTTTCCCGGGCAAACTGTAAAAGTCAGAGGTTTTGTTGGAGTTTTTGCGGGCGACAGGCTGACTGTCACTGCTATAGTCTCTCTCCATCATAAAAATACCTCCAAATTTGTCAAACGTGACATCAGATGGTTGTTATAGCCTCTGGTGTTCTGCCTATGCCCCATTAGGGATACAGGCGTGAAGTTATGTAGGTATGTATTAACTTTTAAACCAACAACATGAAATGTGCATTTCAGATTCGGTCACATTTTTAAACCGCTTAAGAAATAACTTATTTAAGCATCGCTTAAATTATTCCCAATTTAAATGTTTTTCAACACTCACTTACGTCCGAAGGCATACTTTGATCAAAGATATCTTTTCGGCCAGAGATTTCATTAAAGCGTTACATTTGCCCTTATTACGCTAAATTTGTATATCAAAGTCGAAGTTGCTTCAAATATTTAGCTAACATTGGTTTTGATCAAACGACTGTGTTTAGAAAACTTTGTACATTTGACTCACAAATTGCTGATTTAGCGTTAACAGAGAGCCTTTTCCTAAACCGTTTAAATTAATTTAAATTGACTGCAAAAGCAATTTATTGAAATATTGCGAAAGTATTTGAAAAGTATATTTTGTATAAAAAAATTTTTACGAGTTCGTTTTTACCGGGCGTGTGCTACTGCAATAGGTACGAACCGAACGTGCTAGGTAATTTTTTTTTTTTGTTTCAGGCGAGAAGATTATCTAAGCGACTTTTGTTCGTAAAGCCTGAAGGGGTCCTACCACCAAGGGGGGTGGGGTAGGGATAAGTCATAATTTTTTCTATGGAAGTCACGCGGATTGTTTTTCAGATGAAACCGATGTGGGGTTCATTTGTTTGATGGTTTACAAGCCTATTTGACAAGCCAAGTTGACAAATTAAGCCACTTGAAGCCCAACAGCTTTTTCTATAAAGTAAGGATACAACTTTTGTCTTCCATGACAAAAGTTTGTCATGGAAGACGAAAGTTCTATCCTTAATTATTTTCGTTATTCCTTAAATTAATAGGTTTCTCGTGGATGGACGTGTACCACCTTAGTCTTCATATTCACTTAACATCAGGTCTCATGGAAGACAAACATCCCATCCATACTTTATAAAAAAAAAAAAAACAAAAAAACCGTTGGTAAGGGAACATGAACACTAAGGTGGTACACGACCATCCACGAGAAACCTATTCACTCAACGCTTGAAAGTATCAGGACTATACTGGCCAGGGAAAATAGATGCAGGCATTTCATTCCAAACCTGGGCGACCTTATCAAAAACTAACTTTCAAAGCGCTTAGTTCGACTTTTTGGAATATCTTCCACATACGGATGGAAGCTATGCCTGCGTGTGAAAGGGTGAAGTTGCTAACTAACTGATTTCGACATTAGAGAGATTTAAAAATTCATGCCCACTGTACACTTTATTTGTATACGATAAAATTAGTTTCAAAACGTTTTTTATAACATGTATTGGAACTTTGTATGGTTTTCTTAATTTAATAAAAAACACGTTTCATTTTAGTATGGACGTCTGGCCAGCACCTGTGCCAAAGAAAATAGTTGTGGAATACCATTATGAAAACACTTAAAATAACTGTTGATTAAACTGTTAGTTACTTTTCGTGTACATTAAGAAAAACTACTTGAATCGACAATGACCACAGGTGACTGACGACGCCATATCGAAGTCATATTTTTACTGACTTTCCTATATTTTTGATTTCTGCATGGACGTAAAATATGATTTCAATAAAAAAAAAAACTAGAAAAGCAAACTGAATTCATAAAATATGATGTATTTTTGATAGATATAAGTAGTGGTGAAATGTCACTTCCGTACATTAAGTATGTTGACCTCTCAAGATCACCTCTCTAACTTTTCTAACTTTGTGTTTTAAAACTCGTATGTTTCGAAGTAATAATATATTTTTTAAGTTTTCGTTATTTTTTGATACATTCTAAGAACAAAAGACAAATCTCTATAAGTTTGTAACACATTTTATTGATAGATTGAGTACGTAGGTACATACAATAAGTACTTCCGGCCATTTTGGATAACTGTGGAGATTTATGGCAATACCGTCGTTTTATTTTGTCGTTTGTACACCTAAATTACTGATTCAACTCTAAATGTTGTATTTTTGTTTGATTTGTGAATGATTTCTACGATTCTAATATTTGGCACAGGTTGCGGCCAGGAATGCAACGGATCCTTTACGTTTGACCTTAATCCTACTAACTAATGATTAGGTCAATGATGGAGTATAAAAGCTTGAGAACGACTGAGTAAACCTAACTGAAAATTAAAGAATTCATTACGCAACGCATGGTTACATAAGCGTAATACAACAGCTACTTAGCGGGTGGTGGTGTGCGCGTGGCGGGAAGTATGGCAACGAAAACTGTGACACGAGAATTTTATATATTAAACTAGCTGACCCGGCAAACGTTGTTTTGCCATATAAATAAAAAAAAAATAGATGTTGGCCGATTCTCATAGATACCGGATAAGCACAAAAAATTTCATCAAAATCGGTCAAGCCGTTTCGGAGGAGTATGGCAACGAAAACTGTGACACGAGAATTTTATATATTAGATAGGGAATTAATTTATAGAGAATTCTGGTGAAAATTTAAGAACCTACTTTTATTACACAATTTTGAGTGAGTGAGCACTCTTTACTTGATTCTGATCCTTCGTTATCTAAAATTTGTTACCAGTCACCCTGTATATGTTACTGACTAAGTCGATTATCTCGGAAACAGTTAGGTTTGGGGCAGGTTGTTTCATAGTGAACTCAGTTAAGAAAGACGGGTACTACACGCTCTTAACGGAATCTAGATTAATCTAGGTCGAGTTAACCAGTAACCTTGGTTATGGCACTGTACTAAAAGCTCACTCAATAACAAAATTCGATTGCACCTTTGCTTTCAATAATAGAAGAAATGATATTAGGGCTAGGGGCTGTTGGTCATGATGTGGGTTTTACTTTCATACAAAGAGTGTTGTTTCGTCATTGAAAATATAATTTAAAAATGTTTAAGGGCCTTTGGTCATCGGTACATCTGCTTCTTAAATATTGAACAGTCAACAAACAAAATAAATGAAACAAATCACTTGTGTAATTTTTACAATTCTGTATTCAGGAAAAAATAATAATTCTAAAAGTACTTCTTTATATTCACAATTATAAAGTACAGTATAAATCATATATTATAAACAACTAACACAAGGCTATAATTTTAAATGCAACAGCAATTAAAACTCTATAAAATTAACAATTTAAAATCACAGGCATGTTTTCAATATATATTGCATATAAACTACTAATTTAATATGGGGTTAAAATAAAAAAGCTACACAATTAGAAATCACAAATCAATCAAAGGTATGTCTATCCATAAAAAAGTCCTTTATAGACTAAAAATAAAATAAAACATACATAATATAAAAATATATTGCAAAATGATTTGAGACTTACTTAAGTATGAATAAAAAATTAATAATTAAAAAATCACAGATATTCAATCACAGCTACAAAAAAGTCAAAAGACTAATCAACAGCAGGCACCCAACGATATACTTAGTTATAATCGTTGGGCGTATATTATTCATTACTTTACATTAACTAGGGGGCAATCTAACTAGGTATAAATTATCGTCTTAAATATTATTTAAATTTAAATCAGAGATCTTTTTATCTCTTTGAGAGAAAACGTATCAATATTTGCTTAAATCGCTTTTAGTTCTTTATCAAATTCTATAGACCGTCGTTTTCTTCTAGTTATTTGTACATCACAATTAAGTTTTTGCATCTGTAAATAAAAATATTCCGATTCTTTCTTAAGGGCATTCAAAAACTGCAACAAATCCGGTTTACTTTTCCCCATGTTATTATTTAAGCGTTTAATTATGCCATGATTAATTATGGATGAATATGAAAAATTGTTCTGTGATAACGGCCATAACAATTCCAAACTTCCCGTAGATTATTTCCTTCTAACCATTGTGTCACGAAGTAATCATTAAACGCCTTTACTCCTTCAGTAGACGGCGCGTCTTCCATGACACCTTAAAATAATTTATTTTAAATAGCGATGACCAAACGCTACCAGTTTTTTTTTTATAAAAAAACGACACGATGACCAACAGCCCCTAACCCCTATTTAAACCCACTCTGAGCATACAGACAAACAGAAATTTCCTTCAGGCAGACGTAAATATGTACCAGCAAGAATAACCATTTAAGGCCATAAATATAATAAAAAAAATACTAAAGAGAAGAACTTGATTTTGCCGTCAACTTGTTCATACACTGTGAAGTATTACTATCAGCGTTCCATGAATAAATCATTATTATACAAAATATATTATCAAAAAATTCCTATGTAATTACTTCTACAATCATTTGTAGGTGAAATTGGTACCTACATCAAATAAATATCTTTGAAAATTACATCATTAATTTACTCTTGGTTGTAGTATAATTAATATTGTGTTATATTTTGACGTATCTGATAAAAAATTATGTATAAATAAGTTGAAACATTTCTAGTAACATTAACCGTCAAGGATCGGAGATTTTTGGTTTAGTAAACAGCCTAGATGTAAGTAACCTCAAAATTAATTTACATGAATGATAAAGAGTTTATATAATCTTAGTTGAAGTATAAGATACAAGACAAAGCAATCATTCAGTATCAATGATTACTGTGGTGATTGTAAAAATATATCTCGTTCAAGTTTTGTCTTACGCAGGCAGTGATGAAAGTTGTGACTGTTATGCCGATGAGATATAACCAGCCTCAAATGCCAGAGGTCATGGCAACTACTATAACTAAGTTACCTTGATTATTTTGAGCGTAGGTTCACCGCCCTCCCTCCCTCAAGAAGCAAGGAATGCAATGAACACACACTCGGAGTACGCCACAAGCTATCACCTACACGTGTTTCGCTTCAACTAGAAGCATCCTCAGGGTGCAACGATCACCACCGATCGGTATGTCGGTGTACCAACACACGAAAATCCTGCATCACTAGTGCAAGTTCGAATCGTGGAATCAGCAAGGTAATTAGCTTAGTTATAGTAGTTCTCATGGATTTCCAAACTTCATGGGATTTCAAGGGTACAAACTCTGAAATGTTAATTATTATTATCCCCAGACAATCCCACCAACTACATGTGCTCAAAGTAAGCGAAGCTAGTATTATAAGATACCATGTAGCAAACTAGGGGGAACCTTTTTTTTTTTTTTTTACTGGAGGAAAACCTGCAATCACGTCCCCGACCACCCAAGGGGGAGCGGCGGGGTATGTGGGGATGATCCGGCAAATGGCCGGACCCACCCACTAAAAACCTCCAGGTGTACCTCATCCGCCATAAGTGGAGCTCACGGTACCGCCATTGGCATTACCCGTGAGCCCCGGCGGGTTGCACTCAGCCTCAGCCGAGCGCCCTCCAACGACGGAAATGGTCCAGTACACAAGACCATTTCCCCACCATAGCCCTAGTAGCCGCATCAGGTGGGAAACTAGGGGGAACCTAGAATATAAATTCGACGACCGGCTGGTGTAGTGGTAACATACAATGCCTTCTATGCCAGAGGTCCTGGGTTCGAATCCCGGCGGCGGTGGATATCTGTGATGAACACAGATATTAGCCGTCAAGTCATGGATGTTTATATGTTTATTTAAGTTTATTCTAATAAAAAATATGTATTTATTCAATATGTATGTTTATATATTTCTTAAGTATATCAGTTATCTAGTATCCATAAGTTGTTTAAGAAACTTAGTTTGGGCTAGATAATGTTGTGTGAGTGTCAGAAATATTTATTATTATTATTATAAATACATATATAGACCCACAAATAAAGCATTTCTTTTCTTGTTCCGTGCGGGAATCAAACCCTTTACCACTGGCGTCTGAGGCAGATAGGTTTACCCCATCGCCAAAGTGGTCGTCAAATCAATGTACGTATATGTTTAAATCAATTGCCACATATTTACTTGGATTGGTCGGTGTGTATTATGTATATTTTCTCAAAAGATAATGGTAAGTATGTATATTTGTGATCTAGTATCTAAATCACAAGCTACGTGCTTGCTTTAGGGAATTATTTATTTACTGTGATTCTCATAGTGAGCAAATAGGTTCTTCAAAGTATCGGTTAAGCCTTGTATTAGGGGCTTGCAATATTTCTTTTATATTTTATAAAGGGCTATATTTTTTTTTTTTTTTACCTCATTTGTTTGTCATGCTGACAGGTGAGATGGCCAATTTACATACATACATACATAACGTCACGCCTGTATCCGTCATGGGGTAGGCAGAACAACAGAGGCTATAAAACCATCTGATGTCACGTTTAACAAATTTGGAGGCATTATAATAACGGAGAGAGACTTGCAGTGATAGGGGGTCAGCCTATCGCCCACAAAAACGTCAAAAGAAACCTCCGTCCCTTAACTGACTTTTACAGTATGCCCGGGAAGAGAAGCAGCTGGCACATTCTATGTTTTTCTTTCGCTCCCAGTCCAGCATGGAAGGTAAATTTAATAATGGCCATTTTAATAATATATTTATTTCTTTACATAATAATTTATTTGCTGCACGAAGGTACTTCACCTCTCTACGATAAACTTATTCACTGGAAACTTAAAAGAACCACAAATTTCTTGAAAATAGGTTCACCTTGGCGGCGGCGGCTCGTACTACAAAGGAACTTTCAAATCGTTTCGTTTGACTCGTGGGAATATCCATTATGGAAGAGTGGAAGCCCAGTTTGCAGTGGAATCAACAAAATGAGCATTTTCGAAATCTCTTATGTTATATAAAGCTACTTTATAAAGACGATTCTAATAAAAATCAGTTGTATTATTACAATCGTCTTTAACTTGTTTTGTCCGTGATGGGCTTAGAATTCTCTTTAGAATATAAGCGTGTCCTAAAAAGCGACTAATCCGAGTGTTCAAACTTCAAAATTGAGGTCAAACGCGGGCTTACTGTTAAGTAAAAAAGGTAAGTAGTAAGAAAATTAAATATGTAAATCCCTAATCATAACCCTCAGGTTATAAATAGGCTTTTAAAAAGGACAATAGCAATTCCCAAATAGTATTATCCAAACAAATGACCACTTGAGATGAGATCGCTCCATTGCCAAGATAATGCGTGCGATTGCACATCCATTAATTACACGGTTTATCTCAACTGACTGATTCACGTCTAACAAGATATTATCTGCATTCCGCACCAACCCTCTCACAAGCTATTATTAGCTTTGAGGTTGCACTAGCTGTTATGGAATACAAACGGATTGAATATCTTATTGAGGGACAAATTAAAACTTTATACGTATACTTTTAACAGGTTTTATCTGGAAAAATACGCATATCGCCTAGGCGGTTTATTATCCTAGGATTTGCGTGAACCCCGCTTGGTGGTAAGACTACATGAGTTTTTATGACGAAGATTTATGATGAGCGATACCATCTAATATCATAGGCTTGGCACTAAACAGTTGTAGATGTCCATGGTTTGTAGTGATTTATTGACAAACATTTTGTCCGGGTATAACAATATTTAATTTTTTTTACAAATTATTAATTTAATTGTCTAAATCCAGTTTTACTTATTGTGACAAAAAAAAATCTCTAAATCCAGTTTTACTTATTGTGATAACATAATATGTACCGATCGTTCATAATATATCTTCATATAGTTTAAGTTTAAAACATACTTACGTACTATTTATTATTCCAGGCTATTGTTGTTCCACCCCAGTATACTCTCTGTAACTATTAAACTATTTCTTGAGTGTGTGGTGAAGTTCACTGTTAGCGTACTCATATTTCAGCTACTGAAGAAACAATTGAATTGCGCGAGGACGTTTTAGCAAAATAACAATGTGTGTTATTTTTCTGTTAGTTTAGTTGTCATATATCGTAAACCTGTTTATTCTAACTATCCTAAGTTAAATTTATTTGGTTTGTTAACATTTATTAACTTACATAAATGCTTGAATTATTGTGCTTTTTCAGATGCCGTTTTCTAGAGTTGTAAAATAAGAGTGCTGAATACCATGGCTAATGTAAGCAAACATAAAGTTCGATATTTTTATAAATATCTTGACAGATGAAACCAATGAAACCAAAGTCTACGTTAGTGGTTAGTATATTAGTGGCGAGAAATAATAAGTCCAGCCACAGAATATTTTTTTTGGCCACGTGATCAAGCTTCTATTTTCATAACTTAGCCATGAGACAACTTTTGCGAAAAATGTGTCTTGAAGCAATTTATTCTATAATTATACCTTGATAATTTATACTAAGTAATATATTCATTAACATTGTGATGAAAAATATTATGCGACAAGAAGTATTTTATATTAATTTAGAAGGCAACTCAGATTTTTAGAGGGGAATAATGCTATTTAAAAGAAGTCTGTTTAATTAGCACCCATCAGCGGCGCACAAAGATAACCGTTAATTATATAATAACACTTACATCATTTCTTTACAATACTATTATTTTTTGGATTAAATCAATGAAAGCATTTAATATCAAAAATAAAACATTTCAATGCTTTTAGTCTATTAATGTCTTATCCATTATCTTCATAGCTAGTTTCATGACCTAAGGAAGGAAGTAAATTGAGACCGTCGACACCACTTAAGCACTCCCATTATAATTTCAATTTCGTAATATTAATGGCACAGCTCGCAATTTTGAGATTGTTTTAAAATATACAGGGTGTTTGGTCCATCGCCGGTCAAATTGATATGGCCTGTAGAGTAGGTTATCTGCTATGTCTAATTGGCCATTAAAACTTCCAAAGCCATGTGGTTTTTTTAAATAGGATTTTTACACTTTTTTGTTTGTCACCCAGAAATCATCTCAAAATTAATATAAAAATAAAAAAAAGTATCATGTGTAGACCGCTAATTTAGATCTTTGAATGTATTCTGTTTTAACCCCTTAACAAATAATTAGATGACAAGTTTTGTTTTATTCGCTTACAAAGTTTCGGAATCGAACTAAAATAAATTCAGCCTTTGGCTTTACATGCGTATAAAAAAATAAAAACAATAACCAGAATCTTCCAATTTTTTAAAAACTTCTCTGGTTTTTTCTCTTTCTAATGATATGCCACATGCTATAAAAACCACGGATAAAAACTATCCAATAGATTGCAAAATTTGCCAAATTAGTGAAAGAGGTCTGTATTTTTAAAAAACATAAAATGATAACAATATATTAAAATAAAATCTGAAATGAAATAGATAGATAGATAGATAAACTCGTTTATTGAGGTACTACTTGCACGCACACAAAAATGAAAATGAAATGATTTTTTTTTATTCATCATAAGACTATCTAATTTCCGCTAAATGACGTCACAATTTTGTGCTTCGGCTTTAACAAGGTGTTGATAGTTATTGAATAAGATATTATAGTAGACCAAGAGACAAAAAAAGCCGGCGGAAAAAAACTCTTGGTTACCAGATACCCGACGCTGGCGATCGTAGACCGTGATATGTTTATGGAGTATAGAACATTCGTACCTTGCATTTTAAGAGCTAAGTTATCGATTAATAGTTCAATATTTTTCACATCATCTCTATAAAGTGCAGTGATTTTTGTAGGTCATTCCTGAATAAAAAATAAAACATTCAAAATTTTAGAAATATCCCCAAAAAATAAATGACTCACAATGTTAGTAAAATCAATTAACTTTTCATGAGTCATATAAGAAATGAAAGGGACATTTGACTGGATTTTATCACCTAAAACATATTTTATATGCGATCTCTACCGTGCGACTAGGAAGTAAATTATTTGACTTCCTACTCGAACTGTTTTCGTGAGGTTGAATTTTGAATAACCTCTCCAACTTCAGTGCAGTTGACAAAAGTGTTGTACCGATAAATCGCAGGCTGCAGTAAAACATTTTGCTAAACATCCGAGTCAAATGCGTTTTAGCCCGTTTAGATTGTAGATATGGGCTTTTTTTGCATGAATTTCTGTTAAGATTTACGGGTTTTCTTCACGTAGCTTCTTACTTAACTTGGTCTAGGATGAAATGACCGTTCCTCGGCGGCTTGTCCTGTTTGCATGATTTTTATCTTTGTAGCATTTTAACTGAAACTTTTTCTAGTTATTATCAATCATTTGACTAAACCCGCTTTGATCTTCATCTCACCTGATGGTAATTGAAGATGAGATCAAAGATGGCTTCACAGGTTTTGGAAGTAACTGGCTCTTTATAAAACATTGCCAGAACTTATCACCGCCGGAGTGATATTTAGCGACAGATTTCATATTCAGGACGTGCGCTAGCTGGGCGAGACCAGCTGAACTATTCTCCTAAACAACAGTGTCGAGTTCATCAATGAATCAGAGACGAGTGACATAATTGGTATTCACTTATATCCTATCACGACACCAGCGCTCATCGCTGATGACGGCGTGACTAAGAACTTATTCGTCGAAATGTTTTCCAATTTTCTTTAGGTTTTGGTATTCTGCTAAATGTACCTAACATCTGTGAAATCGACGACGAAATCTTTGCCATCTCGTCGACTAGTTCATCGTCGAGCACAGCGCTGTTATTTTAGTTACGCAAATAGCCCTGCTGAAAGGGTCTTATCACCAAGGACTATCTTTTACGTGTTGTGTATGACGCGCCTCCTCGTCATGTATCATTTTAATATGACAATATACTGTGTACTTTCATCTGAACAAAACGTGTTTTATTAGCTCCAGTGGTCCATCCTTGCATACGAGAAACTCTTCCAGGGGCGATAGAGCTGTTTGAAAATCTGAGTATCGTCACTACTGTCACTACTCAATAGGAGATTATTAAGAGGTGGGCGTTTAGAAATTTTTTGAGTGAGGCTTTGGATGTCTTGATTTGACGACCACTTCGGCGATGAGGTAAAGCTATCTGCCTCAGACGCCAGTGGTTGCGGGTTCGATTCCCGCACAGAACAAGAAAAAAAAAATGTTCCATGTCTGGGTGTTTATCTATTTATGTATTTGTATTCTAGGTTCCCCCATAGTTCACTACATGGTATCCCATAACACAAGCTATGCTTACTTTGGGGCCATGTAGTTGGGGTGATTGTCGGGGGTTTTTTTTAAAATTATTTTATCTTGACTTGAATAGCAATAAGTATTAAATAACGTATCTTATCAGACTAAGTATACAAGTCGATTTCAGAATGAGGTAAAAGTTCGATTGCGCAAGTCTACATGTGGCTAAATCGAAATTTATTTTGATTTATATGAGATTTTTGTTTAACACAAGTTTAAAAAAAAACACACTTTACTATTTACTGTATGTTCCAATGACTGCCATACGAGTACATTTTATATTTATTTCAACTTACGTCAAAGAAGGATGTTTCATTGTGGCCAGTAGTTTTAACAATTTATTATTTTTTAATTTATTTTTATTTTTGTTTAAGATATTTACATCGATTTTTCTTGATTTAGGCAATCTCATGCTTCGTTTATACGGGCATTTAAAAAGTTCACCATAAACCGGACCAAAACCAAAAGATGCAAGTCTGGTTTGTTTAAAGCACTCTGCCGCGGTTTTTTACAAAGGCTGCGCGTTGGTGTACCTAATAACAAGGAACCTGTGTACCGAAAAAAGTCAACAAACTATAGTTGGCATGGTATTTGAATTCATTTTATTTGTTTGCCTTAAAGTTCAGAGTAAATATGCACATGGTTTCTAAAAAATATGAGGCGAACTAGAATTTTGAGATTTGTTATTTTTTGGTTGTTTTGTTTGTAAGTCATTAATATAATGGAAATAAGCTATAAAATACACTATGAATCTACAAAAATAATGAAAATGAATTGGAAAGATAGATAATTGTGTCAATGGAAGTCATTATATTAATATTGGAGAAAATATTTTATTGTTTAACTTTTTTAGTAAAAGATATTCATCTATGTATTGTTATATCCCGTTTGACACGAATGTTACTGAAACTAATTTTTGCTTACGATTTTGGTGAATTTTGGATATTATAGTTAAAATAGCTCATAATAACTGAGAAAAATAGTAAAGAAAATTAAAGGTGCCCGGAAAAGCCTGGAAAAGCTGGCCTTTTAAAAGCCCTCTCATAATATGGGGGTTGCTTCAATGTTTTTGAAAGACTTACAATAAAATAAATTGTATTGCAAAAAGATATCTTTAAAATTTGCAAATAGAAATAACACAACACTAAATATAATATCACACATTATATTATTTTGCGAACATTTCCGAGTTTTACTTACGATATTCAATGAGCAGTTCTTAGGATGTCAATGAAATTTACACTTTTGAAAAAGGAGAAAGATGATTTTGCAAACTTTAAATCTGTTGGGGTGCGCTGTATTGTCCAATGGTCAAGTGGTCAACTCCACTATATCGAGAGGATTCACAATGAAGTCTTCATGTTGGACATAGTCCCCTCTTATCGCTCTTTTTGTAGCTTACGTAAACACCCTTCGCAAGTGGTCTACGAAAAGAGATATGAAAGAAAGATCTTATCTTATCTTTATCTTGCCATCTCTCATCTATAGCTGCCAAGCATAATGCCAAGCCAATGTCTAAAGTGTGACAAAACAGGGAAAAAAAACCATTTCTTGCAGAAGTACATAGAAATTCGATACAACCCTATGTTCCGATCCAATCTATGGACTCCTCTCATTGAAATCGATTCCACCCTCCATATTGTAACTGTATTTTGCGAAAAATCTATACTTTATGCCCCTTGCATAAAGTCAAGAGATACAGTATTTGAAGCAATAGTGACGACACTGTTTTTTAATTTAATCTGTGAACTAAAATATTGCTGGGCAAACTAGATTTGTATTCAAATAATCCTCTCAGTCACACAGTCTTTTTGAAATCTTTGTTGGCCTGGACAGGACACTTAGACCTCTTGATTTCACGAATGGTACCTACTGGTATCTAAGATCCCAATTACCAAGTTCATGAAGAAGAGGAAAAATAATTTTCAGAGAACAAATGAAATGGCAAGGTTGTATAATGACCTAGTAGAAGATCAGCTAATTCCAAAATCACTCTGCCAAAAACCTGTTATTTGATAATGTTTTTAAGTTTTTGCATTTAAAATGCTCAATTATTCTCAATTACCAGGTTCGAATCCTGGTTGGGTAACTTTTATTTATCACATTTTTCATTTATTTAAGAATAATTGAGCATCTTAAATGCAAAAACTTAAAAACATTATTAAAACATTGCAATGCTTCACTTTAACTGGGATTCACAATTTCTGTAAAGAAATTGGTCTCGGGTGGTCTTAGCTGCAAAGCTATACCATAAAATGTAGCTACGTTAGCAATATAACGTAAAAACAAAAATGTGGTAAGTAATTTCGAGGCGTACCGCCGGGCCCCGGTAGCTCAGTGGAGGAGCACTCGTCCGGCAAACGAGAGGTCCCAGGTTCGAATCCTGGTCGGTTAATTTTTATTTATCACATTTTTCATTTATTTACCTGTTATTTGAATTGGAAGCACTTAATCGTTACAATATCGTTCTAACTTGTCAACTATTTCATTGATATTGGGTGCTCCTAAAAGTCGCCTGTAATTTAGAAATCAACCCCCATATTGCGACAGGGCTTTTAAAAGGCCAGCTTTTCCTGGCTTTTCCGGACACCTTTAATTTTCTTAACTATTTTTCTCAGTTCTTAAATCCTTAAAGCCTTTTTAACTATCATATCCAAAATTCACCAAAATTGTAAGCAAAAATTAGTTTCAGTAACATCCGGGTTAAACACGATAAATACATAGTTAGATGAATATCTTTTACTAAAAAAGTTAAACAATAAAATATTTACTTCAATCAATCAATCAATCAATATATATTAAACTATTCCGTTACTGACTGAGTGACTGAGGTACTGAGTGACTGAGGTACTGAGTGACTGAGTGACTGAGTGACTGACAGACAACGCACAGCCGTAAGTACTGGGCGTAGAGAGCTGAAATTAAGAACATACATTCTTTAGGGGATGCAGGGGTGCACTAAGAAAGGAATTCCCGAAATTCCCACGGGAACGGGAAATATAGGACTTTTTAGTTTGTATGAAAAATCTTATTCCTTGAGTGCAGCGATGTGAAACTTGGCGTAAAGGTTTTTCAATGTGTGTCTGGTTTTGTTGTGAAAGGAATTCCCGAAATTCCCACGGGAACGGGAAATATATGATGTTTTAGTTTGTATGAAAAAATCCCATCCCTTGAGTGCACGAATGTGGTACTTGATATAAAGGTTCCTAAATAAGTGTATGTTTGTATTATGGAAGGAATAAAAAAAATTATTCCTTGAGTGCATGGGTTCGATACTTGGTATAAGGGTTCTTTCAGTGGGTGTCTGGTTGTATAGTTTCTGAAATTCCCACGAGAAGGGTAGTTAAGCGCGTACGAAGTTGCGGGATAAAGCTAGTAATAATATAATGACTTCCATCGACACAATTATCTATCTTTCTAATTCAATATCATTATTTTTGTAGATTCATAGCGTATTTTATAGCTTATTTCCGTCTTATTTTTGGAAACCATGTGCATATTTACTCTGAACTTTAACTTTTCTAAAAGGCCACCAATTTGTTACGTAAAAAAATAATGAGTTTTATTTCCTAATATCAAATTGATGATTCAACATTTTTGGTAACACATCTATCATTAAATATTACACTAAATTACAAACAAGTTCCATTTATATAAACCATAATAGCTCACTTTTGTGCAGAGATATCGACTCCTAAGTCTTAAAAATACTAAAATTATAAAAAAGCGTGTAATTGTTAATGTAACCACATCAAATTATACACAGATAGCTACGTAGTAACCCAATAGTGCAAATATGTAGGATAGTTAATTTGACTCCTCTAAAATTTTTCCCTTTAATTTTTTTTTCCGGGCCTTTTAAAAGTCCCGTCGCAGTATTTGGGTTAAGATGAAGTTATATTTTATGATGCTAAACAAAAAATTCATCAAGTATTTGCGCAATATAAAATAAAAGTAAAGTTATCAAGCGGTAGAGCTTGTTCTAGACCGATAATACCGCCTTTCGTTACATGTTGATTGTTTCCCGTAAGAGTAAATAAAAAATAGAAGAAATAGAACTCAACATTACAGTTAAATTCTAAATAGTCAAAGACCGGCATTGTTTTGCACGGCACTTATTTATTACGAGTAAAAATAAAGCAACAAAAATGCACATTGCTACCTAGAAATGAGTCTCTTTGTGCAAATTGCCTGGTTCATTTGCGGTGCTAGCGGATTTCATGTAAAACCAACTTTGAAATATTATTCCACGGAGATTTTCTTTGAAATAAAAAGGATGATTATTGCGTAGCTTCATTGTTTCTGTATTCGTGAAATGGGAAATAAAAAGCTGAAAAATATTTATGTTTTCATTTTGAAAACTTAATAATTATTCGACAAATTAATTCTTAACCAGGTTTTTATTTCCAATGTATTGTTTGTTTTATGACTGAACTTCACTGTAAAAACTTGAATGTAAAAAGCTGTCGATATTATATACTTTTGTTCAAGATGAAAGTATGAAATGAGTAAATCACAGCTTAACCAGAATAGAAAAATAAATATTTCGTCACATTAAGCAGCTTACCACTGTTAGCTGTCCTCAAGTTGAAGTTTTACTGTACTCTTCTTCTGCAGTAGATTTAACTTTTGTACCATAATCTTATGAAGGGTGAAATGCTCAAAACATACTGATAACCCAGCACTTGTTGCCAAAGAGTTTTGTCGAAAAATTTTTGGTGTGATTTACTTGTAAATAACATAATTGGTGCTAAAACCCGCTCCGCCCCCCGCCCTTCTTGCTGACCTCTTAAATACTACCTAAATATGAGGATGAGCTAATAAACGAGCACTTTATAGTCCTGCTGGTAAGTCACACCTGCGACCAGGGTATCATTAATTTAAAGGCGGTTGGCATAATGCGATAATGATGAAGGTTCTAAGAAAAGCCTTTTGTTCCGGTTTTGTATATTTCCTTAAATTTTCAATGTACCATTATATTAAAAAAAAATCGTTCGAAGTTTTTAATGAAAGCGTGAAAATTTGTGAGTCAAAATATAAAATACTGCTAAAAACTACACGCCCTAAAATTTAGATCCCATAATTTCACTCGCCTGTCCTTACCTTTCATTAACCAGAAAACGGTACGCCTATCTGCTCATTTGTACTCTGATATTAGTCTATTATTAGTCATCACTTTTATGTCATCGCAGCCTTCCGATTCAATTTTGCATCAAAGTCCTACGTTCTAAAAACTTACTTTTTCATATATAAACTAGCTTTATCCCGCAACTTCGTATGTGCTTTACTACCCTTCTCGTGGAAATTTCAGAAACTATACAACCAGACACCCACTGAAAGAACCTTTATACCAAGTATCACACCCATGCACTCAAGGAATAAGTTTTTTTCATACATTTCATATATTTCCCGTGCCCGTGGGAATTTTGGGAATTTTTTTCGTAGCACAACCAGTCACTCTTTGAAGAACCTTCATGCCAAGTATCACATCCGTACACTCAAGGAATAAGATTTTTCATACAAACTAAAAAGTCCAACCCTTTCCCGTGGGAATTTCGGGAATTCCTTCCATAATACAAACAGACACTTATTGAGGAACCTTTACATCAAGTATCACATCCGGGCACTCAAGGGATGGGATTTTTTCATACAAACTAAAACATCATATATTTCCCGTTCCCGTGGGAATTTCGGGAATTCCTTTCATAACACAACCAGACACACATTGAAAAACCTACACCAAGTTTCACATCGGTGCACTCAAGGAATAAGATTTTTCATACAGACTAAAAAGTCCTATATTTCCCGTTCCCGTGGGAATTTCGGGAATTCCTTCCTTAATGCACCCTTACATCCTCTAAAAAATGTATGTTCCAAATTTCAGCTCTCTACGCCCAGTAGTTACGGCTGTACGTTGTCTGTCAGTCACTCAGTCACTCAGTCACTCAGTACCTCAGTCACTCAGTCAGTAACGGAACAGTTTTATATATATTGATTGATAACAGACACTTCAAGACTATATGCTAGACCGTCGTCATAGTCGAAATAATAAAAATAATAAAAAAAATCGTCGAGAAGTTGAAATTTTTTTTTTGTTATTTATCAAATTGAACGGCCGCAATTTTGGTAACCCTAAACTGCATTTGTAGCCTGATATTTCCCGCCTTCAATTGAAACCTACGAAATACTCGCACGTAGTCCAACAGCCTGTGAAATAGCCAAGCAAATTTCGGAATGCCCGGGGTAACGCTCAACTAATTCCGTTTAACTCGATTAAGAATATAACGTCATCAATAATATTGCACGTACGTGAATTGTGCTGAACTAACTTCTCTAATGCCTGTACCTACATACATGTTGAATGTCAAATGCCAAAGGTCATGAGTTTGGTTTGCCCCAATTGACGTTTGGTTTATTCAACGGTTTATTATTCCCTAGATTGTAATAAATATAATTGTACTCAATGTTTGGTCAAAACTGTATTAAGCTAACACTGTATAAAGCAGGCAAAAACAAATTTCGTGGATGAAAAACGTCTAAAGTTTTCACAATGCATGAAATAAAAGACCCCTTTGAACCTGATTTTCCGTGTTAATATTTAACATTTTAACCTGATGAGCTCTAAGTCTATTTAAAGAACACAGGTCTTGACAGACAAGCCACTAGTCCTAATTCTACTAAAATAGCTTAAAAAAATGTTTAGGTAAATTGATACCTTTCTAATGGTTGAAATTGCTTCATATATTTTACATATTAATTATAGATACCATACATCACATCATAGCTTTACAAATCAAAAGAAGCCATACATATTATTATATCAAAAACTTTTAGAAAAATAAAGTCAAAATGTATCTAAATAATTGTTTTATTACTAAGCCTTACATTATTTATGTCTAAATGTTTGATGTAATATGAAGTTCTAAAAGTTTGTAATAGATGGCGCTGATTGTTTATTAAAGCCCGGATGCAAAGTTATGAAATCATTTAAAAGTATGTATATGTAAATTTTGAAATTGATGTGGTTAAACAAGTAGTATAAGGTGAAATATAATGAAATCAAAATATCAAAATCAAATTCAATCCTGTGAAGTAATTCAATAGATAGTGAGTAGACATATATTACAGTGGTGTTATTGTGGATTCCTCTCTCGTAGTGAAAATTGTTCAATTTATGTGCTACTAATAAATCTTTCAGACATTTTTCCTCATATTACTCTCGACCTTTTTTTGGTATTATTTTACCTCGTAGTACAAACAAAGTCCAAGTTGTATAAACAGAATATAACTTGCAGGTCGAGATGAAAGAAATTTCATATATATTTTTCCATATTCATAACCTTTCCGACTAGTATTTTGAAATTGAAATTTATGTTCCGAATAAAGTCATAAGGCAGTTCTTGTATTATTTACAAAGTGGATATTGAAATGTGCCTGCAAGACTGGAAAATATTACTTTATAATTTATTTTTCTTAAGAATCTGATGTTAGTTTTAAAGAATGTAAGAATGAAATGAAAATATTGCATAGAATTGAGTTTATTAAATATTTTTATGTCTTCTTTTTATAAGTGATATTATAAAAAAGACAGAAACACTTTGAATGTTCTTGTATTTTTCTTTTTATAAAGAAAAATACAAAAGACAGAAACACTTTGAATGTTGGTATAAAGAGTATACTACAAAAAAAAGTATACCTCGACATACACTTTGTGACAACTGAATGGATTTTAAAAACTTTTTACTCAACCTCTTAGCAGCTTCCAAAGTATTTTGTAGAGTTTTCCTTAATGAGGTAACTACAGTTATTATTTACAACAATATTACAAACAGACCTACAGTTAAATGAATGGAACTGATATATTGTTTAATTTGTATGTGACTGTTTGTTTTCCTGAATAAATTTTAAATAAAATACAACCTTTAGCCAGTCGAACTCGTGCACGAAGAGATTTGCACAAACGTCAAAAAATTAAAAAATTGTGTATGAGAGCCCCTTACAAAAAAGGCTTTTTAGTTTTTATAGCGGTAGATAAACTCAACATCTGTGATTTCAAACGCCTAACTAATCGTACCACGGGTCATGAGGTATAACCTAGTGACAGACAGACAGCGGAATCTTAGAAGGAAGGTATGACTTAAAAACGATCCGAAAAATTTGATGGTTTCGAAGAAGTTAGACGCAGATGGCGGATTTTTTAAACTAAGTATTTGTATACAAGTACAGCACCAGAGCGACTGCTTCTCGAGCTCTCCGAAACACGGAAGTCGCCGTGAGAAATGAATGGTCGGCGGTCACCCATCCTAGAATTGCCCACGCTGAGCGTTGCTTAACTTGCGATGTAGATTGATATACTAATGAGCCTCTGCACTAAGGCGACTTCGTCTATATTTTGGACTTACTTAAGGTTAGATTAAATGTTAGTATCAAATTAAATTTTATCATCTAACTTTAGCTTTTTATAACAGCTTGTGTTATTGAAACTACACAACGAAATTAGTGGATATTCTAGTATACAAACAGACCCAATCTCGTCTAAAAAAGTTAGTTTCCTGAACTGCCCTGGACTTGGTCTCGAACCCAGGAGCTCTCACGATGAGAACACCGAACCACAGCGCAACAGAAGCCATCGTGTATTATACTATAAGTAGTCTAAAATATTCCTCAACTAGCATTTAATTATCTCAAAAGCATCTGTTTCATAATAAATTATGAGAAATAAACTTTGAAATTTGGGTGACCACGTTTTCATATAACTTTCAATTAATCATGTCACAGCTGAGGCATTGACACAATCTAGGCTTAGCAAAAATCATCTTAATTTATTCCATGAAACAAAAATAAGTAATTAAGAAATTATAAAGGATTAAATAAATTTTATACTGAGATTTTAGTAAAATATCAATATATAACCATAAATTTCCAAAATCATGGAAATTATAATTTAATGTAATATTAAAATTAAATGTTATCTCAGAGTCTACAAGTAAGACAAGTTTCATCCATATTTTATATCTATTAGGTAGTTGTATGAAACAGTGTACATCCATTCCATCACAAAAGGTTTTTGTAGTTGTTGGTCCTTCAGTTTATTTTAATTATAATTATATAGTTTATTAAAGTTAAATATAATTTTAATTATTACAATAATATATGCTTTTTTGTTAATGAACCGCTTAATACTTGAATGTAGGCCTATAAAATAAGATGCAGGTAACTATTTCTTGATGTTAAAACAACAGAACATGTGGATTATCTTACGTGTTTACTTAGATGAACGAGAAACGCGACTAGGCGACGCTATAGATTTTTTTCCAAATATAGACTTTAGAGTTCGTTCGATACACAAAGACAAGGATTTTAATCGTAATATTTCCCGGGCAAAAGAATACGAGCAGTAGCAGACGGTAGTAAAATATACTTTTATCTTTTTAAAAATATTATCTCTAAGCTTTCACTCTTAAAAGTTAGAATAATTGATAAAATTAATTTATTTTCTCAATTTGTAAATAATCACTGAAATAATTTAGAATTAATAAGTTATACCTAATATAATAGATATAATCTTATTTTTACGAGCTAAAATTTGCCATTTATGTATTAATATCATTTCATTACTATTATTATTCTTGTTTTACATATAATTGTAGAATTTGTAAATATAACCTTGTATTTGAAAATAATGTACGGAAGAGCGGGACCCTCTAACACAGTCATTTTGAGCTAAACAGAGGGCCCCAGATGGTAAACCTGTAAAACTTGTTTTAATGAAAATAAAAGTTGAAAAAAGTTAAAATTTATAGTGTATCACAATTTCTTATATAAAGCCGGTTACTTTCAGTATATATCAGACAGTTATCCACTATGCTTATATCTGCACTAAAAGTAAGATGTAAAAATGATTTTTGTTTGGGCTTATATGGCAACAAAACATTATGAAAAAAAAAAACATTTACATTGTCTAGAAAACTCAACAGACGACAAAAATGAAATTAAGTACTTAATTATTCTAGTAAACTACGTAACATCATACTTCACCGTCGAGACATGCTTTATTTTCTTCCTAAATATTGTAAACTATCATGTCAAACACAAAAACAATGTTTTCAAATAATAAGTTTCAGGCCTTGCTTTATTTGAAAACCCATTGCGTTACACAGAACGAAACAAAAGCTATTCAACGGCCTGCGGAATCACTACGTGCGCGAAATTCGAAATACACAAAGAGATATTGTCCTTTTCACGATTCATTAAATGAAACAACATCAGATATAGACGGATTTTTTCGCATTTCTCTCGAAATAACAACTGATTGACTCGTGACCGGTATTTGTAAAGACGTAGCTTAAATATACATAAATAAATAAAAAAAAACAAAATCATAAATAATAAAACACTTTCTTAAAGATTTATTTTTTTATTAAAAACTTAGCCCGTGTTTGACTTCAATGTTACCTCACCTGGTGGTAAGTGAAGATGAGGTTGAAGATGACAGCACACGGGCCAAAGAAAGAACTGGCTCTTCATATAATATTTTAACTCGACGTTACAATGTTTTTACAAGTTCTATAGACAGTAACTCGCGAGCGTTGAAAAATTTTTTTTATTTAGGATTCTTGAAAGTTTAAGACAGATATATTGAATAATAACATCCTATTAAAACAATCTTCTATTTCACAAATCTTCTTTATAGGATGACTGGTGGGTCACTTTTGAAATTCGAGGACGTTATAGTTTGATATCATACATGAAGAGAAAAAAAATAATAAATGTTACCATGCGTTGGTGGCGATCCGCGTGCTAGGTCACGTGCCAGGCGTAAGTAAAGTAAATAGTAACAAAATTTTATTTATTTTTAGAGGATTCTAGTGAAAAATTAAGACCTACCTACTTTTATTAAAAAAATATGACGAGAATCGAGTACAGAGTGCTCTCCTTCAGTATCTAAAATTGGTCACCAGTCACCCTGTACATATCGAGCCCGGTAGCCGGCTGCGCTCGTCATGACATCTAGGTATTTGCGGAGTCGGTCAGATCGATAACGGGTCAACGTTCGCGCTATGCCTGGGATGTCGAGTAATAATGCCAAGGGCATGGAGTTAAGATGCATTTAACTAGGTTGCGTTTTACTTCTTCAAAATTATGCTAAAGAAGCTGTTATTTACATACATACATACATAACGTCACGCCTGTATCCCTTATGGGGTAGGCAGAACATCAGAGGTTATATGACCATCTGATGTCACGTTTGACAAATTTGGAGGCATTATAATGATGGAGAGAGACTATTGCAGTGATAGGGGGTCAGCCTATCGCCCAAAAAAATGTCAATAAAACCTCCGTCCCTCAACCGACTTTTACAGTATGCCCGGGAAGAGAAGCAGCTGGCACATTCTATGTTTTTCTTTCGCTCCCAGTTGTTGTTGTTATTTATTTATTTATAATGACCTTTTTGAATTGACGACTAAACAGAGGAAAAAAGGGAGTTTCTGTATCAGATACTAGGATCTAGTAACTAGACCGAATATTGTTAGATAATTGCTCTTAATTTAATATAATAAGTAAAATATCAATTTTGCCGAGTTAAGTATGATAGATGCAAAGCAGTTTTCGTTATTAACGGTTAATTTACCACATTATATGCTTGTTACGGATAAATACCACCGCGAGATGTCGCTAACGGATTGAAAAGTATATAGCAAGTTTCGCAATGATGCCAGCTTCGACTGGAAAAAAAAAGTCGGTTGAAATTCCATATCTCAAAAACTGCAAAACTGATTTTGATGAAACTTATACTATACCCTAATTGAACAATACCTAGTACAACAAAAAAAAGAATTACTTGGACTTATAGTTCCGGAGATATAAATAAATAATAATAAATAAATAATAATAAATAAATAAAAATAAAAAATCTGGAAATATTACATACATACGGGTGGAATTGATAACCTCCTTTTTTGAAGTCGTTTAACAGGAAAATAAAGAAAAACTTTGTCCTTTTTCGTTGTCACTGTCAGATATTTAACCGTTAATAACTGCATTTTATCGGTAGCTAACGGGTTTTTTACAACTATAATATGAACAAATGATACGTAATAAGTTGACATGTAGTGACTATATCGATACAAAAATAAAATCGCGTCGTTTAACAAAAGCGCCTTTTGCGTCTTTCTTTGTTAAAAAGATAGATCCAACACAACCGAATGAATTTTCATGGATTCTTTTTAATTATCAATTAAGTTTTGGCTATCGCAACTGGTGATTTGTATGAAGATGTCATGAAAAATTATGTCTACTAAGTGCTTTTATTCTTCATTTTTATAAATAAATAAATAATTCTGACACTCACACAGCATTATTTAGCCCAAATTAAGTTTCTTAAAGAACTTGTGTTATGGATACTAGATAATTGATATAAGTACTTAAGAAATAGATAAACATACGTATTGAATAAATACATATTTTTTATTGGAATAAACTTAAATAATCATATAAACATCCATGACTTGACGGCCGCCGGGATTCGAACCGAGGACCTCTGGTATAGAAGGCAATGTATGATACCACTACACCAGCCGGTCGTCATTTTAATACCTTCTTAGTGGCAATTAGAGGTGCGCTATTGCTGGCAATATTGCCCAGTGGGAACATAGGGGGCAAAATTGCCAGCAATATGCCTGAAGTGGAAATAATGTTGCTTAATTAAAAGTCAAATTAAGTACGGAACCTGCTGACATAAAAAATTGTATTCAAAGGCAATAAGCTATATTGTTTACAATAAAGTGTTATTTTGGGGAAAATTTCCAATGTTGCCAGCAATGTTGGCAATATTGCCGGGAAAATACTGGGAATATTGCCAAACTTGCCAAGCGTACGGCAATGTTCCCCACATGAATGAGAATATAAGGGTATTGAACGAAGGGTCATTCGAAACATTTCTATTAATTTTGTTTGTCTTTCATTTCAAATCACATACTGAAAAACTTATACTATATATGTTTCACAAATTAAACTTAAACGATTATTTGACCGCAGTAAAAATAAAATATATTGATATTTATTTAATAGGAACCAGGGCAATATTGAGATTTTGCCCGCAGTTGAAAAATTGGGAATATTCCTGCCAGTGGGAATAGGTATTATGGCAATGCTCAGGATATAAAGGCTTAAGTGCTGCAGTTTAAAATATAATGATTATGTCTCTTCTTGTTAAATAACACGCTGAATGTTATTCATCAAGCTATTTGCAATATTGCAAATATTTGGGCGCATGAAATTGTTTATTCGCAAGTCTGGGTATTTTATGTACTGACATTTTTGCGTCACTTTCAATTTGTTTGACTTTTTTGAGTGTGTTGTGAACAATCGCTCTGAAAATTGTTAACTGATTTGAATATTCCTTTATCAAAGGATACCTCTCCCACGCTGGCAATTGTCTTTCCCTTCGATATATTGGACAGGTCGTTTGTAACTCAGGAAAAAAATTAAAGCTATTTTTCTACATCTGAATATTTGAATTTTGGCGATCACTATATCTCATGGATTTAAAAATAAATTCAATATTTTTTATGCTAAATATCTACAAAATAGTTAATAAACTTGGGCCTAGGCTGTCTATTTTTTTAAATACTATTTTTATTTTTATTTATAGGGTTTAAAAAAGCGTTGAAAGTAAAAATTAATTTGGATAAATTTTGACAAAATTATAGTAATTAAAAGGATTTTCATAAATTTGTGACAAAATTATACGCACTAAATCTTTTTTTTGAATACTGCTATACTTTTATGTACTAAAAAATATTGCCAAATCAGCAGTGCTAGCACGGATCTTTTGTCGATCGTAAGTTTACGAATGCTCGTATAGTATGGAGTCGGTTGCAAGTTTTTAGTAACAATGTAATTTTTTATTTTACAGTTATTTAAGAGTAGAACCTGTTAACAAACATTCAAAATTAACAAGGAACACATTTATTTAAGCTGACCGTGCGGCAATGGATAGATTTCAATTATTGCTTGCAAAACCGTCTCCATACTATACGAGCATTCGTAAACTTACGATCGACAAAAGATCCGTGCTAGCACTGCAGTGGTTGGTAAAACGTGGCAGGCGTGAACCCTCTTAATAAAATTTTCACAAAGATACCGCGATAAGGATATCGCGCAGGTGTTATTCGCACTACCATAATGTCAAACTACTGTCGCATTATACTGTATTGCACGATTTTGTAGAATCGGTATCATCTACGCAGCCAACTTATTGTGTCGTCTGTATTTTTGTTGCTAAAGAAATAACACGTTTCATTTTAGTATGGACATCTGGCCAGCACCTGTGCCAAAGAAAATAGTTGTGAAATTAATTAAATTGTTAGTTACTTTAACAACTCGTGTACATTAAGAAAAACTACTTAAATCATGTCTAGTCAATTATTTCGGCTTGAACAGTTTTTCTAGCAATGTCTCTCCATTTTTTTCGATTTGCTGCATTATGAGAGCATTCCATCATGGTAGTCTGATGGACGATTTGATAAGGTCTGTCCATCGAGTGGGTGACCGGCCTCTAGATCTTTTTCCCTCTACATGACCCTGCACCACCAGTATTTCGGTAGAGTGCTCTTTCCTAGATATGTGGCCAAAGAATTTTAATATTCGTAAATGAACAGTCGACGAAAGACGTTCCTTGATCATGAGTTCCTTAAGGATAGAGTTGTTCGTACGGAAATCAGTCCAAGGGATCCTCAGCATACGCCTCCAACACCACATCTCCAACGCGTCGATTTTTCGGCGGTCTTGCAAGCGCAGAGACCACGTTTCAGCTCCGTAGAGAAAGATTGATAGATATTAGTAGTGATGAAATGTTGTACATTAAGTATATTGACTTTTCAAGATCATCTCATTACCGTTTTCTAACTTTTTGTTTTAAAACTCGTATGCTTCGAAGTAATAATTATATTTTTTAAGTTTTTGTTATTTTTTTATACATTCTAAGAATAAAAGATAAATCGTACGTACATACAGTAAGTACTTCCGGCCATTTTGGATAACTGTGGAGATTTATGGTCCGTCGTTTTGTTTTTTCGTTTGTACACCTAAATTGATTCCACTTTAATGTTTTATTTTTGTTTGATTTGTGAATAATTTCCACGATCCTAAAATTTGACACAGGTTCCGGCCAGGAATGCAACGGAACCTTTATTTTTGCCTCGCGTTAAATAAAAATGTTTATCGAAAATATCAGCAAATCAACTTATGTTTTCAAACTATCTGCATTACTTATAGTTTATTTGTAGTGAAACCAATAACTTGATGTAAGAAAAAATATAAAAAGTAAATTGATGAGGAAATATTTATTATATTTGCAATTGGTACCTAACTAATATCTCTTTTAAAATTATCCTGTATGATACAGAGTTAGGTCATGTATTTGCAGCGTTATCGAAGAAATTTTCAACATTTTTATATAAGACTAGCTGTGACCCGCGACTTCGTCCGCGTGGATACTGTTTATTAGAGTTGGATAAATACTATTATTATATCCTCCTTGAAGTTAAAACTTACCTTATTCTAAATTTCGTCAAAATCGACTACGTAGTTTAGCTGTGAAAGCGTTACTGATAGATAAACAGACAGAATTACTTCAAAAACTGTTACAACAAAGCAGTGATCCGCAGTTTCACCTAGGTTTTGTGAAAAAGTATAGGTAGGTAGGTATATTACATAGATGATGCCCGCGACTTCGTCTGTATTGAATTAGTATTTCGAGTAGGTTATTTTCTTCTCCAAGGTCCTAACTATCTTTAATAACAAAAATAAAAATGAAGAATCTTCGCCCATATAATATGTATAACTCCTTACCACAAACATAGGTAGGTAACTATCTATTAGGTACATTACAAAGGCACATAGCGTTGTAAACAAATTGGGTGCCAAAGTGCCTTAAATTTTAATATTGTCTTAAGTTTTCGCGATAACTATTTTTAATTAAGATAAATTTAAAATGTAAATATACGCGATAAATCCGGTTAAAAAGTGTTTTATTTAATGCCTTCAATTTTACTTAATTCATGCAATATCTTCATTAATTATACTTATTGTTATTCTAGGTAAAGCTAAGTAGTTTTTCCATCCATCCAGCCATTATCAGTGTACATACAATACTACCTATAGTTATGTATGGCTGCTTTTCACTGCCAAACGGCTAAGCCAATATTAATGTAATTTGGTATAGTAGTTAACACATACGTTACTTTTTATTCCGAAGAAATCTACGGTTTCTGACTTCCAAGAGGCAGAAACGATCATGAAATAAACAAAACCTTGATTTCCATTTTATCTCTGTATGTACAGAAGGCAGTACATCAAGCGTTACAAATCTGTCAAAATTTTTTACTTGTATTTGAACTCTCTGCCCTCGATAATAAGTTAAAATTGGTTGGGGAAATTTGACAGGTAATGTAACGCTTGTTCCTTCTGTACCTACCTATATTAAATCGCGCAAAAGCTTGCGGTCGAACTACTTTGCAACAGCCTTTTTATACCCTACCGCCGCGAGCCGCGTCGAGCGCGGCAACCGTTACGCAAAAATAATCCCTATATCATTCAGTATTCACGCGCGATGGGTTATTAGCGTATTTCATGTATAAGTTTGGTGTTTCAATACCGATTTCTATGATTCTTTTTTTATTGAATAGGTGATAATGTTATTTTTTTTTTAATTAGGGTTGAGTGAGAGTATTATAAACGTAAGAGTAAACAAATATAATCAGAAAGCTCCGAACTGCTCAGCTATCGGGATTTACACGTGTTATTGTGAGTCAACCATAAAATATATTGTGGGATATTTTTTATATAATTTTATGAAGAATATTTCTGTCATACATGATTTCTATGTAGCTTTAACCATTAAGGCTGCGCACGCGACGGAAGCTTAAAAAATGAAGTAACTTCTCCCGTTTTTCCAACATTTCCCTTCACTGCTCTGCTCTTATTGATTGTAGCGTGATAATAAGTATACTTTAACCTGCCCAGGAGTATGAAGAATAATTATACCAAGTTTCGTTAAAATCCGTCGAGTAGTTTTTGTTTCTATAAGGAACATACAGACAGACAGACAGACAAAAATTTTACTGATTACATTTTTGGCATCAGTATCGATCACTAATCACCCCCTGATAGTTATTTTGAAAAAATATTTCATGTACAGAATTGACCTCTCTACAGATTTATTATAAGTAATAGATAATAGATAATAGATAGAAGATATAGAAGATAGATAGATTGACACCCCTACTGTCATATTTTCATTTGCCTACGCTATGCATTAGGCGGAAAATGCAATAAGCGCGCTCTACATCTTATTATTACTACTCTAATTATTACTCTAAGATCCCAGCAAACCCTTTTAATTATTATTTTTGTATAAATACTAAAATAGAAATGATTAACAAATTTTACATGCATACTTCAGCCTGTATTCCTTATGGGGTAGGCAGAACACCAGAGGCTATAAAACGATCTGAGGTCAAATGACCATCGACATCTGAGCCATCAGGCATTATAATGAAGGAGAGAGACTATGGCAGTGATGGGAGGTCAGCCTATCGCCCATCAAAAAACCTCCTACAAAACCTCTGTCCCTTAACTGACTTTTACAGTATGCCCATATATTGCTTATTATTGAAGTTTCCTTTATTAAATCGTATGTTTACACGTTCCTAACCTAAAATCACATCTGCGAACCGGCAAGCTGTCTCCAATTTGACCTTGATGGCTCGCCTTGGCAGTTTTGGCAAGCATTGGTTTCCAAAACAGCAGTCGAATGTTAAGGTTAGTTAGGGGAAACTGGTGGAAAATAGGTCAAGTTAGTGTCATGCTGAATATCTGTTTTTCTTACGACTTTTAGATACAAGGTTGACACGTTGTTTTTCAGAAGTGATTATGTAATGGTCATAGAGACACAGGAACATTGTTAGTTGAGTCTTGCTTTCTGAGTTTATAGGTACTTAATGCAGAGTAAATTTTTGACTGCTATATTCTTAATAGTAAAATATGTTAATAGTAAAATGTTCTATAGTCTATACAAAAACATGTCATCAATATTTAAATTTTCGTTAAGTAAAGACTTACATGTCTGTGGAAAAGACTTATAACAATACATCCTTAACAACGTCACCTTTTTCTTTTTTAATAAAAGTGCCTCAAACTCAAGTCGTCGTGGTTTTGATCACCTCACAGTTGCATGTATTTTCGCGAATGAAAAATTGCTTTTCATAAGACTTTGTGAAAATAAATAATAATAATAATAAATATTTCTGACACTCACACAACATTATCTAGCCCAAATTAGAACTTGTGTTATGGAGACTAGATAACTTAATATATAAACATATCTATTGAAAAAATACATATTTTTTATTAGATGAACTAAAATAAACATATGTTCATCATAAAAATATCCGTCGCCGCCGGGATTCGAACCCAGGACCTCTGGCATAAAAGGCATTGAACGTTACCCCTACACCAGCCGGTCGTCAAAAATGTAAAATGTACATATTATGATTTTTATATATACTAACAAAAAACTCTATGTACGTACCTTAAGGTTTGAAGGCACTCCGTGATGGGGTCTAAAATTTGATATACTTATTAATTATAAGAAATATTTCATCACTTTTAGTATTTGTAATATTTCAACTCGATATCTGAAGTAGGTACCTACTATGTTTGTCTACTTTCCATAAAGCTTATATCCTATTTTTTAAAGGTTGAAGAAAATAGAAAACAAAACAACAACAAAAAATATCAATGTCCATAAAATTCCAAGATGCTATAAAGTTATCTGATGCTGTTTGACCTCAATACTTCAATGTTAGCGAAAATGTTGCCAAATCCGAGAACCACGAGGAAACCAAATAGTCAACATTGACCTAAGCTCGGCTACACTCAAGCCGACCTCAGTTTGGCAACTTTCGCCATTTTCACGAGTTCTTTAATAAAAAAACTTTTCTGGGTACACTTTGAGTGTATTAAACAGCTGAGTTTAAAGCTTTAACATTTGACTGATTTGGGAACGGTTTTAATTTATTAGAAGTAAAGTTTCTCAGACAGGATTTGGAGAACGTTTAATTGATTTTTCGCTTAAGACACTGCCTAATAACTCAGTTCTATTGTAATAGAGTTTTACTGAGCTTTTGTTCTATCTGATTATTAAAGCTTTTTTACAAAGTTTAATACTTCTTATATAAAATCGCTTCAATGCAATAATAAAACTTAGATTAATTACAAAAACGAATGGTTGGTTTTTTGATTGGGTTACTATAGTTTCAAGAAATTGCTGAAACAAATGCGCAAATAATGAGCTTGTGTTAGAAAGCCTGGGTCAAACAAAACCCAGCCTATTCCACTCGCGTTCTTGCAAGTAAATAAGTAATATTTATAGAAGTATTTTAGATTCTTATTACGCCTTATAAAATAACATATAAGATTCATATCACTGAGATAAGACCGATGAGTAACACTTAAGTGCTTATAAAACTTATAAAACTAACAGCCGTGTAAGGTTTTACCTGTGTAACTTTAATTAAATATTTAGTAACTTTAATTATACACTGGTGATCACAAAAATCGGCCCACCTACTTTTTATACGTAAACTCATGTTTTTTATATTTTAAATAAACGAAATTTTATTAAAATCTTTCTGTTTATTAAACAACGTCATTATTTATACAAATTAGTCAAAAATTATCAATCTTAGTGGTAATTCTATTACATTTTGCAAAAAAAACAGGTTGTAGGGGCGAGTTCTCGGGTACTTACCTTTGCGTTGTAACGTGTCCTAAATATGTTCTATGGGGTTTAAGTCCAAACTTCATGCTGGCCACAGCACAACTTGAATGCTGATCTCTTCTAAGTACTGTGTAACAATGCGTGCTATGTGTGGTCGCACATTATTATGCATTAACACAAAGTTTTCTTCGGTGTAACCTGCATACGGCATGAAATGATCTTGTAAGACCTCCGTTATGTAACTTGGAGCAGTTAAAGAACTCCTTTTGGTAAAAACCAGCTCTGTGCTTGCTGTCAAAGATACCTCACCCCAAAACATTAGAGCCTCCACCGTAACTAACCGTTTCTGGTATACAGCACTGGGTGTAACGCTACCCTAGCCTTCTCGTGACATTACGGCGCCCATCAGAGTCATGTAAAGTCATTCAACTCTCATCGCAGAATAGAACTGATGACCATTTGTTTATAGTCCATTCGATATGTTCCCTCGCAAATTGATATCTTGCTTGGCGATGAGCTACAGTCAGTTGCGGTCCTGTTGCTGGCTTGTGAGGTCTTAAGTTCTGTACACAAAATCTTCGTCTCACCGTACTGTCACGTATAGCCCCATCCCGCACTTCACGCAGCCGTTACTGGACATTTACTCCAGAAAGGTAAATCTCTAGTGACGATTTCGATTTCTTACAGCTGATGTCACAAAAAAGCGGTCATCTCTTCGAGTGGTGACCCTTTGTCATCCAGATCTTATTCTTCTGTGATGCTGCCTAGTTTCTTAAAATCTCTGGTAGACTCTCCGAACCGCAGATTGGCTGAGACGTAATTGTCGAGCGACATAACTCAGGCTAATTCAATTTCAGTAGTATCCGTAATTTCAGACTACTGTAATTACACTGTATTTACAGTGATAATCAATAAAGTAAGTCTTGTTTACAATCACCTTACCCACCAGTCACCCTGTATATGCGTAAGCAAAAAGGAAAACTAATTATACAACATTTCCAAAAGAGTCTACGTTTCAGGATATGATAAGTGACTCTACAGTTCCAATCAGCCTAATGTGAGAAGACAAAGAAGGTTGTCACCTCATAAATATACATCTAATGCCATTTACATGGCAATTCACTCACGTCTCTCCAACGAAATTATATACTTATACTGGGCCCGATTCGATATTGAATTCTCTAATTTAGGTGTTTCTTAATGCTGTGACAGAAAGAGAAAAAAAATAGTTTTTGTAATATTGTCTTAAGTTTTCGCGATTCATACTATCAAATAAAACACTTTTTTTACCGGATTTATCGCTTTTACCTTGCTTTATCAGTCTATGTCCGTATTGGGTAAGAATAACCTCGCCACTCCCCTGGACTAAAGCTTTAAAAGAGCGAATTAAGCCTCATTTTTTTATGTTTTTATTAAGGACTAAGCCCGCTTTTGACCTCAATCTCACCTGTAAGTGAAGATGAGGTCGAAAATGAAAGCACGAGGGTCTAGGAAAGAACTGGCTCTTCATAAAATATCGCCACCAGAGCGGTATTTTTTTAAGAAGGATGGTCGCTAGCCAGTCGGACCCTGGCGGGATCATACTGCTAAGTGGGTGTCGCTCGGATGTGTCGTCTTTTACGACACGCTTATACAGGGACGGTAGGGCTATTCTTAGCCTTATCTACACGGACAAAAGACCGACATTCGATCCTTTAACAATCCACCTGGCTATCGAACTGCGTATAAAATCTGCCGTTAATCATCAATATATATAAAACTGTTCCGTTACTGACTGAGTGACTGAGGTACTGAGTGACTGAGTGACTGACAGACAACGTACAGCCGTAACTACTGGGCGTAGAGAGCTGAAATTTGGAATATACATTTTTTAAGGGATGTAGGGGTGCACTAAGGAAGGAATTCCCGAAATTCCCACGGGAACGGGAAATATAGGACTTTTTAGTTTGTATGAAAAATCTTATTCCTTGAGTGCACCGATGTGAAACTTGGTGTGAAGGTTTTTCAATGTGTGTCTGGTTGTGTTATGAACGGAATTCCCGAAATTCCCACGGGAACGGGAAATATATGATCTTTTAGTTTGTATGAAAAAATCCCATCCCTTGAGTGCACGGATGTGATACTTGATATAAAGGTTCCTCAATAATTGTCTGTTTGTATTATGGAAGGAATTCCCGAAATTCCCACGGGAAGGGGTTACACTTTTTAGTTTGTATGAAAAATCTTATTGTTTGAGTGTACGGATGTGATACATGAAGGTTCTTCAAAGAGTGACTGGTTGTGCTACGAAAAAAATTCCCAAAATTCCCACGGGCATGGGAAATATATGATTTTTAGTTTGTATGAAAAAAACTTATTCCTTGAGTGCATGGGTGTGATACTTGGCATAAAGGTTCTTTCAGTGGGTGTCTGGTAGTATAGTTTCTGAAATTTCCACGAGAAGGGTAGTTAAGCGCATACGAAGTTGCGGGATAAAGCTAGTAATAATATAATATAATAATCATTTATTTCAGGTAATACAAACAAAAACACAATGATAATTGATTACAGAGGCCCATAGTAAAATAAATACCTTAAAAACTAACATATATATAAATAAACAAGTATCAGCATTCGCACAATTGCTCTGCTCTCGCATATTATGTTCTAAGAAGACTCAATGACGACCACTGTGGCGATGGAATAAACCTGTCTGCCTCAGACGTCAGTGATTGCGGGCTTCCCGCATGGAACAAGAAAAAAAAATCTTCTGTGTTTGGGTGTTTATCTATATATGTCTAGGTTCCCCTCTAGTTCGCTACATGGTATCTCATAACACAAGCTATGCTTACTTTGAGGCCATGTAGATGGTGTGATTGGCCGGGGATTTTATCTATTTTATTATTTTATATTCTGAACCTATTAAATAAGATGTGTATTTGAGTAATAATAATATATTTATTCACACAGAGAAATTTAAATAAACTTATGCAAAAAATATAATCAAAATCGCTTTTGTGTCAAAAGGATACTACATACCAGCTTAGTGTTGCTGTTAACTTCGACTGTTGTGTTAACTTAACTGCTGCTTTTTTCGAAGTACCCTTTTGCTACAAGCCCTTATCAAAATGATCACAATATTGAATAAAAATGAATTTAAACCGAATGAATTCTGTTTTCCAATTAAAAATTGGGACAATTTCATAAAAAAAAAAAACAAAAAAGAAGTAAACTTAAAAAACTCGAGCTCTGAAGTCCAAAAATTTTAAATAATGTGTCTTAAGAGCTCTCATTTTGTGCATTTTGCCATACAAACACAGGAGCCTCATGGCGTCAGTATCGTCAGTATTTGCAGTTAAACTTCACAAAAAAGGTATATATAAAATAATATAATTTGATCTTGTCGATGATTAAGTTTATTGCTAGTAGACATAATGGTTAAAGAAAACGTTATAAGATTATGATCACTGAAAAAAATCATATTTCAACCCCAATTTTAACGCAACTTTTCGCGTAAATATTTCGTTTTTGTACAAGAACACATTAAAATTATATGATCCATGGACCTAGTTTATTTATCACTTACTTTAAATAAGTATTTTTATGGGATATAAATAAGGTAATTTTGTCATACGAACACAAATCCCAAAAGCATTTTTAGTATCGATATCTGTAAGAATGTGTCGTGCGTCTCACCAAACATGTCTCCTTATTAGTCTGTGCTGCGTGTGAAGCTGAGTGAAATAGCAAGATGTTTTTGTCAAACCCAATGACAAGTTTGGTTTAGCGAGTGGAGGGCTCTTAAAATACACCTCCTTATATTTTTTAACAAACCCTGTCTAAGAAAGACTTTGTTCAGATAAAAGATTCAAATATAATATACCTTGTATAACAGCCTTCTAAATCTAAATTATTGAATAATTTGCTACACAACTTACTTAATCTTTCCAAGTTAATCTTTAGACTGATTGAAAAAAAAAACTATAAATCTTTGTTTACTAACTTTATTATTACAGTTTAACGTAATAAATAAATCAAAAATATTAAATACGCTATTGAAATACAAAATAAAAAGTAGCTTAAAGCAACTGCTCAAAACACGACCTACTACATAAACGACCTTTTCCACCAATAGTTCTTGGCATTACAAAGATACCTTGTGTGACCTTGATACAGGAGCAGACCAGTCGGCGCCAGTATTCTAGCGCCAAATAAGAGTGGCCTACTTACCAAGTTCAATATCGTGATGAAGGAGACATTTCTGTAATAAATTTTGATAAAGGAAATGGAATTACAGATGAAATAAAGATAACAGATTTTTGATTAAACAGTTTCACATTGGGTCTTTTCTATGCCTATGGAATTGTGATTTGTCAATAATAATGAACCGATAAAATAAAAATACTTAAGCTTCATAAGGTTGTTAATCTTTTTAATTAGGTGACTGTTTCAAGTGATCTTTTTTGATAATAACTTTTGGCCCTTCATTTAATCAGGTTTCATACGAAAATATGGTTGATTTGACGATCTAGAGCCCTGACAGTATTTCTTTTTAACCTTTATACCGTCTACCTTCTCATACAATCTTATTCATATATTCGTATATAGATATCTCTGAAACATTTGTCAAATAATTGTCTGCAGTATTAGACGTCTTGGGTTTGAGAGTGCAACCCGCCGAAGCTCGCTGATATACCACATGGGCGTGGCGATACCATGGGCTCCAGGATGAGGTACACCATGAAGACGGTAAGGGTCCGACAAAAAAGGCCGATATATACTGTTCATCATCATCATCACAACTCTTTGTAAGGAGCCCACTGCAGGGCATGAGTCTCTCCCCTGGGTGAAGAGGAGGTATAGGCCATAATCCACCAAGCTGGCCCAGTGCTGGGTGGTGGATGCCAGCATTTTCAGGGCGCCAAGATGGCTTCTGACAAACCCTAACGACTACTGTACACAATTATACAGCACCCGGGACCGACTGCTTAACGTGCCCTCCAAAGCACGGAAGTCTTCGTGAGGAATGAATGGTCGGCGGTCACCCATCCAAGTACCGACCCCGCCGAACGTTGCTTAACCTGTGATATCGTATGATACACACAGTAACCACGGCGCCACGACGACTTCATATACTGTTGCGGCTCTGGCATTATTTATTTAACCCCACACGTGTTCAATGACGTATCACGGCAAGAAAAAAAACCGCCGTTAAGTGTCCATTGCCGTGGCACGGCAAGGTGTCAGTTATGCTACAAAACTGTGTTTAACTTACAAAATACAGAGACTATCTCTCTTCGATGCATCAGAAATCGCCCAGGAAGAAACAGGCTAGCTTTATTGCCTTGACGTTTTAGCTAGCCGCCATACTTAAAAGTTTAGAAAAACGTGTCTGAAGTTCGCGCATTGAAAGGCGTGTAGTGCTGTCTAACTTCTGAGTGTCTATTTAGTGGATTTAACAAAAGATATTCTCAGCGTGAAATTGACTCTTTGCATCTAATTTTTGTGATTTATTTATATAACCAATAAAGTAAAGTAATAAGTTTAATATTTAACAATGGAGAAGTATGTAAAAATAAAGACGATTTTATTAACCTTTTTTATTTGTTTTTATTCAGTTAATTTTTGTAACAAAAATCGTATACAATCAGTTAAATAATCTTATCTAGTTTCCAAAAATTTTGAAATGAAAAAATACAAGGCAAATAAGCAAATGAGAATAACATTTTTTAATCGTGCACCGGTAAACTGTTTCTACAGGTAACACTTATTTTTATAACAAAAAAATGCTACCTATTTTGGTTTTGCAATTCCAAGATTGTGTCAAGGCCTGTACCTAAATAAAACAGATATCAGAGTGGGTGGCGAAGCCATTCGTTAAATTTTATGGACTCGAGTTTCTTTTGCTTGATTAAAAATAAATTGTGGAGGGGCTTTAATATTCATTTGAATAATTTCCCCTTCAAACTTTAACCACAATCACAAGTCTAATGGTATTTGGACTTTTGCTCATTTTTACAATAGTATTAAGAACTTTGGACTTTCTAAGCTTTTTCAAACAAAGCTTCAAAAAGGTTTCATTCTTTCTTTGAAAGTTCGTTCTAGACAAAAAACTTTAGCAATCCCTATAACGTTGACGTTTTTGAAATTTTTAAAGTGATTTGATTTGAAAAACCTTTTCTTTCTTTACATAGTTGTTTATTTTACACTTTTAAAACTTTATAACAGTCTAACCCACAAATTTTAAAGCCAGCACTAAGTGTGAAAATCTTGTAAATTTGCAAGGGTGAATGAAAAGATATTTATGTTCCGTTCGTGCTCAAATAGCTTTAAGGTGTACCTACAAATAGGTGTACATGAAGCAAGAAGCATAGGATACTTAATCTAAAGAACCCACTGCAGATCATGAGTCTTTCTCCTGAGTGGCGAGGATATTCAACACAGAGCTGGTCAGTGCTGGTTGGTGGATATCAAAGTTTTGAGGATGCATAATGATTTCTAACAGCCTCGTTATTTTACAACGGTAGAAGTAATCTTCCATGCTGCACTGGGAGCGAAAGAAAAACATAGAATGTGCCAACTGCTTATCTTCCCGGGCATACTGTAAAAGTCGGTTGAGGGACGGAGGTTTTATTGACATTTTTGTGGGCGATAGACTGACTATCACTGCAATAGTCTCTCTCCATCATTATAATGCCTCTGAATTTGTCAAACGTGACATCAGATGATTTTACAAGCTTTGGTATTCTGCCTACCCCATAAGGGACACAGGCGTGAAGTTATGTATGTAGAAGTAAATAGACTTTGATTTACCACCGAAGCACGTCAAACTCACGTGGCTGAAGTAGCGGCACTCAGTCCGTTTCGTATTCTATAAATTATTCCTATTATTGTGACACAAAATTATTGCATTTTATTTGTTTGTCACCCACCATTTATTACTTTGTTTCGGGCCGCACTTTATTTACCTATTATAGATAGTTCAACTCAGTTGTGTGCGCGGCGCTATGTGTGTGTGCGCGGCGCTATGCGTATGTGTGCGGCGCTAAATGTGTGTTCATTTGTAAATATACAACTTTCATTTGTGTGGCAGTGATGCTGCAGTCGTCGTCACTGTACACACACAAAATCACTGCATACATTCAAAGTTTACCCACACATAGGGCCGCGCGCACAACTGAGTTGAACTACTTATCTTTACAAAAGTAGTGTATCGCACAACGATGTGTCGGACTGTTTTTAGGACCATATTTCATACCGTGCTGAATACTTCCTTACTCGTTTTGAAGTTCTAATCAAATTATGGTGGGGTATTCAAAATAAGGATTTTTTTATGAGGTTCATTACACAATGATTATCATTTTGGTATTACCAAGCTTTTTTTTTTTTTTTTTTTTTTTTTATATTGTAAGGATAGGACGTTTGTCTTCCATGCCACCTGATGGAAAGTGCGCATGAAGACTATGGTGTTACACGTCCATCCACGAGAAACCTATTCACTCGACACTTAAAAGTTCCAGGACTGTAGTGGTCAGGACCTATCAAATAGGCAAATACTATCAGCTACATGGAGAACCTGCGTGCTTGGGGCGTCCAACGAACGTACCGATGACACTACGCATGAATTATCATTTTAGAATTTTCAACCGATTTCTGAAAAAGGAGGAGGTTCTCAATTCGTGTGTATGTTTTTTTTTCATATCTTTGTTAGACGATATTTCGGACAATTATGAATCGATTTTCATAATTCTTGTTTGATATGATAGAGGATACTTCATAGTTAGACCCATATAAAGTTCATCGAAATCGGTTTAGTACTTCATTGAAAACTTCAAAGTTTCGAAAAAATATGTATTGATTCGGAGGTATAATGTCGTAAACAACGTTAATGACATTATACCTCAGCCAAAGTTTTGACGTGAAGTCGGTTACTAATGATCTGCATTCGTTGATTATTGTTATAAGTATTACCGAGCTACGGGAGAATCTGAATGGGGCTTTTGTCCAACAGTTAGCATCTCCCAGCTGATGGTGATGATGATTACATGGAACCGAGCAATCAGATAAGTCATGGCTAGATTATGGATCAAAACTATTCAATAATATAAGGGCAAATACTATCAATTCATAATTTATTCAACAATATTATTTGATAAGAATCATATTATTAAGAATCATAATATCATGCAAATAAATTTTCCTGTTTAATAATAACTATAACTGCGGTACGGGTTACTTAAATTAGAATAATTTTACAGTTATTATTATTGTTATGGACTAAATTCAGAATTTCAACCGAGCTCGGCTAAACTAAATTAATCTCCATTCTTGCTTGAGAAAGATTTATTCCAGTTTTGTCCTATTTAATTCAGTATTTGAAGTACCAATAATTATAAACTTTATAAATAGGTTTGGATACAATTTTTATTTAATACAATAGGAGGTTACCTAATAGTTTACACCACCATAATTCATTATTTATTAGTGAATAACCGTGAATGATTTCATTGATAGGTATGGTCTACATATGTTTGCTTGGAAGTAGGATCCCATCAGGGTCCAACTGGCTAGCAACTAACCTTCATTTAAAATCTGCCGCCAAATATTCTTTTTTTTGACGTGGGGGAAATCTTCGAAAGATACCCGACAGCCTGGGGATGATGTCGGGTAATGTGGGATTTTTGTCCACTAAAACCCCCCTCGATGGCCACCATCCACACTAACAAAGAAGCCCCGGGAACTCCTGAGAAACGCACCGGTGATTCTTTAGTGCCATGTATAGTTGTTACCTCTTCTCCATTCGTCTTCTCCTGTTTACGTTTCATAACGCAGCGCTCTCCCTATGTCCTCTCTCTATGTCTGGTGAAGAAAGTACTGTAATCTAGTTTATATTGGTAAATATTATGAATAGTATCACGTGATGAGTGCATGTGTAAGATGACGCGTGTCATCTGAGCCTACCCTCAGAGCAGTTATTCACTACACCCGATCAAATTCAAGAACATACGGATCTAGAAATTTCGTATGAAATGACGGATAACGGAAGCCGGATCTAGGGCGTAAGCTACGATACAAATAGTTTCACTACGTTGTCGGACCGTATTTTCTCTGATTCATATCGGATACAGTGCGAAACTTCTGTCGCGGTTTTCATACGTCCAGACAGGTGACGAATTGCCGCCGTTTGCACCTACTTAGGGCTATTTCAGGCCTGGTTCAGCCTGTAGCACACAATTATGCAGCAGAGCCACATAAAAAAAAGTTTCGTTTCCTCATATTTTCATAGAAAACAAATAAATATGAAAAAATACAGTGTAGCACATCGGGACTATGTCAATTTTCATTTAAATTTTATACAATCCTCAAAAGTGACAATAGACTTTACAGAAGAGTCTGTGACAGAACTAAAGAATCAAGATTTTTTTGTTTTCATTTCTTGTCAGATCAAATAATTCTCTATTAGAAGGTCTTTCTAATAAAGATAAATAAGAGTTTTGTCTTACTAAGATCAAATAACTGTATCCGAAAATTTACCACGACCACGCAGGCTTATGCACCAATAACAAAATTAGATTAAAAGAGATCCTTAGATCTAAGGATCTGAAATAGAACAGTATTTTTAGTATGGAGAATGTTTCATGAATAAAGAAGGATAAATTGTACAAATACAAAGTGTAACATGATTTAAGTGAAATCGTGCATTAATCCGAACTAGATTTACTTTAAAGCATTAACATATTATAAAATAAAAAAAATATTATATAGCAATATTATGTAGCAATTTATTTTTTCATTATCAATCAGAATATAATATCAATCTGGATCACCTATTTAAAAATCGTTTATTCAATATCTAAACTGAAACATTGCATAATAAACTATTATGCACACGCACAGTGTATATACGTGTATACACGCACAGTGTATATCGGCTCCGTATATAAATATAAATATTCCTATAAAATAATAAAGTGACTCAACGATTTAAGTTAATGTAAATTCGTCATGGATTTACTTTGATTATTACGTACAAGTGTTTGTGATTAGTTTGAGTGAATAACTGCGGAGTAAACAACATTCAAAGTGGACACCATACAAATCGATATCGCGCGATTACGCTATTTGTTTACTAATATAAATAGCTAGTGGCATAATTTCAAGACACTATAAGTTTTTTGCAAAGGAACTTATAATTATTGTATAGTTAATATCTTCAAAGAAAGAAAATATTCCAATATTAATATTTTGACATCAGTTAAAATGGCTTCTAAAAATACATGCGCAGGCTGTCTTAACCTCATAAAAGCCAAAGAATACATTAAATGTAGCAGCTGCAATGGCATATACGACATCATCTGTGCCGGAATTTCGGAAAAGAGATTTTATAGTTTTTATTCTGCTGGGAACTCAAATAAAGATCGCAAAGAAACATGGAACTGCCCGCGGTGTAAAAATAAAATTCCTAAGAAAGATAATACGAACACGCCGGTCCGGGGAGCGGCGCCGCCGCATGCGCCAGATTGCAGCGCAAATGATAGCGACAGTAGCTCTCCAGTATCACATGTCACTCTTAGAAACAGGCCAATTGCGAGCGGTACTTCAGATGATAGTGAATTACTCGCCCTGATACGCAATGAAATCCGTTACACCTTGAGAACGGAACTAGCGCCTATAAACGAAACCCTTCGTGACTTACAAACAAGTGTCCAATACGTTAGCTCACAGTACGACGATCTGTTCAAAGCTACAACCAAAATTATAAAAGAAAATTTAGATTTAAAATCTGAGTGCGACTCACTCTCTTTATCTTATTTAACCGATAAAATTAATTCCATTGAACAGCATATGCGAGAAAGTAATATAGAGATACAAGGCGTAATCCAGCACAAGGCGGAAAATGTAGCTTTAATTGTTAAAAATGTAGCCCAGGCCGTTTCATTTGAACTTGCCGATACGGATATTCAACAATGTACTCGCGTGGCTAGTATGAACAAAGACTCAACTAGACCTAAATCTATTGTGGTGAAGCTAAAGAGTGCACGATGTCGAGACGGCTTCATCTCAGCCGTCTCTGCCTATAATAAAGCACATCCGGACAAAAAGCTGTGTACATCACTGCTGGGTATCGGCGGGGACAGCAAGCCGGTGTACGTCTCTGAGCACCTCTCTCCTGCTAACAAAGCGCTGCATGCTGCAGCGAGGGCCAAAGCCAAGCAGCTGTCTTACAAGTTCGTTTGGGTGCGCGGTGGCCGGATCTTTCTACGCAAAGATGAAAGTTCCCGCTTCATACAAGTAAATAATATACAAATGTTGGACTCATTAAAGTAGGGTAAGAATCTTAGTCTACTTAGTTCTTAATATTTTCATTTTCTACTTAATAATGTTTGGTTATTATTTGTATAAGCAACATAATATAGGTTTAATGCTCATAACTTCTGAATGTTACACAAAAAAGTTTATACAGTCATTTTATTTTCCACATTTTAAAATTATAACTTTTGTTTACGGTTTGTCCATTCCAGTTTTATTTATATTTTCAATTGAAACTGTTATAATAATGTATAAACGACATAAAATAGGTTTAAACTTCTTAACCTCTCAATGTTACACAAATAATTATCTACACTTATTTTATTTATCACAATTTAAAATAATAAGTATTGTTTATGGTTTTTGCAACATAGTATTTCATATTTTATTTATTTACTCAATAAAAACTGTTATAGCATTAGTATATTTACTTAAGTATTTTTATTTTTGCACTATCTACACAAATATTATATTATATGGACTTTTCATTAATTTCAACTATGGCAGATAAAACGAAATACTTAACCGTGGGTCTATATAATGCTGGGTCACTAAACACTGGGCATGACGATTTTAATGTTGCGATGGATCATTTCAGTGCGGATATAGTCGCCATAAATGAAACTTGGCTGAGCGCGGGGCAGGAGGCGTGCGCGCCCGCGCCGCCGGGGTACCGGCTGCGCTGTGCGCCTCGACCGCCGGAGATGCGTGGCGGCCGCGGAGGAGGCCTTGGCTTTTATATTAGGGACAACATTCGCGTTCGATATTTAAATAACCCCGATAAAACGATTGAACAAATGTGGCTAACCAAATGTGGCTAACCTTTACACTTGTGATAGGCACAGCATACAGGCCGCAGTGGATGAATACGGACACCTTTATTGACATCCTCACGGATTCTGTTTCTAAATTCTCGCGTTTTGATTACTTGATACTAATGGGGGATTTTAACATAAACTATAGTGCAGTGGGTGACAGTAAAACCGTAAAACTAAACCAGTTCCTGCGCAGTATGGACTTACGACAGGTAGTTTCCGAACCAACACACTTCACTGCAGATTCCGAGTCTCTCATTGATGTTGTGTGTACCAACTGCCAAGTACGTAATGTCACAGTCACCAACATAACAGGATCCATTGGTCACGCAATGGTGAATGTTACACTTTCCATTAAAAAACCAAGAGTCGTTCCTAAGATAGTGACCTTTAGACCTTTTAAACACATTAATATAAATAATTTTAATAAAGATCTTCAATCTATTAACTGGGAGTGCATTGTCAATGAACCGTGTGTTAATTTGATGGTAAGCAAGTTTAATGAAATGCTTATTCAACTGTTTGATAGGCATGCTCCTGTGAAAACATCGCGCATCAAAAGTGATTACTCCACTCCTTGGATTACCGAAACCGTAAAGCTCATGATTGGGATGCGTAATAGAGCCCTAGTAAGGAAAAGAAAAAACAGAAATTCTGTAGGTTGCAGTCAGTATTATAAAGATTTGAATAAATTGGTTAGTGATAGTATTCATAGAGAAAAGCGCGCCTATTTTGATTATTGTGTGAATTCCAATGTCAACAATGCTTCAACTTTTTGGAAAAAAATGAAAAAAAATATATTAAAAAACCCAGGCAAGAGTGACTGTCTTCCCGTGGGTTTCGATGATGCCAATAGGATAAACGACTACTTTTTGGATATACCTGATTGTGATCGTATGGCTTGCTCATCTGAAATTAATAAATTTTCAAGGGTTACTACTGATTGCTCCTTCACGATGACACCAATTGAAGAAGTCGATACTTTAAAGTATATTATGGGGATTAAGTCTAACGTAATGGGTTTTGATAATATAAGTAGAGATATGATCATTCTTACACTCCCTCGAACATTACCTATAATTACGTTCATACTTAATCGGTCGTTAGCAACTGGAGTCGTCCCTCAGGTATGGAAAGAAGCTATGGTTAGTCCTATACCTAAAACTATGAATCCCTTGGAATTAAAAGATATCAGACCTATCAGTATACTGCCTTTTCTGTCTAAAGTTTTAGAAAGGGCTGTATATATCCAAACTTTAGCCCACATAGAACAAAATAACATCTTGCCCCCACTCCAATCGGGTTTTCGTAAGGGTCGCGGCACGGTTACTGCATTGCTTGATGTCACTGACAATATACTTGCTGAACAGGATCTTGGACGTGGAACCGTTTTGACACTCCTGGACTTTTCCCGCGCTTTTGAGAGTCTTGATATCTCCCTGTTGCTCGCAAAATTGTATTCCTACGGCTTAAGCCCTCTGGCATTACAATGGTTTGAAAGTTACCTTACTGGGCGATGCCAGGCGGTAAAACTTAAGCGTAGTGATGGGTCTTTTTCGGTTTCAAATCTAAAACCTATTAATCGTGGCGTTCCTCAGGGTTCAATCCTCGGGCCTCTCCTGTTCATAATATACAGTGCGGATCTAGGCAAGGAGATAAAAAATTGCAAATTTCATCTCTATGCCGACGATGTTCAAATATACATTTCAGACGTTCCCGATAAAATTTTACCGGCGGTTACTAAGCTCAACGAAGATTTGGACAGAATAGCAGACTGGTCAGTCAGAAACGCGCTTGTTTTGAACCCCGAGAAATCAAAATTTCTTATCCTTGGCTCAAAGACTCAAACTAAAAAAATCTGTCTTCAAACCCCAGTAGTGCGTGTAATGGGACAGAGCCTCTGCCGTACTGATGAATGCAAAAACTTAGGCGTCCTGTTCGATAGCCTATTGCGTTTTGAAAACCACATTGAAGCATTAGTTAGGACTTGCTTTTACAGATTGAAGGTTTTATACAAAATAAGGCACTTGTTATCAAATAAATCTAAAATTCTAGTCTGTGAATCGCTTGTTCTATCTAGGCTTAACTACGCTGATCTTGTCTATGGTCCTAGACTTCTTTACAAAACTAGTCGTCTGGTACAACGCGTACAAAACGCATGTTATAGGTTTTGTTTTGATGTTCCCCCAAGGAGTCATATAACTCCTTTTCTCAATAATTCCTCGATATTAAATATGGAATATCGAAGAAAGTTGCACCTAGCGTCCTTGTTATTTGATGTTGTAAAGTTTAATAGTCCTGATTATTTATTTTCAAAACTTAAATTTTCTGTTAGTACTTACAGTCATGATCTGAGATCTACACGTCCACCTATAAGTACACAACACCATCGAACTGTGGCTTTCACTGGCAGTTTTCGCTACCAAGCTACAAAATGTTGGAATGATATCCCACCACCACTAAGAAATCTTAAATCTAAAGCTAATTTCAAGCAATCATTAAAAAATCTGTACCTCGACCAACAAAAACTTTCCTCCAACTAGCAAAGGCAGCAAAACTGTTACATATTTATTTATTATGTAAAGTAGATGTAGTGTTTAGTATTATCATTAAGTTTTATCTTTATTTTATGTACTTATTAGAATATTTATATTACAGTATGTGTATCTATATATTATAACTCACTATTACATAACATACTATTATAACAAATTAAAAAGCTTTATTTATCTTCAATTAAAATATTAAAAAGACCATTTCATGATGCGTTATTTTTATTTTATATTTTTTTTATTGTGTAACATCTCTATAGTAAGATCTGAATGTAATTTAAATAGGTATAGCTGAAAATCAGCCATTTGCCCTCGGGCGATTTGTAGCTGAGCTATGCCTTTTTGCCTACGGTAGCATAGCATACAGCTTAAAATAAAAATATTTGTATAAATTATGCATTATTTATTCAAGATGTAAAATGTAAGCCAGTACTTATACATGTATGGTTAATGGTCAAAAATGAAATTGTTTAATTATTATGTTGTTGATATTGTTTTAAAATAGTTTTACAATTTATTTTCCTTTCCGATTAATTATTTCAATAGTTCGGTTTTGATTTTTGTTTTTATCTTGGTTTACTCTTTTACTTTTGTTATTTTCAAATTGTGTGTGTTACTGTTTTTTGGCAAATAAATCTTTTATCTATCTATCTATCTATACATTTAGGCATAAAAAATAAATATACCTAGTGATGAGATTACAACAAATGATATTGACCTGTAAAACCAGATACGAACTTCTTGTTTGCCAAATTATTTCTAAATCTGACAAAGGCTATTTCATACAAAGTAACAAACATCTATATGACCTCACAAATTTCAACTGTAACTTAAAGTGACACTTGAACTTGTTTCAGGTCCTTGGTTTTGATATTTTTGGACAGTATTTTAGAAATAATAGCTGATTTTGTTGTAGGTATACAATGTTTTCTTAAAACATTAAGTGATGGCCATATAATATAATGATTAAATTTAACCATAAAGGATAAATGGTTTTGGTGCATTGTTCGAGTGTTCGATGTTTTTTGCGTGAGAGTTTCTGGGTTCGAGTACAAGCCGGATCAGTAAGATTTTTCTAAGCTGGCTTCAGTCTGGTTCAGTAATAAGACACCTCTTAGTTCTATTGCGTGATCTACTTAGCACAAGCGTATATAAAAGCTTGATAGATATTTCATTGAGTTACTTAATCTCATACCTACAATATATCATGAAAATTTAACACACTAGGTATAATAAAAAAATAAAAATAAATAAAATTCCCAGACAATCACACCAACTACATGGCCCCAAAGTAAACAATAGCTTGTGTTATGGGATAACATGTAAGCGAACTAGGGGGGAACCTAGAATATAAATACATAAATAGATAAACACCCAGACACGGAACATATTTTTTTAAATGTTATGTTATATTATAATGTTAAAAAAGCGTTAATTTTATATTATTAAATTTGTTCTAAAATAATAATATCTTTTGATTCAGAACAAAGAGGAACAAATGCTAATTTTCAACTGATAGTCGATTCAGGAAGTAACCTAAAGTTTAAATAACTATTATATCGATTGCATATTCATTGCATGAAAGTTTATTTTAAACAAATTTCCTCTCGTCCGTTTTCATTTAATAATGCTTGAATAATCTAAGCCAGACACTGGTAGCTTAGATGTTTAAGGCAACTGTTCGAACATCGGTCGGGACAAAATGTAGTATTTTCCTTTTTATTTAAACATTATAAGGTTTTTGTACATAACAAGCATTCAAACTTATCAATATTTGTATTTTGCTAAATGGTTTCATATAGGTAGGTACGATATTTGCAATAAGCCAATAATACAAGTGTAGGTTACCAAAATAGTTTTTTCAGGAATGGGCGTAAAATTCTTAAAATTAACACGTTAACGTACTTAACGAATCACATACGCGCATACTTGGGGGAGTGCAGATCTACATTATTTTGTAGGCTTTTTACGCTCTCATGTGCGTGTTTGCGTTGTAGCGTTTTGTGGATTCACGGTGGCTCCGACTAATATTGTTCAATTCCTTAATCATTCAGGCCAGGCGCGGTCGCAGACTGAAATTGGGAGGGGGGGGTCGCATCTGAATTTGGGGGGGGGGGGGGTCACAACAATTTTTTTTAATCAGAAGTCTCTTTTTCTAGCTTCTTCTATTATAACGGGTTCATCTTTTCATGATTTTCAGAGGGTCATGTCCCCTGTGACCCGCCCCCTGGGAACGCGCCTGATTCAGGCACAGTGCTGCGGGAATTAGAGTGCATACCTTGCCTACGACATGCGGGACTGCATTTTTCTCCGCTTGGGCGAATGATCTGCTTGAACGCGCCTGGATAGATTCTCTACATTTAGGACTGCGCAATTTCTATACAAACGGAGATACTTACAAGCAAAGTTAGAACATGCACTAATGCGCTACGCTGCTTGCTAATCTTCTAAGCTAACTAACTTAGGCACATAAGTTAGACACAATATTAATTCAAACTGACTGCAATATATCTAATATATTTTAGGGAAACATTCATTCATATTTAAGGCACTTCTTCTCAACAGATCACCCTTATGAAGTACTGGATTAGATTTAATTTGAAAATAAAATTACTTTTTTTTTCAGTATGCACCTATAAAATAAGGCATATTTTGATTAAATTTATAAACTGATTCAGCCAAGAGTCAACTTGCACTCGAAATGCTCGGGCAATATGACGTCAGTACGTAATAATTGGGGTTTCTGGATCGAAAGAGACGATTATATTAAAGACGAGTACTTATAACAACACGCTGCAATAATGCCACGCTTGCGCATACCTACAGCAAGATAACATCGATGTTTGCTACCTATCAAAAACTGTGGTTTAATAATCAACGATTATATTGTGATAAGTATGAGGGTAATGAATAGATAAAAATATCTCTATTTGCTCAATTCAGCGTGCTGAAAAGTAGAAAATGAATCGTTGAAAAATGAATTAATGTTGAAACTTTGCTTAGTTCAGCGTGATGAAAAGTATAATATGAATAGTTGAAAACTGAGTTAATCATTAATCGAAAACCTATGGGGTTGAAAAGTTGAATAGATGAAAGGTTGAATTGGGGTGTCTGGATCTCTTTTGATACAGAAATCGAAATTATTACCTGCTGACGTCAAGTTGGTATTTTTACATCACCCTAAAATGCAACTTTATCTCTTATATGTATAAACTTATGTACCTCTTAAACAAAGGAACCAATTTTTTTAAGTACAATCATAATAAAATGCATTTGGATTTAATTTAATTTGTAGAAAAGACCGTGTCTTGTGTAAGTTTCCAAGGATAGGCCGACTTGAACGGCACTGAATTTGAGTTGTAATCTAATTTGCAGCCCAGAGTCAACTAGCCGACAGTGAGCCGCAAACAATATGCCTAATGGATGCTTACAGAACATAGACGTATTTTTACCGTAAAGTATGAAACGTAATTTAGCTTGAATACTTTAGTTTTGTTTAAACATCTTCTTTTGCAATTTCAATGTATCAATATCAGTAGTATTTTTTATTTTTCTTTAATTTTGACATTCTTTTTTAGTTATCTCAATTAGTTTTTAGGTTTATTAATCACTATTATGTTAGCTGTAATTTTATATTTTTAATGTAGTGTAGGTATATTAAATCTATACTAATATATAAAGCTGAAGAGTTTGTTTTTTTGTTTGTTTGTTTGAACGCGCTAATCTCAGAAACTACAAGTGGGATTTGAAAAATTCTTTTTGCATTTGATAGCCCAACTCTTGAGGAAGGTTATAGGGTATATTTTATCCCGAAATTCCCACGGGAACAAAAGTTACGCGGGTAAAACCGCGCGCGTCGTCTAGTTACTGTGATAACTGTCATGTCACTGCATTTGAAATCAATTACCTATGTAATTCTTGACATACCTACTCTGTTTCCTTTTTATTTTTCTATATCTTTTTATTTTTTACAACTATTCATTTGCATGCTATGATCGTATTTAATGTTATTGTGACGATATGCTATTATATAGAATGCTGTATATGCCTGTAAGTGATATTAGTACTAGATTGAAGACTTCTCTAAATGATTATTATAAGTGCTATGTATTATTATTGTTGGCATATCTTAACTTAATAAATAAATAAATAATAAACTAGCCGAAATACATGCCACCGCCATACGCATTAAAATCGATAATACTTTCATTCGATAATTTGCATCTATCGGCGAAAAATCTATGAGCGAAGAAAAAATGATAAGTAGAATGAGACGTCATAGAATGAAGACGGAACAACCCGACATTGGGCTACCTTCATTCGATAATTTAACATTAATCAAAGAAACGTTAATCCTAATATAAAAAAACTCTTCGGTTACTGACCAAATTACTGGCCGTAGAGAGCTGAAATTTGGAATATACATTAAATAAAACACTATTTAACCGGATTTATCGCGTATATTTGCATTTTAAATTTTAACTCAACGTTTCGGTGTCTTTGCAGACCCCGTGGTCACGAGCGACTGAATAAACAATAAAATTCTTAGAGGGTTTCGAGGAGCACTAAGGAATGAAATCCCGAATTTCCACGGGAACTGGATTTATTGGACTTTTTAGTTTGTATGAAAAATCTTATTCCTTGAGTGCACGGATATTATACTTGGCTTAAAGCTTCTTCAAAAAGTGACTGGTTGTGTTATGAAAGGAATTGCCGAAATTCCCACGGGAACGAAAAATATAGGACTTTTGAGTTTATGAGTGTACGAAGTCGCGGGCAAACGCTCGTCCATATTAAATTTATAATTTTACTAAGACATAACTGGATATTTACCAGTTTAGCTCAAACATTCAGTATATGTAAGATTCGTATTTAATTTTAAAGAATTGTTAAACTTAAGAGAAAATTCGTCAGTAATTTGTTTCATTTAAACAAGAGTTTCTGAGGCCTGTCCCAAAATTCTAACAAAGTAATTTTCTTAATCTTAAATTTACCCTTTCATAATTGCATTAAATAACTCAAAGTTTCAAATTAACTCCATCATCCCTTGTAGCGCCAATCTGGTAAGCTATACAATTTCTTATTTCATCTTTATTATTTTACAATTCCGAATTTAATTCCTAATCCAAACTCAATCATAGGAGATCAAGAGAGATTCAGATGTAATAAAGGGATTTTGTTGGGAAAAGGCTTTTTCGAACATCACCGGTTATTGGAATCCATCAATCAATCAATCTGGTAGCGTTTAAATTGACTACCGATGTAGATTTGTTCGCTTTTGTAGCAGAGCTTTGAAAGGACTTTTTTGTTTTCAGATTTTCGTCTTTCATGGGAATGATTAATTGTACTGTTTGTATAGAAAAGAAGATATTATAACGTTTTTATAAATAGTTGTAGTAGCTTTTTATCAATATCAATATAAATAAAACTGTTCCGTTACTGACTGAGTGACTGAGGTACTGAGTGACTGACAGACAACGTACAGCCGTAACTACTGGGCGTAGAGAGCTGAAATTTGGAACATACATTCTTTAGGAGATGTAGGGGTGCACTAAGAAAGGAATTCCCGAAATTCCCACGGGGACGGGAAATATAAGCCTTTTTAGTTTGTATAAAAAATCTTATTCCTTGAGTGCACCGATGTGAAACTTGGTGTAAAGGTTTTTCAATGTGTGTCTGGTTGTGTTATGAAAGGAATTGCCAAAATTCCCACGGGAACGGGAAATATATGATGTTTTAGTTTGTATGAAAAAATCCCATCCGTTTAGTGCACGGATGTGATACTTGATATAAAGGTTCCTCTATAAGTGTCTGTTTGTATTATGGAAGGAATTCCCGAAATTCCCACGGGAAGGGATTGGACTTTTTAGTGTGTATGAAAAATCTTATTCCTTGAGTGTACGGATGTGATACTTGGCATGAAGGTTCTTCAAAGAGTGACTGGTTGTGCTACGAAAAAAAATCCCAAAATTCCCACGGGCACGGGAAATATATGATTTTTAGTTTGTATGAAAAAAACTTATTCCTTGAGTGCATGGGTGTGATACTTGGTATAAAGGTTCTTTCAGTGGGTGTCTGGTTGTATAGTTTCTGAAATTTCCACGAGAAGGGTAGTTAAGCGCATACGAAGTTGCGGGATAAAGCTAGTATGTATATAAAACTGTTCCGTTACTGACTGAGTTACTGAGTGACTGACAGACAACGTACAGCCGTAACTACTGGGCGTAAAGAGCTGAAATTTGGAACATACATTCTTTAAGGGATGTAGGGGTGCACTAAGGAAGGAATTCCAGAAATTCCCACGGGAACGGGAATTATTGGACTTTTTAGTTTGTATGAAAAATCTTAATCCTTGAGTGCACGGATATGATACTTGGCATAAAAGTTTTTCAAAAAGAGACTGGTTGTGCTATGAAAGGAATTCCTGAAATTCCCACGGGAACGGGAAATATATGATGTTTTAGTTTGTATGATAAAATCTTATTCTTTGAGTGCACGGATGTGATACTTGGTATAAAGGTTCCTCAATAAGTGTCTGTTTGTATAATGGAAGGAATTCCCGGAATTTCCACGGGAACGGAAAATAGGACTTTTGAGTTTATGCGTTACGAAGTCGCGAGCAAACGCTCGTTTAGTATAAAAGGCATTGAATATAGTAAGCATAGGATGATATTACTTTGATTGAGTATTGTCTAGTGGTTTTAGGTTATTATAATACGTTAAAAAAATCGAACATTGTTTGTATTATATAATATTTATAAGTTTCTTTTCTATTTAGTCATTCTCAATTACTATTAAAGATCTAAAAAAATATACTATACATATAGGGTTCGTATATAATAGTCAATAATATTTTAAAAGCAGATTAAGAATTACGAAAGAAAATAAAGAAAATATATTCAAAATTCTTCTAAGTGATTAGTCAAAATTTAAGTTTAATTTGTTTGTTATGACTACACAGCAAGTAAAAACGATTCCATCTAATTGTTTGTACCTAGTCATAAAATGTAGACAGAACTTAAATTTTAATCAAAAAGAAGAATTTTGACATTTTAGTTTATGAAAAATTATTAAAAAGACTTTTTTTATCGAAATTCAGATCTACTCGTCGCTCTTAATCTGCTATTAAAATATAATTGACTATTATAGAGGGATCCTGTAAAAATCATAAGACCCGGATATTATTTTTCAGATCTTCAAAAATAAATGATATTATTTTAATTCAAAGGTAAATTTTATAATCAACGAATGCAGAGCATTAAAAAAACCGACTTCACGTCAAAACTTTGGCTGAGTTATAATGTCATCAACGTAAACATTCTCCGAAATCATACATATTCTTTCAAAAATTTTAAATTTTCAATGAAGTACTCAACCAATTTCGATGAAATTTATATGGGACCCACTATGAGAAGTATCTTCTATGATATGAAACAAGAATTTTCAAAATCGATTCATAATTGTCCGAAATATCGTGTAACAAAGACACAAAAGAAAAAATACAGATGAATTGAGAACCTCCTCCTTTTTGGAAGTCGGTTGAAAATTAAAAACGATGAGGATTAAAATAATTGTCATAAGAGGTATTTTATATTATTTTTTTGTGTAAGGGAAATTATGTTCATCCAATTTCCGCAGTAGGTACCTGATCCCGGGGAGGCCTTTAAAAAAAAAAAAACGATTTATTTCAGACGTTAGTCCATATGTCCATATGCACCCTTTGTCCAACAGTGGGCATCTCGTGGCTAAATTATGATGATAGTAATCTGTCCCAGCTGAAATGGAAGCCGAAACCTCTGTACGTTTCGTGGAACACCTACAAAACCTCTGCAGGTGATCACACGAAACCGAACAGTTTTTTTGTAAATGTAAATAAATATTCTTAGTTTTGGGTTTGGAAACCTCGAAATATAATTGGATTTCTTATCAGCTTACTTTCAAAAGTCTTCAACACTCAATTGGATCCCAAAAATAGTCAGCAGGAATCAGTTCGTCCAGATTTGTCTAAATTTTGCCTTGTCAAACGAAGCCACTGGCTGGCTGGAATTAAAAGAAATCATCCATTATATTAGAAAAGGTGTATGTAATTACTAACCCTTTAATTTAAATAACTACAATATCTAACCGTCAATAAATTATACGCAATGAAGAAACAGAACTAAAACAACTTTTAATGACAAAGTGCTACTACACGGTGAATGAATATTTAAATGATTTTTAAGAAGAAAGTATTAATCAATAATATTAATAATTTGATATAAAATAATTTAAGACTTAAATCAAATGTTCACTGATGAATCCTCTCTTGCATTGCAGTACCTATACTAGGTCCATAATTTTACGTATTATTTAAAAACCACAACAATGTATACCTACCACCTGTTTAATTTGAAAGCAATAAAGAATTGATTGATTGATTGAATTAACGTGCAGTTTATATAATATAACATTCAGTTTTTTTAATGACTTTGTTATATATATTTTTTTATAAAAAATATTGTTTCGGTTTCTTTTATACTTGTGAAAATAGGAAAAGTGCAAAGAATTTACAGAAAAACTACTGAAATTGGGTTGGGCCTGCGCTAATGGTATCGAATTCAATATGTGGAAACTCAATTTATTCATCCCTTTGGATTACTGAGGGTTTTTCTATAAAATAGTACCAAAAGAAACTTTTAGTGATTTATTTCTTCGACTGTCATACATAACTTAACATTTTACTTGTATTCCTAATACCATCGATTTAAAATCTTAACAATACATATAAATACTTACTTCAAACTATTTACTTTCTTATTTTTCGATATTTTTGATGCCTTTATTCCAAATCAAGTTAAAAATTAAGTGCATATTGTTTTATAATAATATTAGGAAGTAAACAAGGGTTTTCTTTGACCCTAAATCATAACGTAAACTGTATGCCCTTAGAACAGACTGTATTGAATAGTTTAGTTAGGGCTCTAGTAGCACAGTATTAAAATAACAATTAACCTTAAGAAACCTTTAAATTCAACATTAACACAAAATCTGTGACATATGTAACAAAGTTATATAATAATAGTTGTTAAATTGATTTAGCATGAAAACTTTGTTAGGTATATTTTTCCTGGCATGAATAAAGAATTATTATATTTTTTTAACGAGGGAAACCCCCGTTCAGCCTTAGTCTCATCTCATTAAAGTAAATTGTTTTGACAGATTTGTAACGCTTGATGTGCTGCCTTCTGTTCCATCGAACTTACTGAATCATGACCCATTTTGCTAAAAATTCGTTTGAAATTGTTCGCGACTTACGACTTTTTAAATACTGTACGAATTCTGTACTCATTAAATTTCAGTATTGAATGTAATGATAACAAGTTCGTCACCAAGGAAACCTATATTCAAGCTAATTTCGACCTACTAGCATTTAGAAGATTTGCCAAAATTAGCCTTTTTTGCATTCAGAAACTGACCCACGCTCCACCAAAGCTGTTATAACGATAAATTAATTACTATTAAAAAATACTTCTTTATTTAAAAAAAAAACACTTTTTTTACTTACCGTACAAAGATTTATTAAAAGGAAAATAATATCAAAAATTACCAAAAGAAAATTAAAGCAACTTTTTTTTTGTTATTTTCATAATAATAATTAGGAAAATGTACAGATTTTTTTCCTTAAATAAAACCCATCATCTTTCCTTACATGTGTAATGTGCGCTTAATTACTTAATGGTAATTAAAATCATTTTAATTACTTTAATGAGGATACGGAGAACGCTTCACAGTTCGGTACGGTCAGGATTAAAATTTCAATTATTTTTATTTAAGTAAATTAATAAATTAAATATGGTGTATTCATTCGTCTTCATAATTAAGAAAAGTTTCTTCTGTAAGTTTTTTTTAAGTTATTTCCACTACTTTGGCAATGGGGTAAACCTATCTGCCTCAGACACCAGTGGTTGCGGGTTGGATTCCCGCGCGGAACAAGAAAAAAAATAAAAAGGTTCCGGGTCTGGGCGTTTATCTATATATGTATTTTATTTTCTAGGTTCCCCCCTAGTTCGCTACATGGTATCTCATAACACAAGCTTTGCTTGCTTTGAGGCCATGTAGTTGGTGTGATTGTCTGGGGGTTTTATTATTATAATCTCATTATATTTACATACATACATAACTCCACGCCTCTCTCCGTTTGGTATTTATGACTCTTGATTTTATTTAATCTTTATCAAATGCATTTATTTAGCGGTAATACCAACTAAATGGTCTAAAATTATTATAGTAATACTGATTTTCTTTTCTTACATGTATTTTTTTGGTAATAAAGCTTATAATTAAGTGTTAAAAAAGCTACACGCTTTTAGAAGTTTAAAGGACTTGCCAATCTGACCAGTTGGGCATCAGGGCACGAGAGACAAAAACCGAAGAATGATTCAGGCAGTCTTGAGCAAAACCGCTTTTTACATGCGTGCTGGAAGCCAACCAACGACAAATCCCGCTCTCGCGTGTTTTATAAATCATAAATAACTCCCATATACTATCCATCTTATACTCCATATTATTTAGTCCCACGACCCTTCAATATCTTAAAGAACGCTTCCAGTTTCTCCATCTCTCTAATAATTTTAATTTGCGTTCGTCCAATACGCTCCAACTAATGACACCTGTACATACCTCTTCCTTTTATGGCGACTCCTTCACAGTACAGGCCGTCAAATTATGGAATTCTCTGCCCGTTGCGATACGACATGCAAAATCTCTCCCAATATTTAAGTCACAAGTTTATGATTATTTCTTGTCAATGTCAGCTGCTATGGAATAATGTTTAAATATATCATGATATTTATTATTTCTTTGATATTGTATTGTATATGTATTATATACCTATATATTGTATTATTATTTATACCTATATAAATATACGCCGCACCACCTTATTACAACAATTTTAGTTATTCTTGTCCATCCTAAGGTTGCCTGGAAGAGATCGCTCTTAGCGATAAGGCCGCCCATTGTACCCTATTTTTTTATGTTTTCATTCTTACTGTATTTTATAATATGTGGTGTGCAATAAAGAGTTTTGTATTGTATTGTATTGTATTGTATGAGATAACTGAACTTTTTAGTTTGGTACCCCTATTACAAAAACAGTTTTTGTGTTATAAAAGCCGATAAATATGTGTTTATTTTTTGAAAGGGCTTGTTATTTCATAACGAACCTTTTTGTCAAAAATAAGGTTAAAAAGGACCCTCTCATAATAACTAGAAAAAAAGGATGATAAGATTTTCCTTACATAGATTTAAAAGGCGTAAAAAAGATTTACGAGCCTCACGAACCTATTACAAAAGCTTTTTTAATGTGTACTTAATATTTTCTAAAAAATCTTATAATTTGTCTTTGTGGTTCAAGAATTTCTAAATTGTCACTTTAAGAAAAAATACTATAAAATTAGTGCTGTAACACATCGCTTTCACCACCTCTGGTATGTACAAACTTATATTATGGTTATATTTTTCCAATGATGTCAGTCAAAATACAAGTAGATCAAATTGTAACGTTGTGGATTGGAGGGATGGGAGTGTTCAGTTTGTGCCCGGAGTGAAGATTGCTTAAGTTGTAGAAAACTAGACACTCCTACCAAAACACAGCTCACAAAATAAAGATACCCTTTTTTTATATTGTAAGGACGTTTGTCTTCCATGCCACCTGATGGAAAGTGCACATGAAGACTATGGTGTTACACGTCCATCCACGAGAAACCTATTCACTCGACACTTAAAAGTTCGCAGACGCAGGCAGATTGTTCCATACCTTGGCATAAAGCGTAAACACCCTAGACTCACCCTAGATCCTACCTATCCAAGATGTGGTGGAGTAGGTCCTACTTAGCAGGTCTTGTGATATAAAATAAAAGATGTCAATACTGATAAATATCACAGATTTTATTGAATACTAGCTCAAGGCATGAGTATCTTTACACAGAGAGCGGTGAGAAAAAGTTTAACTAGCTCAGGAGAGGGAGTTCACCATACTAAATCACCTCACCGTCTCTGTTATACATAAAAAAAAACAATTTATATAGGTACTTTAAATTCACATGAAGCTAAATTAACAAAATAATTAATAAACTAAAGTTAGTGCTTAAGACTACATAAAAAACTAACCGCAAGGATTATCTTCTAAAACAATAATTAAAGAATATCCTATCTTTTAATGTCACTACAATAACTAATATCACCACAGGAACTTTCTTCCCTTGTTTTCAGGTTGTTGTGTGTTTTAATATAAAATGTTACCTTATATTTCCTCGGTCAACATTTCACTCAAGCAAACCTGCAGGCTACCATGAGGATTTCATGTTCTTGTGTTAAATCATGTAACGAACAGCTTCAGCAACATTTTTATCCTGTTTTCCCATTCCTGTTTATAAGGAATTATTGAGCAACCGGCAAATTGCCCCTTTAATCTCACATGTATCTAACATCTATTCCAAAATAAAAAAAAACTTTTTAAACGTATTCATCTCAAATAAATTATTTTATACATTTTAACTTGACGTTTTGGTGTCTTAAAGATCCCGTGATAAATCCGGTAAAAAGTATATTATTTTTGACTGTGAATCGTGTTAACTCAAATTTATATTACATTAGCTTGTCACGTTAGATATAAGACATAAATAAAATAACAAAAATAGAGTATTTAAGACTATATTATCGTATCTTAACAAAAAAAAACAAAAGGGGTATTCAGGGTCGTAGGTAGGTCTCTCACTGGCACTCGACAACGAAACTCCAACAACACTCTCCTGTTCCAATCCTGGTCCAAGCGCTTGAGTCCGTCGTATATTATAGACGATGACCGTACTGGTCATCCGTTGGTATATTAGTGTGGCTGACTGTATTTCATATGTAGCTTAGTATTTTATATGCAGCTTCCTTAATCCAGCCTTAGCTCCCAGTATGGGAATAACCACTATATATGATTATGTTTTTTGAATTTCAAGATAAACTTAGGCAAGGTAAGTAACTATGAAGATCAAGTACTCAGCGCGTACGCATTTAATCACAAACACTCCGGTCTCTGTCGCGTTGTGCTCTGGTCTGTCGGCTGGCTCGCTTAGACCCGTCCGTGGAGCGTATTCCCCGCGTCCCGCGCTGTCGAGGCTAAATACCGGTTCAGGTTGCGTTGCAGATTAAGTTTAAAAATTGTACCTACGTTACAAGCTGTACCCGTGGTTTCACCCGCATGAAATCCAGCCGATATGCGAAAAAGGTCCATAACTTTTCATTCTCAACACTTTGTAGGACAGATCAATTCTTGTGTTTTTATGTGGATGATTTTAATGTGGACAAGCTACCTGTAGAAAGTGTTATAAATTTTTTCAGCGCCTTAGAATTGTCTGAGGTACTAACTTATTTTAAGTTGATATTAAAAGTGATAATCATAAAAACATGGCATGGACCATGAAAATATGTTTTGCGCTATTTATGTTTTCAAAGCAATTTACTATAACAGGCTGGTTATAGAAGTTTCTTTTTATACTTAGATTTAACCGGCGTTTGTCCTCATTCTCACCAGATGGTGAAAATGAGGTCGAAGATGACCACGAGAAGGCTAGCGACCACCCTTCATATAAAATCTGCCGCCACATATCACCCCTCCTGCTGCTATGTGATCCGGCAATATATTATGACGAGCTAGGTCATAATTGAGCCTCTAAGTTTGAAATATGACCCAACCAATCTAGCCGAAATATTAATTCCTTATGCAATGTGGTGTCACTGAGGGGAAACCTCTGATACAATTAAAAAATCACATATAACATTTAACATTAACATAAGGGTTCATAAAAATTAAGAAATCTAGCTTACCACGTGGAAAATTCGATAAAAGGAACCAATATCGGATAAAATAAGTGCCTACTTAAAGAACTGTTTTTTTGTTTAAAATATGTAAAAAATTACCAGCGCTAAGACAAAAAACTGATCTGGTTACCATGCTTTTTATTATTGAAATGTTAAGCTCAGTCATTGAAGGCATTTTAAACTCCAATCTGTGGAAAAATTCCTAGTGTGCTGAATTTTTGTATACACTTTTATTACCTTGATACAATAAGGATGTGAAAAATCTGCATTGATATCATGCCAGCTCAAAAGTTACAGAGGTCAAAAGGTCTCGAAAATCTTGCTCGAAGGCCAAGACAAGTCATTACAAAAAATATTTTCTACAAAAGGTGTAGGTATCTTGCATTATTTGTAATACTGATGCAGTGTAGTGATCATTTATTGATCACTACACTGCACTTGGTATTATACCATGCTAGTTTGTCTTCCCTACAAATACCAAAATTCTATTACTACTAGCGCTACGTGCCGGGCACTACTGGAACTTTTTGTATTTTTTGCTGCGTTCGATATCGATATATCTATAGTACCAAGGAGCGTATCTATAGTATGGTATTCAACCAATCAAGTGTTTGCGATCGTTGCATTTGCTTATTTTTCTGTGTGTTTTTTGTCGCTGAATTCTTTTGTTAGTGTTTTCTACAAAGTACGTTGAGTAGAGTGTTCACTCCTCGCGTTTTTACGATCTCAAATCAAAGATTTAACTTTTGTGAAGTGATATTTTTACATAGGATGCTGATGTTCTAGTGAGATAGTGAGTTAAGAAAAGGAATTGCATTGATTTTGAATGATAATAAAAATAAATAATTGTCTGAGATGCATATTTTTTTATTACTCCCAACTCGCATAGCATCATGTTTTGTGCAGTTTATTTCAACTTATTAGAATTGCGCAGTTTGCACAATAGTAATAACTGGTACTACGAATTTCTGAAAATTTGAAAGTGGCGGTACGGCCGGGCTGCATTCTAGGGTTGTTTTGGTCAAAAAGGTTCCTAGAGTGGATAATGTATGGCGCTAAAGTGCAAAAACTGCGAGACGGTCATCTATACTTTAGTACTTATATTCATCTATGTATTATACCGTATACCAAGGCGTGATGTCGTTTTTTTCATGTTTGTGAGAGTGTTGTCAGTTAAATCTACTCCCTACACGGACACATGGTACTAGGAATAGTATAGTTGAATTGTTTTCAAAAGATCCCCTGTCAGTTTGTATATATATATCCATTTCACGCAAACTTACAACTTACAACTAATAGCATATGAATTGGCACGATAAAAAAATTGTTAATACAAGAAAATTGCTCCCGAGATGTCATTGTCAATGCTGGAATACATTTTCTACTAGCAATGTACAGCGCTCCAAAACCCAAACTTTCTATAGATAGTTACAGGTACATATTATGTAGCTTTGCTAAGCTAACAAGGCAGAGCACGGCTGAAATTTCAATCATTACCATCTACTTCTGTGTACTAAGTATAGGGAATATGTCAATAAAACAAAAAATACAAATTATTTATCTAAATTTATTTTATCGCCTTCAAAGTAAGCCCCATCGCTTGCAATACAATATCTCCACCGCTTCACCCAGTCTTCCATACATTTTTCATAGGCTATTTGCGGTATGGCCTTAAGCTCATATAGCGAATTTTCTTTTAGGTTTTCTATCGACTCAAAACGTTTTCCTCGAAGTGGTAATTTTAAATTGGGAAATAAAAAAAAGTCAGACGGAGCCATATTAGGTGAATACGGTGCTTGGTCGAGAACTTTTGTTGTTTGCCATTATAGTGAAATAGTTTTCGCTAAAAACTATTTCACTATAATGGCTGTGTGTGATGGTGCATTATCATGGTGCAGCATCCATGAGTTGTGTTGCCACAAATCTGGACGTTTTCGGCGGATACTCTCACGCAAACGCTTCATGACGCCTAAATAATATTCTTTATTCACTGTTTCTCCCTCTGGAAAGAATTCGGAGTGAACCACACCACGGTAGTCAAAAAAAACTGTCACATCACCTTGATTTTGGAGCGACTTTGCCGCGGTTTTTTGGGTTTCGGCTCGTTTTCGAGACGCCATTCTGAAGACTGTTGGCTTGTTTGCATGTCATACTCATAAACATATGTCTCGTCGCCAGTTATTATACGTTTCATAAAGGTCGGAAACGTAGAAGCTCGGGAAACCATGTCTTCAGCGACATGCTTTCGTTGCGCTTTTTGAACAAAATTGAGCTCTTTTGGAACTAGTCGAGCGGCGACGCGTTTCATGCCTGAAATGTCAATGAGAATGTTGTGGACGGACTTAAAAGATATGTTCACCTAACTAGCCAACTCTCTCAGACTCATACGTCGATTTTCGAGCACTAGCTTCTTGATTCTGTCGATGTTTTCTTTGGTCGTAGCGGTTGAAGGTCTACCAGAACGAGGCAAGTCTTCTACTACTTCTCGGCCTTCTTTAAAAGCCTTATACCATTCATAAACCCTTGTTTTCGATATACACGATTCGCCGTAGGTATTTTGCAACATTTTTAGTGATTCACTACATGAAATATCATTCGAAACACAAAATTTAAGGCACACTCTTTGTTCAACAATATTTTCCATTGTAAAAATCGCCGAGGACTCAAAACTATGACCAACAAGAAGTATAGTTTAAAACAAATTAAATGACAGATCCCGCTCAAATTTTACGCGCTAAATCAGTACAGTGCTACCAACATGCAGTAAAAAAATTAGAACGACCTCTTTACGCGGGTCTTTTTATTGACATATTCCCGATACTTTTTACACAGAGTAGTATATCGAGTCTAAAACCTGGCTAGGAAGAGAAATTGATCCTTAACAGTGGGGTTGGGAATTAAAAAGTAATATGCTACAGCCAATAACGACTTTACTACCACCAGCACCCGATCTACTAACTTTTTCGATCTACTAAATGACCTACAATCTTTTGTAATCGTGCAAAATGTTATGTTGGCAAATGTGGATGCCGAAAAATTTAATTAAGATGTGCAAAAGTTTTTGGACATTGTCATGCCCGGTCATGCTTAAACGCTGAGTCAACCAATGATGCAAATGATGCATTTGTCAATCTAGATATAGGAATAAGTCCAATCGACGTTTCTTCAGCAATTATTGATGAAACTGAAGAAATTGACAGTGAATGATAAAAAAATATGTATTAAAGTTCATTTTTGTCAAGATTTTATTACTTATGCTTTTATCAGTTCGCGGCGCACACCCATCGGCGTCGCGCGTATGTCTGTGCGGATGCGTAAATAACAATAAAAACATGACGAACGTTTTAAAGTGTAACGTATGTAATATTATCATAGATGAAATGTTGTGTTATATACAAAATAAAGTGTCGATCGTTGACGAGGAGTCTTTGGTGCGTATATGTAAGGCATCATTTATGAGTGAAGAAATTAAAAACTCGAAGTCACTCCTATTTGAGTGCATATCAACAGACACAAGAAAAATCTTACGAAAGAACAAAGGAAAGGAGGAACGTGACATAGGAGATATAATAAATTTATTTAAATCGACCGAGCCCGATATAATTCCGGTTTTTGTGGCAAAGGAGTTAGACAAGCTGCCACCTATTTCAATGGATCACCTAGATTGTTCGAAATTATTAAAGGATATTATCACCTTAAGGGCCGAAATTGAAGGTATAAAATTAATCTTTGCCAAACAAGATAGTCTGAATGACTTAAAAACTGAAGTTCAACGTTTAAAAGGTGAATTCCTACCCCCGGCATCGGCGTTCAAAATTAATATTAACCGCGGTGCGTAGCTTGACAGTGCGCCTATGGGGATCTCACAGGATTATAATTCGAATAATAAGTTGGATGACAAGCTCGAATGTAATGAAAAATCACATACTCGTTCACCCTCAAAGGCGCAGTATAGAGATATAAGACACTACAATAAGCCTACTCATTGTGACCCATATGAGCGGCAACAGGCTGATGCGGTGCGGCCGGAACTGTACACTGTTCCGAACTTACTGTACATCGCTTTACTCGTGCAATCTGTGGGCTCATTATACTTTACGGAACTACAACGCCCTCCGCGTCCAGTACAACAACGCGTTCAGGGCGGTGATGGGGCTGCCCCGGCACTGCAGCGCGTCAGGCATGTTTGCGGAGAATCGAACCGCCTGCTTCCACGCAACCATGCGCACACGATCCGCCTCCTTCGTGACCAGAGTGCGGGCCAGCTCCAACACCGTCTTGACTATGATAGCTAATAGGTTGGACTGCCCTTATATTGTACACGCTTCAAATAGACATTTATCTATACCAGTGCCAACTAGACATTATTGACATTCGGAAATTATATGTATATTATTATTGATTACTTTAGACATGACTGACATTTTTATTTTGTGTGTGCAATTGACATAGAATCAAGCAAGACTGTTATTTAGATTAATTTAATTTTGTTATGATTTTATTTAATTTGATTCTTGGCAATTTTATTTGATTTAATAATATTTGTACAAAAATTTGATTTTTTATTTATGTGTATTATTGTGTATTTTTGTAAACTCGTGAAATTGTAATGGGTGTAAATTATCTGAATAAAAAATGATTATTATTACTGCATCCTCATAATACAGTCACTTTCTCAGCACTTTACTTCGAAAACTGTCAATTTTAACGAAAAATGCAAAAGACATTGTTTGTAGAAAATTTCACAATAAATAATTTTTGAAATGATCTTTATTGGCTTTTGAGCAGTAGATTGAGAGATATTAGCGAAAAACTTATTTTCGCGACCTTTCAACATTTTTAGCCGATATGAAATCAAAGTCGATTTTTCACATCTTCATTATAACGACGTAATAAAGGTGCATAGAAAAATTCAGCTCACTAGGAATTATTCGGCAGACAAAACCTAAAGTGACTGGGCTAGTTTCCTTTTCGTATTTTTTTGTCAACGCTACCCTTAATTTGGCTGACTCAAACAGACATTTTCAGATATAAAATGGCATATCACTGCCGAACATAATTTTTCGATGGTAATTAAGATTCATTTAATATTAATTGGGCTGCGATGTGAAAATTAATGAGATCAAATCAATATACTAAAAATTTTAGTTTAAATAGAATTAAATTTCAAGGAGGTCGTTACACTTTTTGAATGTTTTTCTAATGTAATATAGTAGAGAAGAGAAAAAGGATTAAATTTTAAAAAAGAAATAGGATTTGCACTGTAAATATTCATATATTTTTTTCTATTTGAAACTTAGTAAAATAAAATAAGTCATTTTGGTAGGTATGTAAGTTTTTTCTTCTAAATATTGACCACTTAGGAACGTTTTGGAATAACTCTTCCATCGCTGCATATGCGAGTCGTATAACAAAAATAACCCGAGTGATTAAGTATTGGCTAATATCCATGGCTAATGTGTAGTCAGGAAAGGTGGCTAAACGGAAAACACTTCTTGAAAGTCGGACAAACCACATAGAAACCTTTTATTTTATTTTTTAAACTTTGAAGTCTGAAATATGTCTTCCGGTTCCTTTGTAGAGCAAGATCTTTGAATTATTAGGGACCATGTAATGGAATCAAATAACATTTGAAATTTCTTCCAACATTTTTTTTTTGTTTTTATTTTTCATACTTACAAAATAATTCAATTAAGTCAATACATCTCATGTAAAACATCTGTATGCGAAGTATGACAACGTGGCATTTTCTATCCCTTTTTTATCGCTATGCACAGTACAGTTCGCAACGTTTTGCGTTGCACAGTGTATGCAACAGTCCTCAACTTTTAAAATGTTTTTGTTGTTTATTGTATGGCTTCAGTGACACGCATCTATTGAGTGAATGTTGAAGAGATTTTATAAGGGTGATAGTTTATGAACTCGTTATATTAAGATTGATGATATCTTGGAAAGTATGCACTTTTGAACCACATATTCTTTTGCAAAAGTATTATTTTTTAATAAGGAACAAAATCTCACAGTTGTGGGATATCAAAATGAACACCTTGTATACAGTGAAATACACTCATGCAGTCTCTTACATGAACTACATAAATGGAATGGCCTAACTAAACTACAATAAGTTTTTGTTAGTCACGTCATTATTGTCTACAACTCTACGACTGCTTTGGTCAACCGAGTCACATATTTTAAGTTGAGCAGTACTGTTTTATTCTTCGTTATTAGATCAAAACTTTAATATCATTTTAGATACAGTCACTACGTCAACAGTTCTTCTGTAAAAAAATAGCATAAAATATGCAAACAACATAATGGATAGTACATAGATTCAATAATCAAGTGGTAGAGAATTAGGAGGTATTAATCATACATAAGATGACTTAAGAGCTCGCTGCTCGCTTTGCCAACTTATCGTTTAGTTCGACAAAAACATTTGCTATTTCACTCAGCTTCACACGCAGGTTGATATGTTCGGTGAGACACACGATATATACTTACAGAAATCGAAACACAAAATATTTTAAAATGCTTTTGGGACTTGTGTTCGTATGGCAAAATTAGCTAATTTATATCCAAAAAACTATTTCTTTGAAGTGCGTGATAAATAAACTAGGTCTGTAGAACATATAACTTTAATATGCTCCTGTATAAATACAAAATATTGATACCAAAAGTTGCGTTAAAATTAGGCTTGAAAATTGGAATTTTCAATGATTATAATCTTGTAATGTTTTATTTAAACGTTTTGCTGACTGGCAACTTAGATATCGACAAGACCAACCGATATTATACTTATTTTTTGGAGTTTAACAGCAAATGACGACGCTTTGATGCTTCTATAGGAAGGTGTACGAAATTAGAACTCTTAATATGTTCTTGTATAAATACGAATTATTTATGCCTAAAGTTGCGTTGAAATCGGGATTGAAATATGGATTTTTCAATAGTCATAATCTCATAATGTTTTCTTGAAGCATTAAACTTTCTAGCAACAAACTTAAATATCAACAAAATTAAGCGATATCAATACTTATTTTTTGGAGTTTAACAGCAAAAAAATGACGTTATGAGGCTCCTACATTTCTATAGAAAACGAGTTAGTAATACAAACTATGCTATGCAACTGATGTGTTAAATTGATTGAATTATTATTAATTATTGATTGAATTGATGTGTTAAATTGTAAAGATGTGGCATTGGTGTTTTTGATAAAGCAAATATCCAGACTCATGAAGAATATTGATGAATTATGCAAATTATGATAGTAGTCAAATACAGCATTTCAAAGTCAAAGAATCAAAACATTCTTTACTTCGAAGGTATTTATGTATACATCATTAAAAACGTGTACAAGTCTATAAACCGTTTATTAATCTTGAAACTCTTCCTTACAAGTCTATTTTTTTAAAATTACAAAGTAGGATTCAAGTTATCAATCGTCTTAGTAGCAGCTGCACGTGAAAACTTAGAAAGTACTTAGTAATTGCATATTTTTATCACGGTTTACTTTATGAGAGAATTTCACTAGTCTCACTTTAGTACATTAAGTGAATCCCTGAATAGAATACAAATGACTGTTTTCGCTTACTACTTTATGTAATTTCCACGGTTTGTTCCGATAAGGCCCTGTTTTATTTTAAAATGAAACTGAAGAATATTTCATTGAAATAAACCATGTTTTCAGGGTTCCTCAAAGGTAAAACTGGATACTTTTAACGATAATAATAATATACTATTTATTATTAATATTGTCTGTCCTGCCCTGGTACCCGAACGTATATTTCAGATTTTATATATCGCGACAAGCTTTTATATCATATAAATTGTGTCAAATCTGAAAAGACGTTATAAGTTTACAGTAAAAGTGGTGTAAAATCTTATTTTTTACTTTTAAATTATCTGGACATGTTTTTCAGTCTGTTCATGTTATCCAATGCATCATCGTAGCATGGTCGTTTACCGGTTACTTTTGAACAGCCCAGCTCTTGAATAAGTCGACCTTTTAATGATTTAAGCCTACTCAAGGCCACGTATGCTTGACCAGCAGCAAAGAGCTTTGAGTCAGTATACAACGGCATGGTCGACAGTACTACCCTGCAGTTTATGTATTGTACAAGCTCAACATAATATAATTGGCGGCATTTTGCGTTTTTGGGTTAGGCCCGTCATAGATATGCCGCCGATTTCGTTTTAATGCGATAAAAAGTAGGTATAAGTAGAATATTTATACACGAAGTACAGTCAGATAACGAAGTGTATTATAAAAATAAAATATATGAAAAAATTGTGTGTTTGGAGTAATGCGCCGCCTATCCACGCTTTGATGGCTCACCAATATCCTCCGCCGTCGGGATTCGAAGTCTAGCTTAGAAGGCAATATGTGTTACCACTACCGGTTGTCAAATTATAGACAAGTGTGTTATACCTAGCAAGCCCTTTCGTTTGATACCCATATTGTAGGAATGCATAAAACTACTCCGCCATTTTGAATCAAGAGTGACGTCACATTGAATTTAGAGTGAAGGCACATGTTTTCGTGTTATTTTCAGCAAGCCCTTTCGTTTCATACCCATATTGTAGGAATGCATAAAAGTACTCCGCCACATTGAATTTAGACTAACGACACATGTTTTCGTTTTATTCTCCGTAAGCCCTTTCATTTAATACCCATATTGTAGGAATGCATAAAACTACTCCCCTGACGACACATGTTTTCGTGTTACTCTTACTCAAGCACTTTCATTAGTTACCCATATTGTAGGAATGCAGTAAAAATAATTGGTCCACTATTACGACCAGGAAAGGGTTGATAGAGCAAGACACGATTACATCTTGAGTGACAATTTATTAACAAACAGAAATAGTTTATACAGTAAGATGTACGTGCATAATTAAGTTAACAATATTTGATTTTATCTTGGTATTGATTTTATCGAGCACGTTTGATGAATAGGAAATAATATATTGATTCTCTGTGGGTCACGTCGGAGGACGCCACATCCACCATCTTGGGGAAGGCACTATGTTGGATTTAGAATGATGACACACAATTAACCATACATTGACTTCCAAACTGAACTTGTACACAAAACAGCTCAATCGGTTGAAGATATCTGCTTCAAAATTGAGTTGCGAAATTTCACCCAAACATACTTACATACACTGATACTTAAAGACCTCACGCGTAAGTGCAATTTTCTCTTGACAGTAAATATGAAATGAATATATGTAGTTTTATCGTCAACTGATAGATCTTTATAAGAATAATATTATTGATAATTTATTTCCAAGTAACAATTTTAGAATTTCAAGTTCTTATATAAAATTTCCATTGTTTTGTCATATTATTTACGTGCCGCCAGTTCGAATAAAATAACTAATTATTACGTGCAAATACAAGAACGAAAGCAATTCAAGCTTTGTAATATAACTTTGTAAATAACAACTAATTATTCACATGCGAATTCCCAAATAGTAACAGCCCGTTCACACATGATCCGTTTTACTGGATACCTCTTTTCTATCGTAAATACGTATACTGAATACTGTGCCATATGTGAAGTCACTGATACAACTCCATGCGCCATCGATGAAAAAAAGAACGTAACCAGTAAAACGGACCATGTGTGAATGGGCTGTCAGGAAGGCTACACAACAAACGTTTAAACCAATAAAATTTCCCCAACCAATTTTTAACTTAATGTCGAGGGCATAGAGTTTAGTTTAAATAACTATTTTTGACAGATTTGGAAAGGTTGATCTGCGGCCTTCTGCACCTCCCTATCAGATCCAACGCTGATTTATCAACCTTATCTTTGTAAAAATATTTAAATAAAAACGTATTTACACAAAATAATCATTTACATTTACTGAAATTCCTTATATGCGAAGAGGACAAAATAAAGAACAAGCTATCGGAACTAACCCTAAACAGTCGGCAAGCAAGTTTTTACATAGGCAAATGATGTTCGTAAAGGTTGGCGGGAAATTTCTCGAATACCAACAATTCGCTTTTCAAATTCAACTTTTCTATTGGTTGTCGAAATGAACAGAGTTTTTTGGAGCTCGTGTGTTAGAACTTTTTCACTCCCCTTTTTATCAATGGTCTATTTTAAACAACTAATGGAAATGACTCAGCAATTTCGTTGATTTTCGAAGTTTAAATTGTTGTAACAGAATAATAATGTGTTTTGTTTTCTATTACATTTTGAAAGAGACGCTATCAATTTATTACTTCTTTTAATACACGACCGGCTGGTGTAGCGGTAACATACATTGCCTTCTATGCCAAAGGTCCTGGGTACGAAACCCGGCGGCGGCGGTGGATATTTGTGTGATGAACATAGATATTAGTCGTCAAGTCATGGACGTTTATATGTTTATTTAAGTTTATTCTAATTAAAATAATATGTATTTTATTCAATATGTATGTTTATATATTTCTTAAGTATATCAGTTATCTAGTATCCATAACACAAGTTCTTTAAGAAACTTAATTTGGGCTAGTTAATGTTGTGCGAGTGTATAAAAAAAAAATAGGTCGTATAATTTAGTATAGTTAAAATGAATGTTCATAGTAATAGATTATACATAATATATATAATACATAGTATATATAATAACTGAACTGCTTGGTTTGAAACTACTTTGATTGGGAACCCATTACTTTATCACAACCAATTTTTTTTTTATATTTTACATTTTCAATAATTGAGTAAGGTTACATCGTCAATTATCCACAAACTTATTTCTTTTAATATTGCATGCCTTCAATTTGCATAAAAGTAAAAACATTTTTTTCTGATAAAGTATATCATCGAAAATACGATTTTTGTGTAATTAGAACAGCAAAATATTTAGAGCAAAATTTTTTCAACAAAAAAGGTATAATAAACGAATTAATTTACTTCAATGTTTTCTTGTGTCTTATAACTTCAGCTTTACTTAACACACCTTCAATAGATCTCAAATAATTTCAGTATGTATCTATGCTTGCTTGCTTGTATGAGTGATGCAAGCTTAATGCTTGTGAAGAAAATACATGACGAAAAAATATTACGACAAACTATAATATGGCTTTTTATTAAATCAATACAAATTTTAAATTTCTTATACAACAATCTATGCTTCGTTTTTATTGTATTAAGTGTAGTATTTTTTATTTCTATGGCCAAAGCTATTTAAAAGACTATTTAAAAGCTATTTAACACATTGCAAACTATATTATTGCATCTCTTCTAGCGCTTGTTATACGGCTGCACTATGAAAAAACGCATTATTAAAAAGCGGTTTTAAACAAAAATATTGAAATGGTCTCAATGGGAATGTTATAAAACTCATTTTCCTGATTTAAAAATTGAATTATGTACAGATTTAAAATCAAAGAAAATGAGCTCTACAACTTTCCCATAGAGACCATTTAAATATTTTTATTAAAAGCTCGAATTTGTCAAAAGCTAGTTAATGCATTTTGGTGAGCGCAGCAATATCTCTTACGACGTATTCAAACTGCCAAGGAATATGCCAAAGAATATGTAGTTCAAACGTGCATACTTTCCAAGATATCATCAATCTTAATATTATGAGTTCATAAATTATCACCCTGTATAATCTCTTTAACTTTCATTCAATAGACGCGTGTCACTGAAGCAAAACAATTAACAACAAAAACATTTTGAACGTTGAAGGAACGTTACATACAATGAACAACGCAAAACGTTGCAAACTGTACCTGTATGAAAAATAAAAACAAATGTTATGTTATTTGATTCTTTTAAATGGTCCCATTAATGCCCTAGAGTTATGGGAAATCAACAGGAACACCTTGTATAATAAATCTGGAAAATATACTTTACCCAATTTTTCTATATTGAATGAATTGAATTTCACACATGCAAAGTCGATGTCATAAAGTTAAACGAAACTAAACGATTTAGCGATTCTTTTAAAAAGAAAAAGAAAATCGACATATTTACCCTCTACAAAGCCAATAAAAAATGGCAGAAAAAAACATAAATTTATTTTCCTAACAACATTCTACCATTTTATCTACGCAATAAATCTTTTGCTTACTTGCACAGAATTTCAAGTACACACAAAGAAAAAACAAGGGATCCATTATAGGAATAGAATCAATGAGCTTAAGGATCAAAATAGCTTGTGATTTTTTGGTCTGTACAAACTTTCAGGTAATACGAATGGAGAAAACTTTGAAAGATAACGTCGGGCAATTCATGACGAACGATGTACGCAATTGTTACAAAAACTGTGATTACATTTTCTTAAAATAACATCGAGATAAACAATGATTGATTAGTCAAAACTTGATGAAATTGCTGTTATTTTTTTCTTTTAGATTTGTGAAATAATTTCAAACTCAGTTTGGTCTTATTAGAAGATTTTAGTATAATAAGTGAGGTATTAACTTTTTTGTAATTCTGAGTTGGCTGAAGAAGATTTTTTACAAGAAATACTATTTAAGGTACAAAAATATAAATAAATATTTGCAAAACCACTTGCAAAGGGAAATTTAATTGAAAGTAAATGTTCAACCACAAATGCTGATAATAGATTTTATATTTGGAAAGTAAATGTTTGATTATTTTTATTTGATGAGAAAAAGTATAAATATATGAGTTAATTCGTCACACTTGTTGTTTTCACCTAAAAGAAAAGTTTGATTATAGTAGACAGGCTACTGTTAACGGTGTTAGTTCTACATATTTAAGTGATTAATCTTTTTTATCAAGAAAGTGGTAAACAAACACTCGCTAACAAGAAACAGTCCTCGCGATAGAATTATCTGAATAAAAATTTCCTGTATCTTTCAAAAAACTAAAAATTGATTAGATTAAACAACGTGTTGCCATCATGTAAACATCTTGTAGCGTTGTTCATTTTGTTGTTGTAAACAACTGGTCCCAGTGATTATAACTCGTTTAAACAACATCATAATTCGATAAATTCCCAGTATATAATAAGGGAGTCGTGACACAAAAGGCTTTCACGGAATTTTCCTTATCTAAACAAAGCACCGTCACATAATTACTTCATGGTGAATTAACAAAAACACTCTATTTTAACGATACAAAATCTGAAAATTATGAAGGAAAAGTAAACAAATTATGAATTTAAATACGCTTCATAAGTACTACGTATGTTATGTTTTAAAAATTTTGAACATAATATTATAAATTTTCGTTCTTTTTTTTATATAAGTTGACATTATCATGCATTAGCTTTTTACTTAAAAGAGAAATTAAACAGGGTTGCCTGAAGAAATCGCTTTAAGGCTTAGTGATAAGCTTGCCCCAATTGTTATTGTATCTTTTGCACGTTTTGTTATATTGATTGATTAAATTAAATTAATTATATTCTATACACATCCGAATTAACATTTTCAAAATTTACTCATTCTAAATCTTCTTAATATATGAAACTCTTCCGTTACTGACTGAGTGACTGAAAGACAACGCACAGCCCTGGCCATAGAAAGCTGAAATTTGGAACATGAAATCCTTATAGGTTGTCGGAGAGCACTAAGGAAGGAATTCGCGAAATTCCCACGGGAACGGGAATTATTGGACTTTTTAGTTTGTATCAAAAACCTTATTACTTAAGTGCACGGATATGATACTTGGCATAAAGGTTCTTCAAAAAATGACTGGTTGTGTTATGAAAAGAATTCCCGAAATTCCCGCGGGAACGGGAAATATAGGATTTTTAGTTTATGCGCGTACGACTTCGGGAATGCGCTCATTTATAATAAAATACATCAAGATTTCAGCTACCGTTTCTAAATGTCGATTTGACAAGTACAGAGTTAAAATAAACCCAACAGTTTTCTTTGTAAACAGTAAACATGCAAGATTTATTCAGTGTTACTTCAATGAGTCTATTTTACAGGTAGACAATACGCCATCTTTGTATCACAGTCTCTTTAAATTGAGTTCAAGGACATCTCTTGAATAAATTGGTGACCTTAGTAAAGAAGAATATAAATTGATACATAAATGGGGTAGATTTTTAGGGTTGGCTGCTAGTTTGTATAACATTCACCTATCAAGCTTGTACTTTTTTTATTATTGATCAATTCTGGAAAATAAAACGAAAAAAAAAACAAAAATTCACACGTTTTCTATGATTAGTAATAGTTTTTAATCATTACTAATATTGCGATATAATTTGTAGATTAGAGGATCTAGTTTAATGATTTGTTATTCGACTCGTTGTTGATTGAATTTGAAAAACGTAAATTCCTTAATTGTTTTGCATTTGAGTGCATACTAGGTGCTTAATACAAACATGCCTATTCATTAGCTAATTTGTGATTAATCAGTTTTGGAGAACTTACAAATTGTAGTATTAATTAATTCCCTGACGTTGTAAAACACCGTGCGGCATTATCGGCGTTGACTATTATATCGAATGAAGTCCTGTCATGAATTTGTTGTATAGCTCTGCCAAACCATTAGGCATTGCAAATAAAATTAATGGAAGGATTAATCATTCTATATTTTCATCCATTCGCGCCATTGCCCTCACGACCCTCGGCACTCATCTCATACCCATGAAATGTCGGACAAATGTCCGACCGTCACATCTCATGTCGAAAGCACTTTGAAATGTCAACGCCCCTAACCCTGAACAAAGAGGAGTATAATTATGTTTGAATTGCATATTTGTTGTATTCTCATAGATTTATTTTCATTTTTTTGTGAATTTATACTTAAGAGTATAATATGGTAAACCGTCGTATTTATTCCATGATTGATACCAGATGTTGATTTTTTATTTTCCTTTATTGTGTATCGATATTAATTTAAAAATCTCGTTTTTTCATGTGCTAGGTAAAAGTGTTAAGTACCGAAAATGGTTACTTTGATACTAGATATGGCCAGTTAGAGTAACTACTGGATAATTAAGCAATTTTTATTTTTATTTATGTACAATTTATTAATGATGATTATTGAAGATAAATATTTTCATTTTCAAATATATGAAAATATTTCATATATATATATGATATTTTTTTTCAATATAAGTAGCCGCCGAGACCACCGAGCCAGCGTTGATTAGCGCAATAGCCTTGTCGTTTTTCGGCATCAAAACCCATTATTACCTCAATTTTAAGTAATTCTTCCAAAATATTTGACCTCTGTACCGTACGCGTAAAAGGTTTAAATTCCAAATTGTTTCAGAAGGCATTTCCTATTACCAATGTAAATCACCGTGTGCAAATAAATATCGATGTTTAGAGATTTGGTTCTTTCAGACCCTTTTGGCATATGGATTTACCTTCCCATAATTTTTGTTTTTTACTGTTCCCGCGTTATTATTTGCGTTTCGTGGTTTTACTTGATCTTGGTTATTGGACAATATTTCATATGCGAATCGTAAATATTTCTCGACTGCGTGACTGGAAAATACTTACGTGAGCAGAAATATATATGAAAAACATAATATATCGGGCTATTATCGATGGTTTTGTCGATAAGATTGTGTCTTGCGAGATTTTTTTTGAAATCCTCAAACAATCTCACCAACTACATGGCACCGAAGTGAGCCTAGCTAGTAATATGGGACACCATATAGCGAATTAGGGGGGACACTAGACTATAAATATACAAATATACAAATTTTAGAATCTGAAGGAGAGCACTCTGTACTCGATTCTGATCATAATTATGTTATAAAAGTAGGTACTTAATTTTTCACTAGAATTCCCTATAAATAAATACTACTATGTTACTATTCACTTTACATACAACTGAGTCGATCGCGACACGTGACCTTGCACGCGGCACGCTGCCAACGCTAGTGTAACCATGCTTTGCGTAATCAATTCTTTAACTTTCGGTTAAGTTTACTCAGTAAATAACTAATATTAATTTTTTATTATATTTTTTTCTCTTCATGTATGATCTCAAACTATTACGTCCTTGATTTTCAACCAGTCACCCTGTATAGATAACCACCAATAGACAGGGGATTTTTTTTCTTGTCCCGTGCGGGAATCGAACCTGCGACCTCACGATTGGGTAGTAGCATCTATACCACTGAACCACGGTAGAGACATATTTTTGAGACTGTTCGGTGGTAAGAGCTTACTCAAAAGCTCAAAGATTAGCCCGGTTCGCATCCATCTTTTATATTACGCGTATTTTCGCGCCCGAAATTTTGTGATGAATGTTATATGAAAAGTCAGTTCCTTCTTAACAGATCATCAATCACATGATCACAAAACTACATGTGAGATTGAGGTCAAATTCTGGTCAAAATAGCGGCTTACTCGATTGGTAGATAAATAAATTTTGAAATGCGAACTTATTTAAGTCTGGCTCCTTACAACAAATACCTTGCTCGTGACCTCATAAATTGACTAGTAGCACGGTAATATCTATACAGTATTCCAACTTCCAATTACATACGGACGAAGCTCTAGCTATACCTACGCGCCTCGATCTCGGCATGCGCTTGGCATGCGGTCAGATTTCCAAGAATCGACGAATTGCAATACTGTATAGATAATATTACTGTGCTAGTAGTGCCTTAAACCACTGCGCCATGGAAGTCGTCGTTTACCTATAACACAAAAAGGGTTCAAACCAAGGTGACTTTGCTTTATTTACAACGGAGTCGACGATTGTTTGCCACCAAATTTCGCTCGACAACAAGTTGTGGGCGTGGTTTAGCGTGACCTTAGTTGGCGTCCTGGTTGGAAGCATTTGAAACCGCGTTTACAACAATGTGGATGAAACTCGGCGTTAGTTACAAAGTCAAGTTAGTAAACAAAAGTCACCTTGGTCAGAGGAATGGTTTAAAACAGTCTGCTCGGGGCATTATATTGATGGCTTCCATGGAGCAATGATAGAGTGTTCGCCTGCTGCATAAGAGGTCTGAGCGAGGTAAATTTGGAGGACCATATGTTCATTGGGTTATCTCGATAATAAAAGTTTATTTAAGTTTACGATGGTTGTATGTTTATTTTAGTTTCCAATAAATTTAAAATTTTCATGAGTTCTTTTACTCGATAAAATAAAATGTACTTTAACTATTTTATGAGCAATACCGGAACAACGAGACTGCGATGTTTATTTTATCACCTATTCAAATTTTGGTAGATTGACAAAAATCCATACTTTAATTTCCAAAACTATTTACAAGCTTACGCAATTTTGCTTTGCTGCCCAGCATCACAAAGTCAAGTTTTTGTATTAAGTTTTTAATCTAATTTTGTTAATTTTATTTTACATTTTACTACAATGTTTTAGTGTCTTCTTACCTACTCATAACAACCTAGTAATAACATGGAACAGTGGAAAACTGATGGCTTTCAAGCCGCTATTCGAAAGAGAGCTGCTTCGCCATGGACGCGGGTGCAAGGCAGCACCAACACTCTCTCGAAGGTAATAGCGGCAAGGACGGACAGTCCTTTAACTGAACATTGGATGTCAGTACATGTGCAGTCAAATGAACATTTTAAATTTTACTAACATAGTTATTTGCTTGGTGGTAGGATCCCTTCTGGGTCCGCCTGTCTAGCGACCACCCTTTATATAAAGTCTGCCGCCAAATGTTACCGCTCCGGCGGTAATGTGTTCCGGCAATATTGTATAAAGAGCCAGTTCCTTCCTAAACCCGTGTGCTTTCATCTTCGACCTCATCGTCACTTACCATCAGGTGAGACTGAGGTCAAACGCGGGTTTAGTCACTTATAAAAAAAAAAAATTAAGTTGTGTTTTTTACTAATATCAAGTGTATGGATAATCTTTGTCTGAAATAAACTTTTTCATTTCATTTCATAATATCGTTTTTTAAAGATTGTCTTACAATCTTTAAAAAAATACGAATATTTTCTTGATATTCTTTCAATAAATAAAAAATCTCCGCTTTTCATTTACATTGAGATCAAACATATCTTATTTCAAAAGCTGGATAAAAATAAAACTCGAATATCGTATAAAAAGGACCTCTGACGTTTTTATTACGATTGACATATAACCCTTTTGCACGTATCTTTAAAAATGTTAACAATAAAAAGGCAATAATGATTGATACTTGAATTTTACGACACACGGAAAAGGGACACAATAATGATATGCCCTAGCTTTCTCATTGAGACGTGCACATCTCCTCGCTCTTTTAATAAATTTTCAAATAGGCATCAATATATATTTTCTCGTGCTTCAGAGAGTATATCAATCATTTAGTCAGTGCTGTGGTACTTGTATGTAGTAATAAACAGTTTATTGCAGAAGCTATTTCAGTGCGTTGAAAATTCTGACATGTACAGTCACGTGCATTAATATGTACACACTTCGCAACCTATTCGGTTGTGATAAGGTTCAAATTCCAATAAAAATGTATACATATTATTAGACGTGACTGTACAGTTTGTAAAAATTATTTGATTGGATTTCATGAAACTTTCCAGTTGTTGAGTGATTTAAATTTGAATAATATAAGTATTTTATTAAGTTTAATCTTATTTGAAGTTTTCAAATTCTGAATAACCGAATGTTGATGTAATAATGATGAAATATTATTACCGACATAATTAATTAGGGAGTCAAGGAGCATTCACTGTGAGGCAAAACAATGGCTCACTCTGACAGCATTAGGCTATATTTGAGTACTTTTGAACCATCCGAATATTTTGTCAACCGAAATTTATAGATAAGATTTTACAGCGTATGTTTTAAAGGGAGACGTCATGTATGTATATTTTAAATTAACCTGCCAAAAAAATTGATGTATATAATGTTCCCGATGTAACATCGGTCGTTTCATTGCTAACATGTATCTCACAATAATAATGATTTGATAAGTATTACAACAAGAAATATTGTTACAACTTTAAAAAAATCACAATGTTATATTTGTCGTTAGCTAACCTTACTTATATTAAGAAGCCGTAGCGTCGTGGCGCCGTGGTTACGTGTGTATCAAACAATAACACAGGTTAAGCAACGTTCGGTACGGTCGGTACTTGGATGGGTGACCGCTGAACATTCATTTCTCACGACGACTTCCATGCTTCGGAGGGCACATTAAGCAGTCGGTTCTGAGTGCTGTATAATTATAAAATACAGTTGTCGTAAGGGTTTATCAGAAGCCATTTCAGCGCCCTGAAAATTCTGACATACACCACCCAGCACTGGGCCGGCTTGTTGGATTATAGCCTATTCTAGTATATTTCTTACATCCGTTAGCTGTTGTTATCTTTACCTTATCTTTACCAAACGTAGACTTCGACACTAATAAAATTTGAAGCGTAATTACTTAACATTTTTAATCAGTTTTCACAGTTTTGGTTTCCTTAAAAACCGCATGAGCACGAATATACAGGGTTAATTTTAATTAACGTATCACCTCTTGCGAGCATCCTCTTCACATCAATCCGTACAACATTTGTTCTACGGTTTTTTACAAATCTTGATAAATAGCACAAAAAATAAAATCAAAACAATTTTAGCTCCTTACTTTACATTTTGTAAGAAGTTTTGAAGCGATATTTTACTGCGCAAGGTGCGTGGCATACCTACGTTCTGAGTAAATAGAGTTACGCCTCTGAACAGAGGCTATAAATATGTTTTGTATGGGAAAACTAAAAGTTTTAAAACTATTAATTAAAATTCAAATTCAAATTCAAAAATTCTTTATTTGCAGAAAATATGTTACAAAAAAGGTGTAATTATAAGTAAGAATAAGTATCACATATTTTACTGTAGGACAGCATGCAATGTTACATTGAAGTTATAGGACCTCACATTCATAAAATAAAATTAACATGAATTATTATTATTAAATACATATGTCAATCTATCAATAACTAATGACTATGGAGAATAATTGTTATTAAGTACATATGTCATTCTATAGATATCTAATGTAAATAAATTGGAAAAAATATTATTAAGTGGGTATATGTCAATCTTTGGATTAAATAGTGTCAACATGTTTCCCTTATATCTAAACTAACCATTTAAGAATTCGTCAACAGAATAAAAACATTCTTGAATAAGCCATTCCGACAACGCAAATTTAAACTTTCTTAATGGCAGAGATCTTAAATTGTCCGGTAGCTTATTATATATTTTTATAGCCATAGTGAGACTGGACCTCCTACATATTTCTGTTTTTATATAAGGAAGACATAATTTGTCCGGGAAGCGGGTATTAAAATTGCATACATTCTCCTTTTTTTCAAAATACTGTGGATTATTTTTTACAAATAAACAAATTTCATATATATATAGACTCGGCAACGACAGCAATTTCATCGATCTGAAAAGGTTGTAGAACAAATGTTGTTGGGATTGATATGGCGAGGCTGCCTGCTGGTGATACGCTAATTTAAATTAACCCTGTATATTCGTTCAATGATAGTCCCAATACAAAGAAATCATTATTCAATAACCACCAACAGACACACAATATAAAATACTAGCTGTTTCACTCGGTTTTACCCGCGCCATTTCAAATCCCTCGGGAATTTCGAGATAGAAAGTAGCCTATTCGCTATTCCAGACTGTAAACTATCACTATGCCAAATTTCATCCAAATCCATCAAGCCGTTTCGCCGTGATAGAGGAACAAACATCCAGACATGCATACATCCATCCATCCAAACTTTCACGTTTATAAAATACAAAATTTTTGTATGCTTTTATTCGATAGATTTCGCTGTACGTCGATTAATTCGCAAGAAGAGTTATAAATGACTTAGGTATATTTGCTTTGTAGACTACCTTTATTCGTCCTCACTTTCCCAATTGTAATATAAATAGGATTCGACCAAAACATTGCGGCAGTAAAATTTAACAAGCATTATGCAAATGCACGACCGTAAATGTAGCTCTCCCTTGGTTATACCAAATACTCATAAATTACTAACTTTATAAACAAATGTTAATATACCTGATTATTCAAATAAATATCAAACTTTTACTAAATAACCGAGTATTTGTGCACTTCGGATAATAATAGTTTTGATAATAAAATCGTAAATAGGTATCCACTCAGTATTGGATTCAGTATTTTTATTGCTTTGATAAACTACAATTAACGGTCCCCCTGGTGAAATGGTCTGGACGATGTGGACAAATGGACAGAAAAAAATGTTCCAGGACTGGGCGTTTCTCCAATGTATTTTTTATATTCTAGGTTCCCCCTAGTTCGCTACATGGTATCTTATATCACAAGCTTTGCTTACTTTGAGGCCATGTATCATGTTTTGATTGTCTGGTTATTTTATTTATTTTTATTTTTATCAAAGTTTAGTCTCAAATGTGTTCCCAATTAAATTAATTATCTGATATTTTTTATATATAGGGTTAATTTTACACCTCTTGCAGGCATTCTCTCCACATCAATTTCAACAACATTTGCTTTACGATTTTTTACAAATCTTGATAAATAACACAAAAAAAGTGTTAATAATGATAATTCAAAAATACTACAGGCATGAACATACACCTTTTTGAAACATTATAATTATCATCTTAGCTTTACCCACTCTGAAAACTCAAATTCAAATCAAAAATTTATTCAACATACAAACAAACAAGACAACACATAAAAATCAACAAAATAAAGTACAAAATAGAAATAAAAAAATGCTATATAAAATTAAAATTGAAAAATTAAGAAAATAATATCACAAACATAATTAAAAATAGTAATGGTCACAAAAATCTGTACACAAAAAAAAATTGAATATAAAAAACACAGTGAGAAATAATAAAATGTTGCCCTGTAGGTACTGCAGTGAGTATGTTAAGAAGGAAATATCTCAGCATAATGCTTCAGCGAAAGCCGCAGCGCTGGTTTTCAGATGTACCCCCTTGTGCCAAAAAGCAAGTTTTATTTTTCACCAAACATATTTCACAAAATAAGCATTTCAAAACCACTTTAGGGCTGCCATAAGCTGTCCTAAAAGTAAAAGCACCTAATCTGAGTGACCCTGGTTTGGTCGTAGGATCCCTTTAGGGTTAGCTGGCTAGCGACCATTTTTCATAATAAATCTGAACAAAATCTGACCTGAAATTCAACAAAAACCAACAAAATTCAACGATTTTGTCGGCTTTTTGCTCGATTTTTCGTTGAATTTTTGATCGGTAGGTCGATGCTTGTAACCTCACCTACATGGTAGAAATTTGGTTTTCGAAGGATAAGTCACCAACAATAAGAGTAAAAAAAGTGTTAAGACCAGGTTTTATTCACCGTAGGAGTATTCTTACACCGTTGATATCCGCCAATCAGTCCTTTAATGTAACGCTTTTGTTATAAACTTTTATATTATTTAATGAGCGTATATAGAGCGTAAAAGGAGCCTTACTTTCAAAAAAAAATTTATTTTCTAATACAATCATTTTTGCAATTGTGAACTCCTAAAATATACGCGTTAATGTAACGAAACAAAACACTGTTACAAATAAATGTTTTCTATTTCATTGATTTAAATTTTCTAATAATCACTTCAGATTATTTGAATACCTCCGAAATATTAAATTTGTATTTGAGCTCTTTAATGTTAATAATTAATCGTGAATTTTCATTTAATTATCTGAACTTTCCTCTGCCTTCCTTTATTGTCTATATAATATTTGTTGATTTCACAATGAAAAGAGAAATATTTCGCCAAACAAAATTTGAAATTGGACAAAGGATTTTTTAGTTTTCCTTGATTTGAAAATAAAACAGTAAAAGCAATTATATACCCTATTGAATCTCGTTTTTTATTTCAACAGCCATTTCCAAAGGTTTTTTACGATTCATAAAGAATAAAGTAAACCTTAATATTCTGTAAAAAGAACCTTTAAAATTTTTATTGCGATTAACATAGAACCTTTTTTCCAAATATCTTTGAAAAAATGTTAATGTAAAATAGCAAAAAGATTGAAATTTGAGGCCTATAAAATAAAAACACAGCAACGCTTATTTGAAAATTTAAGTAAAAGAAAGAGAGCGTTCAACGCTTTTAATATGAAAGAAAGAGACAGAGAACTGATTTAGTAGAAACCTTCGTAGCTGTCATAGCCGCGCTACGGTAGTTTAAGCTCGTAGCTTGCAAGCGTAGCACCTCTGCGGCCTCCGTACTGCGATACGTAATCGAAACGTAATCGCTTTTCAGTCGTTCCCGAATTTGAACAATGCAATCACTGTGCGTACTTTATTTCATAGTTGTTTGAAATAATATGTAAAAAAGTGGATAAGTTTCTATTTGACAAGCAAACGTACAATATCATAGTGAGAGCGAATGGAAGTGCTTTGTTCGGACTTGACGAAGGTAAGACTAATTAGTAAAAGTTCAGCCTAATTATATTTACTTCGTACGGTTCATTTTTTCTGTTTAATCCATCATAATTACCAAGTAAGTACCTTGTTTGATATATATTAATCTAAAGATCAACTTAAGATATTAAAGTAATTTCGTTATAACTTGGTTATAACGAAATTAACCAAAATTTTACTTGTCAAAAGTTTGAGTAAAACTTTGGCACAATAATTAAAAGTTTTTTAACATTTTTGTTAAAATAAATAATATAAATTACAAAGGTAATTAAAACTAACAATCGTGATATCAAATATGAAATAAAATATTGCTTTCGAAACTTTTTATTTTATAACTTAGGAAGTTAATACTACAAAGTGATAATTTGGAATGATATTTGAAAGTTTCGCACTCTAGTCATTTTATCTTTTATTTTATCGGTAAGTAAAGGTTTACCTCAATCTTACCCGGTAATGGACCTAATGGAATTATGGTAATGTCAAAGATAAGATAGCATGGGTTAATAAAGTAGCTGGCTTTTATAAAAAATATGCCGGAACACATAACCGCTGGAGTGTTGGTACAAACGGTGGACCGTCGGACTTGTCTCCTTATAGGCCGTATACAGAAAGAAAGCTGGAAACTTATAAGCACTTAGCGGTGCTTGACAGCGCTGGTCCGTTATACACAAAGGAAGTAGGTTGAGGCAGACCAAGTAAAATGTCGGACTCATCGGACGATGATTTCCCAGCGCGTGTTGAAGCTTGTCGGTACCGTTCAGTGCTTATCGGCGTGCGTTCATATATTTTCCTGTGCGGGTCACCAGCGCTGTCAAGCGCTGGTAAGCGCTTGTATGTTTCCAGCTTTCTTTCTGTATACGGCCTTACGTGGTGTTTATACAAGGGCGGCAGCGCTATTCTACTCTACTCTTCTTGGCTAATGCTAACTCTATAATGTTGAGGTTAAAATTGAAAATCACACGGGCATAGAATAGAACTGGCTTTACATAATCATTGCCAGATCACATTCGCGCCGGAACCATTATATTTGGCGGCAAATTTTGAATTAAGCGGAATCAGAAAAAAACTACAATGGGAAATATCAAATCATACAATTTGTTTTATACAAAAAAAATACATTCAGTTTAGAATACAAAATAGTAAAAAAAATTATTTTTGAATAATTATTTTAGGTATTTTACGTAGTATATAGCACACCAAACACCTGACGTGTACTTTGTGACCTTGCACACATTACAAAGACCTAATATTAGATATTTCAATGTCATTTGGAATATTTAATGTTACTTCATGACATTAAGTATTAATATGACATTGAAATAACTAGTATCGATTTTCATTATTAAAAAGTTATGTTTTAGATTATGTTTTAGATATAGGAAAAGATTACCCATTTTATAACGATAACTATAGAATTGTGTTGTCCTTGATGTAATGATGGTAATGATACACTGCTGATAAAAAAAAATACCGCCAAATATCACCATTCCGACGGTGATCTGTTCCCGCAATGTTATGTGAAGAGCCAGTACGTACCTTAACTCGTGTCCTATCATCATCTTTGACCTCATGTACACTTCAGCTGCATCTGCATCAGATGGTGAGGTTGACGTCGAAAATAAGTTTAGTCACCCTTAAAAAAAACAAAACTTAAATACTTATACCGTAATAAGTAATGTCTACGGTCCTAGAAGCCATTGTAAGGTTCGTTAAAAATGAAACAAAAAGAGACTAAGAAAAGCAAACCCTAATAAGCTCTGGTTTGGGTATCTTTTTATTCAATCGGTTACGAGTGGAACTATGTAGAGTTATATGATGCGATGTGGTCATGACATCTGCAACTACAGGGCATGAACCCATGAGCTATCGATTTTTATTGGATAATAAGCACGGTGCTAGTAATTATACTTCATATCATGCTCTTCTACCTGATCTGAAGTAAGGTAATGCTGATACTTTTATAGATGACTTGATTTCGATGGGGATATTTCTCAAAGAATTCATACAAAAATAATAAAATCCCCATATAATCACACCAACTACATTGCTTTAAAGTAAAATTAGCTCGTTTTATGAGAAACCATGAAGAAAACTAGAGGGAACCTAGAATATAAAATTGTAGATAAACGCCCAGACCCGGATTTTTTTTCTTTTTCTGTGCGGGTATCGAACCCGCGACCTCAAGATTAGCGTAGTAGAGTCTGGGACACTACACCACGAAGACCGTCATTTCATAATCTTCAGACAATAAAATTTTAAATATCATTAAGACCTCAAAAAAAAAACCTGTTTGATTATAATTCTAAAATCTTAATTCCACAATTAAATCGACATTAAATTTGTAACAATTTTGGTTATCAGAGGTCTAATCAAATGTAAATATAAGCACAGGTTAACTCAGGCATGGAAAAAAGTATTTTTTCTCTTTTACCCAGTTTTTATCTTTTTTATTCACAAACTTTTATAGCAGGGGCAGGTTGCTAGTGCCCGCTTTCAACAGACTTTGGTGCAATTTGTTTTTATGATAGTTCACTAACGATACCGAAGTATGAACGGGAAAATAAAAAATATTGATGCGGAAATGTTTAAAAAAATGAAGGAATCTTTTTCTCTCTTAGACTCTATGTTTTGTTCGATCCTACATTTGTGGCTAGGTCTTTTCAATATCATCAAATAAAATTAAATTACACCTGCGTATAGTAAATAATAATTGATATTAGGTTTTTCCTTGCATTGTTTTGGAAAGCATAGCCACTCCGGAGGGCCACCATGACATCAGGAAGTATCGGTTATCTCGGGTGACACCATGTTATTTGGATCTATTAATGGGTACTTGTATTTTTATCTGGCGAGTGGTGGAACCGTTAGGGTTGCTCAGGTTTAACTGTTGACTTACGTAACGTTAATAACGTTAATTAACAAATATTATTTAGAAAAAAAATATTTTGATGTCGTCGTGACGCCGTGGTTACTGTGTGTATCCTACGATATCGCAGGTTAAGCAACGTCCGGCGCGGTCGGTATTTGGATGGGTGACCGCCGACCACTCATTTCTCATACCGACTTCCATGCTTCGAAGGGCACGTTAAGCAGTCGGTCCCGGGTCATCCCGGGCCATTTCGGCGCCCTGATAATTCTGTCATCCACCAACCAGCACTGGGCCAGCTTGGTGGATTATGGCCTAAACCCCCTCGTCACCCAGGGGAGAGACTCATAGCCCTGCAGTGGGCTCAATACAAAGAGTTGTGATGATGATGATGATTTAGAAAAAAAGACTGAAACTTTATAATATATGAAGATAATAAAAGTCTTTAGCTATATAATGTTATCCTATTTAAAGACGATGATTAATGTTGAGTTTCTTTTCAACTTTAAAGGGGTGGTAGATTAATTGCAATTTCAAAGTCAGGTCTTAGTTAGGTTTGTAAATATTAATATGTACTCTACTAAATAAAGAATATTTTGTAACAAATTCCATTTCACTGGTAGTTTCATTAGTTCAGAGAAACCGTAATCGTATAGATCGTTCAAAATCGGTTTATCTCTGAAGTTTATTATCTCTATGTTGGCCCTACTGTCCAGTTTCCCTGAAAGTTTTCATAACAGTTTATGTGAATTGCCCACGTTTTGCTATTACTTTTGTGTTAAATTTATGTTGTATCATGCCGAAAAGGTTTCAAAGTAGTAAAAGAAACATCGTATTATGAGTGCGAACTTTATGCGCAAAAGAAAAAGACAACAAAGGGCCTATAGTTGCATTAAGAAATATTTGTCATAGAGAAAATTGGGGTTACCCACATAAACATTTTACCTGATTTCAGGCGATTTCCACATCGCTAGAGAATTGAATAGGAAATATTTGGCTTTATTACTTGTTTAGGCATATCTGAAAAAACTTTCAGTAAAGAAAGCGTAGTCGCATCTTCCTAATAACAAAAAAAAATCCGCACCCAGAGAAAAAGACGTATAAGCCGATTTTGATCTGTATGCGGGGCGAAATAAAATACTCGACACGTGTGTTCCTTAATAAGTTTAACATGATATAATATGTGATATAATATCATGTTAAACTTATTAAGGAAACTAACAAAGTTATCAAATTTCTAATCACTTCAGTGTATTTCCCTCAAGCAAATTATTACAGTCTATTAACTCACGATGTTCTTGCATGCTTCTATATTTTGTGCCTCGATTTATTAATAACGATTGGTACTAAAACAACGACGAACAATGCGATAAAATTTTACTGAGATATCAATTTTCAACCGACTTCCAAAAAGAAGGAGGTTCTCAATTCGTGTGTATTTTTTGTTTTTTTTGTTACCCGATTTTTTGGACAACTATGAATCGATTTTGAATATTCTTATTTCATATGATAATGGATACTTTATAGGAGGTCCCATATAAATTTCATCTAAATCGATGGAGTAAATTAGGATTTTTTAAATTTTTTGAAAAAAATATGTATAAATATTTTGAATATTTACATTGACGAAAAATTAAAAGATAAAGTTTCGACGTGAAATCGGTTTGTTTTAATGCTCTGAATTCGTTGATTATTAAAAACTTGAAGTTTCCAAGCCTCTTCAAGGTTTAGTAGGCACGCCAAAGTCAAATTATAAATATACGTGAAATAAAATGGGTAAAAAGTCTTGTGTTCCTAAAACTCGATGAAAAAATTTACAATATGTAGATTTTTTTTCATCTCGTCATTTGTCCCAACGACTTATTCACAGAACTATAAAATACTAGCTTTATCCCGCAACTTCGTATGCGCTTCTTTCCTTCTCGTGGAAATTTCAGAAACTATACAACCAGACACCCACTGAAAGAACCTTTATACCAAGTATCACACCCATGCACTCAAGGAATAAATTTTTTTCATACAAACTAAAAATCATATATTTCCCGTGCCCGTGGGAAGTTTAGGAATTTTTTTCGTAGCACAACCAGTCACTCTTTGAAGAACCTTCATGCCAAGCATCACATCCGTACACTCAAGGAATAAGATTTTTCATACAAACTAAAAAGCCCAACCCCTTCCCGTGGGAATTTCGGGAATTCCTTCCATAATACAAAAAGACACTTATTGAGGAACCTTTATGTTAAGTATCACATCCGTGCACTCAAGGGATGGGATTTTTTCATACAAACTAAAACATCATATATTTCCCGTTCCCGTGAGAATTTCGGGAATTCCTTTCATAAAACAACCAGACACACATTGAGAAACCTTTGCACCAAGTTTCACATCGGTGCACTCAAGGAATAAGATTTTTCATACAAACTAAAAAGGCCTATATTTCCCGTTCCCGTGGGAATTTCGGGAATTCCTTCCTTAGTGCACCCCTACATCCCCTAAAAAATGTTTGTTCCAAATTTCAGCTCTCTACGCTCAGTAGTTGCGGCTGTATGTTGTCTGTCAGTCACTCAGTCACTCAGTACCTCAGTCACTCAGTCAGTAACGGAACAGTTTTATATATATTGATTGATGATAAAGGATTCTTTATAGGAGGTCCTATATAAATTTCATCTAAATCGATTACATACATGAGGATTTTTTAAATTTTTTGAAAAAAATATGTATAAATATTTTGAATATTTACATTGACGAAAAATAAAAAGCCAAAGTTTCGACGTGAAATCGGTTTGTTTTAATGCTCTGCATTCTGCACTCTGATGATTATTAAAAACTTGAAGTTTCCAAGCCTCTTCAAGGTTTAGTAGGCACGCCAAAGTAAAATTATAAATATACGTGAAATAAAATGGGTAAAAAGTCTTGTGTTCCTAAAACTCGATGAAAAAATTTACAATATGCAGATTTTTTTTCATCTCGTCATTTGTCCCAACGACTTATTCACAGAACTATAAAAGATTTATCTTTCAAGCATTTTACTAATTTCATAAGCTCCGTATACCTTAATATTCTACGCTGACTGCTCATATTTATAAATCAAACTTATGTTCAGTGCAACTTTTATCAAAGCAATCGCGCGCGTTTCAACCTGAATATAATACAGAAGGTTTAACGGTTTACCGCAAAACGGTCTCATGAGAATGGAGCCTTATGTTGCACATCTTTAATGAGATCGCTGCAACTGATAAATAGGGCTCTGTATGGTGAGCGGGAAAATAGGGATCTAACAGGTTTTTTCTGTCGTCGCCTAGTGAAGATGAAAGTTTTAAATGTATCATGAAGCATCCAATAAATAGTAAGGACTTAAAATACGTTATGATAAAGATAAAAATATTTACTCCAACGTTTAAACAATCTATTAAACAATCTTTGATTGAAGATGAATTGTTCTGATTTTTTAAAGTTAACCTGCTTCAGTGAACAAAGTAATAGCTTTTATAATAATGGATACCTACGTTTAACATTATCAGCTATACACAATATTTAATATAAATATTCGAAAAAATCGAACAACACGAGCACTGACTCAGGACACTTTTTGGGACCAAGTTATTGTTTTTAAATAATGATAATTAAATTACCGACCGTCGCGGTCGGAACTTGGATGGGTAACCGCCGACCATTCATTTTCTCACGACGACTTCCGTGCTTTGGAGGGCACGTTAAGCAGTTGGTCCCGGGTGCTATATACTCCCTGAAAATTCTGGCATCCACAACCCAGCACTGGGCCAGCTTGGTGGATTATGGCCTATACCTCCTCGTCACCCAGGGGAGACTCATGCCCTGCAGTGGGCTCATTACAAGGAGTTGTGATTATGATGATGATGATGAAATAAATTATAATAATACTTGCTTAAAAATAACCGGGCTTGGTAACTCAACCCAAGTGCGTTAAGCCTGGACCGAGATTACACCTGAGAGTATCCTAGGGGATACATGCTCTTGACAATGTCATTTTGTCTTTAACAAGCTCAGATAGGAAAACGTTCACGCTAGGGCATCTAAGCGCATTTGAAAGCTAGAATATTTTGTATTTTTTGACATATGTTGAAACATCACCAATCCTAAAGTAAGTGCATATTTTTGAGTATGGAATGGTACTACACAACGGATATACAAACTAATTTGATTGACGATAACTGACGTCGTATTGTATTGTTCGTGTGTTCTGCTGTAATGCGAGAGGTCCTGGCCTCGAGTTCTTGCCAGGCCGGTTTCAGAAACGAACTATTATTTACTGACTCTGATCTGGGCGTATACACGGATATAGCCTAATTCTATTGAGTTTTCCTGAACACAAGCTTATATAAAAGCTTAGTTTGGGTCCAGATGGTCTATGTACTTTTGGATAATTTTAATATGATACGTTTTTTTTGGAGGACCGGCTGGTGTAGTGGTAACATACATTGCCTTCTATGCCAGAGGTCCTTAATAAAAAATATGTATTTATTCAATATGTATGTTTATATATTTCTTAAGTATATAAGTTATCTAGTATCCATAACACAAGTTCTTTAAGAAACTTAATTTGGGCTAGATAATGATAATGTTGCGTGAGTGTCAGAAATATTTATTTATTATTTTTTTCGTTATTATATACAACCTACCTATCAAACATTATATACTGACACTTAGACTAGAACACTAATGTCTTATAGTGTTACCCCATCGCCACAGCGATTGTAAATGAATTTCACCCTTTATCGTACTCTTTTTTCTAAAACAATATGGTCTATTAGGAACAGTTTTTGTACCGTGTGGTTTCCTTTTGTTTTCAAAGTTCTCAAAGTTTCTTTACAAATATTCTTAAATAAATGAAAAATGTGATAAATAAAAATTACCCGACCAGGATTCGAACCTGGGGACCTCTTTTGCCGGACGAGTGCTCTTCCAACTGAGCAACCGGGGCTTGGCACTACGCCTCGAAATTACTTACCACATTTTTGTTTTTACGTTATATTGCTAACGTAGCTCCATCTTATGGTATAAGCTTTGCAGCTAAGACCACCCGAGATCAATTTCTTTACAGAAATTGTGAATCCCAGTTAAAGTGAAGCATCTATTTCATTTCTTTACAAATATTTCTGATTTCCTCATTTTTGTTTTTTCACTGAAATTCCGTATCAAGAAAGTCTTTGTTTTTAAATAAAAGCTACAAACTATATGTATACTGACAGGCTAACAAAGGAGAATAGATGGCTGCTAGACAAGGGATCCCCTTGAGTACGATATTGAAGGAAACATATTATCATTGGTTTTTTGTAGGAATCTTTTAAGAAAAGCTAAGCAAATAAATAACGTTTTCCGAAGTAGATATCAAGTCAGCGGTGCGAGCACAGAACTTTATCGAATCGTATGTTAACGAATGTTCGTATAGTATGGAGTCGGTTGCGGTTGTTTTTAGTAGCATTGTAATTTTTTATTTAACAGTTATTTAAGAGTACAACATGTTTACAAACTTTCAAAATTAACAAGGCACACATTTATGTAAGCTGGCCGTGCGGCAATGGATAGATTTCAATAATTGCTAACAAACCGTCTCCATACTATACGAACATTCGTAACAATACGAGTCGATAAAGTTCTGTGCTCGCACTGCAGGTATTGTTCGTAATTTTAGACTTGAATATTTCATTTTGAAATCGTGGTTACTTTTCACATAATAGGTGGTAATAGTAAGAATACTATGTCAACACGTCAATAATTATATGAGTTCTTTTATTTCTTTGCACGTTTCTTTTTCTCTAGGTGCCATCTCCTACCGGAGGTCAGCGATCATCTTGGCGATTCTAACATTATCGACGGCCGCAGGTTTTTAAGCCAAGATATTTAGCTTCTACCTGGCCTGCGGCGTGGTTTTTTTTTTGAACGTTTATTGAAGTAATATTTTCATTTATATTCTATTTAATGATAAAAAGAAATAATTATTTGGCAGAAGTTATTCATTTGTGTATTTAAAAAATAAAAATTTAATCATCATCTTTTTGTTATTTTTCAACTTGTGTCATAGTTTTTGTACTAAACTGAGAATAATTTCTTACGGAAACACAGCACAAGGAGAGAATTGAACCAGAATTACAAGATTTTTTTATCGAAAATGAGATGATAAACTAAAGTTCGTATAGAAAAGAAAACATATAGCATGATTTCTCGCTATGAAAAAAAAAATGTAATGACATCAAGGGAACATCAATCATTTCGTGCTGTATACATTCACCATTGCAATAGTCTCTAGGGCTCGTTCGAACCACATGCAACCGCCTTATTGCAATTTTGAAGATAATTTGAGTCGTATTTTACATACCATTTCATCTCAAATTGCAAATATGTGGCACACATGTGTTGACGTGTTCAGTGAGCAGTGGGCCAGCTTGGTGATTTATGTAGCCTCATAAAAAAAATCTAATGAGATACCAGCATAACTCATGGAATGAATTTTTTTATCCTTGGTGTGCAAAAAATGCAAATATCATCTTATATTTTTCCATTTATACATTTTATTTATACTTTTTCCTATTGCCTTTGGGTTATTCTGGCTTTTGCAGACTTCTGAATGCTTGCACTTCTAAGCTTTTGAATTAGACCCCGTCAACTTATGGATTTTGTATTTTATGACGGAAATATTGTACTATATGTACATTCAACAGAAGTAGATAAAGTGTTTAATTAAGTTTTATGTTCTTATTTGTATTAGGATGCCAAAACTTTCATTAATGGAAATAATTTTGACAAACAAATGTTCTTATTATTGTTTCATGTCAACATCTATACATATAATAAAATGGTAGGAAAGTCAAAACTGTACATTGAATATTTTTTTAAAAGAATACTTGGGGTATGATCTACAATCGAAACAGAAACAAAAAATATAGTTTTTAGAATTTTTGTCTGTTTGTCTGTTTGTATTTCCGGGATAAACTCAAAAAGTACTGCATGGATTTACTTCAAATTTGGCATGAAGATAGTTAAGAAGTCGGGTCAACATATAGGCTACATATTATCACGCTAGCAGTGTTATAATCGTAGGTGCGTTTGGTGCTGCATAGCGTTCACGCAGACGACGTCGCGGGCAGCAGCTAGTGTTCTATAAAAATCATAAAAAATAGTTAACAATATTTACTCCTGATCACTTTGATTAACATAGATATATTGTGATGCAAGGGTCAAGATGCCAATCTCTTTAAACTTTTCTCTTAGAGATTCTCTATTTCCAAGTTAATACATTCCACGAATAGCCCTTTTCTGCAGTGTAAATATCGTGTCAATATCTGCGGCATTGCTCCAAAGTAGGATGACGTAGGACATTATACTATGCAAATAACTAAAATGAACCATCTTCGGTGTATTAACATCAGTCAATGAGCGAATTTTCTTTACCGCGAACGCTGAAGAACTAAATATACTCGCTAGTTGTGAGATATGGGCAGTGTTATCTACTACATTCAACCTTTCCCCACTAAGACGCAGATCAGACTCAACTTCTTTAACATTTGGTGCAAAGAATTTTATACATTCAGTTTTTTTATCATTGAAAGCTAGGTTATTTACATTGAACCACTGCACAACATTTGAGAGAGCGTTGTTTACATCGTCGTAGTTGATTTTCTGTCTAATCATTTTAAAAATTAATGATGTGTCGTCAGCAAACAATACGATCTGGTGATTTATTAAGTTTAGATTAGTTATCATCAGAAGTAGGTTTATGTAAGTAGGTAGGTATTTTATTTTCTGTTATTGAGTTTTTTTTTAATAAGGTTTACTATTAGGTAAAAGGCGAAGAGCGTATGGATTTTATATTTGAGCTTAGCCGTAAATCAGTGCTGATAGCTATTCGAACGTACTTGTTAATACGGAGTACGCTGCAGACACTAACTATAATCCTGCAAAACTATTAGAAATTTTGGAACACAGAGTTTAAAATATGACATCCGTCCGAGCAAAAATTGTTATTTGACCGTGTCTGCCTTAGTAATAATAATACTTGAATAATACGTGAATGAGTTCTGTGAATGTATAAAGATGATATTGCCATTGAAATGCTGCCTGTTTATATTTAAACTATTGGTGCAGACTTGATTTAATTTCTTAGAAACGATACTAGTAGTCTATTGAGTAACTTGAGAGTGTAGAATATTAAAATCCTCGTTGCGGTTTCTTATATAAGTAAATGATTTGGAATTCGCCGAACATGAGCTATTATTGGCACTATATGTTGTTTTAATACATTTCATGAGTTGTCAAATCTGACAGGTCAGCTGTGAACACTACTCTTTCAGTGTGGACTTGCTTAAAAAAATTAATATACAGTCTTAGGTTTCCATTTTCAATAAATATTAGCAAAACAACGATAAACGGGCGAGATCGACTCAACCGGTAATTTAATAATTTAAGAGACGATAACTTTTAGCGTCTTTAAAGCAATTGCAGTGACGGGTCTGAGGCGGCAGTCGGCGTTTGTTTACGGTTATTAAATTTTCTCATTAAGATTTCCCTAACGAACGGAAACGGGAAACAAATTTAAAAAATTTCAGGAGGTTAGGAAAAGTGTGATGGTGTATTTTTTTAAGTATCTGCTTATGATTTAAGTATTTTACGATGTTAAGTGTTGAGTTGCATGAAGTATTAGTTATTAAGAAAATACAAATTATATTATTATGATAAAATAAGTTTTCTAATATTTAATTAAAAGTGCCTTTTTTAACTTTATCTGTTCTAATGTGTTAATTTTTGTGAAATGCTTTCTCAAATGAAAGAAAAAGTTGTTCATTCGTAACACGTTGTATAGTAAGGCCAAAGGTTATCTTGCAATTAAAACCTGTAGGAAATATCATAACAGCTACGCTGACCAATCATCAATCATCAAGATGGTAAACTACGCAGAATTGATAGCTATTCTAGCTATATGACAATGATAATGACGACATGTGAAATATCCAGCATCGCGTCATAAGTATAGTATGCAAGGCTTCCCAAGACAATGGGTAATCAAGGGAAAGTAGGTACCTTCAAAATTGTAGATAGGATATTTTGCTGAAAGACTCTATATGATTTTTAAATATTTGTAATTCTGAATTCAAAGATTTTCTAATAATTATTTGCTTCGTCTGGGAATCGAAGCAACTTAAATATAATTAGTTAAGAAATGCCCTCGTAAGTATGTTTGCAAGATCGATTTGGAATATTAGTTATCCCCAGCGCAAAAACCTCATTTCTATAAATCGATCCAAAAGAAAAAAGCACGAAACAAATGCTGTCAATTTTTTTTCAAGTATCATCTCTACTAGTCTATCATAAGATTAACAAATACCAACGTTAACGCATTATCATTTTTGTCTCCCTGTTACATTGAATCTTGTAAGATCTTAGATATCTTAGACCCGTATTATCACAACTTTTTAAGTGTTGATACTTCAATCCTCTTATTAGACAAAATTTTGTAAGAACGGAGTAACTAACACCCGTATTATGAAAACTTTTACTTTTGTTTATAATATTTCAAGCATTAATTCCCTGACAGAGAACTGTCAAAAATCTATCTTATCTTCACCTGCGTAGAGTTCAAATCTGCAAAAGCCTTCATAATAAGAGCCTGGGTAATCCGTTTGCCCTGTGACAGCTGTAGTATTGCATAGTCTGTAGCTAAATAGTTAGTACGTCGTTGATAAACCTGTGTGTTCCATCTTCGTTTACTTCTGAGCTCACGACCCACTAAAGCTTCGAAAGCCTCGTTTCACTGGCTGCCTCCCTCACTTAAGTAAGATATAAAATGTGGTAAACAAAACTTGGTTCACGAATATACAGGATTGTTTTTTAGTCACCAGCCAAATTTAAATGTTCTTTTCTTTGATACGATTTGAAGCGAATCTGCATATTTATTTGAGTATCGCTCAGTAGGAAAAATATAGATAGGGCACCACAAACTTTTTTACAAATAGTCGCTGTTAATGAACATAGCTACTACGAAGCGGCATTTCATTGATACTACAAGGTAGTACTACAAGATGTTTTATAGTAGCGCGTGGTCGTCTTTTAATGGTATTCTTTCATAATTTAGGATGACAATGCTTTACTTTATATGTAGGCGAATATATTAATTTCTATGCAAAAAATACGGACCCCTTTTTTGCAAAAATCGTTTTTAGAAATAATACTTATTGTGTATAAAAAAAATGGCCGGTGACTGAAAGATAACCCTGTATTAAATCAGAAGGTACTGAGGTTTATGATAAATAATAGTGCTTTAGTGATTAAACCCAGTTATTTTATCATTCTTTTTTATTTACATTTGGCATTTAAATTCAAAGTTTTAGTGTCTCTGCAGACCTTGTAGAAGCCACGAGAAAAACTAATACGATAGTCACTCATGAGTGACGAGGTCTCTAGAGACACCGCAACGTGTTAAAATATATAAATCGAAATACTATCGTTCTAGAATTGAACTACTATATTATTTGTTTACTATAAATATTACATGGTTTTTCTTTAATTGTACTTTAACTTGTTAACTAACATAGGCGTACCTATAGGTTGTATATGTTCTGTAACGAGACTCACGAGTCAAAAAAACTGTTCCAGATTTACTTTTTATAACAGCTTGTGAATCAAATGTCTAATATTTTAATAAAATAAAAATAAGACTGCCAACTCAAACTGAAGCTGTATCGAGCTACTAGAATATAAGTCTACAATCATTGGAGAATAAAATAGATTTTTTACCGAACACACTCAATTTTGCTCTTATGTGCCTTTGGGGTCCTGAGGGATTACAATCCTGCTTATTTTAACCATATATCATGTTAATAATGTTTCGAATAAAGGACCCGATCATGCTGTGGCCTAATCAGAAACTTAAATTACTTTACAACCCACATCGGAAAAATAAGTACGACATGTAACTTCATATAACTGTTTGCGAACTGATAATTTACTTGAGAAGTAATTTAATATTATTCGATTATCAGTCAACTTATAAATAGAATTCTAAGAAATAACTTGCAATACAGGTTTATAATCAAAGATCGAATCGAATTCAGAAGATAGTTTCGATTACACCTAGTTAATACTACAGGGTGACTAGGGGCAACTTTTAGATATTGAAGGAGAGCACCCTGTACTTGATTCTTTTATCAGCAGAATTCCCTGTTAATAAATAAAGAGTTTTACTAAGTCGACGACCATTCGTGAAGCCGTCTATACCTGTCTATGTACCTGTATACTTTTCTATTCTGTGTTGATAGCGCCGTGCGTATGTCCGTACCAGTGTAGCCATGCGTTGCGTAATGAAATCTTTAACTTTCGGTCAAACTATCACATCCTAATCTCGAAAGTGATCCCCCAGTCACTGTCACTGTAGTTATATGATACCATTTTGTAAGTAAATAAAACGTTTATTTGGTACAAAATTAAATATTGACAAAAAAGTTAAAATATTTTTTTTATCTTAGACTAAAAGTAATGTACTGAAATGGACTTCATTACTGCTTATATGCTGCAGTGCCCAAGGGACCGCTGATTTTCAGTGACAGCCAGAGATCAAAATTAAAGTTAAAGTGCAACTCTGCAGCAAGTAACAACAGCATTTTATCCATATTAATATACAGGGTATTTTTTACACCCTGTATATTAACACACTTGGCCAAATCAACATGGGGGGTAGATGGGCCTATTCTGAACATACTTGCTTTAATGACTATAAGTAGCCTATCCCTTAGTAAATATGTTTTTTTTCCATTATTTCAAAAAGTTTCGAATTTTCGCTTTCTAATCTAAATAATTTTTTTTCTTGTATGAGTATTTTCTCAAAATAAATTTTATTCATATTTTAGATACAGCTTTATTCTAACTAAATGAGTATTTGATGCAATTATTCGATACAAAAAGCTATTAGACAACGAAGTCTCGAGAGCGAGGCAAAATTATATATGATATTTTTTTTACATTGCAATAAAAAAATTAAAAGAAACTATTAGAATTTTAAATTACTTTTAAAAACTTCTTTGGTTTATCTCTTTTTTAATTAGCTCATATAAGGGTAGGCAAAGGAACATAATCATACAATATCAATGTTGTACATTTTATCTTTACTAATATTACAAAGAGGAAACCTTTGTATTTTTGTATTGAATAGGCTCCAAACCTACTGGACCGATTTCAAAATTTCTTTTACCACCACGTAGTAAAAGAATGTTCTTCCGAATCCGTATAGGCTACTTTTTATCCCGAAAATCCCGCGGGAATCGAAATTGCGCGGGTAAACCGCGCGCAACAGCTAGTCTAGAATAAAAAACATGAATGGAGTACATTTTATTTCGATGATGCATTATTAAGAATTCGGAGTTATCGGAGTACTATGAAAAAAGTCGTGAATTTTTAAAATGTGTAGCATATCATTAAAAAGGGATAATCCAAATAAGTTTTAAAAAGTATTTTAAAATCTCATAGTTTTTTTGTTTTTTTTTTTTATTACAATGTAAGAAAAATATCTGATGTAATTTTGCCTCGCTGCGCTCTCGAGAATTTTTTGCCTAATTACTTTTTTTATCGAATTTTTGCATCAAATAGGTACTCATTTAGTCAGCATAAAGCTTTATCTAAAATAGGAATAAAATTTATTTTGAAAAGATACTCATGCAATAAAAAAATAATATTTAGATTAGAAGGTCAAAATTATTGTTTTTTTTGAAAATTATGAAAAACAATCACTTTACTAAACTATAAGAGATAGACTAGTAATACTTAAAGCTCAGAATAGGCCCACATATCCCCATTTCCATTTGGCCAAAAACCCTGTTAAATAATGTAATTTGTAACGATAATACCCAAATGAGATAGAAATGGGCTACAACATGAAAAATAGCTATCAATCCATATCGTTCACTTTTTTAAAGATTAAAAATGGTTGAGTTTAGTTTAAATTAAACCCCTTCTCGTTAATGGAATTTCCATATAAACACTTAAAGTAATCAAGCATAGTGCTTGGTCATAAAATGCAAGGGTACTTAAGTTATTTATGGTGCAGTCGCAGAATAAAACCAGTGCTTGAAAGGTTATGTCTGACTACCAGGCCCGTCCTATGTGAGACCTAATTCAGGCGCGTAGACAATAAATCTAAATTGAGTTTTGATCATACCGACAGTTAAGATATTCTCTTTTATTCGGATGACCAAGATGGGTATGAAATTCCCGCCTGCTGTAACCTCTTAAAGATTTATTGTATTCTGGATACTAAGCAGAATTAGCCAGTGCTATTACAAGAACATAGATAAAAAAAAAACACATTTTAGCTTTGTAAACATGAACTTAAATGAAACAGATTTCCTTGCAGTTAAAAAGAGAATTGAATGCATTTCATTCATCTGATTGCTGGTAGTTAAAAATAATGTCACTATAAATAGATTTCAAAATGAGAATGAAACTAAGTGCAGTGAATTAAGTAACATAACTTACGATGAGGATGCAGTAGGACCATATTATGGGCTTCGGGAGGATTTTTGTTCTCAAATTATACTCAAATGGATATTTAAGAAGTCGTCGTGGCGCCGTGGTTAGTTTGCATATCAAACAATATCGCAGGTTAAGCGCGCTCGGTGCGGCCCGTATTAGGATGGGTGACCGCCGACCATTCTTTTCTCAGGATGACTTCCATGCTTCGGAGGGCACGTTAAGCAGTCGGTCCCGGGTCCTGTATACTTGTATACAGTATTCGTTAGGGTTTGTCAGAAGCCATTTCGGCACCCTGAAATATCTGACATCCACCACCCAGCACTGGGCCAGCTTGGTTGATTACGGCCTAAACCTCCTCGTCATCCAGAGGAGAGACTGAAAGCCCTGCACTGCTCGTTACACGGAGTTGTGATGATCATGATGATTATGGATATTTAAAAATCTTTTGTTTAATTTTACTTAATAATAATATAAGTCTTGCATTTCATTTTATTTTTTACATTCTATTCGTTTTGATTTTCCATAACACTTGCATCGTACTATACCTACTTAATTTATTGCAAAGTACACTTATCTAAGAAACATCGTCTGTTTTGCAAGAATAAACATTGTCGGGCTTAATATATCAGCTTCATATTTATAATTAAATTCAAATATATAAAAATCTTATCTGCACTAAAAGCATACGGTACGCAAATGAAATAGAGATAAAAATAGTATTTTTAGTATTATACAGCATTTCTAGATAAACATGTCACTATAAAGCACTTGAATATTTTATTAATATGAATATGTGCCTAGCTATGCGATGAATATCGTACTCATATCGAAGAAGTTATTTTTAATAATATACTATCGTTATTTAGATCAACGTCAATATAGATAAAAGCAATAGCTTTTGACACGGAATAATTAAAGGCAAATATAATTAGCTTGGAAACTATAAATATATAAACAAGCTGTTGCGCGCGGTTTTACCCGCGCAATTTCGATTCCCGCGGGATTTTCGGGAAAAAAAGTAGCCTATACGGATTCGGAAGAATCCCTCTAAGTAATGGTAAAAGAAATTTTGAAATCGGTCCACTAGTTTTTGAGCCTTTTCAATACAAACATACAAAAATACAAAGGTTTCCTCTTCATAATATTAGTATAGATATGTATAAATATGTAATGATATTCTTAATTAATATAGTTCGTGTAGGGGGGGGGCATAGAATGGCCCTAGTTTCTCTGGATAATCGTGTCGTAAAAAGTATCTAATCCGAGTTCCCGCTGCTTCATAGTAGGATCCCATCAGAGTCCCATTAGTGTCAATTACACTCACTATTAATGTCAAATAAGCCTTTCTGCGAAAACTCCAAACGAGCCCGAAACTAGACAGACATAGCCGACACTAATAGTGTAAAAACCACTAAATAAATTATTTTACAAGTAATAACTACTTATTAGTTCTATGTTAACACTTATCGAAAGCCATTTATTATATTCTTATCTTGTACAACTGTCTTGATTTTGTGCGCTTTCTCGTTAGCTCTAAGTCAAAGTTACACAAGGCGCTCTCCAGTACACAAAGGTCACACATTTAAGTTAGTGTTTCTAGGGATACAGGCGTGAAGTTATGTATGTATGTACAATCGCCTCCCGTCCCGGTGTTCCATTTAAGAAAATTTTCCCTAGAACGGCTTTGGATCGAAGCTCCGCCTACTTTTCTCTGCAGCCAATGAAACAATATAGATCTCATATCTATAATCATCGGTGTGCTTGCAAAACATTTAAGAAATAAAACATTTCACAAACTATTTAAATTTTATATTTCCTATGAATAAGGGGGTAATACTACATTTTTTGAACTTGTCTTATTTGTTAAACAAGATTTCGAGATCAAATCATGTCTCATTTTTAAACATAATTTTCCAATTAAAAATATGTTTGTTACGATAACAATAAACTATAATAATAAATTGTAACTAAACAGTGAAACCTGATTTGTTTATTTTATATTTTTTCATTTCAATAAAAATACATGATTTGATCTTGAAATCTCGTTTACCAAATTGACCGAACTGCCTAGTTATTAAAGTGCAAGTGAATTTAGCCTTAAAGGTGGAACATTTTTCGATAGTACATACATGACTTGATGGCTGATATCGGTTTTCATCATCTCCACCGGGATTTAAAACCATGACCTCTGGAATTGAAGGCAATGTTAACTGCTATGTTTACAAGCTGGCCGTCTAAAACACTCCGAAGACTCAAAAATAAAAAGAATATTATATAACTTTGTTTTAACTGAACAAGATTTCCAATAAAATTCCTGTTTTATTTATATTTCCCCAGAGATTTTACTTCGAAAGATAAAGAAAATGTAAAAATAGCACAAGTACGAGTATATAATTATTTTCTGGCTTCTTACATTAAAAAGTATTTGCAAATACAAAAAAGGAAAATAACGTTACACAAAATTTATAAAATGGAAAAGAAAAGAATAATTGATATTTTTATTGGCATTTTGAGTCTTAGAATTCGTGGCTAAGGTAAAGCGTGGTTCCGACGGAAAATAAAACTATCATTTTTGCATTAGTGCAATTTAAAAATTATATTTAAACTTACATATCCCATTCACAGTTCGTAATGACTTTTGTTAGCAATAGGCGTTGCCAATGTTCAAATAAAATTATTAAAATTTTAAATTGTGAAGTCATAAATGTGTTCGGTAGGGTCAGCCTAAAATAGCCCCACCGCCCTTGGATTTCGTAAAGGTGACTAATCCAAATAGCCCTCGCTTGTTGGTAGGGCGCCTTTAGGGCCTGCATGGTAACGACCACCCTTTATCTGCCACCAAAAAACAATCGCTCCAACGGTGATGGGTTCAGGTAATATTTTAGAAATAGCCAGGACCTTCTTAAACACGTATTCTGTCATCTTAGACCTCATCTTTACTTACCATCAGATAAGATTGAGGTCAAACGTGGACTAATACACCAATAAAAAAAAACCTGACCAATTTAGTAACAATCAAAACTAATCTTACTTAAATATTATTAAACATTGCAATGCTTCACTTTAACTGGGATTCACAATTTCTGTAAAGAAATTGGTCTCGGGTGGTGTTAGCTTTGCACTTTATTACATGGAGCTACGTTAGCAATATAGCGTAAAAACAAAAATGTGTTAAGTAATTTCGAGGCGTTCCGCCAGGCCCCGGTAGCTCAGTGGGAGAGCACTCGTCCGGCAAACGAGAGGTCCCAGGTTCGATTCCTGGTCGACTAATTTTTATTTTACACGTTTTTCATTTATTTAAGAGTAATTAAGCATTTTAAATGCAAAAACTTTAAAATATTATTAATCTTACTTATATTATAAATGTGAATGTTTGGATGTATGGATGTTTGTTTCTCAATCACTGCAAAACGGCTCAACGATTTTAATCAAATTTGGCGTAGTGATAGCGTACAATCTGGAATAGTACATAGGCTACTTTTTATCCTGAAATTCCCGCGGGCATCAAAATTACGCGGGTAAAACCGCGCAATAGCTAGTTCCTTTATAAATCAACCTGAATAAAAAGTAACCTCTCGAATTTATAATCAAGGTCGCTCGACTATTAGCGACAGTACAAAATCGAGCAATTTGCTTGCATGCTAAGCTTACAACTTATACATGAAAAGCAATCGATCGAATATATATTTCTTTCCGACAAGGTTGCCTAATTTTAGTTCCGTAGCATGCCAAGACCGCCCTTGAGAAACCTTTACCTTGATGCAAGGGTATCTTGAAACATTGAAACGAAATCAAGTACAAATCGGAAAATCGATATAAGAGTTCGAATTCTTTGTTACGTATGCTATTTTAAAAGCGTGTTCGAGTCTTTGTTACTAGAAATGTGCATTTGCAAAATATGTCGCATTTTCCTTGTCGATTTTAGTGGTAACTTGCATTGTCATCTAGAGGTGTTGAGTTCGGAAAATAATTGTGTGATGGACATAGATAATCAACCCTTGGATATGTTTATTTAAGTTTATTTTCTAATTAAATTCAGTTTATGTTTATATAAGGTCGCCTTAATAATATTTTAATAGCAGATTAAGACTGATGAGTCGATTGTAATTAGGAAAAAAAATATTTTTTTAAATATATTTCATAAATTTAAATTTAAAAATTCTTCTAAGTGATCCAATATTGAGTTTGATCTGTAGTGTATGACTACACAGCATGTAATAGAAACGTTTCCATCTAATTGTATGTAGTCATAAAATGTAGATTAATGTTAAATTTTACTCACAGAGAAGAATTTTTAAATTTTAATTTATGAAAAATATTTTTTTTTTTTTTTCTAAATTCAGACCCACTTCATCATTCCTAATCTGCTACTAAAATATAATTGACTATTATAAGCGGACCCTGTATATTTGTTAAGTTTATTATCCGTTGTTTTGTATCCATAGCATAAGTTCTTCAAGAAACTTAATTTGGACTAGATATTATTGTGTGAATGTCGCCCTTTCAGTATATTATTAGCTTCTAAATGGAACTGTATATTGATTTTATTTGTCCATTCTATTTGCTGCTTTAAAGTTTATGTGGCACCAAAGGTCATGGCTTCGAGTCCATGTCGCACTAGTTTGAAAATCGAACTTTTCTAGCTTTTTGTGGCTTAACTCTAGTTTAGGAGTAGAAAAGTTTGAGTAATCCTTATGAAACTTTAAACAAGAAAACTTTAAGAGAGACCATCATTTAGACAAGTTATCTTTAAATAATGTTTTTAAGCTTTTGCATTTAAAGTGCTCAATTATTCTTAAATAAATAAAAAAATGTGATAAAGAAAAATCACCCGACCAGGACTCGAATCTGGGACCTCTCGTTTGCCGGACGAGTGCACTATAACGTAAAAACAAAAATGTGGTAAGTAATTTCGAGGCGCACGGCCAGGCCCCGGTAGCTCAGTGGAAGAGCACTCTTCCGAACGAGAGGTCCCAGGATCGAGTCCTAGTCAGGTGATTTTTATTTATCACATTTTTTCATTTATTTAAGTTATCTTTTGTATCATACTTGTGAGGGGGTTTTCTAAACTGGACTTGTAAACATTATGTCCTTTATGGTACAAATAACTGTTTTGCGCGTTTTTATCCCGCAATTTCGAATCCCGCAGGAATATCGGGACAAAAAGCTAGCTAGAAAGCGCTGTGTAAATACAGTGTCTAGTTTTATTCATATCATTTTACTATACTCATACATACATACATAACTTCACGCCTGTATCCCTTATGGGGTTGTCAGAACACCAGAGGTCATCAAACCATGTGATGTCACGTTAGACAAATTTCGAGGTATTATAATGATGGAGAGAGACTATTGCAGTGACAGGGAGTCAGCCTATAGCCCGCAAAAACGCCAATAAAACCTTTGTCCCTTAACTACCTTTTACAGTATGCCCGGGAAGAGAAGCAGCTGGCACATTCTATGTATTTCTTTCGCTCCCAGTCCAGCATGGAACTTACTATACTCTTGTCAACTATTCACCTAAAAATATTGAAGACTAATATTCATCATCATCACAACTCCGTGTAATGGGCCCACTGCAGGGCATGAGTCTCTCCTCTGGGTGACGAGGAGGTTTAGGCCATAATCCACCGAGCTGGCCCAGTGCTGGGTGGTGGATGTCAGAATTTTCAGGGTGCCGATATGGCTTCTGACAAACCCTAACGACTACTGTATACAATTATTACCGGGACCGACAGCTTAACGTGCCCTCCGAAGCACGGAAGTCGCCGTGAGAAACGAATGGTTGGCGGTCACCCATCCAAGTACCGACCGCGCCGAACGTTGCTTAACCTGTGATATCGTAAGATACACACAGTAACCACGGCGCCACGACGACTTCAGACTAATATTGTATTGATCATATTATAACCATATTTACGAATTTGCTACTTTCAAACCAATACTAAAAAAAAAAACACAAAGCCACCTTGAACATTCATATTAAATTAACTCGCTTAACAAAGGAAAAAATATTCATAAAAATATTTTCTTCTAACTTTCTCACAAGCTAGTGAAACTAATCGGAAAATATCAGAAACACGTGTACCGTTGTTAAAGTCAGGGCTGTGGTAAATAAATGATCGCATTTTTAAACGAGGGCTTGTCATACTGTACAGTGATAGTTACAATATTTAACCCTGACTTTAAGTTACTTGAAATAAGTAGTCCTTTAATTAAATGAAAATTGAGTTTACCTTTTCAACCGACTTCCAAAAAAGGAGGTGGTTTTAAATTCGTATGTATGTTCTTTTTGTGTCTTTGTTACACGATATTTCGGAAAATTATGAATCGATTTCATCGAAATCGGTTTAGGACATCATTGAAAATTTCAAATTTTTGAAAAAATATGTATAATTTCGGAGAATGTTTACGTTGATGATATTATAACTCAGCTAAAGTTTTGACGTGTAGTCGGTTTTTTTAATGCTCTGCATTCGTTGAATTTTTATATCTAGTTCGTTTTTGTTTTATAGCAGACCTTTTCGAGAGGTTGCGCAAACTTAGGTTTTAATTGTTTTTATCAGTATATTACTTGTATATTTTTCATTAACTTAAGTGATAGTGGAAAGCACAACCCACTAAGGTAGGTAAGGGTGACATTGATTGTAGGCAGCGCAGGACCAAGAGACGTGGGGAACTTGAAAGTGGCCTTTGTCCAAGCAGTGGACGTCTGTTCCAGCTGATGATGATGATAAAAATTTTGCTGATTGCTGAATTGTAGTTCACGCGGTTTTACGGCCATTATTAAATTAAGGTTTTTGGAGGCCGTGAAGTTCAATTAGCTTAATTTTAATAATATTTTTATCGCAAGGAAAGTAAAAACGATTATTTAATTTATACAAAATATAATTCAGAATCGCTTTTGTGTTAAGGGGATTAAATTTAAAGTTGCTGTTAACCAACAACGCTGATTTTCAAAATATCTCTTTGTTACAAGCCTATAAAATTAACAAACTGCAGTTTCAGTAATGTCTATACTGGTAGTCTAGTAATAGGCATCTATATCGACCTCTAGATAGGTATGTATTTTAATAGTTATAGCCTACATAATATATTATCACAATGATCCTTTAGATAATCTCAAAGCTTGTATTATGTAGATCGAACAGTAACATTTGAGAATTTTTTGTCGACTTCGAAACCGGAACGAGTTTATAAAAGATAAACCAAACCATCATCAATCGGATCTCAGTTATACTGTTAATTTAAGCTGTTTATTGTAAGCTATGCTTTAATCTCACCATTAACTCTATATTAAATATATGCCATTTAGTTGTACGAGTTAAATTTGATATGTAGGTAAAATGAGTAAAGTATGGAGTGATAACTTATATTATTTAGATATATGTACTTGGCTTTAAATTCAATCCTGCTTTTCCTACCCCTAATATGCCATGCGGAAAGATTTATAATCAGTATAGTTTCTGTTGAGGGGCGTGATGACAGTAAAATGTTATATCCCAGGATATCCTAGATCGATAGTTTCCCTGGAGTTCTACGTGTCTATGGACATTGACCATTACCTACTTACGATTATAATATTAAAAAATATAAACGTACATACATACATAGCTTCACGCCTGTATCCTTTATGGGGTATGCAAAACACCAGAGGTTATAACCATGTGATGTTATGTTTGACAAATTTGGAGGTATTATAATAATGGAGAGAGACTATTGCAGTGACATTAGGCAGGTCAGCCTATCGCCCACAAAAATCTCCAATAAAACCTCTGTCCCTTAGCTGACTTTTACAGTAGGCCCGGGACGAGAAGCAGCTAGCTCATTCTATGCTTTTCCTTCGCTCCTAGTCCAGAAAAGACTTAAAAAATACTTCTTGATAATATCACATACATTCAAGGTCCCTATATCATTTTATATAGTAGTTTGTAGACACATTGGATGATATTATGATGACATATTTTAAGTTTTATCAACAAAGAGGTCGTTTTCCAGCAAACCTGATTTAAGGTAAGCCATGAAAATGAAACGATCCTGTTGCTGGCAATCATTAACATCTCTCAACACACAGCCTCGCACATGCTGGCAGACAGCCAGCCGATATCACCTGTGAGGGTTTTCCATAAATCAATACCAGCTTCAGAGATAATAAGTTTAAAACAAGCGATATTGAACTTTATTTATTTTTGTTTTAGTGTATGAAAAAAATAATTTTACCAAAATGATTTAAGAGATTTTATGCTGACAGCTATATAATTGTAATATAATAAAAAAAAAGCTTATAAAGTAAAACTTATACTACAAGGCTTGATTTTTTAAATCGTCGGATAAAATTTATCTGACGAATAAAGTATTACTCAATGGATTGTAGTTGTTTTTCGATTTTTTATAATTATATGACAATGAAATAGAATAAAAATAAACTTGAGATGTGTTTGAAAATATCAGGTAATACTTTATTCATCTCATAACTTTTATCTGATCATTAAAAATTAGAAAATTAAAATTAAAAAAGAATGAATAAGGACATATTATATAGGGTTGTTTTTTAGTCACCAGCTAAATATTGTTTTCTTTGATACGATACAAACGTATATGCACATTTATTTTAGTATCGCTTAGTACAAAGATATGGCACCAAACATGTTTTTGAATAGTCGCTGTGGATGGGCATAGCTACTACGACGTAGTAGACTACAAGATGCTTTGTAGTAGTACGTAGTCGTCTTTATTTTAATCGTATTGATTAATAATGACCATGCTTTTCTCAGAATGTTAGCGAATATATTATTTTCATAAAACACTTTTTAACCGGATTTATCGCGTATATTTACATTTTAAATTTTGACTCGACGTTTTGGTGTCTTTTACAGACCCCGTGGTCACGAGCGACTGAGGTGTCAAGCGTCGGATTGATAGATTGAAAAAAGTTATACATCATCATCTCCATCTGTTTCTCAGTCTTCGAGCGTAGCGTTCGGGATTGACACAAAACGAGCTGACAGTATCTTGAGTTACAGGTCGTGCAGCTTGCTGGATGTTAGATTTAATGTTTTTCAGGATAGGGTCCCATGTCGGTGATAGTTTCCAACCATCTTCTCTATTGAAATTAGGGTGTTTTTTAATTTCAATCGCTTCTCTGATCATTCTAGGAATGTAATGCTTCTCTCTAGATAAAATTTTCACAGAGTCAAACCTTAAGTAGTGGTTGGGCTTGTCCATGGAATGCTCACAAACTGCAGACTTTGAAGCTCTTCGATTTTTAATATCAGCTATGTGTTCTTTTACGCGGGTTGATACGTTTCTTTTGGTTTGACCAATGTAGGAAAGCCCACAGCCGCAGTCAATCTTGTAAACACCTAGGTCTTGTAAAGGGATGCTGCATTGAACTAAGCGAAGATGTTATTTGTTACTTATTTTTGAATTAGGTTTAAATATTGTTTTTATTGAAGCGCGCCTAAGAATGTTTGAGATTTTATCTGTGACACCCTTTACAAAAGGTAAAAATGCAGGTTTGCGTTCGACTGTCTGAGGCTTCACGTGGTCACTGCGGCGGCGACGAGGTGGTTTGAGGCCGTTTTCACAAAGCACCTTGACAACATGTTTCAGTTCATCATCAATGTGCTGAGGATCGCAGATTCCATGTGCTCTCTGAAACAAAGAGGAGCCTACGGCGAGTAACTGGCTCGGGTGGTGGTGGGACTTTCCATTTAAATAGCGGTCAGTATGGGTGGGTTTCCTATAAACTGTGTGACTGAGTGTACCATTTGGATTTCTTTTAATTAAAACATCAAGAAAGGCTAACTTATTATTATTAAAATTTAAAATGTAAATATACGCGATAAATCCGGTTAAAAAGTGTTTTATTTAATAGTGTGAATCGCGAAAACTTAAGACAATATTATATTATTTTCGTTGAAAAAAAAATCATACTTTTTTTTTTACAAAAATCGTTTTTATTAATGATAATCATTGTGTAAAAAAAATTGTATTTCAACCCTGTATTTTCATCGATCATCAGAATACTGTTTCAACATATATTAGGTTCCAAACTAACGTGTATATTTAGTTTCGTCTTTAAACTTTAGGATAACGAGCCGTCAGAACAATACCTCTAACTAATCGTTACTACAGAACTTAGCCGAATCGTCTCAAGTTTAAATTTACCGAGCCAAACTTAGTATATAATTAGTTAGCACTATTCTGTACTTATCAATTACCTGCACGTGCAGTTAATTTACCTTAACTTTATTCCTCCTGTACTAAGACTGCACATTGCGTTCAAGAGTCTCATAACGTGAACTTCTTGGAGCCATAAACTAAGTAGTTATGATATTGTTATGTAACGTCATAATTAAAGCGTTTTGTTCAATATAATATAAATTGAATTATTCAAAATGAAGCTCATTGAAAAATCCATATTACAACACAATTTTTAAGTTTAATTTCAGTGTAAATAATTAACATTAGTGACAAGAAATATTGAAGTAATAAACCAATACAATGTACTTTATTTACCTTTAAGAACAATATTTTAATATGATTGTTTGTATGACCGCATTGTAAAATTAGATAATTGCACCTCGGTTGCTCATAAAATATATCGTACGTTGGTGACGGTATACCGTACGCGCGTACCGTACGTCCGTATCCGGTATGTATGATACAGACAATGGAATACTTAATTTGGCGCATTTCGAACGTACGTTCGAGCAGACGTTGCAGTTTTGTATGAAACGCGCGTTCGATCGAACTAAGCTGCCTTGTTCAACGGCAAGACTTGTCTTGACAAGACTTTACAACGGCAAGATTAGCTTAGCGTCTTGTACACTCTTAACCCAAGTGCTTCTCTACACTTCAGTGTCATGGTCACTAACAATAAGATACAATCCAGGTCAAATGTAAATTTAGTGAGTTGAGAAAGAACCAAAAATTATTAAAAAGTTGTTTAATGCACAAAAATGTTTAAATATGTTTACAAGACTAAGGATAATTCACATTTGCTATTGTGGTTTAAGAAATATATTTTCCCAAAAACAATTACAAGAAATTCACTTATTGAGAAAACATACATTTACAACTTAACATAATGAGCATAGAAATAGAATTTATGATAATGCCAATAAAATGTATCGTTTGTCCATTACAAAACTTAAATTCATAAAAAACAAAACTATGTGGGTACATAGAAAAAAATAGGCTACTATGGAATTAAACACATCACCGAGCTATTATATCAAACAAATAAAGATAAAAAAAAACTTCAAAAAAATAAAGTTTTTTGCGACGAAATACCTGGAGTTAATCTAGCAACAAGGTACCTAAATATGAAGCAGGACATATTTTTCAGGCACGGTTTATTTATCGAAAAATTCTATTCGAATCGTTCTACAAAACATAAAGTGACTTGTAAACAAACTCTATTAACTGACACAAACTAAAACTTTCAAAAATTAACACAAATTAACCTGTTAGTTTTCCTTTGTTTCATTAAGACAATCAATACTTATCAATAATTACCTCAACTGAATCAATAGACGATGACCTTTTTAATTATTAACTCGAAACTTTTTGTCAAGTTTTACTCGATTTGGTAATATAGTTATACAGGGTGACTGTTGGGTCACTTTCGAAATTCGAGGAGGTGATAGTTTGAGATCATACATGAAGAGAAAAAATATAATGGCAGGGATTGCATATCGGTATGAAATTTTTAAATAGTACCAGTAAAATTTCAGTACCCTTATTAGTGTACTGCTTCATCAAACACAATAACTGTACAAGTTATTTAAATCTAAATTAATTATATCAGTACCCAAATAATTTATACCGGATTAATTTCTGTAGATGTTTTAAGTACAGAAATATTTTAACTTATTTAATTTCTGTACCGAAATGTATGGGTCAGCTTATGTACCTACGCTTCATAGGCTTCAACTAAACTATCGAATATTCTACAGATATTTAAAAATAAAATTTTAATACAATATTAATATTAATACCGGAAAATTTCAGTTAACTGAAAAAAAAATCAGTTATGCTACAATAATAAAAAAGGTACCAGAATTATTTCAGTATGAATTCCTGTACTGTTATTTTTAAATACATCTAATTTAACGGTATGACGTCAAAAAAAATGTACAGAAATTCATACCGGTATACAGTCCTTGGTTGGAAGCGATCCGCGTGCCAGGTCAAGTTCCGCGGTTGACTCAGTTGTATGTAAAGTAAATAGTAACTTAGTAGTATTTATTTATGGGGAATTCTAATGAAAAATTAAGTACCTACTTTTGTTATATAATTATGATCAGAATCGAACACAGAGTGCTATCCTTCAGTCTACAATTCTTCTCCAGTCACCCTGTATACTTAAAATACAATTACTTACTACAAGTTTCAATGAAAGGTTTCAAAAGTTCACTTATGTGGAAATTCATCTACTAATAAATACTTGGAAAAATCAATAGCTATTACTTTAACTGAATGCACCATTAACTTATAAACCATTATTACTTACGAGAGGGTGTTGAAGCGATAGTTGGAGGATCGATCCCCATGTCGTCGCTTTCTATATTATGTACAACACATTATTTTAAATCAATATATATAAAACTGTTCCGTTACTGACTGACTGAGGTACTGAGTGACTGAGTGACTGACAGACAACGTACAGCCGTAACTACTGGGCGTAGAGAGCTGGAATTTGGAACATTCATTATTTAAGGGATGTAGGGGTGCACTAAGGAAGGAATTCCCGAAATTCCCACGGGAACGGGGAATATAGAACTTTTTAGTTTGTATGAAAAATCTTATTCCTTGAGTGCACCGATGTGAAACTTTGTGTAAAGGTTTATCGATGTGTGTCTGGTTGTGTTATAAAAAGAATTCCCAAAATTCCCACGGGAACGGGAAATATATGATGTTTTAGTTTGTATGAAAAAATCCCATCCCTTGAGTGCACGGATGTGATACTTGATTAAAGGTTCCTTAATAAGTGTCTGTTTGAATAATGGAAGGAATTCCCGAAATTTCCACGGGTAGTTAAGCGCATACGAAGTTGCGGGATAAAGCTAGTTTTTAATAAGCTAAGTGATATAAAAAAATCATTGGGTAATATTTATCTTGTCGATTCGAGTATTTATCGATGGTCGCATGCTAGTCTGGCTGATGGTATGTTAAGATGACGTCGAAGAGGACAAAATAAATAAATAAATATTTCTTATACTCACACAACATTATCTAGCCCAAATTAAGTTTCTTAAAGAACTTGTGTAATGGATACTAGATAACTGATAAACTTAAGAAATATATAAACATACTTATTGAATAAATACATATTTTTTATTAGAATAAACTTAAATAAACATATAAACATCCATGACTTGACGACTAATATCTGTGTTCATCACACAAATATCCGCCGCCGCCGAGATTCGAACCCAGGACCTCTGGCGTAGAAGGAACTGTATGTTACCGCTACACCAGCCGGTCGTCAAAAACACGGGCCTATAAAGAAACTGGCTCTTCACACAATATTGCCAGAGCTCATCACCACCGGAGCGGTGACATTTGGCGGCAGATTTTATATGAAGAGTGGTTGCTAGCCAGGCGGGCACTGAAACATTCCTACCGCCAAGTGAGGGTATTTCGGACTAGTTGACTTCAGAACACGCTTATCCAGAGCGGTTGACTACAACATTTAGTCATGAATTTTACTGTCATAGCCCCTCCAGGTTAAACCTAGTTTTGATAGATAAAAATACTTCGATAATTCGCCGACCGACCGAGACTCTATCCAGGGTATTCCGCTTACCAACTCGCTATCAGTTCAACCTGTAAATACTAAAAATAAAAAAATTATACCGTCTTATTTGGAAACCTTGTGTAGAAACATAACGGTAGTGGAATGGACGTGTAACACCATAGTCTTCATGCGCACTTTCTATCAGGTGGCATGGAAGACAAACGTCCTATTCTTACCATATAAAAAAATAGTTAGGTAACAAATAAAGACAATAGCTCAACAGAATGAATCGTTACAGTTGTCAAAACAGGGTTAATTTTGATTAGCGCATCCCCTCTTGCAGGTAACCTCTCCCCATTAATCCCAACAACATTTCTTCAACGACTTTTTAAAATTAATAGTTTTTAAAATTTTAGTTTTTTCATACGAACATTTTTTATAGCATTTGTTTAGAGGCGTAACTCTATTTACTCTGAGCACGGGTAGGTACCCGTGCGTAGTTATATATATCGGAAATGAGAGATCGTTTGGGTTTTTAAAATGGGCAGAACCGGCAGCCCCATCAGGGTTGTCTGTCCTGCTAGGCGATTGACTCATATTAGATCTAGTTATTTAGAGCAGTACTAGTTAAGTTAAATCGATAGACTTTAAATTAGGTACTACTGATTGATGAAAACACTAAAGGATCGCAAAGGAAACAAATATTCACATTCGAGTCAGTAGAATTTATTCAAAGTTAGCATTTAACGAAAACAACTAAGATGAACACTTACAGCACTCTTTAATTTAAGAAATATGAACAAACCCTAACAAGAAAAGTACCCACCAAGGCAAAGGCCGCCACCAAAGTGACGACCTCTCCATCTTGGTTTTCATACCGCCAAAACCTTCTACTGTCTGGTCTCCTATTGGCCGGATTCTAGCCAGAGACCAGCCAACAGAAAGCCGGTGGTCATGACACTTACTGAATAATCTTTTTTATCAACATCTTCTATTACCAAAGCAATTAACAAAGCAATAGGAAACATCTTAATTATTTAAGCTTAACTAAAACAAATCACATAAGTAATTGTCACAATAACAAATATTGAACTTACTTTAACATTGTGCTTGACCTGTACTAATCTTTATCTTTAGTAAACACAATTACTTATTAAAACAAAACACTTATTACAAACGGTATTTGTTGATTTGAATACTTATCTTTTATGATTAGATTTAATAGTTTTACTTTAAAGCACTCTCGAAATATTACCGTGAGAAACCAAAATAATCAATAATAAACGTTGGATTGTTTTGCTATCCAAACATCACAGATAATAAAGGATTCAATATGTTGATTGATAGCAATAGTTCGATTGATAGACCTAATATTGGATTACAAATATTCAGAATCAATTAATTTAGATTTCTTAATTTGAGCTTACAGCAAAACGATTCAATAATTTACGATAATCATTTCGATGAGGCTCGGCGAAGCCATCGCGGCGACATATAAATATCGGTTCATAATATAATAATAATAGGTACATCTTAAAAAATGTAGAGTAAGGAACAAAATTTTTATTTTTTGTGTTATTTATCAAGATTTGTAAAAAGTCGTAGAATAAATGTTGTAAGGAACAAATTTTTTATGTTACTTATGTTATGTTACTTACTTAATTTTTTATGGGATTTATGTGGAGAGGCTGCCCGCAAGAGGTGATTAATTAAAATAAACCCTGTGTATGTTTTCAAGCTTCTTCTTTTAAGTAACTGTGAGTGTCCAAGTTTCTTTCAAGTTACATCGCATCAATTGTTTTATTATCTAGCTATTTAATTATCGTCGTTTTATTGTTTTTCCTGTTAATTATGAAGACACTTTCTTTGTTTGTTCAATGTCGTTAAGTGCTGCTAATAGAAATGTGGCCATTAAGGATAGTGCAATAAGATGATTACCTTGTTTGTTAAGTTGAATTGTTTCAAATAGAATAACATCTTTACAAAGATGCTAAAAAAATACACGTACATGTATGTCGAATAAAAACAAGTTTAATAACAAGAAAATTGATAATTCTCATTAATTTTAACTAGTATCTAGTCTCACACAATCTTTGTGATTTAATATGAGATATTCTTAAACCCAAGTAAAATAAAGTTTTTTTCGATATTAAAATTTATAAAACCAATCATAAGTAAAAAGAAAATGAAACCAAGTTTTATAAACATTTCAATACCTTATAATGTTTAAATTTACAAAACACTTTCAGTAGGTAATAAAATACCTACCCTAAATTCTGTTGATATTCAAATCCCCTTTTACGAGATAATTAATTTTGATTGGCATTTAAAATATTACGCACCCCTAAAAAAAACAAATTTCGTTCAGAACTTATCGGAAACATTTTTCAAATGAACCTTAATTAATTGAATGTCACAGTGTTCCCAAATTTATCCTGTAAATCCTGCAATTTGCATAGACAAAGTAAGCTTAAGTTTTCCTCTGGCAACAAAATTCATCAGTATAACAACAAATTTCCATTGCTAATAATCGACATTATTTAAATCATTTTGGACAGTATTTTGACATTGATGGATTAAAGATGGATAAAATTTGTTTTTGCGTATAAAAAATATTTAAATTGGTACTTCTTTATTTAAAAATCCTGGTGAAGCTTTTTTACAGTTGCTCTCTGGAATATTTGGTCAAACTGAGAGCTAGTTATTGCGTAGTTGGCCTGGAAAAGGTAACGCAACAACACAGCATCCGTCGTAGAATATTTTATAGCGGCATGCTGAAATTTAATAATAAACGAATGCAGAGCATTAAAAAACCGGCTTCACGTCAAAACTTTGGCTGAGTTGAGAATGTCATCAACGTTAATATTCTCCGAAATCATAAATATTTTTTTTTTAATTTTAAATTCTAAATAATGACAACCCAACCGATTTCGATGAAATTTAAATCGGACCAACTATGAAGTATTATCTATCATAAGAAACAATAATTTTCAAAATCGATTCATAATTGTCTTAAACATCGTGTAACAAAGACACAAAAAAAAATACATACAGACAAAATTGAGAACCTCTTCCTTTTTTTGGAAGTCGATTGAAAGGGAGTCAAGCATTGTCCTAATTAATTAAAGGACGTATATCGAGTATTTTTAAAATTATTAAAAAAAAACTCCTAAGTTGATAAAACACATTTCTGAAACATAGGTATTGCGTTCAAAGAAATCTAAATATTAAAAAAACGTGGTAAAAATCCCGTAAGTCATAGCGACAATTACCGCGGTAGTATAAATCAGTTAAAAAAACTGCTGGTTGCCGTGTAAAAATTGAAGAAACCGCTTTAAGTTTGCATTCATGACCTTGATTTTGGTCTAGTATTGGAAAAATCGATACTTTTATTAGTGACCTTAACAGATTTTTATCTGTGGATCTGGCCTATGATGTCACGCCCAGAAATTTGCTTAACTGCTTTTAAACAACTGGTTACTAAAGAATGTATATACCTATAGATTTTCTTGATTGCTATAGCCGTATTAGGATATTTTTAGGAGTTATTTTTCTAATTCCTTTTTTAATTCAAGTTGTAATTTCTTCCATGCTGGACTGGGAGCGAAAGAAAATCATAGAGTGTACCAGTTGCTTCACTTCCCGGGCATACTGTAAAAGTCAGTTAAGGGACAGAGGTTTTTTTGCCGTTTTTGCGGGCGATAGGCTGATCCCCTGTCACTGCAATAGTCTCTCCATCATTATACCTCAAAATTTGTTTAATTTTTTTTTAATTTTTTTGTTTTTCCGCCACAGAAAATTTTGGAACCCCCTAAAACAAGCTTTAACCAGTAAAGCAAGCTTTAGCGGGAGGAGGATGAATCCTATTACGGACGAATGGGCATTCTATAAGCTGTTAGCCCCAGTGGCTAACGGAAAATAGAATGCCCAGACAGTGTGGAGACTCACTCAGTGAAGCCGAGCATACCCACTAAACATCCCCCTTTACTGACTCACCTTGATTGAGGCCATTAGTCTTCATCGGCGCGACAGCCAATTGGAGAGAGAGGCTGCGCAGTGAGCGGCATCCGGACGGCTGCCACCAAAAGGAACTGAAAGCGAGAAATTCAGAAGCTAAGACTAGCAGAAATGACAAAGCTGAAACTAAGAGATTATCTAGAGTGATCAGACTCACTCTGAGATAGGAATGCTGGAAAGAAGGACTACGTTTAGAAACGTTGAGCTTGCTGGAGTTTCCTGATAAGGGGAGCGAACTTGGTTAGGACCGGAAGAGCACCGTTGAAACCCTCTGGGCTGGCGTCGAGAGCGGCGCCGAAAGCCAGGATCTCGTCGATGGGAGCGAGCTGGATCCAGAACGCCATGCTGTCTTGAGAACCTTTTGCGTTCTGGCACTGGGAAGCCGCTTTAGCGGCCGGTTGCGATTGAGTCGCGACCCGGCTGCGCTGACCTGGAACGATAGAAGTATAGGCCTTAGGGGCCTTTGAACTGACTGGAGGGGCGTCCGAGCTAGGCTGCGGTCGCTCTCTCCAGTTCTCGATGGGCTTCACGGTAGCCCTGGCAGCACGCGGTGCCTTGGGGCAGCCGCGAAAGTTTGCTGTGTGGCCTGACTGGCCGCACAAGACGCAGGACGGAGCGGTGGGCGATTCGGGAGTGCGAGAGCACTCCTTAGTCCCATGCGGATCTAGGCACTTGACGCACCTAGGGGAAGCAAAACAATTTGCCGCCGCATGACCATACAATTGGCAGCGGTGGCACTGACCTGGGAAAAAACGCTTGTGTGGAACTTCGACGCGGATGTTGGAGAGACCGCACACGGTGAGCTTGCCTCTGAAAATGGACTGCCCTTGCTGGCTCTCCGCTAGGATTACTAACGCAAGTGGGAACTGCTTGCCTCGGCGGCTGCGCATTTTGTGCACAGATTCGACGGGGAAGCCTTGAGAAGACAAGTCCTCTTGGATTTGCTCGTTCGAGAGCTCGAACGGCACGTTCCTGAGGACGGCACAAATCTTACGCTCCTCAGGGAGGGCGTAAGTGTGGTACTCGAGCTTTTGATCAGCAAGAAGCCGAGTAAGATTCCTGAAATCGGAAATAGAATTGACAACGACCTTAATAGAGTCACCCACGTTGGATGCCTTACTATATTGGATCTTGGGATTGTGCCTAACGCAGAGAGCTGAGACCTCGGTCCAGCGGCTCTTGTCCCGTAGAAAGACGGGGGGCGGAGACTTGACTTTCGGCTGAGCCGAATCTAATTGCGACGCAGGCTGTGACGCCGGGATCGCTGTAACAAAAGGCGCAGGAGCAGACGCCGGTGCGACATTTTGCGGAGCAGGAACAGCGGCTGGAGCAGCTGAAACGGACAGAGACGAAGTCGAGGAAGCAGCTTGCTTCTTCTTCTTCGATTTTGATTTTTTGCGAACCTCTGTGAACGGAGCAGGAGATTCTGGAACTATAGAGGCGGAGTCGGACTCGCTACCTGGCGGGGTAGTTTTGCGTTTGCACGCTGTAGAGTCTACTAACATGTTGCTTTCGGCTTGCACAGAGGGATCTGGCGTCGCCTGAAGGTCAGTTAGGTAGTTCGGAGGGAGGGAAGACTGAAAGTCCGGAGGGATGAGATCTGCAAAGTGATCAGGAGGGAGTTTGATGCCCTGCTGGTTTGCCTTGACAAAAGATGAAGAGCGGACATAATACATTGTACTATCTTGCCCTGTTGGAAGCAGAGTTGCTCTAGATCTACTGATGGCTGCGGAGGATCCATTGAGTATGGAAATGGAGAATGCTGTAAGAGAATATCTTAAGCGAACCTACGTGCCGGTAAACGGCGAAATGGCTGCACAAACTGCGCTGTAAGAGAAACGACCTAGTTCGGACCTATTGCCGGTGAACGGCGGACGATCAGGCTTAGTTGTCACGGTTACGTATCCACCTGACCAGCGATGCTTCGGCCGGCAGCAGTCGGGTCCGCCCTGAAAAGGGCAGATGAATTAGCCCCGACACTACACAGCCTCCACAAGAGAAAACCTTCCGAAAGAGCTTAACTTGGCACCTTACCCGCACGAGTGCGGGGGAGGGAACAAGGGCAGCGCAATACGAATACTCGGGAGCGGCCGCAGACATGACCGTTCGGGAGCGAACGCAAACGGGAAGTGAAAATTTGTTTAAAGTGACATCAGATGGTTTTATAGCCTCTGGTGTTCTGCCTACCTCTTAAGGGATATAGGCGTGAAGTTATGTATGTATGTATGTATGTATTGTAATTTTAATGTACCTATGTATAAATTTTAGCACTAAGCTAATAGAAGAAAAGGGAGAGGCTGCAAATCTTCATACGAAAATTATATTCTATTCAAAGGGTACATTAATTTTAGTACTGATAACTGTGCTTTCCTTAACTTATTAAACGTCAACAATGAATAAAAACTCTTCTAAAAAGCCTGATTAAGGTTTAACGTGGGTATAGTCACTAAATGAAAAAATAACAGATCTGGAGTAGCTCACCGGCTAGATCTATCAATATTGATGATGGATAATACTGGCCAAGCGAGATAAAGTCAAAGTAGTTCTGCTGGTTTAAGAGTTTATTGTGCAGACTTATTATATATAATAAAGCTCAAACTAAGAAGGTTTTATTAAAGATATTAATGAGTGATTGGAGTCCGCAGTGATGCAGTAAGCGAATTATTAAACGTGACAGGTGTGGGTATGATTCCCGCTGTTTTATATAAGTTATGTCATTCGCTGTATAACATATTAAAATCTTTAAAGCCCAGCTAGACTGTTGGAAACAAAACATTAAACCAAGGTGACCTTGCTAGTTTACAAAGTGTTTCCAACAGTGAAGACGGCTGTTGACAACCAAATTACATGACCTTGGCGGGTTGGAAACGGCGGTGTTTAGAATCACAGACATCCATCTACATATACAACGCAAGTGCCACGATTTGTATCGGAACCAAGCTTGCCGACTTTTTAAGACCTATTGTGACGTCACAGCTGATATTTATTACTGGAAAATACAAAAAGAATCAGAGACACCGATACCGCCGATGAAATCGATTATTAAGAACGATATTGATATTGTGAACTCGATTTTATAACAGATATACATACACGCATATTACAATACATATTAAATCTAGAGGCGACCAACCTTGACGTTTGGTCGGGGTTTGGACACGCAAAGGACATGCATTTGCGTTATCGATGTAGATGTATGTCTGTGTTTAGGACAGTGTGTACGCTTGTTATTGTATATTTTACTATGTAACTATAACTATAAATGACTCGAGTTTTGTAGCTTTTTAGCCTGCGTTTCAACTATTCCTTCTTTGTATCCTCAATTGCATACAAAACTGCCATCGCGAAGATGTTGCCAACGCGAGAGATCAGAGCGCACTGACGATTAAGGAGCGTGGCCAGGCGTGACCTTGGCTTGTGTTCTTGTTTGTCTCCTTGTTGGCAACCACCGTTTGTAACAGTGTGGATGACTCGGAATTGGTTGTCAACAACTTAACCTTCCTTAACCTTGGTTGGAAGCATTGGTTTTCAACGTGTTTTCAACAGTCTGGCGGCCCCTTTATCTATTCAAAATTATAGAGCTATTTGTTTAATATAGTATTTATTTTTTAACATAACACGCATCGCTAAATGTTTCCGCAGGTCCTGCAGTATATTTATTTTCAAGAGAAACAAAATTTTTCTACTCTTTTATATAATACTAGCTGTGACCCGCGACTTCGTCCGCGTGGATACCGGTTGTTGGAGTTGGATAAATACTATTATTATATCTTCCTTGAAGTTTAAACTTACCTTATTCAAAACTTCGTCAAAATCGATTCAGTAGTTAAGCTGTGAAAGCGTTACTGATAGATAAACAGACAGAGTTACTTCAAAAACTGTTACAACAAAGCTGTGATCCGCAGTTTCACCTAGGTGTTTTGTGAAAAAGTATAGATAGGTAGGTATATTACATAGATGATGCCTGCGACTTCGTCTGCATTGAATTAGTATTCCGAGTAGGTTATTTTCTTCTCCAAGGTTCTAAGTACTATCTTTAATAACAAAAATAAAAATGAAGAATCTTCGCCCATATAATATGTATAACTCCTAACCACAAACATAGGTAACTATATTAGGTACATTACAAACATAGGTAACTATATTAGGCACATTGCGTTATAAACAAATCGGGTGCCAAAGTGTCTTAAATTTTACATATTTCATGCAATACCTATCTTCATTAATTATAGCTTATTGTTATTCTAGGTAAAGCTATATTACTGTAAAGTTTCAGAAGAATACATTCGACAGTTTTTGCGTGAAAGAGTAGCAAAGATCCATCCATCCAGCCATTATCAGTGTATAATGTGTATCTATCTATAGTTATGATTGGCTACTTTTTACGGTAAAATGGCTGAGCCAATTTAATGTAATTTCTTTTGGTAGTTCTACGGTTTCTAACTTCCAAGAGCTAGAAATGATCACGAAATAAATAAAACCTTGAGGCCCATTATTTTAAGTTTAACTTTCTTACAATATATCTCTGTATGTACAGAAGGCAGCACATCAAGCGTTACAAATCTGTAATTTTTTTTTACTTGAATCTGAAATCTATGCCCTCGACATTACCTAAGTTAAAATGGTTCGGGGAAATTTGACAGGTAATGTAACGCTTGACCTGCTGCCTTCTGTATCTACCTGTATTAAATCGCGCAAGAAGCTTTATTTAGCCCTATCACCATAGCAAAATTTTCTACTGCATACCAACTATTTTTCAGATTTATTATTTTTAAGCCCCTAGTACTTTTACCAGGAGAATTTCCTTAGAATTCTTATTCCCATGTTTACTTTTAGTGTAGTTCAGTTTTTTTTTCTTCTGGCTATCCGAACGCTTTTACATCTATCTAATCTACTAATGCCACGTTACAATATCAAAAACACTGTTCGTTCGTTGCTTCCACGCTGGACTGGGAGCAACAGAAAATCATAGAATGTACCAGTTGCTTCTCTTCCCGGGCATACCTTAAAAGTCATTTTAGGGATAGAGGTTTTATTGGATAGAGGTTTTATAACGGACAAAGGCGTGAAGTTATATGTATGTTTGTTCGTTTATTCTACGAACAGTAGATTTAGCTATCATACACGTTGAATATTGAAGCGTATAAAGCGTTTCAATATTCAACGTCTTGGCAAATTACTACTTACTATTCTTATAACTACCTACCATTCGTTTGTAGTAGCTTTTACTCATGTAAAATATTGAAACCCAGCATTCATTGATTTTGACGACAATTTAGTTATAATTTACCCCTAGAATAACCCTACCGCCTCTGAATAATTGACTAATCCGAGTGAGCCCCGTCTCGGCTGACTGAAATTTGCCGTCAAATATCACTACTGCCAGCGGTGACGCGTTCCGAAAACATTTTATAAAGAGCCAGTTCTAGAGCCGCAAACGGGTTTATGATAGAACTGGCTTGGCTTCGGTATTCGACCTCATTTATACTTACCATCAGGTGAGAATGAGGTCAAATTCGGACTTATTCACCGATTTGAAAAAAAACTTAGTATTTTTAATATTTTGGAATAGAAAGTTATAAAATTAAACTCTTGGGTAGTCTGACTCCCAACTGTTACAAAAATTTGGTGGTTCATTGGTTCATTCAGAGAAATCTTATTTCCAAGTGAAATAATAAAAGTTGGGTGAATATGGTCATAGGCACCCAGAGTTTGGTAGGTATCTCGAACAATTAACAGCGTGGGCCGGCCATGCCAGCGAATCACTCGCTCGCCCGCCCGCGTCTTATCGAACATACCTACCTATTTTATTACGGAGTTATTTTAAAATTATTACGATATCTCTTTGGATCTTGATTGAAATCAAGTGGTGTCAAAGACAATTTTGTTCACAATTAAATATTTATTATAAACAAAATAAAAAAATATATAATAAAAAAAAAATACGCGAGCAGGATCGAACCCACGACCTTAGACTCATGGTCGGTCTACGCGCAACTGAGCAATGAGTACTTCTGATCTGTATGCCGAATATCTCTACCATATTCTAGTAAAGTAAGTTTTAGGCATAACTTTTAAAAATCTATTACTCGTACATTTTTTTTAGATCCTAGATTTTTTTTATGTCTGCAGAATCTGCTCATCATCCTGGACAACTTTTGTTAAGGCATCATATCTATATTTCTTACGGTTTTGATGATCCCTTAAGGGTTCTGCATCAGGTGTTCCAGTAACCGAAATAAAATATACCCTATATGTTGCCCCGGCTTCACAGCTATACATCAAATAATACATCAAAAAAGGTTCATTCAAATCCGTCCAGTGGTTCCAGAGATTAGCGTGTGCAAACAGACAAACTTACAAACAAACAAACAGACAATTTTTTTTTTCAGATTCGTACTCTTTTTTCATTTCTTTATAACCCTAGATATTTTTTTTTGTAAAAATATTAAATGTACAGACACGTTTTTTTTACTGTTTTATTATATGTATTGATTAGAAGCTTGAACTAATATCCCGAGCCAAGGAACCCGTCCATTCATAAGTTCCTACAAACCACAGTTGGTACCGACACATACTAACCGTAATTTTGCCTTAAGTTTACCCGTTATTTACACGTATTTCGTATCGGTTGTTTTTTAGTCACCAGCCAAATTGAAATGTAATTTTCTTTGATACGAAATAATTGTCCCTGCTTATTTAGTATTGCTCAGTACAAAAAAATATAAATATGGCACCAAATTTTTTTTACAAATAGTCGCTGTTGATGAACACAAATACTACGACGCGTCATTTCATTGAAATACTATGACGTAGTACTATAAGATGTTTTGTAGTCTTTAATAGTATTCATTCTTAATAAAAAACATACCTTTTTCTAGCAAAAATCGTTTTTATAAATAATACTTATCGAGTAAAAAAAATTTGGCCGGCGACTAAAAAAGATCCTGTATTTTAACTTGACATTTTAGTGTCTTGCACCGTGGTCATGAGAAATGTTGATTCACAATAGTCATTTATCATTTGTCTCCATCTGTTTCTCAGTTTCTTAACGTAACGATCAGGCCCCAAATAAAATGTCTCAAGATAATTTCAATGCCAGTTTTAATTTTTTCGCCGATTCACGATTCACAACTTAAATAAAGCACGTTATTCTAGGCGGGACTGGGACCGAAAGAAAAACTTAGAATGTGCCAGGTGCTTCTCTTCCGGGCATACTGTAAAAGTCAGTTAAGAGCCGGAGGTTTTATTGGCGTTTTTGTGGGCGATAGGCTGACTCCCTGTCACTGCAATAGTTTCTCTCCATCATAATAATATCCCCAAATTTGTGAAACGTGACATCAGATGGTTTTATAGCCTCTGGCGTTCTACCTACCCCATTAGGGATACAGGCGTGAAGTTATGTATGTACGTTATTTCACGAGCGTAAAAAACACTTAAACCTCGAGTAAGGATGTGAAATATAGTCAAAGTCAATAAATCCGTTTAAAAACTTGTGCCTTATTTAAATTGTCTTGAGGATTTTGTAGAACGTTGAATTTTTGTTACTTTTTTGGATAAAAAAAAGCACATAAAATGTCAGGATTCGTTCTTTGGAGTGCAAAGACTTTTCGTAATGCATCATCCTACTTACTGCTATATAAAAGCTTAATCCGCCCGTGCCTCGAGTATGGATCAGTCATCTGGAACCCATGCAGAAAAATTTCTAAAAGCAGTAAACTACAGATTTTACCATGGTAAATTATCGTATGATGATCTACTAAAACAATTTAGCATAATTAAATTAACTGATCGACGAGCTGCTTCTGACTTAATGACTTTTTGTAAAATATGTTCCAACCACTATAACTGTCCCGAACTAGTGCAAAAAATTAAATTTAATGTTCCCAAACGCAGAACTAGACATTCAGCACTTTTCGCTTTGTCAACCCGTAAAACTAACCAAGGACGAAGAGCTCCACTCTTCAGGATATGCGCAACATATAATGCTAAACTTCCTAATGTTGATATTTTTCACAGAAAAACAACTCATACACTTAAATAATACATTTTCAAATCACTGAGAGAGTTGTCTAATTAAAGGTTTTAAATTGTTAATCATTACATTTCTTATTCATTAGAGAGTAAAAACTCTACTAATTTTATATAATAAAAGTCCTAGTGATATTTTTTGTGGATATATATGTTAAATAATACTTACTTTCCACTTTTTATGTATAACTGCAATGTATATATCTGTGTTTTCTCCAAAATCAATAAATAAATAAATAAATAAAAATTGTATAACTACTACGTCTAACGTCGCCTGAATATGGCTATTGCTGATACAACCTTCCATGAACTCTAGAAGTATGACGTCACGGCCAGAAATTACTTTGGCTGCTTTTTAAGTGACCATTTACAATAAAATATATGTCTTTGTTACTCAGGAAACTATAAATCTAATCAATGACACGACAGACTAAAAACGGCTGCTATTGATTTTTGTTTGGTCTACCCATTTAATACTAATGCTACTGTTACACATACATAAGCGACTGATCGATCCGTCTAGCATGCTCAATAGGCAAAACTGTTTAGAATCGCTAGCACGCCCCCTTCCACCCGCGCCGCTGGTAGCATGCTCGAAAATTGCAAGCCTGTCGATTCATGAGCATGCTTTAAATGAGCATGCTGATTTTTAGCAACATTCCGACACACATGCTCAATTGAAGCATGCTTTCGTGCTTGAAATGAGCATGTGCAACAGTATCTTAAAACTGGAAGCTTCTTAAAAAAAATAGTTTTCAAATCTGACTGGTAGTTGACAAAGTTAATTAAAAACGTCTTTTTATCAAACAAATATTTACTCTTTACTCATGGATGTTTTTATTTTTTTTATGGATTCAGTTTATGTATATTAATCTATTTATTAATATATTATTCATTCGTTATATTTTGATTATAAAACAAATTTCAATAAAACTTAATTTAGGCTAGATATAGAAATAAGTAAATATTAAAAGAAATCAATCTTATTAAATAAAACACTTTTTAACCGGATTTATCGCGTATATTTACATTTTAAATTTTGACTCGACGTTTCGGTATCTTTGCAGACCCCGTGGTCACGAGCAAAGACACCGAAACGTCGAATCAAAAATTTAAAATGTACATATACGCGATAAATCCGGTTAAAAAGTGTTTTATTTAATAGTATGAATCGCGAAAACTTAAGACAATATTAAATCAATCTTAAATGGGAAAAACAATAAAATTTCTCATAAAAAAATTATTACTTTACCCACGGCGTTTCGAATACATAAAACCCATAGGCAGGAAGAAACACAAGTAAAAAACTGCTCTCACAGCGCGTTATACTAAAATGCTTGGTAGGGGATAGGTATATCAATTTTTCAAACATTCTCTAGACGACACGATGCGACGACGCCACGCTTGGATAGGTGATAAAAATATATCTGTTTAGTTTTTATGAAGGAGAGGTAATTCATATAAATGTTAGCTACGCACACAGAATATTTTATTTAAAAACTTTTTTTTTGTATTTTTGAAATCATGGTATTGTGATCGCATATTTGTCCGTCTAGACCTCATTAATTAATTCGTCGTCACTGCGTTCATACTAAATGTTACATTAATACACGGTTATTAATACTTACTAAGTCAAATTCGAAGCACCCACGTGTTGAAGACACTTCAAGTTAAAAGTATGGTATGATGACGAGCCTTTTATCTATTCATTCGAACAAACACGTCATTGCCAATCAATAGTTGTTAGTTCATTCACGAACTATATTGAAGTTGCCGTATTTATAGAGCTATTATTTTAAGGTTATGCGGTTTTAACGAATGAGAGAGCAGCTTAGGCAAATCTTTGTTTTTAGGGAATAAGATCGCGTTTTGCCTCAATCTCACCTGATGGAACGTGATGATGAAGGCTTAGAATCGAACTGGCTCTCTATAGAATAATGCCGGGACACATCACAATATTCTATAGGTTATATTTGTCGGCAGATTTTATATGAAAGGCGGTCGCTAGCCAGGTGGACATGATAGGGACTCCAAGCGGGACTATTATGACACGTTTTCATCATCACAGCTCTTTGTAATGAGCCCACTGCAGGGCTATGAGTCTCTCCTCTAGGTGACGAGACGGTATAGGGCATAATCCAGCAAGTTGGCCTAGTGCTGGGTTTCCTTTTTTATGACACACTTATCCAAGGGCAAAACAGCTATTTTAAGCCAATCATATGCAGCAAACTCTTTATCATTATTAAGTTAATAACTTTTTTACTCTGCACTAAACTCATATAAAACCTCAATCTCTTTAAGCTGTGACAATAAGGTTGAATTTGGAGCACACGAGTTCAGGATGAAACCACGTCGCACTTCAAAAAAGTCCGCACATTTAATGAAAAATCAGACCCTCCAAATTGTGATCCTTGCGATAAAGTGGCTTGCAGCATGTTTTGATAGAATGTGTCAAGAATTGTAATGAAAGGGGAAATTATTTTTGATAAATCTTACTTAATATTATACAATTTAACATTCACTTTTAATTTGAATGTTAAATTCACATTTAATGTGAATGTTTGGATGAATGCCTGGATCTTTGTTTCTCAATCACGGCAGAACAGTTCAACGGATTTAGATGAAATTTTGAAACAAAATTTAACATTGTGATAGTACAGCTTAGAATATCACATAGGCTACTTTCAATATCGATATTCCCACGGTGTCCCTGAATGTGTTGTACAAAGATATCTAAGCAACCTACCAATATCTATTGCTGGGTAAATGTATAATTATATTTTATTAATGTTGCGACATTCACGTCTAGAAAGACAAAAATGCAAATAAGCTGAAAGATTTAAAAAAACATCAAACCTAAAGTGCCAAAGCTGTAGTGGAAGATTTATAGTCACTGTGTTATAGTCAAGTGGAATCTAAAGAAGGCTATAACGCATAACAAGAACCACTCAGCTTAGTCGCCCCTCACGACATTCGTTTATCCCACGGCAATAGGACTATTAATTAACCCTACACGGACTTATCTAAATTGAATATGTAAAATATTTCCGTAGGATAACCAAAACGATGCGACGGTCCATTCGCCGCGACCTGCAACCCCATTTCTTCTTTCCAAAATGGTGGTCCCGACGTGATATGAACACACAACTTTCTGATATCAACCTTCATTTATCACAAATTATCATATAGTTCCAAATTAGATAGTTGATAACAAACCCGTTAAATCAAAGCATTCAAAGTGATACTGGTATACTGTATCTAGGGTTTCCAACAATACTGTTTTTCACTACATTATACTGTTTAATTTTGAAAAAAATAAAGTATACAAAATACTGTTTTCAGCATAAAAAGCTAAACACCTTATATGCTAGATTTTAATTAATAATTTGTGCAAGAAATTCTACAAATATGTGGTTACATCATTAAATAAATTGAATACCTACTGCTTATTTTTCCAAAAACTGTTTGATATTGTTTTCAAACTCAAATATACTTTATTTCTAGGAAAAAAAGTTGGAAACCCTAACTGTATCGCAAATATTCAGAATATTGCAAATATTAACTCTGGATTACTACTTAATATTTTTAGTTAAAATAATGCCTTTAAAGTAACAGAGACATAGTTTTGTATCTTCAAATAAACTTTGCCTCGTTGTTGTTGTATCCATAGAATGAATATTTGAGCACTTGTATTAATCAATTGCTAGACAATAAAGTGCAACCCGTACATTATTATTTCACTATTTAGTTACAATGAAAGTCTAGGAATTTAATTCATATTTCGAACAATGCGGAATTTTCATTTTTTTATTCACATAAAATAAAATAATGAAGCTCTGGAACTTGTTAACAAATTCTAGATATATCAAAACTAAATTAAAACCCTTGTTAACAGTCTGAAGAGTATTAAAAACCTATGTATTTAAACATCCTGCCAATAATTTCAATTTTTGATTAATAAAAATTTGTTGTTCTATATCTCTATTGTGGTTGAGAAAATTGTGTCAAAATAACAGAGTTGTAGAGAAAGACCTAAAATAACATAAAAAATATTATTCCAATGAGAAAAACACAGTATTGATAAAGCCGTGAATGCAGCTAGCACAGGAATAATTAATAGTCTGACCGTACCATTACATCCATTAAAAGCCATATTTCAATAGAAGCATAAGTTACGGCTCAGAAGTTGTGATTCAGTTAATTTCCGCTTCGTCTGTAGTTTCCAACTAGGGATCCTAAACTTTGCATGAAATAGAAGTGTCAAGTTTATTATTCAATGTTGTTAGAGAGGTATTTTAAGCTTGTCTATTGTAAAGGTTCTTAAGTTGATATCTTTAGATTAAACGTTTATTTGTAACCTCAGCCTTGATACGACCCTTTTTTGCTTAAAAGTGATAACGTTAAATATTTTTAACATACATTATATTAAATAGCCTTAAATAAATTTCTTGAAATAAGATAATAAAAAAATAAATTATATAAACACCAGCCGTTTGGAGCGGTTTTATCCACGCAATTTGCCGCAGTAATAGTGGAAAATGAAGTAGCCTTTGTGCTATTCCAGACTTAGCACTATCACAATGCCAAAAAAAACACCTTTACCTTTACGCCAACTTTCCAGAATGTATCTGTTCCCATCACCGACCATCTTAGGCTTTAAGCGTCACTATGTATAACTTCCAAATTTAATTTCGGACAACAAATTGGGTCTTTGGCTCAAATGACTTCTAAAAAATTAGGAATCATCTCGAATGTCCGGCGGTACGGCTGAAGTACCGCCCGGAAACTTATTAATAACGACAACCTTACAAATAAAAGATTGCAGACGCTAGAACATCGTCGTAAGATTGCTTGTTTGACAGTATTTTATCGACTACATTTTGGTGAGTGTGCAAGTGCTCTTTTTGACCAAATTGAATTCACTCCTTTTTACCACCAGACTACCAGACGTAGACAGAACTTCCATCCCTATTGTGGATTTACCAAGATGTTGAACAATACGCTTCGATAGTTTCTTTTTGGCACGATCTGCCTGCGTCTGTCTTTCCTGATCACTAGTCTCCTGGAAGTTTAAAGTGTCGAGTGAATAGGCTTCTCGTGGATGGACGTGTACAACCATAGTCTTCATGCGCACTTTCCATCAGGTGGCATGGTAGACAAACGCCCTATCCTTATAATATAAAAAAAACAATCATCAAACTCCGTTGAGCCGTTCTGCCGTAATTGAGGAACACACACCCAAACTTTTACATTTGTAATAGTAGTTAGAAGAAATTATAAAAACGTATCTTATTTAAGTATGTAATTTCTGTGCTCATTACACAAATATCTGCCCCAAACATAATTAAATCAAAGAACCTCTAGTAAACGGTTTGCCGAGGAGGCTCTTAAATTTCCTTCCTCTGGTAGATAAATCTGGAAAAAAAGCTTCGCTTTAGCACGAAGCTCAATTGTTTAAATATGAGTAAGTAAAGAAAAAGATTAATAAAAGATAAGGAAATGGTTTTTTATTTATTTACCTAGAAACATAAATTTTTCTTATTTATCTACCAAACTAAACAAAAAAAATATCCTAAAAATATAATATTTTGTTACCTCTCACACTAAGGTCTTTAATATCGATTATTTATTAAAAGTGTAGAATGTTCATTGATAATATTTTAACTGTTATTCATAGTAATATATTTAATGTGTTTGTTTACTTAATTGTATGTATGTTGTGCATATAATATATATTTTCTACGCTAGTAGTACCATGCTGGACTGGGAGCGAAAGAAAAACATAGAATGTACCAGCTGCTTCTCTTCCCGGGCATACTGTAAAAGACAGTTAAGGGAAAGAGGTTTTATTGGCGTTTTTGTAGGCGATAGGCTGACCTCCTGTCACTGCAATAGTCTCTCTATATCATTACAATACCTACAAATGTGTCAACCGTGACATCAGATGGTTTTATAGCCTCTAGTGTTCTGCCTACCCCATTAGGGATACAGGCGTGAAGTTATGCATGTATGTATGTAGTACAAGACTTAATTTGTTCTTTCTTTTTTCATTTCCCAGCTTCTGGCTTGCTGGAAGAAATTTCTTTTAGAAATAAGCTTTGAGTTTGCACAATGTTGTCAATGTAACTTTTGTCTGTTTAAGTTTCCTATGTGTACATAAATTATTAAATAAACAAATAGTCTAAATCTCCCAATAAATTAACGCTTCAATTTTATTCTTATAATCATATTTATGTCCTCTTTTTAAAATCATAAAACTGAAAAAAAAACGCTTCTAAAAGGGACATATACAGAGTGTCCCATAACTAGCACGACAAACTGAAATGAAAGAAAGATTGAGGTGTGCTCTACCAGATAAAAAAAAATTACAGAGATAGTCCAGTACATTTTTTTTTCACCACCGAATGCCTAAACTGAGATAAATAATTTTTGTAGAAAAACATAATGAGAATAATATTTTTTTCTCAATGATACCTAATGAAATTTAACAAAATGGTATTTGAATATGATAGATCTACTATTCTAAAATATTCACAAAAAAAATAAAGAGATATCTGTTTTTTTGTACACACAGCAACAAAAAACTGATCAAAAGCGGAATTTTTCGAAAAAAATTAAAGTCGGGAATATCTCGAAAACGGTGACACTTTTACTGAGGTAATTTTTTTTTATCTGGTAGAGCACACCTCAACCTTTCTTTCATTTCAGTTTGTCGTGCTAGTTATGGGACACCCTGTATAATCTGATATCTGGATTTTCGCAAAGAAATATTACATACAAATCACGGCTTGGAGAATATATTAATAACGAAATTTCGGCGTCCAGAAACAAATAACAAACCAAAAAATCCCTGAATAGCTAAACGTTTTTGGGTATTATTAAATTGGCGAGGGTCCAAAATAACCCTTATTAGGTTTGCGCCAAATATGGTACATAAAAAAGTGAGTTAAAATGGTAATGGTAAGAGAATTTCGTGGAATGTCGTTGGTTAAATAGTTTAAGTTAAGTTCAGTAATAGTTTTTAGTAACGTAGCTTTTAAACAGTGCTAATAAACTATGTTTGTTTGATAAAGTTTAATATCATAGGACACATTTAAGTAACGTGGCATGTTAGGTCTGCTTCTAACAATAGACCAAGATGATTCATTAAAATAGAATTGAAAAAATCGATTTTTTGGGTATATTTCCATAGCTGAGCAAAGTTTCTAAGTAAACCTGGAGATCACATTGTTGTTAACACAAATTGGTTTACTAATAAATTTATTTCCAGTCCAGTTTAAAAGTGTCCTGAAAATCCTTTACTGTTCCTAATTTTGTTTTAATTAAACTACCAATCTTTGATACAATTAAATATTTTTTTCAAATCAAATTGTCACATTAGAACGTTTATTGTTTAATAGTACCCATCTTAAGCTAAGCTTATAACTTAAGCGTAAATTAGCTGCCCATTAACCAGTGTGATCAGTCAAGACTTCAAGCTTAAGTAGAGTTAACGTCTAAGTAAGCTTTAATAATACGGGCTCAAGAACATCACAGAAAAATCTTAACAAAAATACTATGATATAATCTGAGCTTAGATCTTAAACATTTTAAATTCAATTTGCATTGAACGTCTTCAAGCGTGTTTTATTTATTTGAACCACCACAAAATCCAGCTAAAGATACTTCAAAATTCAGTCATGAATTCAAATTAATTTTAATGAGAAGCCTTGCAAGCCTATAATGGGTAAAATATAATGAGTTTTTGCTCTTGATAAAGCTAGCTTTGAATGTTACACATGATGGAAAATAATGGTTTGGTAAAGATGCAGATCTATCCACTGAAGCGTAGGGTTGTCATTAAATATTGCTGAAATCTTTCATTATCTGTATGTCTAGATAGACAGTCAAGGCTTCAAACGCGTCCCAAAAAATAGCGGTGAACTGTTAGCCGCTGTCCTTCGACCGCTTTCAGTTCGCTTCAAGCTGTCTGTCAATACGTTCCAAGAGTGTAAAAATGTCGGTTTGTGTGTTCAAAGTGTGCAGAAATTACAAAGGACGAAATAAAACAACGTGATAAGCACCTCTTAGTAACATTATTATATTAATTTCTTGCAAAATAACCATTTTATAATATAAATTAAATGTGAGTTCACCATTACTTTTGGGTTCCCGAGTTATAAAAGTTATTAAAATTACCAGAAATTTTATGAAGGTTTTCTGGAAACTTTGTAAGAAGGATCCATAGTATTATTTTAAGAAATAAAAAGAATATTTGCACAAAACAAAGTATTTAACGTTTAATTAAGACTGTGTAAAATCTTGTATTGCCGGGTCAGAGTTTAAAAAACATTAGTTCTGCAATTGAGAAAACATTGACAGAAAATCATATTCATACCAATTGCATTAAAATATACAAAATATAAAATTACTGTAGGTAAACCAGTTTTAGTAAAATGAAAAAAAAACAAAGCGTTTTTTATTTATATAGAAAATGCATCTTGCTATTAAAATATGTTTTCCTGAAATTTGGGGTAGTATTAAAAATTCATTAGCACTGCCGAGTGCCGGATCACGCACACGTCTGTGTGCGTGATGCAACGCGACTGTAATACATTGATTACTATGATTGTTTGTTTGTCAGACGCACACAAGCATTTCAAACTAGGCCCATTTATTTAAATGTCATAATACCGTGACGCTTTATCTAGACATATAGATAATCAAAGGCTGAAATGCACAATCGTCAGTCAGATCATTGGCAATAGACCATAAATTGAAGTGTGGGCGTCCCAAAAATAAATCCAAAACCCACCACCAAGTGGTCACTATGATACGTCGCCTTTAACATCCACAATCAAACATCTCTTTAAATTCTATTGTCTAAGTAATTTTAAGTAACTAAGTTGTAAGTCATCCATTGCATATCGCCACATTATAATAGGTCATAGGGTACTTATTAATTTAAGGTATTTAGTCTGACATAAATTTTGACCATGAAATGTTAGGAGCTGGTTCACCTTGTCATTAGCATAATTATTCTTCAATTTATTAAATATGCTTCGAACTGAATTCATTATTGTACATTTTAACTTGAAAGGCGGTATTTTTTCTGACACTTTTGCCACGAGTCACAGTGATGATGCATCGGGATAAAAGGAACAATTTAGATTATACATATAATATGTAGAAAAAATATATTATACAGGGTTACTGTGTAAGTCGGCCTAGATCCGTTAAGGGCGTACAGTACCCGTATTTTCTAACTTATTTCACTATGGAAACACTCTACCCTAAACCTAACCAATTTCAAGATAAACGACTTTTAATTTTTTTATAAAAATTGCGGAGCTTTTGCCATTAAATGTCATATTTTCAAATTGGTGCATTTTTATATTATTATTATTCGATTCACACATGCATATTAAGATGTTCTATCATCTCAGTAATCAAAATTCAAAATAAGATTACTAAATACATAATTTTGAGCGATTGAAGGTTGAAATAACAAAAAATAAATGGTACAGTTTACTTTTCCTTTAAGAATACCTAAAAAAATTAGTATGGAAGATGTTCGGCAGAAGTGCTTGTATATGCTCAATTAAGCGACAATAACGAATTAATGTTTTAAAGTTTAAAATGCATAATTACTCTTAAATAAATGATTTATTTAACACATTTTTTCATTTATTTTGTGACAATAAGAAATTTAATAAAGAAATATTATTTTATAAGGACATATTTTATATATATTTTTCTGTGTCTTTAAAACGCAAAAGCAGATAGGTACCTATAGAATGTTTACGAGTAATATGTAATGCCTATATTAAAAACGCTACCATGTATTGTTCTTCATCCAAAAGATCATCTTATAGTGATTTTCCAATTAAGGTAACTGAATAAAAGTTAATTTAAAAAACATCTTTGAAATTTTCGAGTTCGTTTATACAAATAATATTTGACATGTTTATTTGATCCCGCAGAGAAATTCTTTTTCGCTCTCTACTTCTCTGTAAATTGCATTATTAATTCACAGATTAAAATTTAAAGAAAAAATAGTCTACAATTTAGATCAAAATAATAACATACAAGAAAGTTGAATATTCAGTTATCGTTGAATTGTATTATAAGAGAAAAAAGAACCAAAAATAAACTTTTTCTCCTAATATCATAAATTAACTCTAAAAGCTCAAACCTATAATTTATGTGACTTTAGAAACTCGTTACCAAAAAAGAATTTTCGTTGCTCTGAAAATGCTATCTTTAATATACACTCATATATCTTCTTGAACATTGTATAATGGAGCATACATTTCATAACGGTTAAAACGCAGATCATGTTATGTTGGATGTACAAACAAAGAGACTAGATTTAAATAATATCTACAAGTTGATACTATCTTGTTTCGCAATAAAAGGAAAATTGATGATAGAACACTTCTTGAATATAAAATGAGTTATGAATGAGATACATAACCGTTTTGTTTGTAATACAACGATCTTTAGGGAACAATACCATATTTAGCAGACGCCTATAGTCACGAGTTCAATGCTCGTTAACTAAAATATATCGTTTGCAAAGACCCGTTTATTTATCTGATATGGATATACTGGGCCGTATTTGACATTGCGTTTTCTTATTTTTAAGTCTCACTTGAAACGTGACAGCCTTATTATATTACTATTCATTTTCTCTTACTGTCACGGCATTAAGTGACATTTAAAATAAAAGAATTCAATGTCGAATCGGGCTCACTATGTACTTAATATTTCTGAAAATAACAAAATAAACGGTTAAAAACGGTTAGGAATCTTAAAAGTAACCAGCTTAGGTTCTCACGTGATTCATCATCATCACAACTCTTTGTAATGAGCCCACTGCAGCGCATGAGTCTCTCCCCTGGGTGAAGAGGAGGTATAGGCCATAATCCACCAAGCTGGCCCAGTGCTGGGTGGTGGATGCCAGAATTTTTAGGGCGCCTAGATGGCTTCCGACAAACCCTCACGACTACTGTATACAAGTATACAGCACCCGGGACCGACTGCTTAACGTGCCTTCCGAAGCACGGAAGTCGTCGTGAGATATGAATGGTCGGCGGTCACCCATCCAAGTACCGACCGCGCCGAACGTTGCTTAACCTGTGATATCGTATGATACACACAGTAACCACGGCGCCACGATGACTTCACGATGACTCACGTGATTGCCTAAGCAATATACTGTAGAAATTATATCGAGCGAACATTTTAGTGTATAAATTTTTGATAAAGTGATATCAGAATCCTGAATCTGAAAACAGTTCTATTCTGTCTTTACAGATAAGACTTTCAAGCTGATGAAAAGCTGATGCTAAAATTATAAAGATTTGACGTGAGACATAAAAATTAGTCCATGCACTATTCCAGACTATAAAACATTTTGACGGCCTTCGTGGTGCAATGGTATTGACGGTATTGCACCAATCGTGAGGATTCCCGCACGGAACAAAAAAATAGTTCCATGTCTGGGTGCTTATCTATATTTGTATGTATATTCTAGGTTCCCTCCTAGTTCGCTCATAACTCAAGCTATGCTTACTTTGGGGTCATGTAGTTGGTGTGATTGTCTGGGGATTTTATTTATTTTAATGCAAAATAAGAAACAAACAGTCATTCATCTGGCCCCAAACTTGTTCATTTATATTATTAATAGGTGTTTTGGCTCACAGGTAAATAGTTGAATGAAGAGTTATGGAATTGCATCCAAAGTAACTTGGCCCAACGGGTAAAAATCAATGACTTTATTTCTCATAAGAACATAGTAACAGTTCACATGAAAGATTTATTTTTGTTTGTCTCTGATTTCTTGTAAGTACATGAAGATATTTAAATAATCATTTTCATATAAAAATTAAGAAAGAAAGTATTACATCAATATTTTTATAATAGGAAAAGATACATATATGCTAATTATTATTGAAATTTTGGATTTTTTTTTATCTTAATTTATACGACTCGAAACAATTAATTTCTTTTAAGTTATTTGGAAATTTATTATAAAGTTGTGCTCCCTCAAATAAAACTGTATTTTTTCCGTGATTTGTGCGAATTTTAGGTAAATGAATGTTGTTTGTGTTTCTTAGAGAGTATTTATTTAGCATTTTATTAAAACTTATACTATCGAATTGAATTAGTCAAAATATTTCGTATGAAGATGCAATTTTTGTAAATATATAGTTGTTTATAATTTAAGAGTTTTGTATTCTGATATATTTAAATAGATGGATTAAAATAATCGTAGTGGAACTATACTTTTATGATTTTATTTTGAACCCTCTGTCGGTTCTTATTATCATCACACCGATGGTGGTGTCTTTCGGAAACGTTTTAAAAAGAACCAGTTCCTCCCTAAATACGATCATCTATCTATCAGGTGCTATCTTCGAACTAACATTCATTTATCATTAAGTGAGACTGAGCGCAAACGCGAGTTTAGAAATCCATCAGAAAATTGTGGTATCCACTAACAAAAAAAAACGTTCATTTCATAAATTGGTAAATATTACAATTAAAAAGGTTTCACGGAAAATCAAACATATTAATTAACTTGGCAAATACTTTATCATCACCGAATCAGCAGTGCGATCACAGAACTTTATCGAATCGTATGTTAACGAATGTTCGTTTAGTATGGAGACGGTTTTTAAGAAAAAAATGAAATCTATCCATTGCCGCACGGCCAGCTTAAATAAATGTGTGCCTTGTTAATTTTGAATGTTTGTAAACATGTTGTACTCATAAATATCTGTAAAATAAAAAACTACAATGTTACACAAAACTTGCAACCGACTCCATACTATACGATCATTCGTAAACATTCGTTAATATACGATTCGATAAAGTTCTGTGATTGCACTGCTGAGCTACGAATCAGAGCTATTAAAAAAGGTTCCGTTGAAGATAAACCTTTTAACCAACCAAATTCATGTTCTATTTAAAGTTTTTCTACGAAACGTTCTTTAACACCCTTTGTATCAATAAAGTAAGACAAAGAAGAAGAAGACTTTACATTTTGTTCTTTTTTTTTTCATTTTTAGCTTCCCAGAAATTTCGAAATTTAACTCTTAATTGGAAAGTCGAATTTATAAAGCACGCTTAGTTAATTGCGCTCGGTGTATATAATTCTAGCGAAATTTAGAACAAATACACCAATTTAAATTAAGCTGGCTTAAATTAAAGCTGACCGATATTGATGACTCGCGTAAACCAGCTATAAATCGTAGGGTTTTTCGTCCTTAATTAAAATGGCAAGGCGTAAAAGGGTATCTATTTAAGTCTGTTTCTATATGTATGTTTTATTTAAGCCTTTTCTATTAGTGACTTAATTAATGTTTCTCCTTAAGGGATTATGGCCTTGATTATGATATACAGGGTGTTTGGTCCATTGCCGGCCAAATTGATATGGTAGAATAGGTTATCTGCTCTGCCCCAGTGGCCATTAAAAATTAAAAACCATGTGGTTTTACTTAAATAACAATTTTAAACATTTTTTGTTTATCTCTCCGAAATCATCATTTACTGAGTAAACTCAACCGAAAGTTAAAGAATTGATTACGCAACGCATGGTTACGTTTGCGATGGCAGCGATCCGCGTGCCAGGTCACGTCCCGCGTTTGACTCATTTGTATGTTAAGTAAATAGTAACATGGTAGTATTTATTTATAGGGAATTCTAGTGAAAAATTAAGTAACTACTTTTTTTTTACATAATTATGATCAGAATCGAGTACAGAGTGATCTCCTTCAGTATCTAAAATTTGTCACCAGTCACCCTGTATAGATAAACGCCAAGAATCGGAGCACTTTTTTTTGAACCGAACCCGCAACCACTGGCGTCTGGGGCAGACAGTGTTACCCCATCCCCAAAGTGGTCGTCAATTTATCAAATATGAGATCTTGGAACAATCATACTGTTTCTAGAAACAGTAATACTATTGTGTCGAGTGAATAGGTTTCTCACGGATAGACGTATACTACCATCGTTTTCTTGATAATTTTCTTTCAGGTGGCATGGAAGACAAACATCAAATCCTTTATGCATATTAAAAAAAAAAAGTAAAAAAAACATATTTTAAGTGGAACATAAAAATAATAGGTTGGGGAAAAAGTCTTTTCATATTTTAGTATGTATGAACTTGTAATAAAATCTCTTTGGCTATAGTATTTGTATCTGGCTGGTTTTGGTATCAGTGAAAGTTAAAATTTTAAAGAACATAATTCCAAATTCAAATTAGGAAAATGTGTGATTTTCATTTGTTTTTCGTACTGTCAAGATGAGTGAATCTAATGAAGAAATTCGATACATTTAAAAATTTTACTACAAAAAAGATAAAAATGCAACGCAAGCCGCGAAAAAAATTTGCGATGTTTATGGACCTAGTGCAGTGTCTGTGAGAGTAGCACAAATTTGGTTTAAGCGTTTTCAATCCGGAAATTTTGATGTTTTTTATTGTATGATTGAATTTTCTTAAAAAATGCGAAGTAACTTTTTCCCCAACCCAATATATTGTTAAATATTGCTCTACTGTCGATTGAATCTCATTTACATTAATTTCTAGTAATTTCTTTCCATTTATATATTCCCGACAGATTAAACAAGATTCGATTTTCTTTTCATATTAGTTTCCACGACTACGAGCCCCTTGCATCTTATCAAACAAGCTTTCTTTTCTTTCTACTAGTACATGTAACAGACGACCATGTTGACAACAGTCTTTGTTCTAACAACACCTGCGTGTAAAAGCCGTTTGCATGTCTTACTACTTTTTAATGGTTAAGGCCTCTTCAGAAATATCTAAGATAAAATTATCTTTAAATGAAGTATGTCTAAGAAAATAAATAGATATGTATTTTTTCTCAAAATATTATTTTTTTATTTTATTTATTTTGAACTTTTATAAAATACAATTTTTAACTTATTTATAAAGGTACAACATAAACTCATATGAATTTTACCGTGTACCAGTGAGTCGTCATTACAATAGTCTGTCCTTATCAACATGTATTACTATACTATGCCCTATCTCACTCGCACCCCTAGCATGATGACCATCCATGAGTGCCCCAAGTGAGTGAACCCAAGCAAACAAGGACACAGTTTAGATGGTATAATGCACCTTAGTATTATAGTATTCTTAAATTGCCCGTGTCATCAAGAAAAAATATAGTTTTTGATAATTTTACCTGATTCACGCGATGCATATTGCCTTTATATTTTGGTTGCCTGGCAGAGATCGCTCTTTCGAGATCGATTATGTTGTTTTTTATCTTTTTTATTTTCCATTTTGCATATGTATATTGTATAATGAAGAGTATATAAATAAATCTATACATAATCGCCTAAATCACATTCGTGTATCTATGTACTTAGATCCATCATGGTTTGTCATGGTGAGTATTATAGAATAAAATGCTTTAAGAAGAGTCTCCTTTTATTCAATAAATAATTTAATGTTTTTTAAGTCACAGAAAAAAATATAGTAATATGCCAAAATGTATAGTAATATGCCAAAAATTCCGTAAGGTTCACGTTTTGGCTAAATGAAATTAAACTCAAACGCCAAACGGAACGTAACATTTAGAAGCATTTTTTTTGCAGATGCAGATCATTTTGCATGTGTTAAGTCGGTGCAAAGTCATATCCAATATTACATTCTGAAGACGCAATAAAAGAATCAAATAAAAATTAAAACGTGTGTGCTATCAAAAGTTTGCCAGCTGCTTCTCTTTCCCTCTTCCCCCCGGACCCCTGTGGAGTGTGGAAGTGTTTACTTTGCTCTCTGCGAATTAATTGTTTAAAGTGAAATCAGCACCCGAAAATCAACAAACCTGAGTTCCTTCAAAACACAACATCACAACCGTTGCACACACGCATCAATTTTAGAGACAGCGCTGTTTGGAGAACTATTTACAGGCCTAGAAAGAACGATTACGAGTGAGTGAAACAATCAATAATTATAGAAAACTATTACGCAGATATTACGCTCCATCCTCGTCAATTTAGGCCTACACTAATATGTCTCTGCCTCGGACACCCCCACCTCAATCGCCGAAAGTGGACAGAACTATAATTCAAATGTCACAATATTCCTCTGATCCTGCACTAAATCGAACAAAAAGTACCAGCGAAGATTTCCCTACACTCAATGAAAATATCATTCAACGAAATAAGCGGCCTAGAGACGAAGTTTCCTCACCAAACAATTTCACCGCTTTTAGGGACGAAATAAAAGCTTTAATGAAGACTCGGTTTGATGGACAAAAAGAAGAATTATCATCTATTACAACGAAATTGAACAATCTTACTGAATTAAATGCTAAAATTGACTCGGCTATCACACTTCTAACCACTCAGAACGATGAATACCGCGTTAAAATAGACCGCCTGGAAGAACAATCTCGAAAAGATCGTGAATATATCAGCATCCTCGAGGAGAAAGTCGAAGACCTACATAGAACTTCCCGCAGGACTCGTGTAGAACTCAAGAATGTCCCTAAAAAACCCCAGGAAACTAGGGAAGACCTAATAAAAATGACTCTAAACCTTTCGAAATCTATTTGTCTTGATATGAATGACCGAGATATAAATGATATATTCCGCTTAAAACCCAGAGAACAGGGCGAAAAGAAACCTACTATCGTCGTAGAGTTGAGATCTGCAATTCTTAGAGCTGATTTCCTAAAAAAAACGAAAGAATTCAATTTCAGAAACACATCACGACTGCAGGCAAAGCACCTTGGCTTAACAACTAGCGAGGACACCCCTGTCTTCATAGCGGAGCAACTTACATCTAAAGGGACCCGCTTATTCTTTCTAGCCCGTGACCTGAAAAGAGCTCAAAAGGTCAAGTATTGCTGGACCTCTATGGGTAAAGTACTAGTTCGGAAAGACGAGACATCAAAAATAATTCACATTCAACATGAAGCTCAAATACAACAGTTAATGCAAGAACAATGACTATCCTTGCACTTATTTCTTCTAAACCTATATTTTTTTTTAAATGTTCTATATAGTTTTAATCAATCTTCTATGGAGAAAAATTTTATTAACTTCTACACAATACTACACTCACAAAAATCTAAATACACATACTACTACACACATTTACCCTACTACTCACTCCTTAAAACTCTCATCCTATCCGCATATATACCAACTCACATACAAAACTTACATAAACTGTCAATCTTCCACGCCGCCGTCAGTTATAAAAGGTCGAACTTATACAGGGTGACTGGTACCAAACCCGCCATAGCAAATTAGCATATAGAGGAGGTCATTTGCTAATTATTGGACCTTACTTTCCCTAACTAAAGTTTTATACTTTAGGAGATATGTCAATTTTTATACATTATTGAGATTTTTCCAAAATTTGACCTTAAAGCATTCGTAACTTTATTTTTCGTCATTAGTTTAGAGTTTTTTTATTATTTCTTGGTAGTCATTAACATTTGTGAATAAAATACGTCGGAACTTCCCTCAAACTAGGGTTAAAAAATAAGACGCTTATGCTTTTAAAAAAAATCAATAAAGAAAAATTACTTTGCGATCAAATTCAACCGGAAATAATAAAAAAACTACGGCGTTTTAATAATTTATTCTACTCTAAATTAGTTCTCTAGTTCGTCACCTTACCAACGGTACTAAATTTGCAACGGAAAGTTTGATTCGCTAAACATCGGTAGGATTTTCAGGTCAACCAGTCATTTTGATCAAAAATAGTGAAGGTCCCAACGACAGGATAAAGCTAATTTAGCAAAGTAGTTTTTGCAAATTTATGAGTAGGTATTAGATAATAGAAATTGAGTGCTTAGTGTACTTAATTTTTTTTTTTACTTTTACCATGTAAAGCAAGAAATCAGGAAAAGATATCGAGCATCAAAAGAAAAATTTAAATAGAGTTAAAACTAAAAATTCTGCTCGAATTGCTGCCCGCGATTTCTGATACATGCCCGATATCTTTTCCTAATTTCCGTGGTGGTAAGACTGAGTCTAATTTCTTGTTTCATAACAGAAAATGCATTATAAATTTTTTGAATTAACTCATCTTTTGTGGTTACTTCTTCATTGTAGACCAACTCTTTGGCCCGGCCCCAAACGTAGAAATCGAGAGGTGTCAAGTCTGGCGACCGAGCTGGCCATTCAATTGGCCCACCTCTACCGATCCATGAATCGGGGAATGAACTATTTAAAAGTTCTCGGACGTCCAGCCTGAAATGCGCCGGGCACCCATCGTGTTGAAACACAATGGGCGTGTCGTCGGTTATTCCATCCAACAGCAGATCAGGCAAGACGTCCCTTAAAAATTCTAAATAATTTCCCCCATTTAAAATGTCTGGTAGGAAATAGGGTCCAAAGATATTACGACCAATAACGCAGGCCCACACATTAACAGAAAATTTCCGCTGGACCGATGTAACCCTCTTTTTATGGAGGTTATCATGGGACCAGTGGTGCAGATTGTGGAAATTGGTGATGCCTTCTCGGGTGAACTGTGACTCGTCGGTCCAAAGGATACGCTCCAGAAATGTTGGGTCGTCGACATCGGTGTGAAGAACGAGGCGACAGAAATTCAACCTCCTTTCGTAGTCGCCATTTTCAAGCCCTGCCAACACTCCATTTGTTAATTATTTACGTAAATGTTATTCTAAAGACAAAATTTGATTTGGATTATGTTACATCGAAGCTCGTCGTAATATTAATAATTTCTTTAATTCTAAAGATAACACTGGTCGCTTTAGTGTAAGTAGGTACATAAATAAACTCAAAATTACCTTGAACTGGCGTGTAATGATACGGGTGTTGATGGTCCCCATGCATCACTGACCAGACTTTCCACTGGCTGACGCCCAAAGCGGCAGCTACCACTCTGGTGCTAGTCGTGGGATCTTCTTCAAAAGCTGCCAAAATCTGCTGATCAATTTCAACAGGTAATTGTCGCACAGCTGCTTGGGGTACCCTGACGTTCAAGTTACCCGTTTCTCTAAACCGACGATATGTGGTAGGAAATGTGTCACGGTCAGGTAAGCGTCTATTTGGATATCGCTCCTGGTAAATTCGCCGCGCTTTGCGGGCGTTACTGTGTGCAGCACCATACGCCAGCAGCATGTCGGCGTATTCTTCCCTTGTGTATCCCGGCATTTTAAAACGAAATGTCTTATTTATTTATACCTGTGTCTACTCAACTATTTGTGAAAGCACACGAAACGGAAAGGAAAAGCATATATGACAACAACTTAAATGTCATAGAGATGGGTCCGACCTCATCTTTTTCATTTGACGTCTAAAAGTCATTGAAACTGTCATTGCAAATGAAAAGAGTTGGTCTACAATGAAGAAGTAACTACAAAAGATGAGTTAATTCAAAAAATTAATAATGCGTTTTCTGTTATGAAAGAAGAAATTAGGCTCAGTCTTACCACCACAGAAATTAGGAAAAGATATCGGGCATGTATCAGAAATTGCGGGCAGCAATTCGAGCAGAATTTTTAGTTTCAACTCTATTTAAATTTTTCTTTTGATGCTCGATATCTTTTCCTGATTTCTTGCTTTACATGGTAAAAGTAAAAAAAAAAATTAAGTACACTAAGCACTCAATTTCTATTATCTAATACCTACTCATAAATTTGCAAAAACTACTTTGCTAAATTAGCTTTATCCTGTCGTTGGGACCTTCACTATTTTTGATCAAAATGACTGGTTGACCTGAAAATCCTACCGATGTTTAGCGAATCAAACTTTCCGTTGCAAATTTAGTACCGTTGGTAAGGTGACGAACTAGAGAACTAATTTAGAGTAGAATAAATTATTAAAACGCCGTAGTTTTTTTATTATTTCCGGTTGAATTTGATCGCAAAGTAATTTTTCTTTATTGATTTTTTTTAAAAGCATAAGCGTCTTATTTTTTAACCCTAGTTTGAGGGAAGTTCCGACGTATTTTATTCACAAATGTTAATGACTACCAAGAAATAATAAAAAAACTCTAAACTAATGACGAAAAATAAAGTTACGAATGCTTTAAGGTCAAATTTTGGAAAAATCTCAATAATGTATAAAAATTGACATATCTCCTAAAGTATAAAACTTTAGTTAGGGAAAGTAAGGTCCAATAATTAGCAAATGACCTCCTCTATATGCTAATTTGCTATGGCGGGTTTGGTACCAGTCACCCTGTATATTGCTATTAATACATATACTACATTGATTCCAATATTATTTTTTTCTACACGATTTTATATCAATCCGTCTGCTATATACTCACCACTACATATCCAGCTACTGTATTTTCTATTTTATACCACTACTGAAACCCTTACAGTCTTTTATATAATTTTTAATGGATAATGTCAACACTTTCAAAGAAATTGATGAAATTAAACTTTCAGAATCGATTAAATGTAATATTCAGGAACTAAAGCTAAAGACAAAAAATGATACTCGTAATTTAATAATTTCAACTCAAAACATTAGAAGTATATACAAAAATTTTGATGACTTGCAAATAACTTTAGCTCAGTTAAAATGTGAAATAGATATATTGATTCTTACAGAATGCTGGCTCAACCCAAACAAAAATATACCTCAACTACAAAACTACTCATCATTTCAAACAAAATGTCAATTAAACCAATGTGACGGGGTAGTTATTTATGCCAAAAATAAACTATCATTAAAATTTAAAGAATTAAAACTTAAAAACGCGACTGGAATTGAATTAAAAATCTTTAATTATACATTACTGGGTATTTACCGTTCCCCGTCATTTTTGAATGCTAGCAACTTTATTACATCCCTTAACAATCATCTTGAACAAATCACCCCTTGTAAAAAAGTTATAATACTCGGGGACATTAACATTGATTTGATTATTTCCTCTACTGAGACAAACCAACAAAGAACAAACAGACTAGACTATTTAAACATGTTATCACTGCATGGCATTTTTCCGTCTCATTGCTTACCCACGCGGGGTGACAGCTGTCTCGATCACGTAGCCCTCAATCTTGACATAAAGAATGAAGCGGCTTTTACTGCGGTTTTAGATACGACAGTAACGGATCATTGTCTAGTTATTTTATCGATTACGAACAAGGCTCAACACAACGCGAGACAAAGGTATAAAACAGTTGTAAACTATAAAAATGCAAGTGAAGCTTTAATTAATACTGACGTGTCCTTTTTTAACATGTTCAAAGACCCTGATACCTACGCTTTTGCGTTAATAGAAATGGTTAGGTCAGCCATTCTGGCGAACACTAAGCATGTAATTGTCACGAATGGCAAAAGGACTTTGAAATCATGGATCACTCCAGGTGCCTTACGGTGTATAAGAATTAGAAATACTATATACCAAAAGCTTAGATCTAATCCGCACAATCAAATTTTAGTAATAACGTATAGACGATACCGTACCTTCTGTGGGAACCTTATCAAAAAACTAAAAATAAAATATAATAAACACAAAATTAAATCATCAGTAAGCAACCCTCGAGCTCTATGGTCGTCTATAAATGAAATTACCCATTACAAGCCACTCAAAAACCGTAATAGCGATTTACTCAATATAAAATCCTGTCCGCAAGACTCTGTCAACCACGTAAATGATTATTTTACTAAAATTGGACCATCCTTAGCTGAATCCATCTTAAATAACTCTGTTCCCTCAGAACTAAATAAAACCGAAAGCTATAACCACCTTTCCTCTTTTGTCTTGACTGATACCTGCCATGAGGAAGTAGAAAATACCTTGATGTCATTAGATTCCCAGAGCGCACCAGGTTGGGATGGAATACCTACCAGTTTCTTAAAAGAAACCAGGAAGGTTTTAGTCCCCTTAATTACAGACCTTGTGAACCTGTGTTTTAAAACTGGAGTCTTTCCTTACCTACTTAAGAGATCTATTGTTACACCCGTTTATAAGAGTGGGGACAGAGATGAAGTCAACAATTTTCGCCCTATCTCCGTGTTGACCTCTATTTCTAAAGCAGTTGAGAGGCTAATAAACACTCGTATTGTTAATTATTTGACCAAGTACAGTATCTTATCCAACTCCCAATATGGTTTTAGGAAGGGAATTTCAACACAAGATACGATCATGAATCTTACATCCATCATTACGACAGAGATAGACAAAGGCAACAAATGTCTTGTCGCTTTTATAGATCTCAAAAAAGCCTTCGACACTGTCTCTATCCCCACTCTTTTACGCAGGCTAGAAGACATTGGAATACGCGGCACAGCTCACTCCCTTCTTAGCAGTTACCTTCAGAACAGAAAGCAAGCTGTGAAAATTGATAATGTTATAAGTGACGAAAAAAATGTAACATTTGGTGTCCCGCAGGGCAGTGTTCTAGGTCCTACGCTCTTTTTATTATATATAAATAACCTCTGCAATCTTAGTAACACTGGGGGTAGGATACTATCCTATGCTGATGACACTGCCATCGTCTTTATGGCTAAGACCTGGGAAAGAGTTAGACATGAGGCTGAGAAGGGGCTAGCTAGAATTAGTTGTTGGCTTAGAGAAAATCTCCTTACCCTTAACACCCAGAAAACTAGTTACATATGTTTTTCCTCATACATTAACTCACAGCCCTCCCCAGATTTTAAAGTCAAAATCCATACTTGTTCTGTTCGTCCCCCGAATATTTGTAACTGTCCAATAATCCAGAAAGTCAGTCAAGTCAAATACCTTGGAATAATTGTTGATCAAAGATTAAGCTGGTATCCACACCTAGAACTGACTATAGGTAGGGTAAGAAAGCTCATATGGGTTTTCAAATCCCTTAGACACATTATGAGCACTGAGCTACTGAACAAAATATACATCGCGCTAGCCCAGTCTGTTATAATATACTGCATTTCAGTATGGGGAGGTGCAGCCAAGTCTCACTTTTTAGATGTTGAACGGGCACAAAGATCTCTAATCAAGGTAATGCACTTCAAGCCGTTTAGATTTTCTACTGAAAATTTATATAATAGTAGTAAATTGCTCTCGGTCAGGAAATTGTATATTTTACATATGATATTAAGATATCACAAAACGCTACCTTTCGATAAAGCCAAACTGAATAAAAGACGATCCGATCTTGTTGCCCCTACATATCCTGCACGAACAGTTTTTGCTAGTCGACAATATATATCACAAGCCCCTTTTATATATAATAAGATTAACCGCACACTTAAAATTTACTCGATGCAACTTTATGAATGTAAGAAAAATCTGACAGAGTGGCTCTATAGCATGAGTTATTTTGACGTAGAAAAAATTCTGGTCAGAAAAGCCTAATCTCCTACATAACCCTCACACAGTTCAATCAAGTAGGGAAATCATTATACATTCTCATTAGTACACACACTCAATCAACCACTCACTCACTCACCCGGTCACTCACTCACACACACCCCATTCATGCCCCATTCACATATACATGCACACTTCCACACAACCACTACACATAATCTTTTTTTTTTTTTTTCTCCTTTTAATAGTTTTATTCACTTTTAATCCTTTATAATTATTATATATTTTTTTTTTGTATACTTTTGATTGTAAAGTTAACAAATCCAACAATTAAATCTGTTAATAGTGCATAGGAAGAGCGAGGCATTCCCAACACAAGTATCTTAAGATTACTTTCTGGGAAGCCCCGGCAACTGATTTGTAAATGATTTACTGAAATAAACTATTTTTTTTTTTTTTTCTCTTCCCGGGCATACTGTAAAAGTCAGTTAAGGGACAGAGGTATTAAAGGCGTTTGTGGGCGATAGGCTGACCCCCTGTCACTATAATAGTCTCTCTCCATCTTTATAATACCTCCAACGTGACATCAGATGGTCTTGTAACCTCTGGTGTTCTGCCTACCCCATAAGGGATACAGGCGTGACGTTATGTATGTATGTATGAGTACGAAATCTGTGATAAATCGTTTAAAAAACTAATATTTAAGATTTGATTCGATATGAGTCGTGGAAACTTTAAGCAATTTTATCAAAAGGTTTCTTTAATTTCGACATCTTTCTGTACTCACGAGTGAACCTTCATTATTATTTCATCTAAATCGGCAATTTAGCAGCATTATCCCAACATGCCCTTAAACTTTACCATCGATCGAGTAACATCTGTGTTAAGGTTATATCATAAACCCCGGGTTCTCATTTGGCAAGATATTTCTTGGACTTGTGCCAATAATAGATTTCATCTAAAATGATCTAGGCAATTCACGAAAAAGTTTTAGTGTTGAATTATTTATTAGGGTGTTAAAACCAACTGAAAATATTTTATTACTTTTATACGGCGATGTACCTATATCTCAAAGAGTTCAAATTGTTTTAATTGTCAAAAAGTTGTTAAAAATATTTAGGTCAAATATTTATAGGGTCTATTTTTCGCGTTTCAGTATCAAAAAAATCGTTTTTTTTGCCTAAGAACAGTAGAATTGCAAGAAGTTGCTATAAAGCGTGTATATTCAATATTGAACGTCTTAATACACAGCTACTTCTTACTAGTCAAACTAATAACTATTAAGTTGCTAATATCGTTTTGTAACTATTGTGTATAAAATGTCCTTTATGATGTTTTAATACATACATAAATAACTTCACGCTTGTATCCCTTACGGGGTAGACAGAACACCATAGGCTATGAAACCATCTGAGGTCTTGTTTGACAAATTTAAAGGTATTATAATGATGGAGAGAGACTATTGTAGTGACAGGGGGTCAGCCTATCGCCCGCAAAACTGTCAATTAAACCTATGTTTTACATACATATCTATTTATATGTTAAATTTATCTATTTATATGCTTCAATATCAATCACTAAAAATATTAGCAGTGTGTTCATTGCTTCTATGCTGGACTGGGAGCGAAAGAAAAACATAGAATGTGCCAGCTGCTTCTCTTCCCGGGCATACTGTAAAAGTCAGTTATGGGACCGAGGTGTTATGGGAGGCTATTTTGTGGCCGATAGGCTGACCTCCTGTCACTGCAATAGTCCCTCTCCACTATTATAATTTCTCCAAATTTGTGAAACGTGACATCAAATGATCTTATAACCTGTGGTGTTCTGCCTACCCCATAAGGGATACAGGCGTGAAGTTATTAAAAGCATGTTTTTTTTTATTTAAAAAAGTCGAAAGTGCACCGATTGTATAATGTGTTATCGCCTTCAATCGCAGTAATTCTCAATATTCCGATAATTGGATGTTCTACGCCTTCCTAATTGGATTTGAATTTGAAGTACTATTAAAAACAAATAAATAAAAGCACGCATTGCTTTGATTTGAGTTTTGACTAGGCTCGCAAATAAGGTTGTTATATTGAGCTTTCATTTTGAAATTAAATTAAATAAAACATATTTTGGTGTCTTTTTATTTTAACATCGAGTTAAAATGTAAAGTATAAATACATACATATATAACTTCACGCATGAATCCCTTATGAGGTAGGCAGAACACCAGAGGTTATAAAATCATCATATGCCACGTTTGACAAATCCCAGTCATGACATACGCCGCGCCCGTATTCGCCCACGCCAAACCTCGGTTAATCGATAAAATCCAAATAATCCAAAACAACTTCTGTCGTAGAGCCACTAACGCGCCGTACTACGTTCGCAACGCGGATTTACACAGGGATCTCAAACTTCCCACCATCCAACAGACCCTTAAGGCCCTGTCCCTATCTCACAACAAACGCTGCGAAAACCACCCGAACGGGCTGGTCCGAAACATTGTCTCCTACAAACCCAATCCCAAGTCGTTTAAGCGCTCTATCCGCAGACCTAAGGATGTTTTATCTGATTCTCCTAACCAGCTCTCTCGAGATCTGGATAACCTCCTATCTGCCAGCCCATAGCTGGTTACTGTAGTCGATTCAGCACGAAGTGCTTCCTATATCTACACGCGCAGCCTTTTTCCCAACTGGCTGTCGCTCAGTTCTTCGGTCGATTGTCGGTAGAAAGACAAAAGACCATATAGGGGGAGTTTAGTGAGTAAAAGTCTCACACTGTTGGGTGTCATCTGGCCGGGGTCTAATCCCTCTGGCAAGTGCCCCGTACTTCCGTACTTCTGAGTATTCTCCTCCTCTCCTCTCTGAGCACTTGTACGGTCAATAGGCCTACGGGGGTTCTGAGGAGTAGTCTTCTGTGGCTGGAAAAAAAAAAAAGTTTGACAAATTTGGAGGCATTATAATGTTGGAGATAGACTATTGCAGTCTATAGGTGAGCTTATCGCCCACAACAAATATCTCCAACCAAACCTCCGACTGAACCTCCCTTAACTGACTTTTACAGAAAAGAAAATGTAAAGTATAAATAATCGGGATAATCCGGCTAAGAAATATTTTATTTAAAATAGACAATATAAATTAAAATAGATATAATATTTAAAAAGCCGGCTAAATTGAAAACTTTACAACTTGTAGTTTCGAATAGAAATATTTTTTTTATTTAAGTATATATTTTTTTTATTTTACTATTTTTTATTTAGTTATAAAGAAAACTCAAAAATCTGTTTAATACACCTAATATTTCTCTAGTAAATACTAGTGCATTTTTATTCACAAATTAAGATTGGGACATAAAATTAAATTAAACTGATAACATGAAACAGCTTTAACAGTCAGACTTGTTCAGATATCTTCAGTCATTCAAATCAAGAACTTTTCAAATGGTTTTGTCTAGATGGAGCGGAGGATAGACGGCGATGTCAAAGCTTTAGCAACTATCAGGTTAATAAAGATAATTTATTAAGCAATAGAACTTGGTGTCATATTGTGTTTTTGAAAATCTTTTCTGTGGAAAGTTTTGAGGAAAGTGACACTTGCATATGGTTAATACTAGAAATATGTATGAGCTAGCTGGCTATTATAGAAAACTTCATTAAATCCATAGTCTATTTTGGGTCATATGAAAGCGCTTTTATAATAAGATTCCTACTAATATTCAAGACTTATCGCTAGATAATTGAATATTAAACAAACATTGTGTGATAAATGCTTTTATAAAATACCTAAAAGTTCATACTTTAAAGGTTGAGTAATTTTTGGAATTTTATGAGAATTTATGTTAGCAGATATAAGTATTTGTGCATTCTAATTTATAACGAAATTCACAAATAGTTTAGGAAAAAGCTTCACTTTCTAATACCTCGATTTTTTTAAACCATTAATAGTTCATACTGTTCTTTTGCTGAGACCGGTGCGGAAATTAAAATGCCTCAAATCCTAGATTAACAGCACACAAACTGGGCAACGTATTAATTTTGAAAACTTGGATGCAAAAAAGTCACATTTTCATTTGGACCGAAATAATGGACTGATGGATGTAAACAAGCAGTAGTGTTCAGAAATACTGCTGGATTACATTATGAGAAGAGTTTTAAAATATTAAAAATTTTAGCAACACACATTAAAGAACCGTAATGTCAAATGTTAATATGTTCTTTTTTGTATCTAAAATAAGCATTTATATTCAAAATATATTAAAAATGTATTTTTTTTGTGAACAGTTATGATTTCAACATTAACCTATTGTTGCTTGATATTTTTTATGAGACACAGTGTCATAGTCACGATTAAAAACCATATTAGAAAACAGATTATGAGAAATATAAAATTTAATAAAAATGATACCTACCTACACCAATTATTAGCTCTAAAATTGTTGCTGTAACAGAAACTACAAGACTAAATAATGCAATTAGGGATAATAATAATAAGGCATAATATAGGTCCATACATGAAGATATGAAATTTTTGTTAATTGCTGGAACTAGGATCCTGGATCTTTTATGCTATTGGTGATTATCGAAGTCGAAAATATCAAATCTCTCAGATCCAACTACTAAATATTCTTTACAGATTTCACGCAAAACATTTTCAGAAAACACATTCAATCATAAAACCGAGTAAACTTTAATAAATCAGAACCTTTTATCCCACAGACTGTGGAGTATAATTTATGTAAACGTCTAAATTTGTCACCATGGCGCAAAAATATTTCGAAGATTAGGGATGTATTTTTTAAATTCGTGGGACTGAAATTGTCCGACTGGAAATTGTAAACAATGAAAATGTTTCCGGTTATATGCTATAAATAGAATTGCTTAAATAAGTTAGATCTGGGATGGGAAAAGGGAAGTTTTTCCACCATTGCCATAAAATGGTTCTGACCTTTTTATTAAATTTGATTTAAAAAAATTCTAAATTCAAAAACTTTTATTCATAATAGGTTCACAAAAGAAACACTTTATGAATGTCAAACGGTAGATGATGGCAGCGCGACGTGGAGAATCTTGTTGGGGGAGGCCTCTGTCCAGCAGTGTGCGTCTCTCGGCTCACGAAGATGATGGTCGCCCATAATAATTAAATATAATAAATGATAACAATATTTTATTGACGGTCTAAATTCTTAATTGAAGCTTGTTTGAAATTTTATAGACCACGCCTTAAACAGTAATAACATTTCACAAAACTCTCATTTTAAAATAGTTTCTTTTTATATAATACTAGCTGCTGCCCGCGACGTCGTCTGCGTGAACGCTATGCAGCACCAAACGCACCTACGATTATAACACTGCTAGCGTGATAATATGTAGCCTATATGTTGACCCGACTTCTTAACTATCTTCTTGCCAAATTTGAAGTAAATGCATGCAGTACTTTTTGAGTTTATCCCGGAAAGACAAACAGACAAACAGACAAAAATTCTAAAAACTATATTTTTTGTTTCTGTTTCGATTGTAGATCATACCCCAAGTATTCTTTTAAAAAAAATATTCAATGTACAGTTTTGACTTTCCTACCATTTTATTATATGTATAGATGCCTTGCATATAAGTAAATATACAGAATATCTTGACACCTTCAACAAGCATTCAGAATATTCCGGGCCCTTAAATAGTCTCAGCTGCCTATCTCAAAATGCCAAAATCTTTTAACCCAAACTGTTTAAGTGTCAACGCTGCGTCACGCGTTCGAACGCGCGTTTACGGACGGACGTGCGAACGGACGTTCGACTGTTCAACGTTCGACGTACGACTGTGCAATCACACTTATGAAATTGTACTAGCAGCGCTGCTTTACGCGTATGATACGGACGTACGGTATGCCCGTTCGAACGCGTAACGTAGCGTTGGCAGTAACTCTGTTTTTTTTATGCACTCTGATAGCGTATAAAAGAATATGACGCATTTACGTAATTTAAAGAAACCTTATTGAAACTTGTTGCTCGGACCGGAATTTGAGACCACTCATGATTATTAAAAATTGAGTTCTCTCGGCGCATCAGATAGAACGATCTCGATATGAATGTAAGTTTATAAAATATAAGCTAAATACAGCGCTACACAAGCTAATACAAGTTTGACCTACATTGTGGGCTGCCTACCTATTGATAAATTTATATTTGAAGAGCCCACTGCCACGGATGAGTTCCATGTAGATAAGCGAGATTTACTTAGAAATGTTATGTGATCATTTTTATCTTTTTTTATTAGTGAGTATGGGTGAAAAACACAAGGCAGCGACCATTGTTGTAAATATTTTTTTTGTTACATTTAGTTTACTTTACCATGCACTTTACACTGAGTGATAATACCTTATAAGAAATTTTACAACAAGAGAATAGTGAGATGAAAATATATCAGAAAAGGAGGATCACAGTAATCACAACAGTAATACTGAGCAAGAAGCGGATTTTGGTGATGTTTCTGATATTCCGTTGCAATAAAAAGAAGACGAGCCAGTATCACAAGTGTTATTGGGAGAAGACAATTTAGACGATGTGCCACTGAAATATACATATAATGTGCAACTAAACTATGGCCTTTGGTCGGTAATATTTTATGGGCTTTCGAGCGACGGAGTTATCAATGCTTACGTATTAGAATCTAGGATTGGCCTAAGAAGTCGTCGTGGCGCCGTGGTTTACTGAAGTCGTCATGGCGCCGTGGTTTAATTTGTGTATCATACGATATCACAGGTAAAGCAACGTTTGGCATGGTCGGTACTTGGATGGGTGACCGCCGACCATTCATTTCTCACGGCGACTTCCGTGCTTCAGAGGGTACGTTAAGCAATCGGTTCCGGCTGCTGTATACTTGTAAACAGTAGTCGTTATGGTGCGTACAGATTGCTGTAATCGAACTAGTAATGTAACATTCTGCGCACTACACGTCCAAATACGCAACGTGCAACTTGGTGGTAGGATCTCTTCTGGGTCCGCCTGGCTAGCGACCACCCTTTATATAAAGTCTGCCGCCAAATGTTACCGCTCCGGCGGTAATGTGTTCCGGCAATATTGTGTAAAGAGCCAGTTCCTTCCTAAACCCGTGAGCTTTCATCTTCAACCTCATCGTCACTTACCATCAGGTGAGGTTGAGGTCAAACGCGGATTTAGTCACTTATAAAAAAAATAATCTGTACGTACCCTTAGGGTTTGTCAGAAGCCATTTCGGCGTCCTGAAAATTCTGACATCCACCACCCAGCACTAGGCAAGCTTGGTGGATTATGGCCTATACCTCCTCGTCACCCAGGGGAGAGACTCATACCCTGCAGTGGGTGAGTTACAAAGAGTTGTGGTGATGATGATGATTGGCCTAAGAGAAGCATTGAAAGAATTGGCCAAAGGTTTAGTGATGCCTCTTATACACTGCAGACAAAATAAGCATAACTAATTTGCCACAGGCCATCAAAATGAAAATCAACTTTATTCACGGCTTGGATCAACAATACGAAGAGAAAATGCCAAGCTTACTTAGGACTGGAACAAAACCTACGTCGCGCTGTGAAGAATGTGATTTGATTAAGACCGGAAAACAAAGACGTCTTCTGAACTATGTCACTAAAAATCACATAAAGAGCTTAGGACACCCGTTTGTGGCAGTTGTTACCAAAAAGTAAAACCAACTAAATAAATATAGGTACTTGAAACATTATTTGAAACGTGATTTTTATGTGATTGTTGATTATGATTTACAAAAAAAATCTAGTGTAAATGTACAATTAAGTTTTGTTAACTGATAAGAGCATTATATCGTGTTTGAATATCTGATCTCATTTCATATGATTCCGAAGAAGAAAATTATAATTTGTTTTAGGTTTTTAGGATAAGGCCTTTTGTAGTAATAAATATAATTCGTTTTAAATAAAAATTCTATGTATTATTAGATAATCATGCAAACCAACAAAATAAAAGGATAACTTTCAACATATACAAATAATAAATGAAATAAGCATATTTGTGGTATTTTTTACCCGTTCGCGACCGATTGTGTTCGTATTTGCCTAGCGACGAACCCCTGGTTAAGTGTCGAGTAATAGGTTTCTCATGGATGAACGTGTACCGGCATAGTTCTCATGTTAACTTTCCACCAGGTGGCATGGAGAACAAATATCTCATCCTTCCTATGGAAAATGAAATAGGTTTCCTATATTCGTGTTCCTACCTTCATAGGCGTTGGGGAGAAGTGTGTCCTTTGTTTATTACACGATATAGCAGGTAAATCAACGTTCCGCCCGGTCTGAACAAGGGTTGATGACTGTTGACTACTAATCTGTCACGACAACTTCCGTGCTTAGTTGAGCATTTGGTCCCAGGTGCTGTATACTTGCGATATCTGCTGATGATATATTGGAATAGCGATAAGGAAATAAAAATATCCCTACATTTCGCTGTATATCTTGACAGCAATCCTGGGATGCGTCACTGTCGAGTCACAATCAGTGCCTAAACCTGTAATTTGATTTTTTTAGAAACTTTTTCGACGCCCTAAAATTGTGACATCCACCAAGCATCACGGGATATTTTTTGGGTCTTCGGCCCAAATCTTGTCTTCTCATGGCCCTACAGTGGGCTTACATACAGGGCTGTGAACATGACTTTGATAGAAAATAAAGGTCAAATATCGAGTATACGGTTCTACCGGGAACTAAAGAGCCTACATTTCCGGAATGATAGTAGCAGAGTTTTTAAGATAGAACAATTATAAGGTTATAGTCTGAAAGCATACTTCTTACACGCTAGAGTATCTAATGTTTGCTATGAATTTAACTAATTTTGCTAAAAATATACCTACGCATATGTTTGTGTAAATTTTAGAACTTTTAAAACTATTAGTATTCATTATGAATTCTTAAAGCGGCGGTTTACTAGTTTCAAACTTTCTCCGAACATTTTACTTAATATTTATGGTACTATTCCTCTTCAAAACATCTTAGAAACAGCTTCAAGCTTGTTATTTAGCTATGATAAATAAAAATATAAAAAAATAAAAAAGGTCCTCATTTGAAAATAACACATAACTCAATAACATTTCCCCAGTCAACAATTGAGGCTGGTAAAGTATGCCTTACAGGGTTGAATGGTGACACGTTCTATGTCACGAAGCCCTTTGGCCACGAGATTGGAATAATAAGTAGCTTGGCTCTTAAGGTATTGCTTCGAAGGCAAGCGTTCCTGCGGAAAGTCGGAAATTAAACATCCCGATCTCAACATACCGTTTTACGTAAAATATGCCGTATCGTTTATTGTATAAGGTTTTCTTTGTTTTTAAACAACAAACATTAATTCACCGTAAAAGGTGTAGTCAAAACTTAACCATATCAACGATATCATAGTTTAGAAATAGGACGATAGGTGACAAGTTAGCCGTTATTTATAAGGCATTGTTGATACATTTTACGTATATATTAACCCTAATGATGAACTTAAATAAAAATTTTGAAACATGTATGGCACAAAAAAAGCCTTTTTTAACCATTTTTAGAGCTTCGGAACTCAAAAGAAATAAGCCCTTTTTAGGGTCACTATGTGGTCCACTGTTATGTCTTAAAAAAATCTATCAGGAAAACAAACAGTTAAAATCAACTAAACTTGAAAATTCATAAAAAGTTAAGGTGAAATCAACGTCAAATACTCGATCTTGCCATCCCTTAAATCCCTCAAAATAAGGTCCTAAATTAACGCAACCAAAAGACACATCAGATTATGCCACATATTTCGACTTAATCTGTTTTCTGTTTACCTAAAACTATGAAGTTTGACAAGAAGTGAGAACTCTCAGTGTTACAAACTCATTTTAGTTTTTATATCGTTTTTTTAAAAAGAATCGTTTTTGGTTTTAATGATTTTTTGACAGTTGTTGTTCTTTTTTTCACTTAGTTACCTGTGTATTTGTTGTTTTTCCGTTAATAATATACTCTAATACTAAATCGCATTTTCCATTAAATCATCCATAATACTCAGGTCACGAGTCCCACTTCCACTTTTCAAGTTTTATCTGTCTGCCTGACCTTCATCACCATCACAACTCTTTGTAACTCTCCCACTGCAGGGCTATGAGTCTGTCCCCTGGGTGACGAGGAGGTACATACATACATATATACATACATAACGTCACGCCAGTATCCCTAATGGGGTAGGCAGAACAACAGAGGCTATAAAACCATCTGATGTTACGTTTGACAGATTTGGGGGTATTATAATGATGGAGAGAGACTTGCAGTAATAGGGGGTCAGCCTATCGCCCACAAAAACGTCAATTAAACCTCCGTCCCTTAACTGACTTTTACAGTATGCCCGGGAAGAGAAGCAGCTGGCACATTCTATGTTTTACTCTCGCTCCCAGTCCAGCATGGAGGAGGTTTTAGGCCATAATCCAAGCTGGCCCAGTGTCGGTTGGTTGATGTCAGAATTTTCAGGGGGCCGAAATGCCTTCTGACAAGTATACAGCACCCAGGACCGACCGCTTAACGTGCCATCCGAAGCTCGGAGGTTGTCGTGAGAAATAATGATCACCCATCCTAATACCGGCCGCGCCGAGCGCGCTTAACCTGCGATATCGTTTGATATGCACAGTAACTACGGCGCCATAACGACTTCACATATTTTGGTGCCATACATTTTTACTTTTAACTGTACCAAAAAATACTTTTTATCGCCTCACAATTATAAGTATTAGATTCTAAAGTGCAGCTGAGGAAAAAATGAGGTTGGATTTTTGAGTGGGTGAAATAGGTCAAGAGCTAGTAGTAGTAAATGTGTAACGGCTTACTAACCGTTAAATGACGTTGAATTTTCTTTAAAAAGATTTTTCTTTGACTAAGTTACAATACTTGTAATCAAGCTTATCGTGTACAGTCACGTACAATAAGATGTATACACTTATTTCATTGTGATAAGGCTCAAAGTCTAATGAAAATGTATGTGACTGTACGTTTAAACAATTGTGTATTGCTTCTTAGTAAAACTTACAACGTTCTGAAAATGAAGATATTTTTTCTAAAATACAACTATTTTCGTAAGGATACTTAATTCTATACTAAAACCTCTTTTACTAAACTTATTACTCATGCTGTTGGTTACAAATTGTTGAAGTGAATACGATAGCTTTACTTTAATTAACTTAAAATTTCAGAATCAGCTACAAACTAGATAAGTTCGATTAAAATTCTCACCACAGCTTTAACATAAACTTGGCTAATTAACGACGAAAAAACACTAAAGTTTCTTAAGTTAATTCCCAAGTTGGTTTTAAGTTTATACAATTTACTTCGCTCGCGTGTTCGCTTAAAATGCTGAAAGTTAAAGTTAGAGCTTAAAGTCAGTTGGACAAAAGGTTGTCTTGACCTCTTTGCGAAGAGCAACGTTTGTTGACAAAAGGTTACAGATTCCAGTAATAGGATTCGCCTTTTAAAGAGCAACTTGGTAAACTTTTAATGGTATAGCTTGTACGAAGGATTGCAGTATGAAATTTAAGTAATGAGTTTGTACGATTCGATATAGGTGGAATTTAAAGTAAAATAAAATGTTATTTTGTGGCAACATTAAAATAAAGATGTATGGAATTCGGGCAGGGGTGATAAAATGGTCTTATAAAGTTGGTTCTTATACAAAAAAATGTAAATAAATATGCTTACTACAAAAAAAATGCTGTAAATAATGGTGAACGGTACTTTTCAAAGAGTTGGCACTGACCAGGTCAAAAGGTTTTTTCTTTCTTAGTTATTAAAATCACCGAAGGGTTCCACTTTTTAATTTTTGTCCACATTTAAAATCAACCAATGAGTTAGTAAAACTAAGAGGCATGTTTCTTTTTATTGAAACCTGGAACTAAAATGTGTACAAATAGAAAGTTAATTATTATTTAATTTCAGTTAAACCTTGTGTTAAAATATCACAAATGTTTAAAGAGGGGTTTTATTCCTTTCACTTTGATTAAAGTTAAACCAAAGAAAGAAAACAAATGATATAACAATTACAACTTTGACTGTGAAACAAATGACAAAATGCCGAATAATTTATTGACGTAAACTTTTCGCATGCTGGTTGTCATTTACATAATATTAAAACTTTTTGTGCGCCATAATTAAGCTTATTATAATATTTCGATATTTATTATTGGTTGCGTCGTTATTTTAGCTGTAATTTAATTTCATCATGGATTTATTTAATTTTTATTTTTGTGTAAGAGTGCATGCAGAACACATGTGACAGGTAAGCGACCGCCTAGCGCACGCCACGCATCTCGTCACTCGCTTTACAAGTTTTAGTACATAATTTGAGTCTTATTTTCTATGTTTTATATTTTCTATGTATTGAATCAATACATCTCAAATCGTAACTGATGTCAGTTACGATTGAGATGTATATATACTGATGTCGTAACTGAATCGACAAATGTCTACTTGCGCCCGCCGAACACCCGCCCTGGGCCCAGTCATTGTTGCGTTGGTGATAAAATGTTGTAAACGCGTGGATAAATGTTAAATGAAATAACGACTATACTGTGACGACCAAAAAGTTGGTAGATTTCATGCTCTTCATGTGTAGCATATTGCGTTGATACCATCATAATTTTATATTAATAGCTTTCCTTTTTTTTTGATTAAACGGCTAAATAGGTAGGATTAGTACAGGCTTCAGAATACTATCTATTGTTGTAACTTAGTAGTTAGGTTACCTACGCATCTTCTCCATGCGTAGGGGTATCAAGTCAAACTTATGTTCATTTGCCCTTTTGTAACGGTCACTAAAGTTGTTCTTAATCTAAACTGATGGTATAGGACGAATAGGTCAAATTTGAAATCTCGGGTTTAGGAAGGAAATTATCCAGAAAATTTTAAATATGCACAGAAGACAGCAGATCAAGCCTTACACTACCTGTCAAATTTCCCTAATTAATTTTAACTTAATGTCGAGGGAATAGAGTTCAGATTCAGGTAATTTTTTTTTAAAGATTTGTAACGGTTGATGTGCTGTCTTCTGAACCATTACGGGACAAGTTATAGAATATCACAAGAAACTTTCATAGAAAATGTTTACCATCTGTTTATTGACACTTCAATTTAAACCAGTAGAGTAAAGTTGTTTACCTTAGCTGCACAAATTAGCGCCATAAATACGATACACAATCTCTTTAACAAAGTTCTTAGTGAACATGTGATCTGTTTTTGGTCCCCCTCAAGCTAATTGCCATTCGATAAAAAAAAGACGACTTTGTCGTAATTCCAATGCTCTTTGAGTTTTTCTGTTCAAAACGCAAAAGAGATTTGCCTTTGATTTATACAGTTCTCGTCCAATTAGCTAGACCGATCTTTTTATAAAATATTCGTTTTCCTTGCTGTTAATTGAATTTAATTTTCTTGCGAGTAAGATTTGAATTTAATGTAATTTTGCATGCTCCCTGCTTCTCTTAAATTTATTTAGAAGAATTTACATTTAGAAGTTTATATTATTTTAGTGATTTTTCAAGCTTCAATGTTATATTCAGAAATAAAGTTTCTTTTGTCAAAATATCTGGAGAATGAAAAAGAGGTTGAAAATTTATTCAGGTTAAGTAAATTTAGTCACTCCATTACGCGTAATGGGCATAATAAAAATACATTATTTGAAGAGTCATAAAAACGTTTACCAATTGCATGGAATTATTAAAACATGATTTTTTTTTAATAATGCTAGTAATAGTATTTTGTTATACCTAAATTATATAAAATTACTTAAAAATATATTTACGTAAAAAAACAATTAGCTTTTGTATTATTCTGATATTTTACAAAAAAGTAAATGATTGTAATGGAAAATAAAGTTTTAAATAATATTGTTCATCAGTGTTTTTAATCCCATCGATTTATTCTCTAACTCTAAGGTCTATGACCTTAACAAAGTTTGCATGAATAACTGTCAAAATCAAATAAAAACTGTGTTGCGTAACCCGGAATCGTCTTTTCTTCCAAATTTCTTTGTTGTCTGCAGAAATGCCCATCCTCACCTGTTGTGTTCCTATTATGCAACAAGGAAAACAAATATTGCTCAGGTAATAAGCTAGGAGTAAATAATTTTACTATAAAGTTGTAGGTATTATTTGTGGAAGACTGCTAAACAGTTCCCATGCGGTGGTATCTCGTACTGTATTTATGTTGCTACTATAACTACAGATACTAAAAAGTAGATAAAAATATTTAAATACAGCAGACACACAATAGTTTCCTACCATAGACACTAGATGGCGCTGTTTGCATATTAAAGCTGTGTCATATAATGGAAGTACTATTATAATGGAAGTCTTATAGGTATAAGAGTCTTAGTGGAATAAATGGACGGAAATGAAGGGATTAAAAATATTTTTTAAATTGTTCACAGATGGCAGCATCCGAAGCGAGGTAGAACTGCGCGGGCGCGGTACGGAGGCGGCGTTGCTGCATGAACTGCACTCAACACTGGCACCCCCTACCGCGCCCGACTATCACTGGGAGCACACTCTCACTCTCATACTCAAAGGCCTCATCTTCGCCATCATCATCCTGGGAGCACTCTTCGGCAACGCCCTTGTCATCATATCCGTACACCGCCACAGAAAACTCCGAGTACTCACCAACTACTATGTCGTCAGTCTTGCCGTCGCCGATATGCTGGTCGCTCTATGCGCGATGACCTTCAACGCAAGCGCAGAAATCACCGACACCTGGCTCTTTGGTCCTTTAGTCTGTGATATATTCAACTCTCTAGATGTATACTTCTCAAGTGCGTCAATACTCCATCTATGTTGCATATCCGTTGATAGATACTATGCAATTGTCAGGCCGTTGGAGTATCCAGTGACTATGACGCATAGGACAGTATGCTTCATGCTTGCTAATGTATGGCTCTGGCCAGCCTTTATAAGCTTTGTGCCAATCTTCATGGGATGGTATACAACAGAATCACACAGACAGTTTAAAAACAGACATCCCGATGTGTGTATGTTCAAGGTCAACATGGTATACGCTATAGTTTCGTCTAGTGTATCTTTCTGGATACCAAGTGTAGTTATGATATCCATGTATTGTAGAATATTTCGAGAAGCAATACGACAACGAGAAGCATTGACGAGGACTTCTTCAAATATATTGCTTAACTCTGTACACATAAAGCATACTTCACATTCAGCGCATCATTCGCACTATCTCCATCCAGATAGAAGACCTTCAGATATAAGTCCAAATTATAGTACATTTACGGAGGTTGGTCCAGAAGAAACGGAATTTGGAGAAGTTGTGATGGCATTGGGAGATATTTGTCCAAGTAAGGAAGCAAGTCCGAGAAAATCTGTAAACGTGAGCTGTGATACAGCAAGCTCTGGTTACTGTTCTGGAGGATCCAATAAGAGGTCCTCAAGTGGACAACCACCGCCTGGTTGGAGACCTAGCTGTTCGTCTGCGGGTGGTACCAGAGATTTGGCAAAAGCTGCAACTGAATTAAACGCGCAAGGTATGAATTTTTCATATTTGTTTCAAATTTTTATCAGGTATAGCGATAGCCTTATTATAAAAATGGAAAACGTTTGGTGCCTGCAAGAAGTAATGTTATATTCATTACAAAATGTAACAAGTAGGGGATATTAGCTAATACCCCGCATCAACTAATAACAGGTGCATTTTGCTTAATACACAGAAAACTTTAAAACTTAAAGTTTTAATAATACAAAGCAGAAAATTAATTCAAATTCAAATTCTTTATTTAAACTTTAAATTGTTACATTTAGACTTAACGACTAAAAAGATGAGAATAATACTTTGTTTCATTAATTATAACATACTTGTTAATAGCAGACTTAAGCAATTCATACTTAACTAATTTATTGTAACAATACAGAATGTCTGAACTGTGGATCCCACACTAGGAAAAACCTGTATCGTGGAACAGTTTAAACATTAAGTTTTAAAATTAAAATCATCATTAAAGACAGCATTCAAAGTACTTAAGCTTTTTTATACATATATTTATATATTAGCATTTATAGACTATATTATTTTTAGACTAGATATTGGGTGGGTAAGTCTGTGTGTACATGCGTGTGTGTATGTGTGAGTGCGTGTGTTGTTTGTGTGTGAGTGGGTAAGTATGTTTTTTGTATTAAGTATGGTAGGTACTATGTGTGAAGGGCTAGGATAAATGCTTTACAAGGTCTATAATATAGGTAATATAATATAGATTGTAAAACAAACTTAAAAAACTAAATATTTTTGGAAACACAATAATATTACGAGAAAAACAATTCATAATTTACTTTTGTAGCTTTTGTTGTTTCCTTTTAGTTTCTTAATGACATTTTATAAACTTTCATAACTATTACTAAGATAAAAGATGAGAATAAAAATCAGAAATTCAAATATCAAAATTACAAAGTCGAGAGAAAGAAAACTGGAACGTAACTTTTATGATAACACTCTTTTAAGGCAGAACTGAATTTAGTTTTCTAATTTTATAAAATCAACTTTATTCTGAATATCAGAAAGTCGAGTTAGTCTTTAAATCCAGTTTATTTTTCTAAAATATTCTTTTTTCATTAGCAGTTCTTTGCTACGTGAATCGCTATCCTCAAAAAGCTCTCTGTTTAAGTCATAAGTTCGCAATTTATGATAAATTAAGTATTTATTTGACTCAGTTTCCTTTTATTACCGAAAGTGACGTTTTTAACTTAGGAGATAAACTTTAATTAAAATATACCCTGGTCGAATGGCTAAGATAACACTAAAAATATCAAAACAATTGAAACTGAGTTACTTTTACAACCCAGTATTTTCAAATTGTGATAGCTTCACACCGAAATAAGTATATTGTGGTGGCAGGGTGTGACTGTTCAACATTAAAAATACTTTCACTGACTAAACATGTGCCAATTATTTATATCTTGCCTTACAAAACTATATTCTACCACCCAGCATATCGTTTCCTACTTGCTTGACAAATAGGCTAATCAAATATTCTATTAAGGTTCACGATTAACTTTTCAAATAACTTTTGAACCGGATTTTTATTACGTTTATTAATTTACAACTCCACCGTATCTATAAAGACACCTAAATGTCAAGTTAAAATGTAAATTATCATTTTACCAAAAATCGACTTTCGTTATAAAAAGTAAGCAAATAACATCGATATTTTCAAATTTACCCTAAATTACGATGATTGATGAAGGGTCGAAATAAAGGTTATATTAACTAAGATTCTAATCTGAAGTCAGTTAGTAAGTAATAAATCAATTCGACTCAATTCGACATTTAAATACCCTACTTGTAACTTTAGTTGTAACTCGTAAATCAATCAAACCTTCACTTTGTAATTTAGTCGAAATATACAGGGTGTATCGAAACCTTATTCTGGTTATTACAATATTATTTTTGTTACTAAGGAAGCAAAATTTTTATGTGTGATATTTTCTTCATTTGTACAAGAGCGTTTTAAGAGAATCTAATATTTAGCGCAAATGCATCGTAAAGAGCAACTTTTTTTTTAAGATTTTGTTAAACGCGCTTATTATTTCAGCAGTTATATTAAAGTGAAGGTTTGTAAAAATTGGTCATTTTTCGCAGTGTGATTGCTAATTGTAGATTGGATGAATTTCAATTTAGGAACACGCAAATTTTTCTGCATGATTTAAAAAAGTATCTAGTTATACTGTATAAATATACATACATAACTTTACGCCTGTATCCCTTATGGGGTAGGCAGAACACCAGAGGTCATCAAACCATCTGATGTCACGTTTGACAAATTTCGAGGTATTATAATGATGGAGAGAGACAGGGAGTTAGCCTATCGCCCGCAAAAACGCCAATAAAACCTTTGTCCCTTAACTGACTTTTACAGTATGCCCGGGAAGAGAAGCAGCTGACACATTCTATGTTTTTCTTTCGCTTCCAGTCCAGCATGTTATAAAACAATTTATACAGGATATGTAACATGGATATAGGATATATAACAAAATTAATTTTTGTCTCAGTAATTGGGAACATCGAATTGTTATCATTTATTTAAAAGGATTATTAATTTTTAATATCTTACATAGCATTAAATATTTACACCCTGTATAAAATAAATTGCTACATGTTACATGCCGTATCGTGAAACTCAACTAAGGGATCACACGCGTCCTTGTGCGTATGTAATTACTATAATGCGATCGCCAACCCATTTCCAGAAGTAAACTAACCTTACATCGGCGGTTCGACGCGTGAGACTGATTAAATGCGTTGAATTAACCATGAGATAAGGATTTTCTTTGGATTATTTCCATTCTACGAGTATCCAGTGGCAAACTCAAACTCAAAACTCTAAAAGTTCTTTATTTCATAGGAAATAGTCATATTAAATACAAATTGAACTGAATCTACCACCACATCGGAAAGTCAATCTGTTGAAAAGAAGTGACAAAAAAACTCAACAGCAACAAGCATTTAAAAATATTATATACAGGGTTGATTTTTCGTCACTAGCCAATTTTAAATGTTAGTTTCTTTGATACGATATAAACGTACTTAAATATTTATTTTAGCATCGCTCAGTACGATAAAGTAGAAATATAGAATCACAAACTTAAAAAAAAATGGTCACTATGATGAACATAGCTACTACAACGTGGCATTTCCTTGATAATACTACGAAGTAGTAAGTACTACAAAATGTGTGTATTAGCGCGTAGTCATCTTTATTTTAATGGTAATTTAGAGTGACCATGCCGTGGTTAATATGTTAGCGGATAAATTAATTTCCTTGTTAAAAAATAAATACTTTTGTTTTGCAAAATCGATGACAAAAAATCAATAATACAGTTTACAGCCAGGAAACCCTATCTTCGATCAAAATTTATGTTAGTGATAAGCAATGTAGTTTGGGATCTTTAACATTGTTATAAAAATGATTTGTACTGTAATTCATCATATTATGTTCTTATTTGCTTAAAAGAATAAACATTCATCAAACTTATTATAATCCATTGAATACTTTAACTCCCTGTATAAGAAAAATTGCTTCTTACTACATGCCGTATCGTGAAACTTAATTGCCAATGGAATCACACGCGTCCTTGTGCGTATAATATAATAACTATAATGCGATCGCTCAACCTTTCTGAGTAGTGTGTTGCCCTTACAGCTGTGACCACGTTTTTTGCTTGGTGGTAGGATCCCTTCTGGGTCCGCCTGGCTAGCGACCACCCTTTATATAAAGTCTGCCGCCAAATGTTACCGCTCCGGCGGTAATGTGTTCCGGCAATATTGTATAAAGAGCCAGCTCCTTCCTAAACCCGTGTGCTTTCATCTTCGACCTCATCGTCACTTACCATCAGGTGAGATTGAGGTCAAACGCGGGTTTAGTCACTTATAAAAAAAAAAAAAAAAACGTAGAAATGGTTTCGGCGCGTGAGACTGATTAGGCTCGTAGAATCGCTTGGGCAATAAAGGTTTTTTTTTTAAATAAGTAACTAAGGCTTTTGTTTTCGATCTCACTAGAATTTAAGTGTAGATGAGTTCGAAGATCACGGTAGCTCTTAATAAACCTTTGCAAGAACACATCCAATATGAGGAGACAGATTTTATTAGAGAGTTGATCACTAGCCAGGCAGTCTCTGATTGGATTCTACCACTAAGGAGTCTCTCGGATTTTTATCGCCATCTACAAAACTTATCCACTAGCAAAAAACCTATTCTATACTAGTCGAAAAAGAGATTTTATCCTGAAAAGGACAAACTTCAAATGCAAAAAGTCCCAACTGTTCAAGACATAATTCATGACGAAGGCAAAAAGAGGTTAACATTTTACGTCCCTTTAGTTATCAAAGAGCTGTTACAACTGACATCCATCAGATGTAACAAAGCCTATATAAGATAAAGAATAGAGAGGTTTAACAAAAGACCGCATAATGGCTCGTCGATACAGTAAGTTAATGTCACGGTTACGATATTACATTATGTTAGATACTCGTAGGAATTGACAAGAAAGCGTTTTTATTTGTACAAAGAATATGACAAGAAGTTTTGTTGTTAAAGGAGACAGAACCTGCTCCATACATTTCTGGGCCACGGTGTTAACAACTTGGCATTTGCTTTTTTTTATTTAAAATATAACCATGTTTCATCACCGAAATTTTCAAGATAAACCAGTGTTGAGGAATTGAGATATCAATAATTTTGTCTATAGGTATACACAGAAGTTAAGTGAGCTTAGAATCACTTTCGAAAGCTATTCTTTTTCTTATTGTTGAGATCTATAAATTAATTATTGTATTTTGAATTATTTAGAGAGTTTATAATTAAAAATAAATAGTAGCACATATTTTACTTAGATAGCATACTAGATAAAATAGGACATTATAAGATATTACCTATACTTACTAAGTTATTAGTTATAGTTTTAAACAACTATTAGAACTAATAAATTGATACTAACAACTTTCACTTTTCTTAGGGCTATCTAAAAATAGAAAAAAACATGAAAATACTCAAGCGCAGGGAAAGAAACCAAACAAACGAGTGAACAAATAGATCGATTGACTAACTGAACGACTCAATTACCATAGTTTCGTTCTTCATTCACTCAGTATTGCCAAACCTAATAAATAATTTCGCCTATTTTAATTACAAAATAATTATTTAAAATAAACCTAACCCGGTTAGTTTACATTCATTTAACCTTATTAATTCTCATTTAACATTTCTTCAATTTTACTCAGCGAATTTCCAATTATATTATGAGTTATTCATCCATACTAAATACCCATGACAGCGATTTCTATATCTTGAATTAACTTGTTTCCCCCTCACTACATTTTTAGGGGTTTTATGTATTTTGAATAAGGATAAAATAAGCTATTTTTTTAGACCAAAGTCAACCTGTTAACCCTGTGGCCCAGGCTTACTCAGTTTCCTTTCAATATTCCTAAATTTAAGCTTATTAGGATTTTCATGGAGTTTTGAGAAAATATGTATTTATTGACTCTATAGCGACGTTTTGTGTCGTAACCATGGTGTCTTTTACAGTATATTTGAATCTTGGATTGAAAATTCAGATTAAAATATCGCTGAAACTAAAATAAAGATTAAAAAAACTTAATTTCATATTATATTGACTACAATTGGCCTATAGAATGTGCAACCTTAAAATTCATCTAAAATTGGCAAAAAATATCTTTGCATACAATGTTTGTTGGCAATCTCGAATAGATTGTATTTGTAAGGCGTTTAGACTCAATCTCACCAGATAGTGAAGATGAAGTAGGCTTGGGAAAGAAGTGGTTCCTTATCAAACATTACCAGAATACATCACCGCTGGAGCTGTGGTATTTGACGATCACTTTTTCTGCAGGGTTGTTGCTACTCCAGGCAAGAAGCGGTCCTATCACACAGCGAAGTTTGCTCAGATTAGTCTCTTTATACTATATGATTGTCTAGGGGGATAGGAATATCGCAAGTGTACTGCTCGATTTCCCATGGGGCTGCCTGCGTCTTGGTTAACGGCCCTACGTTGGAACTCGAGGCGGTAGTGCTCGGTGCCGTTTACCAGTACGGAAGGAAGGATACGGGCGAGCGCCCCTGTCCCGAGGAGATGGCGCACATCCGCAGGAGTGCCAGGAGAGTACTCCTTAGAGGGTGGGAGGAGTCTCTTGCCCCGCCCGCTTACGGGGCTTGGACGATCAATGCGATCCATCCGGTCCTCGTAGAGTGGGTGCAGCGAAGGTGGGGGACTCTGATCTTCCGCCCTGTACAAATTGACCGGAGTTGGTTGTTTCGGTCACTACCTGCACAGGGTCGAACGGAGGGAAGTGACGACAGAGTGTCACCATTGTGGGGCGGCTGACGACACGGCGGAGCACACCTCTCGCTTCCTAGCGTTGTTAAGGCCATGTTAGGGATTCGAGAGGCTTGGGTGGCCATGACCTCCTTCTGCGAGGATGTAATGTCGAAGAAGGGGGCGGCGGAGCGGTGCCGGGACGATGACGCCTCTTCGGACGGAGAAGAAGATACGCTCACCTTCTCCCTCCCGATAGCCAGCCGTAGCGGGTGAGGGGACCTGCTGTGGCTATTACGGCTATGTGTAGGGAAATGATCTCGTGTACTTCACCATTTCCGGCGTGGGTGGCGAAGGCTGATCGCAATCTGCCGGGGCTCGCGGGTAATGCTAATGGCGGTACCGTGAGCTCCATCTATAGCAGATGACATACACCTAAAAAAAGGGGTGATAGGACTATATTTGGCCGACCAAATAATAACTCAGACTTCCTGTTTTGAACATCTATGTTCTAGCTTGCTTACATGGTTTCAATGAAAGCTGGAACATAGATGTTACATTTATATCTAATATACGTATATTCAAAAAGATATATTACTCGCAATATTACGTTAAAGCGTTAAGCGGAACGTCGATGCTAGATCTGGGCGTACCTTTAAAATATTTTTAGCAGCTATTGCTGAAAATATATTTTAATAATGTCACAAAATCATTTTTCATGTTCAAGTATTATTAAAGATAAATGGCTCGCAAATATATGAAAGAAGATGTTTCGTTCGTAAACTCATTAAAATATGTGAAATTTAACGAAGAGTATCTTTAATACTTATCTATTTAACAGGAAAACTCAAGATTTTTAGAAATAATTTGTGTTTGTTATACGAACCAAACATTTTAAAATTAAATTTGAGTTAGGCTTTTATCTTTCTCTAAATACAAATATAATTTAATAAAAGAGTTTGGTTGGTTGATAGCTGTAACCTCAGAAATTACCAGTAAGATATTTTTTTTTCTTTTGATAGAAGAACTAACTTGTAATCGTTTTCCATGCTGGACTTCCACACTGAACTGGAAACGAAAGAAAAACATTAATGTGCCAGCTGCTTCTCTTCCCGGGCATACTGTAAAAGACAGTTAAGGCACAGGGGTTTTATTGACGTTTTGCGGGCGAGAGGCCCCTATCACTGCAATAGTATCTCTCCATCATTAAAATACCTATAAATTTGTCCAACGTGACAGCAGATGGTTTTATAGCCCTGGTGTTCTACCTACCACATAAAAGATACAGGCATGAAGTTATTTATGTTTATTTGGAAATCCCTACGGTAATAAAAGTGATGCTAGTATTATTCTTCGATCACAATTATTACGATAATGGCATTTGCATCGAGAACCTAAAATCCATAAATGAACTTTGTTAATATCCCGTTTTCATATTGAATTTAAAAATATTCAACGTTTAAGTGTCTTAACTTTTTTAGTTTAAAACCCCTTATACTTAAACTTTGATGTGTTTTAAAGACAGGGGCAATAAAATAACACTATAATAAAATAAAAAATGAAGAGTAAAAATAAACGAAGACTGGGCATAATTTTTGGAAAAGTAACCCTCACTAGGAAAAGATGTATTCAGCCTTTTGATGTTACTTATCAAGAAATTATGGCTTGCCATCACATAAAAGACATGAAATCATAAATTACATAAGCTAGCTAGAAAACAATTTAGGTCAAAGCTTTCTTAATAAATGAAATCCAATGTAATATAACTAATACTTCTATTTGAATGGAATATGGCGGTCGGAAACGAACTTCCAGAGAAATCTATGAATTCATTTTCCCTCGATTTAGTTCAAACGCTTTCAGAGGACTATTTTCATTGTTTCAGTCAATTAGGTTTAATTAATTACAGTGCTGGGAATCGTTTGAAGGTGGAAATGTATTTTTGTATTATTATCATTCATTTGACAAAAGAAAACAGCATTTAGAAAAACTGTTTGAGTGTCATTTTCTTAGGATTTCATCCTGTATTATGAAAACTATATTTTGCTATATTAGTACTTTTTCATTCGAGTACTAGCTGCAGTAAGTATCCTTTTCCACTTGAGTGAAGTTTGGCTTTAAATTATAATAATGAATATTTCTGACACTCACACAACATTATCTAGCCCAAGTTAAGTTTCTTAAAGTACTTTTGTTATGGATACTAAATAACTGATATACTTAAGAAATATATAACATACATATTGAATAAATACATATTTTTATTAGGATAAACTTAAATAAACATATTAACATCCATGACTTAACGACTAATATCTGTGTTCATCACACAAATATCCGCCGCCACCGGGATTCGAACGCAGGACCTCTGGCATAGAAGGCAATGTATGTTACCACTACACTAGCCGGTCGTCAATTTTTTGTTATCTTGGCAGTCAGAGTACTTTAATAAAAAATATAACAACAAGGCAATTTTTTATTAAAGATTAGAATTCTAAGATTTGGAAGATTAGATTTCTTTTTAAAAATATAATATTCGCTAACATAATAAGCAAAACATGGTGCAAAGCAGTCTAAATTATGAACACTAAGAATTAAGAAGATTACGCGATACTACAAAACATTTTGTAATACTACATCGTAGAATTGTCAAACGTAATTGATGAAATGCCGCGTCGTAGTAGCTGTGTTCATCAACAGCCACTAGTTGTAAAAAAGTTTGTGGTGCCATATTTTTTATTATTTCTACTGAGCAATAGTGAAGTAAATATACAGGTACGTTTATATTGTATCAAAGAACATCAATTTAAAAGAGATGTCCCAGCCTCTGCTAGGAACCTGTACAGCATCTCAATTAATTGAGAGAATAACCCTTTTACGAAAAATATAATGCGATATGTTTACCAAATAGGTCTGTAGTTCAAAAATAAAAACAAATCCATATTACTTACGTTATTTTCATATTTTTATTCGTCATGTTTTTTTATGTTGCAATAATACTATTTATTTTTTTGGTTTTAACCAAAATACAAAGTAATTCTGTAGTAATTTGTGTGTTAAAAACTGTTCGCGTTTATGGCTATAATTTCGCTTAGTGTGTACAGTCCTTGGCAAGGCTACATACAATTTTGGCACACCTCTTTTGGCTGGTGGCTAAACAATATCCCTATATAAATACCAATAACCATAAATACTGGAATATTAAAAAAGTACTCCAACTCCAAGTTAAACTGCAGTTAGTTTAGAAATATCTACACTACACAAACGATACATCTAATTTTGGTATTTTGTGTTCGTAACTTAAACGTTGACCAATGCCATATCCACAGTTTCTTATTTAACTCATCTGTTGCATAGTGTGTATCACTTACTCGTTTCTGAATATTACCTACTTAAGACATCTTGTCAATGTATGATTAACACCCTGCCACTTGATTTTTGAATATACAGGGTGACTGGTGGGTCACTGTCAAAATTCCAGAAAAGAGAAAAATAAATAAAAAAATAACTATTAATTATTTACTGAGTAAACTTCTCTGAAAGTTAAAGAATTCATTACGCATCGCATGGTAACATTAGCGGTATACAATAAATACTTAGCGTGTGGCGGGAACACTGCTGTGTGCGACTGAGGCAGCGCGTCGGGAAAAGTGTAGTAAGGTCTCTTTATTTATTCATAGGGATTTCTGGTGAACCTACTTTTATTACATAATTATGATCAGAATCGAGTACAGTATTCCACAAAAAAAAACCTTCATTATTGAAAATTTGTCAACAGTCACTTTGTACAACGTAATTAACTAAGGGATGTTAATCACAGGGTTACCATGTAGGGTTGATTTAAATAGTCGTATCGCTTCTGGATAATCTTGACGTAAAAGGCGACTAATACTAGTGGCCACCGCTTGGTGGTAAGATCCCGTCAAGGAACGATTGCTAGCGACCAACATTCATATAAAATCTACGCCCAAATATTACCGCTCCAGCTGTAATTTGTTCCGGTAATATTTTATGAAGAGCCTGTTCTTTCCCAAGCCCGTGCTTTCATCTTCGACTTCATTCACATACCATCAGGTGAGATTGACATCAAACGCTAGTTTAGTAGGTATATAATAAATAATCAACGAATGCAGACCATTAAAAAAACCGACTTCACATCAAAACTTTGGCTGAAGTATAAGTTCGTCAAGGTAAACGATCTCCGAATTCATACATATTTTAAATAAAAAATGAAAAATTTCATGAAGTACTCAATCGATTTCGATAAAGTGGGACCAAATGGAAAGTATCTTCTGTCATATGAAACAAGAATCATCAAAATCGGTTCACCCAGTCAAAAGTTATGAAGTAACAAAAATTAAAAAAAAAACATAGAGCCGAATTGAGTAGCTCCTTCTTTTTTTGGAGTCAGTTGAAAAATACCCACGATTTTTTTAGTTAAGACCACTGATAAAAACTTGTCACAACGACGTGAAAAGATAATTATTGAGATCGTTTAAATTAATAAACAGGTAAATTACCTTGCTTTAATGGAAAACTACAAAGTTGAAAACTTTTCAGGTGCGACGTTGCGAGCGGCTGGTAAGTCGTGGAGAGCGGAGCATAAGGCCGCACGCACACTGGGCATCATTGTTGGCGCGTTTTTACTTTGTTGGCTGCCATTTTTTATGTGGTAAGTGTAAGCATGTAATGATTAGCGTAGTAACCCAAACAAGACTGAATTGAACTGTACGAATAAAGTACTATTGAATTGAACAGAATAAAATTTATCTGTAATAGCCACATGCAAAATATTAAAAACGTAGAGTAAAAATCAAATGACCGAAACTGAAATATAAAAATTACTAACACGCGATATGCAGACGTATCGTTTTAAAATACAAATTGATTCTGCTCACTACTATTGTATTTATGAGTGCAGTAAATATCAACAGATATTATTAAAGGCCGGCTAACATAGTTGTGAAAACAGTGCTATAGGACCTAGACTCCTGTTTTTAAATCCCGGAGTTTTTTAGTTTTATAAATACAGATATGTTAATAACAGTTCTTAGTGTTAATTTCTTATATTTATGTATTCGTTATGTTTGTGTATATGTAGGAACATTACTTTATTTAACTTATTATATCCATGTAGATTTTTATCTAGCGGTATATATTCAGCTAAGGATAGCTCTACCATCTTTAGATAAGAGTGTTGGAAAAGGCGAAAAATTCGCGTGACACGCACTTTGTGGTAGGCCCTTTCAGGGTTCACCTTGTTAGTTAACACTTTTGCTACCAAATATCACCATTTGGTGGTGACGCGCCTCGGCTATCATTATATGTATACAGAGTGACTGGTCATATGTGAAAGTCGAGGACGTGATAGTTTGAGATAATACATGAAGAGAAAAATAATAATATTAATAATTCACTGAGTCAACTTAACCGAAAGTTAAAGAATTTATTACGCAACGCATGGTTACACTAGCCTACGTATATTGTTTGATCGAAGAGTGGCTCACAGGCAACGACGTACAGCCATAAATACTGGGCGTGGAGAGTTGAAATTTTGAACATACATTTTATAGGGAATGTGGAGGTGCATTAAGGAACGAATTTCTTAAATTCCACGGGATCTAAAAATAAATAATAAACTAATAATCTTATTCCCTGAGTGCACGGATATGATACTTGGTATAAAGGTTTTTCAATGAATGTCTGATTGTATTATGGAAGGAGTTTCACAGGAAAATTAGTTTAGCGTGCATGAAGTCGCGGAAAAAAGCTCATGTTTCAAGACCAAAGTACCGTTTTCTTGCAGACTCTTGTTTTCATTGTTGAAAATGTATATTTATTTCTATTTATTTTCTCAGGTACGTCACTACAAATGTTTGCGGAGACCCATGTGAAACCCCTCCAGTGGTCGTCGGAGTTTTGTTTTGGATCGGTTATTTTAATTCTGCTTTAAATCCATTAATTTATGCTTATTTCAACCGCGACTTCCGAGACGCGTTCAAAAACACTCTCATGTGTGCACTGCCTTGTTGTTTTAGCTGTTGGAAAGACACGAGCACTGCACAGTTCATTTAGGGCTGAATTTTTAAGTTTATTATGCGATTTCAATCAAACAACGAAAATCGCGTTCTTGTATGTATATACGTAAATAAGTGTTAACATAAGTAGATGAATGTTTGTGATAAATATTATTTTTGCTCTAAGCAACATAATATTTAATAACGTGTTATATTAGTTTTCAATCTTCTCTATTTTCTTATAAATTATTAATAAATAATCATCATTCTTGTGATATGTAAAATTATTGCTGTAAATACTTTTAGTAAAACTTAGCAATTAATTGTGATAATAATTTTGTTATAAATCTAGCAATAATACATACCAGAGGTAGCGGTATTGATGTTTCCTAGTTAACTTAAGTTATAATGTTATTAAATTTAATATAGCCAATGTCAGTAGTGTTCAATTTAGATCGTAAACATGTCATCATACTTATTAAATATATTATATATAATAAAATTGCTTACAATATCTTTCAAATATGTTAACAAAGTGATTAAAATGCGCCATTGTAAAGTAAACTTTACCTACCTGTAAAATAAATAAGCTCATTTGAAATTCGACGAAGTTTTCGAAAATTTAAGTCGGAGTTATTCAAGTTATTCTCTGTTTGTACTCGTAAGTTATTTAACATAAGTCAATGTTGTTAGGTAAATTAGTTTTATCTTCGTAAACACATCGCTGTTCATATAAAACGTAGCTGTTATACAACGTGTAACATAATGAAGAGATAATACTTAAGGGGATTGTATGTTTGGTAATGTTGTTTATAAGTAACAGTAACATAAGTTTGTTATCCTTACGATTCGGCCGAAAAACAAGTTCAAAGTTTAGATCAAAATATCTAAGTGCCATCCCTAAAAACAGCTGTTAGCATTTGATGGAATCTATTCGATAACAGATGGCGTAAAAATAAAGTGATGGTAACTAAGACAGATACTACAAAGTTCAGCCGGTGCGTGAAAGGTCATAAGGTCACTGACTGCGGCACAAACCTTGTTTTTGCTTATTAGGTTGACTAGGGTTGTCAAAATATTTTGTTGTATAATAATTAAATAATTTGTATGAAAGTCTATACCAGCACTGATCATGCTAATTCTTTATTTAGTTTATTAATGCTTTAGTTTTATCTCTCCATTTTGTTACACGTTGTAAAAGTTATTTTCAAAACAGACGATATATGTTGTAGAAAAGCTATTCTATATTTAAGCAATTTAAGTCGTTAGATCAAGTAACAAGTTACGAGCTTCTAGTACCTGATTAGCCATACAAAACTACATAAGTGCGTTTATTTGAAGTGCAATGATTTCATTTCTTGTATTCAGTTTTATTTTATCAATAATTAGGTATATAAATCCCACGTCTCGTAGATGATACAGCTAGTCTGATAATGCTTTTTTTGTAAAAATTGAATTTATGTTTGACTCAGCGTAAGGAATATAAATAACCAACAATATGAATTTTTATCAAAAAATTTGAGGCAATATAAAATAATTTAACTAAAAAAGAAGTTTATTATATTCTTCCCTTAAATCAGAACATTATATAGAGAATTTGATACAAACAAATTCGGAAGAAGCCAATGAACAAACGCAAAGCCAATTTAGATCAAGCGAAAAGCAGATAAGAACAATACGAACTATTTTCAAACAACTGTAATTTACGCGTGGCTTATCTGACAAGAATAACACAACAAAAACAAAACTAATTAATTTGTCGAACAATGGATCCAAGAGCTGAACAGAGTACGGCTTGATTGACGTGAATGTTAGCCGTAAACGTTGAATCTCTACTTGGGTTATCGAACTGAAGTTGATTCAAAGCAATCACACTCAAATAGCCAATACAGTCAGATTCGAGTGCTAACTACAGGGATCGATTATAAAGCTAACTTCAGAGTACACTGAGCTGCGTTTAAGGAAATAAAAGGAAATCTAGTTAGTACTGTCTTAGAGTTTTTAACGATAGTAACATTGAACACCTAAAAGTGTATCGTGCTCAATTTCTCTTTGCATTCTTTCGGGCCTTTAAAGTCCTTAAAATCAGACTTAGAAACTATCATAATCTTTTATGAATAAAAAATGTTCAATATTATACAGGGTGTTTGGTACACAGTTGGCCAAATTGAAATGGGAGGTAGGTGGACCTATTCTGAAAAAGTTAAAACTTGGGTTTTTTTGAAAATTATGAAAAACTATCATATTTACTAAACTATACGAAATAGGCTAGTAGTACTAGAAGCAAATATGTTCAGAATAGGCTCACCTACCCGCCATTTCAATTTGGCCAACTGTGTACCAAACACCCTGTATAAACAAAAAATACACGTTGTGTTTGGATACGTTCAGTCTACAATTCAGCTTTGACATAAGGACTTTTGATGACTACTAACAAAACCCTGATCTGAATATAAATTATTTACTCTTGACGGAAACTCAGTTCTTTATATCTAAAGCTACTGCAAATTTTGAATCTTAAATAACTGTTTTCTGAATATGGGAATATGGGATGGAATATAAACCTCAACTATGAGCAAAATTCATCAAGCCTTTTCAGCGTAAAAGAGCAATAAAAATACATCCATCATACAAACATATAACACAAGCAGGATAATCGGATGAAAAGCAACATTGTCAGAGTCAATGTAAAAGTTTTTTTTATTTTTTTATATTGTAAGGATAGGAAGTTTTCATACAAACAATTGCATGTTGTTTTCCGTACTAGGACTGGGCCTGTGTTTAGAGTTGAATAGACTCTGTGAGCATCAATTTTGATTTGCAGCGATGTGTAAGTGATGTTCGGTGCAAGAGCAATCGGAACAGAGTGCACTGATTTGTTGTCACGAGAATTTCTCTTAAAAAAGTGTTGTCGGAAATAAAGTAAATAGAAAACATAGCATTAGATACAATTCACACTTAGAAAGCAAAACTTAAAGAAAATCCTATATATTTTGCAGTAAAAGCTCGATGAGAATTACAAATTATAATGTTTACCGTTGATTAAATAAAGGTAAAAGCGTTATAACGTTTCTTCGAAAATTTGTAACGTTAAATGCAATCAACTTATGGCCACAGGTCGTGCCAATCATACCAGCGTCAAACAGTCACCAAAATCTATTCAATTCCACAAGCTGTGTCGTAGAAAAGCTTTGTCTCTAATTTCTGAGGTTAATTACCAGCAATTTTTTCTCACATTAAGCATTTATAGAAACGATTTTTGCAAAAAAAAGGTATTTTTTTACAAGGACATGAAGAACATGAAAGGAATTACTAACATATTAAGCAAAACATGGTCACTCTAAATTATGAGTGAATACCATTAAGAATAAAAATGATTACGACAAAGCTTCTTGTATTACTACGTCGTCATAGTATTATAAACATTATCAAATGAAATGCCGCGTCATACTATCGTACCGTGAGTAGGGTGAACATCAACAACTACTATTTAAAAAAAAGTTTGTGGTGCCATATCGTTATATTTTTCTATTGAGTCATACTAAATAAATATGCAGGTAGGTGCGTTAATTTTTTATCAAAGAACATACTATTGAAATTTGGCCAGTGACTAGAAAATAGACCTGTACATGTGATAAACACAAACTTTACCAACTGAGTTACTCGTGACTACGGGGTCCGTAATTTCACCGAACAGTCTAAACCAAAGCTGGTTAAATATTCTTTTTATAATTTTTCTTTGTGAAGCAATTCGATATTTTTAGACATTGTTATATTTTATTATAAATTAATTATTTTCGATTAATACATTTATAATTCACGTTGAACTTTTGTTGACTTGATACATTAATTAAAAACCCATTATCAAACTATGTTAAACAAGCAAGGTGCATTAACTTAGCCACTCTAAACAAGAACTTTCCGAGGTGGGTGGTTAAGGCTCAGTTACTCTGGTGAACTTTAGCTACCGATCTGAAGGCTTGTTCTGAACATGTTAAGGGGAAGTTACCGTCGGGATTAACGAGGTTTTGCATTTTGTGGTCTGACACTGTAACAGCATAGTTGAAACATGTATTTCCTGTTGACTGTTGTTTTCGATTATAAGTAACATGTGTTTCAATGGTAATAACTTATACTTTAACTTGATTATGTTCTTAGGTGTATTGTTTTTGATAGCCATTTTTTTATATACAAATTAGTATGTGAAAACATGATTTAGAGAATCTCGACATCTGACAGGTTCTGTTATAAGACTTATCTGCATAACAGTCAATAGAATTTGAAAATTCTTTTCGCATTTGTTACTGGGTTTACTAATTTTTTTTCATTAGAAATTTTTTTCTAAGAATATATAATAGCATTCATATTTTATCTTAGAATCTATCTTCTAATTTTGCAAATATGGATATTTCCTAGGAATCGACAAAACTTTTGCTGACTTTGTACTCGCAAAATCTTTCCTTTTTTGGAAAGATCTTGCGAGTGTCTATCAGTATTAAAAAAACTAATTAAGCAACGCTTTCTGAAATTACAGACTCAAGTACTTGCACTTGTGCTTTTCGATAAATAAATCGATATTACCAACGCAGCTCCTAGATTTCTTTGATAAAATCTAATAAATTTTCAATGAATAAGCAATGTGACACTCAGCTGAGATCAAAGATAAATTCCGCTCAGGTAATAAATAAAAGTAAGATTGTTTGGCATTCAACCATTCCAGGAAGAGTGAAATTATGTTTTTTTATTTATGAAATTGTTGAACCACGTGATATGGTGTTAAATGTAAAACTCAAACGTTAAGCAATGTTTCAGACTGCTACACTAAGCCTTTTTGTAGAACTGCCTGGTTGCATGAATGGAATATAACAAAATAGAAAGATTTGATATGATCAGCATTTAAAATTTGAAAGAGAATGAGTGTCCTAGAATGTAAGAACAAGAATAAAATATCGTCATAAAATATGTAAATATCGTCGAAGTACTTTTGAAACGCTTTTGAGTAAGAGAAAAGAAATCTGTTCTGTTAATTTTGCAATGATATCAGAAAGAAATACAGGGTTGCCTTTTAGTCACCAGCCAAATTTCAACATAATTTTATTTGATACGATATAAGCATACCTGCATTTTTTTTATCGCCCAGTACAATAAAATAAGGTATGGCATCAAAAACTTTTTTATAGTCTCTGTTGATGAACATAGCTACTACGACGCGGAATTTAACTGAACTACGACCTAGTACGCGTAGTAGCGCGTAGTCATCTTTATTTTAATGGTATTTATTCGTAATTATAAGTGACCATGCTTTGCTTAATGTGTCAGCGAATATATTACTTTACTTGTAAAAAAATGCATACCTTTTTTGCGAAAATGGTGTCTATAAGTGATACTAATTACGTAAAAAAAAATTGGCCGGTGATTACAAATCAATAATGTATACAGTGAAGCTTAAATCTCAAAATCCTGAACTTTATTACAAACGCTTTGAAAACCTGATATAAACAATATTTTATTTCAATTGAAACACTAGATATGACGACCGGCTGGTGTAGGGGTAACGTATATTGCCCTCTATGCCAGAGGTCCTGGGTTCGAATCCCGGCGGCGGCGGATATTTGTGTGACGAACACAGATATTAGTCGTCAAGTCATGGATGTTTATATGTATATTTAAGTTTATTTTCTAATAAAAAATATGTATTTCTTCAATATATATGTTTATATATTTCTTAAGTATATCAGTTATCTAGTATCCATAGCACAAGTTCTTTAAGAAACTTAATTTGGGCTAGATGATGTTGTGTGAGTGTCAGAAATATTTATGATTATTTATTATTATATCTACTCTAGGTAGAATAAATAATTTGCACTTTTTAGAACCGTTTCAATATTCCTTTTACTTGTGATAACTAATGTATTAGAATATTAAATGTCGTGTTTAAAACCTTTGGTGACGTGGTCGTGTATAATTAACCAAGTAAAGCCAATATTGTATTTAATTATTTGAAGCTATAAATATTTATCAAATAAAACAAACAATTATCCATAAAACATATCTATCAATTATTATTGTTATCAACCGGCTTACTTTTAAAAGATCACGTCATTTCTTAGTCCTCAATTTCTCCTTGTAACTTTACTATCAGTATTATATCTTAGATTAGTTTGAAAAACTTTGTTTGCAAAGTTTAAAGGGGAAAACAAATACGTAATAAGTGTTATAAATATAGGAAATAAAAATATAAATAGGATAAGAAATAATAGATGCTTGTAAATTAGGTAATATTAAGCTGTATCCTAAAATATTTGTTATTTGGTTTGGGCGTTCAAAAACTTTGTACACTTATTTTAAGACTATTCTGTGAAGTTAATGCGATACAAGTTTCCATCTTTTAACTTAAGAAGATAACAGGCAGCATTATCGCTCGAAGCGATTACTTGGAGGCAACCAATGTTAAGGCAATGTTGCAATGTTATTTCAATGTATAAGCAATTAAATTATCATTTGATAAAGTATATATGATAAATAATGTTTTTATCCATCAAAACAGTAATAAATTAATAAGGAAATTAGTCATTGGCCATTCCTCTATCTATTTTCAGCAAGAATCCCTTAGCTCTCTCTTTTACACACAGCTATAACTTTCAGTTAATTCAAAATTTATATCCTAAATCTGAGCTTTACGCATCACTAATACATAAATATTATATTTGTAGTCTTTGTGTTATTTTTTATTATTCCATTGTTCACTAAAGCGGGTGGGTCAAGTACCAAAACGTGTATTTGCGGGATGAAATCGTCATGAAAACAATTGACCCTCAAACCTCTTGACGCTCTGACGTGACATACTTATCCATTACGTTTCATGCTTTTGATTTGGGATATTGTTTGATTTTACTTATACATATAATACTGTGAATATGTATATGTACTTGCTTTTAAATAATAAAGACGTATAAACTATCTTACTTTTGCAAAATTAAACCATCATCAAATTCATTTTATGTAACAAAACTTGTTGATAACGGAAGTTTATCTACTATAGTAATAAAATGGTTGTAAGCAAATTTTGATAAGTATAAGTTGAATTAGATTAAGAATTGATTGATATTCTGTAATATCGTTTCATCAACATACCAGCCAAAAGAAATAATATTTGGAAAAAGATCTTCAAGCGAATTAGTCCATTAATTATATTATTTAAATTTATCTAAGCATTTTAACTTACAAAGAAAAAATTTGTTCATTATTTTCATTACAATTTTTTTAACACAACATGTTATTTATTCTTTAATTAAAAAGTAAAGTTGTTTAAATAGATACTGTGTCTAATACTTTTGTAATGAGATTTATTTTTAATTTCTTAATTTTAACTAAAAAATATGGTTTTATTTAGTTGTAAATGTTTTGATGAAGAAGCTGTACGTTTGCCCTGTAAGATATTCACAATTGAGGAGCTACTGATGCCATTAATCCAGTTGCAAAGAAATTGTAAATAAAATTAAACTCTTACATATTTGATCTTATAGACAAATTATAAAGTTGTAGTAACTTGTCATTAGTATTGTTAAATCTTAAAGAAGCACATTGTTGCAATGTTAACTGTCGCTTAAGTTAAGCTTAGATTTAAATTGTGTAGAAAAATGGTAAATAAAGTATGCATATAGTTTTACATATGTTTAATTTCACCCTATCGTATATAATTATCATCAAAAAATTTGCAGTTTTTGAGGAGTTTACAAGCTATTAAATTACGATACGTTTGTATAATAGACAGGAATAGCAACGCTGCCGTACTGTTTTGACCCACCACAGACAAAAATTACATTGCCAAACTGAAAGCCAACCTTCGCTTAAAAAGCCAGTATAAGAGGTCATCCTTCTATAGCTTCTTCCAGAGTTTACCTAAAGACGATGAGGTTTGATCTATACCAAGCTGACTCAGTGCTGGTCAATGCAAAGTTTGCATAAATTTCAGGGATCACAAATTCCCCAGACAATCACACCAACTACATGGGCTCAAAGTAAGCAAAGCTTGTGTTATGAGATACGATGCAGCGAACTAGGGGGGAAACTAGAATATAAAATACATATACTCATTTTCGAAATTCGAGGACGTGATATTTTTAGATCATACATGAAGAGAAAAAATAAAATAAATTTTAATTAATTACTGAGTAAACTTAACCTAAAAATTAAAGAATTTATTACGCAACGCATGGTTACGTACGCGTAATACAATAAATACTTATGTAAACACTGTATATAAATTTGTTTTATAGCTCAACTATAAATCCTAGATGTTTGGTCTTTGGATTTACTGGGTTGGATAATTTGGTGGTTGGATTTAGTATACATATTTTTTATTCATTTATTATCTACATCAATTCCAAATGCCTGACGCAGTGTTTGTGAAAATAATCTTTTAAATCGAAATTTTTTATCGATTTCTTTGATAAAAGCTTCAAGAACTACTCTTGGACGGGTGCAAACCATTTCAAAATCTGTTTCCATAGGTCTGAAGATAATCAAAAACCTATAGACAAACATCAGTTCGACTTTATAAGAAGAGCAACTATGTAGAGACTGATAAGTCAAGAGATAAACAAACTTGTATCAAACTGGAATCCGACCAATCATGGTAGTCGAAGCACGCACGACTTGTTGTGTCAAACTTCATTTTCTTGGTCTGCGAATCTGAGCAACTTCACAACCTTCACAGCTTATTATCTTACTAGCTGCTGCCCGCGACGTCGTCTGCGTGAACGCTATGCAGCACCAAACGCACCTACGATTATAACACTGCTAGCGTGATAATATGTAGCCTATATGTTGACCCGACTTCTTAACTATCTTCATGCCAAATTTGAAGTAAATCCATGCGGTACTTTTTGAGTTTATCCCGGAAAGACAAACAGACAAACAGACAAACAGACAAAATTTTTAAAAACTATATTTTTTGTTTCTGTTTCGATTGTAGATCATACCCCAAGTATTCTTTTAAAAAAATATTCAATGTACAGTTTTGACTTTCCTACCATTTTATTATATGTATAGATATTTTAACAATCCCATACAAGGTGTTCCTGTTGATTTCGCATAACTTGAGGGTATTAATGGGACCATGTAATAGAATCAAATAGCATTTGAATAATATTTCATTTTTTTTCTTTTCTTTTTCATACAAAATAATTCACCGTACTTGAAGGAGTTTTGGCGCCAACGCTTATAGCAGTTTTGAGATTCTCGCGCTCCTTTGTCTCGCGCAAAAAACCGCAACAAACACTGGAGAAACACGCGAGAACGCGAGAAGAATACGAGCTCCACATTCTTGTTTCTCGCGTTCTCGCGAGATTGGAATTTGAACCTTATCACAACTGAATAAGTTGCGAAGTGAATACATATTAATGCACGTGACTGTCCATCCACGCCACTACTAACCATCAGGTGGATCCAGTGTCCACTTGCCGGTTTTCATGAAAGTTACAAAAAAGCAATAACAAGTCATTTTGATCTGGATAAGCATGACGTAAGAGAATAATATCTTATTGAAAAGTCACTTGGTGGTATCTAAGGTATCCTTCAGGAGTCAAAGAACGTCCTTCACAGCAAATTTGCCGCTAGATATCATTCATGTAGTGAAAATCATTTGTAAGAGCCAGTTGCATCTTGTTGTTGTTTTTTTGAAATGCATCTTGTTTATGGTGTTGGTAATTACGTGCTTTTGATTAAATTTAGGCCCGCAAAAGGCCACTAATCCGAGTGACCCCCACTTGTTGGTAGGATTCCTTCATGGTACCACTGGCTAGCGACCACCCTTCATATTAAATCTGCTGCCAAATATTAACGGTGATGTATATAACTTTGGCGGTGATGTATCCCGGCATGATTTTCTAATGAGCCAGTTCTTTCCTTTTCAAGGACCGTTTGCTTTCATATTGGACTTTGGTTTATTCTTTATTTCCTTAAAAATTTAAATACACTTGAAATAGTCAAACTATTTACAAATTGAACTGAATCTACCACCACTTCGGGAAGTCGATCTGTTGAGAAGAAGTGGCAAGAAACCCAACAGAAATCATCTTTTAAAATACACAATAACAATTTTCAGTCAGGGAATCCCGTTTTCTTGCATCTTCTTCACTTACGTTGGTAAGTACTTAATAAAAAAAAAATATATTTACATATCATCTGTACGCAGCCTCTGACTCCAATTGGCTGTCGTTCCGATGGTGAGAAAAGCCCAATTCGGGATTTCTCAGCAAAGGGGGTGTTTAGCGGGTATCGCTGGGTTCCGTGAGTCCCGCACTGTTAGGAATTGGCTGGCGGGGTAGTCCCCTCTTCGTGCATCAAGCATTCACCTCCTCTCCTTTTGTGGCTTCCTTCAGGGGGTCAAGTCGGTAGTCCAAGCTTTCTTTGGCGGAAAAAAAACTTTACATATCACATAAAAATAACTGGTCACCTGTTCAACATCAAGTTGCGAGTTTTCCGACATATAATAATGGTGCTCGGCAGCGCAAGCGATAAAGATAAATGAACACTGTTGCCAATTGAAAATAAACAAGTTGTCATATATTTAGAATGTAAGTCATAGTCAAAGCATTCCCTTTCAATAGAATACCTGGATAAGCGAAATAGCAAAAGCAACTAATCCGGGCCTGGTGGTAAGACCCCTTTAGGGTTCGTATGGCCTGTGACCACCATTCATATAAAGTTAGCTAAATATCTCGATGCATTATCTGAAATAAAACACTATAATGTGTTTATCATCATCATCATCATCCATCATTTTGACGACCGGATGGTGTAGTGGTTACATACATTGCCTTCTATGCCAGAGGTCCTGGGTTCGAATCCCGGCGGCGGCGGATATTTGTATGATGTACACAGATATTAGCCGTCAAGTCATGGATGTTTATATGTTTATTTAAGTTTATTCTAATAAAAAATATGTATTTATTTAATATGTATCAATGTATATAAAACTGTTCCGTTACTGATTGAGTTACTGAGTGACAGACAGACAACGTACAGCCGTAACTACTGGGCGTAGAGAGCTCAAATTTGGAACATACATTCTTTAGGGGATGTAGGGGTGCACTAAGGAAGGAATTCCTGACGAAGTCGCGGGCAAACGCTCGTGTTTATATATGTCTTAAGTATATCAGTTATCTAGTATCCATAATACAAGTTCATTAAGAAACTTAATTTGGGCTAGATAATGTTGTGTGAGTGTCAGAAATATTTATTATTATTTATTTTTTGATTGACGACCACTTTGGCGTTGGGGTAAACCTATCTGCCTCAGAAGCCAGTGGTTGTGGGATCGTTGCCCGCTTCATCCTCATAGCAGATGGTCGTTGGGGCAACAAGTTCTCTAGTGGCAGCCACGTACTGGGTGACGCTACGTAGGTAGGCCCCCGCAAGGTGGACCACCAATCTGGTCAAAGTCGCCGGTAAACGCTGAATAGTACATTATTTAAGACTAATAAGGTTCTTCTCTATTTCAATTAATAACATACAAAGTTAAACAACATTAAAAACCTTATTTGTATGAGGCTATACATCTTCACGTTTAATTAGAAAACCAAAAATAATAATAACAAAATGCCAAAGCTCTTGCGTTAATTGGAACTTCTGTAGATTAATGATGATTTATGAGTGGGCTTGTACGCGAATGCTGCCAGATAAATGAAAACCGTGTGAAATTGGACCAACATTTAGCTACAGTCCTCTACTTATGTAAGTCCGGCAGTGGGCGTATTGCGGATAACATAATGCATTCATACTGGTAATGTGCTTACTCGTAACGGATAGTGTTATTTGTATTACAACCATATTTTTTTATTATTTTTAAAATCTTTTAAATTTAAGTTGTGACAAATATTAAAGACCCATTCTTAGATAAATTTAAAACAAAAATTAAATGAAAAGGCATTCTATAAATATCTGCGTAAATGGAGAAAGAAGTTTGAATGTAAACTGTTATATAAAAATAATAATTGCTGTTGATTTTCTTGTCAGTTATTCTCAACGAATCAACTTTCGAGAGAGGCAAGGAAGGAGGCAAATCTTTAATTTGTCAACTAAAGAGACTGACACACTTAAATTTCTTTATAAATAATATTTTGATGTTTTCTGACTTGTTCTTATTTATTCTTAAGACTCTTTTGATACGGTGGACAAAAAGCTGGCTGATATGCGAGTGCGTGTAAGGTTATACCCGCTGCTTAACAATATTGCTTGTTTTGTGATCTAAAGATATTTTTTAGTGTTCTGAAAGTTTTTAAATGTTTTAAAATTATTTTTTATGAAACTGAAAGTCTCTTTAATAATAACGGTATTTGTTTGTTACAAACTCTGCATAGTTTAATACTAAATGTCTGAAAGTAACGCCAGAATGGTAATGATACATTTGACCTTTAACATTCTCGAGAATGAGTTTTCTGGGAAAAAAGCCAATGTAGAGTTATTGTTATTGTTTGTTTATTCATATTCTCGTCCCCGCAACGTCTGTGTAGGTACCCGATTTTCAAGAATTTTAATACCGTTTTCACAAACGAAGTGATTTATAGAAAAGGTCAGAAATGTCAAAAAAAACATGCCGGTTGGATTTTTTTCTCTTTTGTCGTTCCCCAGGGCTGCTAGTTTAAAATAAATTTGTTGTAACTAGAATTTATTGCGTACCACATTTAAATTTTAACTCGACTTTTCGGTGACTTTCCCGGCGCTGCGGGTACAAATGACAGAGTTGACATTCACAACAATCTATCATTCCCATCTGTCCCGAGTTTCGGTTAAATTATTATGAATTCTGTTAAATTAATATTTTGTTTTATTAGATTTACTTTGAATGTAAAATCACAAATCAAAAGTATATTTGTAAAGGTAATGTTTCGCCAGAACACGAGGAAGGTGAGTTTTTTTTATCGGTGACTAAATTCGCATATGACTTCTACCTCTCTTGATGGTAAGATAAACTGAGGTGATAGCACAAGGATTCAGAAAAAAACGGGCTCTTCATAACTTTTTTTTTTACTATTTTATATGTTGATTGGTCGAAATCGAGACGAATTCCGAAATAGTCATATCACGAAGCTCTCCGATTTGTATCCTTTTACGACACGCTTAGGGGCAGTCGGCCTGATCTATGCCAACCCTACAGGGCCAAAAATTAAATATTTTAGTCACAATTATAAAGCCGTTTTACAATGTTAATAAATTACAAAATTAAGATATACCTATCTAATCCGTTAGCTTTCGTAATGGGTGGCCCTCAGCAGATTAGGATTGTTTAAAAAAGATCAGATTCAACCGGATTTAATCGTGAGATATGATGTTATTCGTGCTTGATGTTTATGTGTCTTTACACACAAGTTACTGAAAAGAAGAACAACCAGTTGATAGATAAGAAAATGATCAATCATCTCCACCTGTTGTATGTTTCTTATGTCTATGTTCCTTAGTTTACAAGCGTAGTTAGAGTCTGGCTAACGAAAGTAGACAATGGTGGTTTTTGCAAACTTTTTATATGGCAACTTATTCTGGTGTCACGGTTGTCAATCGAACGGTTGTTAGTGCTTTTGTAAATTGATATTTTGGAATTTACATATTTGAACGAGAATAAAGTAATTAAAAATTTGATAGATTTATTCCATATAGAATTGCTGGATTCAGTTTTTGATTACAATGAATAAATATAATTATTGTATTTTATTGCTTTATTTTTAAACCTGTTTAACACTTGCCTATCATTTTAATTATATACTTCTCATCAAAAAGTAGGACCATAGCAATATTGTAATTTTTACGATTATTTTATAAAAAAATAATCAAGTATCATGTTTGTTTAATCCATATTATGTGCCGTATGTTTACATGGTATAGTTATACCATAGTACCATGATGAAATATTTTTAAATTCGCCAGTTTTTTTCATTCTCTACTTTCACTAGCCAGGCTATAGTCTGGATTAACATAACAAGAGCTGACAGTTTATTGAGTTTTTAGTCTTGCAGCTATTGGATTTTCAAAAACCTTTCACCATTCCAGGTCTATACTTAGATGATCTAAGAAAAACTAGAATATTAATAATAACAGAAACGAAGAAGTACACTGGACGGCCAAATTGTTATTGGCGATCTTTTTCAGACAACGTTAGTGTAGGCAAGAATAACTTTTACCATATTTTCAATCTGGTAGTAGTTGCTTCTTTTTACACCTGGGCTGATTGTACTTTTAAATTTTACCCTACAGTAATCAGGCATAGTTATATCCGAAAATAGGAATGATCAGATATTGAAATCAGCAAAACCGAATGCCACACATCAGTCGCTCGTGACCACGGGGTCTGCAAAGGCACCGAAACGTCGAGTTAAAATTTAAAATGTAAATATACGCGATAAATCCGGTTGAAAAGTGTTTTATTTAATTAGTTCCTATGCTTGGTACCACGTGTGAAATAGAATAAAATAAATAATATCTTATCAAGCACTCATCCAACATAAGTTTTGGCACACTATCATTTCGCTTAAGAAATCAATGTATGCAGCAGTTGACTTGCTTAAACTCACAAATTGAAGCGCAAAGAGTGTAATATTTGAGCATGGAATCCAAATAATCAAAAGAATAAATATGCGCGGGCGTATTATTCCCGGAAAAAAGGAAAGAAAAGCCCAAAAACATGAACCTCAAATTCAAACACCTCTCCTTTTAGCAAACAGTAACATCTTTGAGATTTTTATAAATCACTTTCGCGGGAAAAAGCAAATAGTGCAGCATAGAGAAACCAATCAAGTATTGACAAAAAACACAAAGACAATGAGTCAAAGAGAATACAACATTTGTCTAAATGGGAGACAAACTTTCAGAAAGAAGAGAGAAAGAAAGAAATGGACTCTTAGACAAATGGTCCAATTTTACTGTACGCGAATTCGTTTGTTGATGACAATCAGATATAATATTTTGTTTGATAGTACCTAAGTTTAGGCGAATATAATAAAAGTATGGAATTATTTTAGAAATTTAAATTCTTTAGTTCCGCTCTGTGGAGTCTACATATTATTAAACCTAACAGAACCGAAGAAGTACACTGGACGGCCAAATTGTTATTAGCGATCTTTTTCAGACAACGTTAGTGTAGGCAAGAATAGCTTTTACCATATTTTCAATCTGGTAGTAGTTGCTTCTTTTAGCACCTGGGCTGATTCTACTTTTAAATTTTACCCACTACAGTAATCAAGCATAGTTATATGTTCATGTGTCCGTTTGAGCTTTATTTTTCACATAATTAATAATTGACTTTGGATGATTAGAAATCAGAATGATGAATAAAGCGCAAACATAAATTCCTTAAACTAGTTAGAACTTGGTTAGAATGATCGCTCTCACCAAAATGTTAATTTGACAAGTGCGTGTCACATTACATTGACAAAAAAGTCATTTTAAGGGGTCTATAATCACGTCTTATTTTGTTACATACGTACATAACTTCACGCCTGTCTCCCCTTGGGGTAGGCAGAAACTTGAAAACGCCATTTGTACGATCTAGGCATACCTCTCATTTTACCTCTTCCCAGTCTTTTCTCTTATTTGAAAAAGTATTCAGCTGTTGACTTGTACAAAGTAACAAACTCAATATCATGAAAGCAGCTGTAGCTGGAAAGTCATATAAACTAGTCCAATATAAACTATAATATAAACTAACCAATATCTCCTTTATGCACTTGTCAACTGAAAGCGTTATGATGGTTCTTTATTAAAAAAGATTCCGCTACACGTGCATTAGTCAGATCTAAGTAAAGGTCATAGAGCTCTAACGATTTCCTATGAAAAAGATAATGTCCTTCTATTAGCAGAGTTAGCCATGCATTGGATTCCGATCCACTGGAAATTCAATGAAAAATAAACCGCATCATTTTATACAAAGAAACACAAGTGAACACACTCGCAATCTTGAGAGTGTGGAAAAATGTCGGCGCATTTCCTTCCTTTTATCCTTCATTGGATTTGGCGGTGGTTCGCTTCCAGCACGCATACAGAAAGCGATATTGCTCGATACTGCCCGAATCGTTCGCCGGTTTCTTTTTCTCTTGCCCTGATACCAGACCGACTGGTCCGATTGTCGGGTCTTTCCCGCCGAAAGGCGTGTAGTTATAAGTATGCGTAATAATATAATATAATAATAGAAAATACCAAAATATTTCAATCTGTTTTTACGCTTCGGCAGTAGCACTGATTTGTATAGAGTTTTGATATTAAAATAGTGAAAGACAGAGATAAAATATTTTTTCCAATATCATCCTCCGACTGCAACGGTCTCTGTAGTGCAGTTGAATAGATGTTACTCGCCAACTCGTGAGCAGCAGGTTCAGCAGGTTCGATTCCCGCACGGAGCAATAAAAACATATTCCGTGTCTTGGTGTTTTCTGTACTTGTTTTTTTATTCAAGGTTTGCTACATTGTATCCCATATCACAAGCTATGCTTACTTTAGGGCCATGTAGTTGGTGTGATTGTCTGTGTAAAAAAATGGGGTACGTACGAGAAATTTAATACTGCTTAGCCAGTTTTATTAAATATAAGCACAAATATAATTGATACCCCACGCACAAACATAGCTACATTTTTTTGATATATTAACCCCTTTGTTTGTCTCAATAAATAAACCGCATCATTTTATAAAAAGTGGAAAAAGTCACAAGGAAAAGCTAGTATTCACATTAAAGCTAAAAACAACACCAAAACGCTAAACAGCTTAAAAATAAATTGCCAAACATCTTGAAAACATTAACAAACCTTTTTAAAAACTACCTCTTTAGTAACATGGAAAATTTTTAAGTGCAGTTTAAAAATACTTTTTTCTAGCAGTTTTTTCTAAATTTTGCTATCCTGCCCACAGCTTGGATTAAACTTGCTGTTGATTTCCACCAAAGCTGATTAAACTGAACGCCAGTTCGTTAAAACTTGCAGTCTTGGCTTCGGATTACAAGTGTTTCATAAAAAGCTGAAGTTGAAATAGGACCCTAAATGAAGCCAGCACAACAAAGTTCCTTAAGTAGTTTTATTTTGTTGACCAGGTATTTGGTTTTTTCTTTTAATCGAAACTCTTTTACTTTGAGATATTCTACTGTTTTTTGCTGTTATAATGAATAAAATAATATGCAAGTCAAATTTATAACGTCACGAAACACAAAAAAATAACTTAAAACATTTATTACTTAAAATTTGATCAGCATAATGTTATTGGTTTCTAGTGATAGTATGATTTCTTTTGTGTGAATGAAATGAAGCTTGAATTCCGATACAAACTTGAAAACAAGCTCCTGCTATTTCTTAAAGACCGTAAATGTATAAAGTTAATAAAGGTTTACTGCTATCCAAAGTAGGTACATAAAAATGCCTTAAATAGCACATCCGATTCGTTGACTTTTTATTTCGTTTGCTCACATTTTTCACTTTATAATTCCAATTTATTTAATTATTTCTAAAATCAAACAAAGTTTAATGATGTGGAAGGTTTTTGGGTCACCAAGTGTGCAAACCTTTTAAATATAAAAAAATACGTTAAAATTTTATAATACAAAGACAAGGACAAGTGCTCAATCTCGTTGATTTTTCAATAGACGACTCGCCTTGCATTTACTTTATTGCTTCCATAATAGAAATTGATCGTATAGTAAAGCCATACAATGGGACGGATTATTATAACAATTCATGAATCATACTAAACTAATATCATTCCATGGATATAATAAACTGCTGATATCATTCTACTATGCACTTACTATTTTCAGAATAAAAGTAACGGTATTAATTTTCAGATTATCTATTCGTGGAGGATTGGTTGGTGAAGACATCCTGGGTTTTAATGCTAGTGAAGGCAGTAGCAGAATTAATGTACACTAGTTTAGATTTGGGATAGTATGAAGTCACCACAAGAAAGTTTCTTAACAGGTAACTAAGCTCGCGTTTGATCCCTCACCTAATAGTTAACGAAGACGTGAGATTTAGGTCCAGCACACGGAACAAACAACTTTGAGATTACATAAAAATAATGTGTGACAAATGTGTATGTGGTTCTCGTCATGTGGTATAGTTATGTCTACCAAAAACACCTTGGACGACGATCGGTCCAGTAGCACGATATCAGGTTTATTCGCTAGAATAGTCCTGTCCGTGATAATGGGCCAATCCCAGTAGAGCTTAGTGCTGCCGTTTTCGAGAACTGGCTCCAGCGTGTACTGGTAATAAGGCAGTTTCTGATTGATGAGACCCTATTTCAGAGCGAGCTCTTGGTGGAGAATCTTGGGTGCTTGGTTGTGTCTAGGCAGATACTCAATGTTAGCAAGAATCGAACAACCCGAAACTACATGTGTGAGGGACTGGCCAGGTCGGCGACACGCGCGACAAACATCCACTGTGCCGTCCCTAATAATGTATTTCCGGTAGTTGTTCATCTTAATAACCTGAACCTCAAAGAGGTCTCTGAAGCGCAGCCAATGCATGGAGGCTTTGCGGTCCACGTGTGGCTCGTGTAGAGCTTTGTAAAACCTTCCGTGCAGCTCTTTCTCTTTCTATAAGGTCTCACGATCAGAAATGCTTAGTACCACCTACAACCTTTCTATGCATACCCACGTCCGCCTTCGCCATAAAATAGGCTCTGTGGCTACATATCTCCCGGTTGTGCAAGGTTTTGGCGCTAAGTAGGCCTCGCCCTCCACACTTCCGGGACATATACAGCCTCATTACTGATGACCGAGGTTGCCACAAGGTTTTGTTAAGCGACGGTTAAATGAGACTCCATCGGCATGAAAGCGCGGTGCATGCGTGCTCGACACCCTGTTCTGCCCGTTTCCGTCTGTCTTGCTCCGTAATAAGCTCGCATGAGGTTGGCGTTTTGTGATTTGGACCATCTCATGCGCCGTCTTTTAGGGGCGGGCACCGATTGCGGGGGCTGTGTTATTATTATTTCTAATTAACGTGTATAATAAGGTGTTTAATAGTTGTGACATTGGCCAAATAAACCACTTAAATCTTTTCACGAAACATTTAATTTTACTATTTAATGTTTGTTATATTTGGTGTAATTTAAGTACCGAGATACTTACTCAGTAAACCACTTAGCATTTCGTGATTATTTTGTCGTGTGAATTGGTAAGACGGTAGTGCCCAGCAAAGTTCAAACCACCGACTACCTGTGAATTGTAGAAAATAGTTATAAATCGACCTAAATCCATTAATCAATACCTCTATAATGTACGACACCACAACTCTTTTGTCCCACCGAAAAATCTCACAAAATACCGCATTTTGGCCTCGGTTTCATGTGACTCGACATGCTTTTAGGATCAAACTGCATTTTGAAAATGGGTTTTGAAGGCAAGTTGCCCTAGAAAGCTGCCCTGTGCGTTGTTCAAAAGGAATTTGCAATGAAGTCTCATTAAACTTGATTACGATGAACAGACTGCTATAGTGCAGCCGCGGATGATTAAAACGATTTTTTGCTGAGTATCTCATAAACGAGAATAGGTTATTGTAGAGGTGTGACTAATATATTCATATTATTTATAGATAACTGTAACACGGCCGAAATGTTATATTCGGTAATACGAACATTTCTTTATTATTTTATTCAATAACAGTCAAATAACAGTGAGCGATGTTGTATGCAGTCATCAAAGCGCGCGATAATCATTATATTAGAATATAATAGAATGAATATAGTACATTCTACGAACTAGATCAGAAACTTTTACTGTTATTTGACTGTTACCCAGTAACAGTTACGACACCTTGTTATTGATAAAGCGTTATATTAGTTAACATATGAAAATTCTATCCTAATATTACACCTCTAGGTTAGTAGATAGCTGCAGACTAGTCAAAAATACAGTAATCATCAGTGAAGCGGTGATATTTTAAGACTTAGAGAGCGAGATACTTAATGTGAATATTTCATTTGTTAAAAATATTAACCATTCAATAAATGCAACAAACTTATGGCACATAATCAAAATTTTTGCTGAGCTATACTGTCATCAACGTAAACAGTCTACGAAATCATACATATTTTTGAAATTTTCAATGATGTACTCAACCGATGTCGATGAACTTTATATAGAACCAACTATAAAGTATCTTCTATCATATGAAACAAGAATTTTAAAAATCGATTCATAATTGTCCGAAATATCGTGTAACAAAGACACAAGAGAAACATAAAGACACAGCAAGACGAATTGAGAAACTCCTCTTTTTATGGAAGTCGGTTGATAAAATAATTTTAAGTTTTCTTCATAGTTACATGGAAAACATTTCAATTTATTATCCATTACACTACCTTGAACGTAGAGTAATTGACAACAAGCACTCTATCTATCTTATAAAACCTTTTAAGCCCACTCCCAAAATGATAAACTCATCGAACGAACATTTCGAAAATATCTTTAAAAGTCACATAAAACCTTTAAAATTTTTAACATCTTGACATTTTTAATGCAATTTGAGCCCACGTGTGCTCAAATACGTCTGCCGTTCAGTTAATGGAGTGTACAATTCACGCTTGGTTGATTCCTCGTACCGACTATTTTTGTGTATGGTATTACGGAACACAGTGATTCTGTAGGAATTCAAAAATGGAATTGAATTTTTAAATTCTTTTTCGAAGCTCGTGTTGGCTACATATTTAAGAAGGCGTTTTGTACGTACGGAACATCGCGCTTATCTGATGACTTTAGCGAAAACTGAGTCGTCGCTTCCGTTGAAAACGAGCTTGATCCAAAAATGATTGAAAAATCCCTTGTTTATGTAACAACCTTAATTTGCTTAAGTTGTAACTATGGTTTTTATTCAGAAATTATAATGAAGTGAAATGGGTAAATTACTTTTCGATAAAAAAATACTCTTTGGAATCTTAACTTCTGTTAAGATTTTAAACAAAAAAATTTTTTTTAATAGACCCTTTAAATACTAAGAAATAAAAGATTTATAATCAATCTACGATGGCAAGTATTTATCGTTGCTTGATATAATTAACACAACATAAAATGAAAATATAAGAATGACATTGTTGAGACGACCACTTTGGCGATGGGGTAAACCTGTCTGCCTCAGACGCCAGTGGTTGCGGGGTCGACTCCCGCACGGAACATAAAAAAAATGTTCCGTGTCTGGGTGTTTATCTATTTATGTAGTTATATTCTAGGTTCCCCCCTAGTTCGCTACATTTCCATAACACAAGCTATGCTTACTTTGGGGCCATGTAGTTGGTGTGATTGTCTGGGGATTTCATTTTTCTTTATTATAATATTGTAATTTTATATTTTGTGCCTTTAAAAAGTCTCCAGCACAGTATCATTTTGCAATGATGGTTTCTTCTTTACTGCAAACAAAGGCTCAACATCAACGACTCACGCGGCGTCCTGCATTGCAATGAAAGATGTTATTACTATTTTACAAAAAAAATAAACTATTACCTATCATCATCAAGATCTTCTTCAGCCGGAAGAAGTCCACTGCTGGACATATGCTTTCCGCAACCACAATAGCTTATAATTAAGGTCAATTCTAAATAACAAGTGTCACTTTTAAAATCTTACACAAAAATTATGACTACTATTATTTAATAATTTTATAATATCGCACCTGTACCTTCGTGATCATGGCCTTTGTGCCGAACAGTGCCAACATATAGACTAGCACATTTTACATGAAAATATTGTTTTTTTGAATAGAGTAAAAATCTGAGTCAAGAAATGAATCTATTTAATAGGTTTTTTTGAACGTTATGTGATATTTTAAGTACTTAAATAATTTGACCAAACAATTAAGAAATAAGAGTTGTAGAACACTTAATTTGTCGCAAAATTTAATCTGCTCAAATCACATTTACCAAAACATGTGGTTATTATCAATAATTTTGTAAAAATATTAATAGTTTTCTATTAATCAGATTTACCGTGATATATATAGGTACCACCCAGTCTCCCGCACACATACAATACGTACGCATATTGTATAATTCTGTTGCAGACTATACATACAGTAAAATACCGTGTCCAACAGTAGTGGAACTTTGTAATCGCTCGGTTTAGCAAGGATTTTAGCTGTTTTGAAAGGACTCACAAGAGGCGACTAATCTAAGTAACCGCTGCTTGACCAAAGTCCCCTTTACCCTAGCTATATTTTTGAAAGGGGTATTAAAAAGCTCAATGTTTTTATAAATAATTAAAATTTCGTTTTAAATGGATTCAAACAATACTTAAAGCTTGAGGGATATACATTTGATGGTATAATAATGAATATTCTTTATTGCCACAGAACTTAAAAATAATTATTTTAACAAAATTATCAATGACAATGTGGGCGGCCTTATCGCTTAAAGCGATTTCTATCAGGAAACCCGGTATACATGATTTTAATTTTGTTTTCAATGCATACAACCAGTAAGGACAAAACATATTAAACAAATCGAATAATTTTGAAAAGAACTACCCAATATATTATATTTTTCTCCGTGGTATAAAAATTAAAAAAAAAACGGATTTTACCTTAAGAAGTACTGTAAGTTCTTAATTCTTGCCAAGTCTTTAGGTTCCGATAACTTGGCATGTGACTTATTTTTGCGAACCAAATAAAAATTTTACCCGTCCCGTATTTTGCCACCTCAACGGCATTATCTTAAACCTTTCAACAGTCCTGGAGTGTTCAGCAATCCGGACATTCTGGGCAAGTGAGTAATGAGTTGCGGGGAGCATGCATCAGAATATGCTGAATAATATGGCCGATTTTGTCAAAGAACAATAGGACTGAGACATAAAATATATGAAAATAATCAACGAATGCAGAGCATTAAAAAAACCGAGTTCACGTCAAAACTTTTAATGAGTTAAAATTTCATCAACGTAAACATTCTCCGAAATAATACATATTTCAACAAAAATTTAAAATTTTCAATGAAGGACTCAATCGATTTCGATGATATTTATTTTAAAAGAAATTTCAAAATCTATTAATCTATTCCTCTATAAAAAATATAACCCTCCCAAATATCGTGTAACAAAGACACAAAAAGTAACATACAGACGAATTGAGAACCTCCTCCTTTTTTCGAAGCCAGGCAAACTCACAGACTTAATAAACAAAAAAGCAACATAATAAAAAATAAGTGAACACGTTCAAAACGTAATTTTTGCGCATCCATACAGATTTAAAATAATATGATTAGTATTCAAAAATTAAGACAATAGAGTTTTAAAACGAATCTGTTATCCTATTGCATACATTTATACTCTCAATCTGTGAAACAAACTATTGATGGTATTAATTCTAAATTGAACCATATCTTATCTACGAACACTGTAGTTCAATTTCACAGATTACCCTATTCCACTAGTACATCTAATTTTTATTCATCGACTTCACCCTAGACATAGACTCAGCATTCAATTTGCAAAGAAACCTTTCAACATTGCGAATTCAATTTAAATTCGTTTAGTATATGGTATACTAGCTTTTTCCCGCAACTTTACTGGCATAAAGAGTAATGTTCATAGCTGACCTGTCAGAGTTTTGAAAACTCTTGAAATGCATTAAAACAATTTTGAAGTTTGTTGACGCTTCTCAACAACTTTGACAATCACTTAAACGTCACTTACGTTCTAAACCAGAGCTCAGATTAATTTCGTACCGGCACGTTCGTTCGTTAATCTATACATATAATAAAATGGTAGGAAAGTCAAAACTGTACATTGAATATTTTTTTTAAAGACTACTTGGGGTATGATCTACAATCGAAACAGAAACAAAAAATATAGTTTTTAGAATTTTTGTCTGTTTGTCTGTTTGTCTGTTTGTCTTTCCGGGATAAACTCAAAAAGTACTGCATGGATTTACTTCAAATTTGGCATGAAGATAGTTAAGAAGTCGGGACAACATATAGGCTACATATTATCACACTAGCAGTGTTATAATCGTAGGTGCGTTTGGTGCTGCATAGCGTTCACGCAGACGACGTCGCGGGCAGCAGCTAGTTAAAAAATAAGCATATAGAAACGGACAGGCGGGAAATTTTTATTGGTAACTAAATAATAATAAATAAATAAATAAATATTTCTGACACTCACACAACATTATCTAGCCCAAATTAAGTTTCTTAAAGAACTTGTGTTATGGATACTAGATAACTGATATACTTAAGAAATATATAAACATACATATTGAATAAGTACATATTTTTTATTAGAATGAACTTAAATATACATATAAACATCCATGACGTGACGACTAATATTTGTGTTGATCACACAAATATCCGCCGCCGCCGGGATTCGAACCCAGGACCTCTGGCATAGAAGGCAATGTATGTTACCGCTACACCAGCCGGTCGTCAACTATAGCTACCACGGACGTAAGTATCAGGCTATTTCTTTTTTGGTAGCTATAGCTACCACGGACAGTTTACCGGACATAGTGCAAATAATAGCTCATGTTCGGTTAATTCTAAATCATTAAGTTATAATAGAAACCACAGCAAGAGTTTTAATATTTTGCCCTCTCAAGTTTCTCAATAGACTACCAGTATCATCCACTTGAAATGAAAATCCCGATATCGTTTCTAAGATTTAGATTAGTCGCAAACAGATTTTCTTAGAGGTATTTTTATGCTAACTTATCGCAATAACTCTACAAGCATGCGATGAAACTTTATTGGTATTTATTAAATGATTAATCTTAATAATAATAATAAAATCTTTATTTGCATGGAAATTGGTACATTGAAGGTCTTATCGTATAGATTAAAGTTTCACAAAATCCTACCGACAAGTGTCAGTGTGCAAAATATTAAATTTAAGATATGTCGAAACATATGTTTAAGTCAGTTGTTATATTCAGTATATTTTTTTTATATAAAGTTATAATTTTAAATCAATATATTTGTTATTTAGAAATTCATGATTAGTATAATATAATTTAGATTGCAAGAATTCATACAGACTAGATTTAAATTTATTTAATGGTATTATTTTATTTTAGTTGGTTGTTTATTATAAATTTTAACTGCCATACATACAATGCTTACTTAGTACATGCTTGGGTCCATAAGAGTACGTGGCAAGTACGTCGAACCAAAAAATAAATATACAACATAACCCGACTGCGGCACGCAAAGGTTATGTTTTCAAGAGAGGTATCAAAAGATTCGTATTTACTGTGCGAGTAATATTGGAACATGAAAATTCAAGATGGCGTCTTAAATTAAACATTTGGGGGGCACAAAAACAAATAATTTCTGATTTCAAAAATATAGGTATCAAATGAAAGCTAATGGTCAGCCTATTTTCACATAATTTTCCATAACTTTAAGGTTTTATTTCTTACTAAAAAACAATGCTTTTTGCCAAAGAATATGTGGTTCAAAAGTGCATAATTTCCAAGACATCATAAATCTTAGTATAATGAGTTCATAAATGATCACCCTTGTAAAATCTCTTTAACAATAATTCAATAGACGCGTGTCACTGAAGTCATACAATAAACAACAAAAACATTTTAAACGTTGAGGAACGTTGCATACAATGTACAACGCAAAGCGTTGCGATAATACCTGTAAAAAAAGGATAGAAAATGACACGTTGTCATACTTTGCATAGAGGTGTTTTACATAAGATGTTTTGACTTAATTGAATTATTTTGTGTGAAAAAACAAAACAAAAAAACATTAAAATAGAAAAATAGAAGAAATATTCACATGTTATTTGATTCTATAACATAGTCCCATTAATACCCTAGAGTTATGGGAAATCAACAGGATCACCTTGTATATACATTATACTGATTTCAATAAACCACATTCACAGAAACACTAAAAAAATAAAAGTTTGAAGGTAGGTACAATACGACTGTTCATTTTTATTATTCTTCGGTCTGAAAGGCATTTACAATCAGTTTTATGACATTTAATTCTCACTATACGCAGTTTTAGTCGATTCGTCGATTCGCATTTTGTGCACTATTTTTGTAGGCGGAAATAAACGGAAACGGGATTATCAATATCCGTTACAGACAACTTTAAAAAATACTGATAGTATTTTATATAACTCATAATCAAGGAGGATTATTCAGTAGGGATCAAATGTTGTTTGGGGAAACAATACTTGACGACTCTATTTGAAACTTCACATGTCTGAGACTATTTCACCATACACAGTCTTATTATCAAGTTGGGCTTCACCATTTCTACGGCTAGTTTCACCATGGTTTCTGGTCACATAAATTAACGGTTTTATATTCCAACACAGCACAAACTTGAATATGTGTTGGCGATAACGATGAGTTTGCGATATTAAGATGTTTGTATGACTTCATGGTAGCGGAAGTATGTTGGTAGTACTGTTAAAGAGGGCGCTAAATGCAATGAATAACTGACATTCGATTGCAGCGCCATAGGTTGTATCTTGAAGTAGGATGATGGCAAGTGACAGATACGGTTAGGACGGCTAGGTGCGCGGACGTATCTCGGACTGACGGTCGATAGTAGCTAGGTATTAATTGAGTTGGCATTGTAACTGTAAAGTAACTGACGGAACGTACTCGCGAATTAAGATTTTGTTGTGACTAAGCCAGGGTTACAGCCAAGCCCACAGACTCGGTACTAAGTAACTGTCCAGTGATTAATTCTATCGTGTTTTGTGAGTAACGCTTCTTTTTCGTTTTGTTCGTTCTTCTGACATATGGCATTGTGATAGGAATGAATTTAACTTTCTATGTATAAAAGCATTATTATTACCTTCAATGAACGGACGAAAAATATTGAAAGAAAAGTATTTATTTATTTATTTGTAAGTACCTACCTATAAAGACTGCCATCATGAGATCTGCTCAAGTTTTAATTGTACAATGCATCAAACTACAAAGCGGGAAATAAAAAGTAATTACAAAAACTAAAAACTCGACTGCCGAATACAGTATTGAAATCAGTATTTGAAATCGGTGCCTTTTAACGATTGATTTGTATGCATTAATTGCATACTGTTACTTTAATTCGGGCAGGCACCGACTTCTAAAAATACTTAGTTGGTATATTAAAGTGAGTTTATTTAAGACAGAAGTTACATATCGTTTTTGTCTTAACTTTTTAGTTCAATTTTGAAGTCGAGTTTTATTTTTTAGACTATTTTTATTTCTTTTTTTTAACTTCAATTGCAGGGTAAACTAAATAACTCCAAGAAGGTATATACTGATATTAGTACTGTAGGTAGATACATATGTTTCTTTAGTCCGTTGAAATTCCCTATCTCAAAAACTACTGAACCGAATTTTGATGAAACTTTCAGTATTCCCTTAGTTAGGCAATACCTTGTACAACGAAAAAAGAATTACTGAAATCAGACTTGTAATTCCGGAGATATGCGAACACAAACATAAAATCATACATACATACAGGTCTCCAAAAGTGATTATATACATACATATATAACTCACGCCTGCATCCCTTATGAGGTAGGCAGGACGCCAAAGGCTGTAAAACCATCTGATGTCACATTTGACAAATTTGGAGGTATTATAATGATTGTGAGAGACTATTGCAGTGACAGGGAGTCAGCCTATCGCCCGCAAAAACGTCAAAAAAACCTCTGTCCCTTAACTGGCTTTTACAGTATGCCCGGGAAGAGAAGCAGCTGGCACATTCTATGTTTTTTTTCGCTCCCAGTCCAGTATGGAAGGTCATTTTAAAAAGCAGCCTAACTAATTAGTTTACGGTCGTGATTTTTGATGTAAGCTTAGCTTGATAGCTTAGCTTTCGTAACACGGTCCTGAATTTTATTCAAATAACCATCATGGTATCTTTTGATAACATTGGCTTCATTTAAAAAATAAAGGTATACATTAAATACCATTTGCCGGGCTTTTGCTTGGCCACGTTTTTTATTCATTCTGGAAGAATTCGTCTGCAACAAAATGGTGTGGGCAGAGTAAGGCATATTTTTCTTTATTTGTTGGATTAAAAGTACATAATATTGCATTATGTACCTACTTATATAGTTTATAATATTATGTATTCCTTATAGTTGTTTATTTATGCATGTGAATCTTTTTATTGAATTTATAAAAGCCTGAAACTGAGTTTTAAAATATATTTTAGTAGGTACCCAATTTTTAGCTAGTTAGGGCTACGATTTACGATTCAATGATTCGGGTATTTCCGGGGAATTAGCGAATATCTGTATGTGCATTATTAAGGGAGTACTTTGTAAATTAACTCTGAATCTAGATAAGTTCCATAATTAAAGTTACTTTTTTGTTTGCACCATGATAAATAAAAAAAAGAATACTGAATACACGTTTCTGAATATACTACTGCCATTTGAATTTCCAAGTTATCAAGACTAATCCACCTATCAAATAAGTAATACGTACGAGATACAAACTCCAATTGCGTTATACACAACTTGATAAATTAGTTTTAAAGCTTGAGCACAAACTTAAATAACATATGTTATTAAGAGTAATCTACTGCTAGTAATACTGAGTGGAACTGGTAGATTTCGCTACGTCTCTTGAGGATTTCTATGAGCAAAATGGTTTTAAGATGTTAAGCCGATATGACTGAAAATTATTGGTTATATTTGATGAAGTTGCACATTTAAGTCTGTACGAATAGTACCACCCTTTTCTGAATTGAAACTGCTATAATGTTAGTATCACGCAATGAAATAGACTCATTATTGGAATTTATATTTTGACGACCACTTTGGCGATGGGTTAAACCTATCTGCCTCAGACGCCAGTGGGTGCGGGTTCGATTCCCGCCCGGAACAAGAAAAAAAATGTTCCGGGTACATATATACATAACGTCACGCCTCTATCCCTTATGGGGTAGGCAGAACACCAGAGGTTACAAGACCATCTGATGTCACGTTTGACAAATTTAGAGGTATTATAAAGATGGAGACACACTATTGTAGTGACAGCCTATCGCCCACAAAAACGTCTTAAAACCGCTGTCCCTTAACTGACTTTTACAGTATGCCCGGGAAGAGAAGCAGCTGGCACATTCTACGTTTTTCCTTCGCTCCCGTCCCGCATGGAAGCTGGATGTTCCGGGTCTGGGTGTTTATCTATATCTTTATGTGTATTTACATTCTAGGTTCCCCCCATTACACAAGCTATGCTTACTTTGGGGCCATGTAGTTGGTGTGATTGTCTGGGGATTTTATTTTATTTATTATTTATTTATATTATAAATAAGTGTGACATAAAAAGTGAGGCGTGATGAATACTGAATGAAACACCAATATACTTAAGAAGTTCCGAACACCAAGGTGAAGCTCCTACATAGGATAATAATAAATAAAATAAAATAAATAAATAAAAATAAATATTTCTGACACTCACACAACATTATCCAGCCCAATTTAGGTTTCTTAAAGAACTTGTGTTGTGGATACTAGATAACTGATATACTTAAGAAATATATACACATACATAATGAATAAATACTTTTTTTTTATTAGAATAAACTTAAATAAACATATAAACATCCATGACTTGACGACTAATATCTGTGTTCATCACACAAATATCCGCCGCCGCCGGGATTCGAACCCAGGACCTCTGGCATAGAAGGCAATGTATGTTACCGCTACGCCAGCCGGTCGTCAAATGACGACAACAAGCCAAGCTACACACTAATGGATTGATTGCTGCTTTGTAACCTAATACTTAGTGAAGTTTTGTTTTTTGGTAATTTTGAATTTCGAGTTAGCCTGAATCACAATACTAATATGATATTTATTTGTTAGCACAGTTTCTTGTGAACCAATTGGAAAAAGGTGATATGTTAAGGGACTGTTTTTTACTACCAAAAAAAATGGTAAATCTTTACCAAGTTTTTCGGTTATACTACAGGATTTAACGGATTATTTTGCATTACTTTTTATAAAAAAATATTTAAAATGGTAGCAAATATCGTTATCTTTCAAATAAGACCACTTTATGTATATCCTATATGTATATATATCGGCGCAAATATAAGGACACAGGGGAATACCAAATTGGAGTTACAATTCATCGTAAAATGTTACGTCACGGTTTCTAGGCACATGTTTGTTTGCGAGTCATCCGACGCAGCTGCTGTCGCGTGACTCAGACCAGATCTATAAATCATGGACGAACGCGGTGCCAGGGGGCATTCGTCAGTTAGAATCTGAACAAGACGGACTGTTTAAAGTGTTTAAATTGATTTTAAGTGTACTTTAGTTTTTTTATACCTACAATTGGAATAAACAATTATGAATCAAGGAGATGATTTTATTCATACTAATTCCCCTCTTACATCAGAAGAGGGGACGAACCAACGCCAACAAACGGCTCCAGGAAATTCTACAACAATGGCACTTGTGGCAAACACTTTCAAGGACACAATGTGTGAAATGATGTTGCAAATGTCTCAAGAAAATCGTGCAGTTCTTGCTGAAATGATGACAATATTTAAATCTGAGGAAACTAGATCAGTTCGTATTTCTGATGTTTATTTTCCATGTTTTGACCCTGACAAAGGCACCGACATAAGAGAATGGGTTGATCTCATATCCAAAACTCAAGAAGAATACAAACTGAAAGATCATGAAGTACGTTTAAAAGCTGCTGGTGTGTTAAAGGGAAGAGCTCAAACTTGGGCTGATGATTGTTTATTGCGTACAACTACATGGGCAGAAATGAGAGAAGACATGTTACAAACATTTGAGCCAGAATCGAGATATTTCTTGGATGTTTTGAAGTTCCGACGGTACACTGTTAATGATGCTGAGAACATTCCTGAATACATATCCAACGTATGGAAAATATTCAGAAAAATTGTGAAACCTAATCCTACTGAACTAGATGCTGTTGAATTTGTGATTGGCAGCATTACAGAAGATGATTTTCGGACAGAACTTCTTAACGCTAAGTGTCAATCCGTTCCGGAACTAATTGCAATTGCTAAAACTATGCGCAAACGTAAATTTCTATCATCTAAAGAAAGTTTGCAGAACAAAAGAATGAAGATTGATGGCAATCGATCGGATAGAATTGTGACATGTTTTGTGTGCGGAAAACCTGGCCACCGGGCTAGATGGTGTAAACAGAACGCTATTGCACGCCTTCGAACTGAACAACAGCAAGAATCAATTCCATCTACTTCAGGATTGGCAGAATCAAATAAGGCTAAAGATAAAAAGAAAAAAGAATGCACTTACTGCTCCATACCCGGACATACTTATGAAAATTGTTTCAAGCGTCGCAATGCCGAAAGAAATATTAACCTATGCCAAGTCAAAACCAATTATATAAATAATGGTGTTACTATTGGGATTGGGAACCAGCATTATCAAGCGATATTTGACAGTGGAGCAGACTGTTCCCTTGTAAGAGAATCAATAGCTCTTTCACTTCCTGGCACAAAATCAAATAAGATCATGCACTTGAAGGGCATTGGGCCGGTATCGGTTATATCTTTCAGTCAAGTAACGTCAGTTTGCAATATAAATGACGTACATCTTGAACTTGATCTTCATATTGTCTTAGATCACGAATTACCTACAGACATTCTTATTGGGAGAAATATTTTGAATATACCAGGCTTGAAAGTCACACTTACAAATAGTAGCATTCTAGTAACGAGAGATGAGCAACTTAAACATTCAGAAAATATATTTAAACTATGGTCAAGTTCTATAGACACTGATATAAAAAACAACGCAGAAATAGATATGCTGATGGGTTTACTCAATAAATATGAAGATTATTTCAAAGAGGGCGTATCTGGATCTAGAATTACAACTGGCGAGCCAAGTATTCGCCTGAAAAACCCAGATAAAATCGTTAATCGACGCCCATACAGATTGGCACCGGCTGAACGCGAAAAAGTTAAAACTATGATTAAAGAACTGCAAGAGAAGAATATTATAAGGGAAAGTAACTCTCCTTTTGCAAGCCCTATAATAATGGTTAAAAAGAAAAATGGAGAAGACAGATTATGTGTGGATTATCGCGAACTAAACGCAAACACTGTGCGGGACCATTACCCCTTACCATTGATATCTGAACAGCTCGATCAGCTTGCTGATGCTAAATACTTCACTTCTCTCGACATGGCTGCAGGTTTTCATCAAGTACCTATATCTGCGACATCAATTGAAAAGACGGCGTTCGTCACACCCGACGGTCAATATGAATATTTAACAATGCCATTTGGTTTGACAAATGCACCATCAGTCTACCAAAGATCTATAAATAAGGCATTGGGAGATCTTCGCGGTAAAGTAGCCCTTGTATACATGGACGACGTACTTATTCCAAGCAAAACCATTAATGAGGGGCTCAATAAATTAAAACAAGTTTTAGAAGTTCTTACAAAGTGTGGATTCTCTATTAATATAAAAAAATGCTCATTCTTAAAAAATTCCATCGAGTATCTGGGATTCATAGTGACCGATGGGAAGGTAAGGCCTAGTCCATCAAAGATTGATGCATTGGCTAGATCCCCACCTCCAAAAAATATAAAGCAGCTGAGACAGTTCAATGGCCTAGCAGGATATTTCCGTCGATTTATACGCAATTTCTCGACTGTAATGATACCTTTGTATAACTTGACAAAAGCCGGCGTAAAATGGGAATGGACGGAAAAACACGAAGCTGTGCGAGCAAGTATAATCAATTATCTAACATCAGCACCTTTGCTCACAATATTTCAAGAAAATTATCCGATAGAACTCCACACGGATGCCAGTGCTATGGGATTCGGAGCTGTGTTAATCCAGTTAAAAGATACAGTGCCCCATGTTATTGGCTATTTCAGTATGCGCACTACTCCAGCCGAATCTAATTACCACAGTTATGAGCTCGAAACATTAGCGATTGTCAGAGCAATCAAGCATTTCCGTCACTTTTTATATGGAAGAAAGTTTACAGTCATGACGGACTGCAACGCAGTGAAGGCATCGCGTTATAAACAAGAATTGCTGCCTAGAATACACAGATGGTGGGCATTTCTACAAAATTTTGAATTTGAGGTAGAGTATCGAAAGGGAGAAAAACTAAAACATGCAGATTTCTTTAGTCGAAATCCTCTTGAGATTGTTTTGAACTTGTCAACCAAAGATGATTGGTTAATTGTAGAACAACGTCGTGATACAGATTTGAGTAAAATCATAAAAGAAGTTCAAACAAATCATCAATTGCATCCGGAGTATGTACTTAAAGATAATGTGCTACACTACAAAATTATTTCAAACAATAAGGTAAAACTCACTAAAGTTGTCCCTCAATCTTACCGATGGAGCTTAATAAATACGTATCACGAGGCTCTCAAGCACATGGGATGGGAAAAGACGTTAGCAAAACTTAGAGAGAATTTTTGGTTTCCAAAAATGTCATCAACTGTGAGATACTTTGTGGACCATTGTGTGATATGCAAAACAATGAAAGGATCATCTGGAGCAATGCAAAGTCGCCTCCATAGCATTGAAAAGATACCAGAGCCCTTTCATACCATTCATATTGATATTTCGGGAAAACTGAGTGGAAACTCCTTACAAAAGGAATATGTATTCGTAGCAATCGATTCTTATACAAAATTTGTAATTTTACAACATGCCAAAAATAAAAGTCAGGCCAGTGCACTAAAACATTTACAAGAGATCGTTTTCCTTTTTGGAGCTCCAAGGCGTATTATTGTTGACGGTGATGGTGCTTTCATATCGCATTACAAAGCCTATTGCGACCAATATGGCATCGAACTACATCAATGTGCCGGATATACAAGCAGAGCCAATGGTCAAGTAGAACGAATTATGAGAATAATAAAAAATGGGTTAACTGTTATTAATAACACGCAAAAAATTCATTGGGTAAAGTCATTGGGAGCCCTGCAATTAGCTATCAATTCAACTTTCTCAAAAACCACTGGACAAACACCGATTGAACTATTAACTGGAAAAAGAGGCAGTGTTCCCCCAGAACTTCTTAACCTAATTGATGAATGTAACGATCGTATAGACCCCGAAATATTGAAAAATGTTGTTTTGACAAGGATGACCGAACAGGCTGAAAAAGATAAAATACGATACGATAGGAACAAAGCTAAAGTTAAAAGGTTTGCAAAAGGTGAATATGTTCTACTAAAAGAACCCCCAAGACTTGGTACCAAGTTAAGTCCGAAGTATGACGGACCTTTCGAAATTAAAAAGGTACTCCCATATGACAGATATGAGATAAGACGAATTAATGGGCGCGGTCGATCAAGAAAGGTATGTCATGAACAATTAAGAAATGCTCCTAAATTTGGGATCCAAAGTGACGTGGCCATATCGGCGATGAACAAAGAGATTAATGATGATGAAATGTTAAATGAATCTATTATTTAAAAAGTTATTAACCGTGAGTATTGTACTAAAATGTAAGTAAAATTACACATTATGAGTTTAAAAGATATGAGGTTAACGTTGTATGTAATCTGTGTCGTACCAAAATTAGCCTGGTTGATGTAATAATGAGAATCCAACCAAAATTAGCGCTGAGGCTATGAGGTTGATGTATTAATGAGAATCCAACCAAAATTAGCGCTGAGGCTATGAGGTTGATGTATTAATGAGAATCCAACCAAAATTAGCGCTGAGGCTATGAGGTTGATGTATTAATGAGAATCCAACCAAAATTAGCGCTGAGGCTATGAGGTTGATGTATTAATGAGAATCCAACCAAAATTAGCGCTGAGGCTATGAGGTTGATGCTCGTGCAACAAAAAGAATGTGTTTTCATGATTAATAATAGACTTTAATAAATTGCAGGTAATTAAGTGTCATAGGCACAGGGACGCGCCTATCTGCAGAATGGCCGTATCGGCGCAAATATAAGGACACAGGGGAATACCAAATTGGAGTTACAATTCATCGTAAAATGTTACGTCACGGTTTCTAGGCACATGTTTGTTTGCGAGTCATCCGACGCAGCTGCTGTCGCGTGACTCAGACCAGATCTATAAATCATGGACGAACGCGGTGCCAGGGGGCATTCGTCAGTTAGAATCTGAACAAGACGGACTGTTTAAAGTGTTTAAATTGATTTTAAGTGTACTTTAGTTTTTTTATACCTACAATTGGAATAAACAATTATGAATCAAGGAGATGATTTTATTCATACTAATTCCCCTCTTACATATACATGATAAAATTGAGTTTCTTTGAACTCGTAAAAAACGATATATTAAAGTTAAAAATGTTTGTCATTCAAAGGGTTGTGGGGTGAGACGCCCTTTGTGTAGTATCTTGCCGAAAAAATATAAGGTACAATAGGTGGGTCAATTGTTGAAAATCTTATCCCTAACACAGTGTATAGTTACCAATAAATGAGTTCCGTACGCAGCTGGAACGCCATAATATTCGCATAAAATCGTTATTTTTTCAGTCGCATAAGAAAAAATCAGCAAATTTTCTGGACTTTATTCTAGACGAGCTTTTCCCGCAACTGTGTACGCGCTAAGCTACCTTCTTTGAGAAAATTTCAGAAACTCCTTCTATTATACTACCAGATATCCATTGAATGAACCTTTATAACAAGTTTTACATCGGTGCACTTTAGGAATAACATTCGTCACACAAACTAAAAAATCCTATATTTCCCGTTCCCGTGGGAATTTCGGGAATTCCTTCCATAATACAACCAGACACCGTTTGAAGAACCTTCGTACTAAGTATCACATCCGTCCACTCAAGGAATAAGATTTTTCATACAAACTAAAAGTCCAATTGCTCCCTTACGTCCTCTAAAGAATGTATGTACTTACCAAATTTCAGGCTTTACTAGTAATAATGGTTGCAAGTTGCCTGTCAGTCACTTAGCCAGTTACGGAACAGTTTTATATATTATTAAAATATGAATTTTAATTAGTCACTAACGATAGCAAAACGTTGAAACAAAACTTGCAATTGGAGGCAAATACGCTCTTAAGCTATTAAAACACAAATGAAGAGTGCTGCATTGCGTCCATTAACACCTATTTAGCTCAGCTCTCAGCATAATTAAATTTCCAATTTGATTTAGTATTCCTCTTGCCTATAAGAGTACAATGAGTTGAATCGTTAAATTCACGGCAATGTTAAACACACCAGAGTTTTCATACTGGGAATTAATCGCAGCAATTTTGATTGGCTCGTCGAAATACATTTAGTGTATCGCAAAATACGAGCCATTTAACATTTAAATAAACTCTTGCAAAAGTAAACTGTTTTAACAAGGTGTAATCTGATTAAATACGTGTATTTCGGAAGCTTTTTATTAGTTAAAGTAAAGCACAATTTTGTGAAAAAGTCTTTTAAAGGAAGCTTTTTATTTTTATAAATTTTCTTAACGATCCAAAACGGTTTCGAGAAAACCGTTTTGGGTCGTTTTTGAATTTTCTGACCAAAATACATTTCTATTAGTCAAAATCAAAAACATACCTTAGTTCGTGCTGATTAAGTATTTTCAGAAGATAGCCCAAAACTTGGATTTTTTGCAAAAATTAAGTGGAGTATAGCTTTAATCCTATATAAAATCCATAGAAAAAGACACCATTTGAAAAATCGAGGGTGGGTTCGGTGTTTCTGCAGCTGACAGTCAGCTTCAAAAATATTTGCTTCAATTGTTGTTTTTTTTTAAACTTATATATAAGTAAAGTTTTCAATCGACTTCTGAAAGGAGGAGGTTCTCAATTAGAGTGTTTGTATTTTTGGTACGTTTGTTACGCGATTATTCGGTTTAATTTTAAAGAAAATACTTAAAAGATGGCCCATTGTAAATTTCATCAAATCAATAAAGCACTTTTTGGAATACTCTCATTTTTCGAAAAAATATGTCTGAAAACGGAATATACGACGACAATGTTTCATTTTAGCAAAATCATTGAGTAGAAAACTGCTATGCATTCGTCGATTATTTAACCTGAGATCTAGAAACATTATATGCCCGTTAAGCACAAACTTAGTTCTAAGGAAGCCATGCACTTCGACCTTCTGATCATTCCCCTTTACACTTAACAGCCTATTTTACTTAACTGTTCCTATCGTTTGTTTACCCGATCTTACCCGGTTAAACAACAACGCGTATGGCGAGCGAACTACCGCCTATCTTGTTCCTCGTCTTGTCAATAAACTACCTTTGAACATCAGACAAAATCTTAGCGTAACAAATATAAAAAACATTAAAAAACACTTTGCTAGTCAATTGTTATCAATTGAGTAGCACCGAAAACATAACTTTAATACTAAACACATTATATTGCTACCCGACTCCTCTTCATTTTTAGTTCATTTTATTTTTATCAATTTTTTTTTTGCCCTAAATTAAAATTTAAGTAGTACTTTAACATGAACTATCTGTCAAAATTAAATAGTATTACTAGAATAATTATTATATTAAGATGTAATTATGTAAGTACCTAACTTATATTAACGCAAGTATAAACCTAAGTGGATTTTTGTCGCTAATTAATTAAGAATTTTATAAATTGTTAAACTGATAAATAAATAAAAAAAAAAAAAGTATTGAGCGCAAACGCCCTATCGCCGTAGGCAATTGCTGAAATTGTTGCGTCACAAAGTCTTGCTACATTGGTTGTTTTAAACCGATGATTTTGTACATATCTTTGAAAGTCATAAAAGCGACGCAAAGTTTACTTACCCAACTTTATTATAATACGTCGACTTTAGCTTTACGACTTCTGCCAACAATATATGGCGTAACTTTTCCTCAATAAACTGACTTTTGTTGAAGGATTAGCAAAATTTTATGTTACGCCATTTTTCTTTCGAGTTGTTTTGGGTGAATTGTTGGTTTTTTCTTAACACAATATTGTGTATTATACTTTCTTTGAGGATTTTTGTTAATAAGAGATAATTACCGCAGACAATTTAGCAAAGTTAAGCTTGAAACAGTACCTATACTGTTTGCTTTTAAACTCTACAATAATGTTTTTATCTACATTCCATAGGCTTATACATTTTTGATAACAAATAAAATTATTTTATTTTATTTAATATAGTCGAACGGTCCTATTTATCTACTAGACGATTTTTTTCAGTAGTATTTTTTCCTCATTCAATGCTTTTCACTTATACCTGGAAATTCAAAATTTTTCATTAATTTAATTTGAATAAATATCTTTAAATTTAAACGTTTACCTTTGATGGTTTGGTAATACACACCTCTGGAGTTGCAATTGTCTACGGGCTTTAGTGATTTGGTTTCACCAAACGTAGGTTGATACGTGTATGGGGGGACTACACCATAATTGGTGTCTACTTCTCCCCGAATAGGCCGCTTCAGGAGTACGAGACGTACCTGCACTCCCTTCATGCGGTGGTTGGACGTGTGAGGCCAGACCACCTGCTGCTGATGGGCGACCTTAACTCGAGGTCACCACAGTGGGGTGACACCCGCACCAATTGCTTTGGCCGGGTTCTATGGGAATGGGCTGTAGAGGCCGGGCTTTCCCTCCTTAATAGAGGGACAGTGCCTACTTGTGTGCGACCGCAGGGGCGGTCCCGGGTGGACATAACGTTCTCCTCCCCTGCGATTGCACACAGGGTGCACAACTGGCGAGTACTGGTGGATCCGGTGACCCTTTCAGACCATCGTTACATAAGGTTCGAGGTCGCCGTCCACCAGCTCCTAGTCGGGCCTCTGCGAAATTTCCCTGCCTTTCCCCGCTGGGCGATTGGCCGCCTTGATCGCGAGTTGGCGGTTGAGGCGGCGATCGTCCAGTCCTGGTGTGCGCCACGCACAACCCAGGCCACGGTTGACGAAGGCGCCAGCCGCTTGCGCACTGCCTTAACGGCGGTGTGTAATGCGGCCATGCCGAGGTCTGGTGCCTATCGTGGTCGGAAGGCCGTATACTGGCGGTCACGAGAGATAGCCAATCTCCGGGATGCCCATGGACGGGCCTGGCGGGAGTGCTCCCACTACCGCCGGCGGCGCAACCGCGATGATGCGGAGGAGGCTCGGCGGGTGGCTGCATGCAAGGCCACTAAGAAGGCGTTGCAGGTGGCGATCTGCGCCGCTAAGAAGCGGGCCAGGGAGGAACTCCTGGAGGGTCTCAACAGGGACCCCTGGGGGCGTCCCTATAAGATGGCTCGGAATAAATTTTGGGCCATGGGATGGCCCCTTACTGAGACTCTCCAGCCTGAGTTCCTGGGGGTGGTCGTGGGCGAGCTTTTCCCCAATAGCTCCGACCATTCCTTGCCTCCCCCGTCGGGAATGGCATGGGAGATTGAGGTTCCCCCCATCTCGGACGCTGAGATGGAGAATGCCATTTCCCGCTTGGGGAGGAAGAGGACAGCCCCTGGACCGGATGGCGTACCCGGACGGATTCTGGAGATAGCGGTGGAGTCTCTGGGGTTCGAGCTTCGGGAGCTGTTCAACCTCTCCTTGCGGACTGGACGGTTTCCGAAGATATGGAAGGATGGGAGGCTCTGTCTACTCAAGAAGGAAGGACGGCCACCTGACAATCCATCGGCGTTCCGGCCCGTAGTCTTGCTGGATGAGATGGCGAAGATGCTGGAATTTGTTCTGGCATCTCGCCTTGTCCAGCACCTCGAGGGGGTAGGGCCCGACCTGTCCGAGGCACAGTTCGGTTTCCGGCGGGGGCGGTCGACGTTGGACGCCGTCTCTGCCCTGAAGGCCCTCACTGCGGAAGGTGCCGCGAGGGGGCAGAGGTCGTTGGCGGTGTCTTTGGACATTGCCAATGCCTTCAACAGTCTGCCGTTCGGTGCAATTCTCGAGGCTCTCCGATTTCATGGAGTGCCTCTGTACCTGCGGCGGCTGTTGGAGGACTACCTCCGGGACAGGGATGTCGTCTACGTCGATGGGACGGGGTCGCTGACGCGGCGAACGATGAGGTGTGGGGTTCCACAAGGGTCGGTGCTTGGTCCGCTCTTGTGGAACTTGGGCTACGACGGAGTGTTGAGTATTCTGCTACGCTGACGATACCCTTATAGTGGCCCAGGGTAGGAAGTTTGCCGAGTCAGCGACTCAGGCCGCATAAGGAGGTTGGGCCTCAGGGTCGCCCTGGAGAAGACCGAGGCCCTTTTGTTTCACGGGCCTCGACAGGGTCCTCCTCGAGGCGCGACTCTGATGGTGGATGGGACCCAGATGCCCCTAAAGAGGGCAATGCGGTATCTGGGTCTCATTCTTGATGGGCGCTGGGCCTTCGGTCAGCATTTTAAGATGCTGGCCGAACGGCTCATCAAGGCGGTTGGTTCACTAGGGCGGCTGCTGCCAAACGTGGGGGGGCCTGACTCCCCATGCCGTAGGCTCAACCTCAGCATTGTGGGAAGCATGGCCCTATACGGAGCGCCCGTCTGGGCGGATGCCCTCAACCGCCAAAATAGGGCACTGCTGCGGAAACCGCAGAGGGCCATGGCGGTGAGAGCATCGCGAGGGTATCGCTCGATTTCCCATGGGGCTGCCTGCGTCTTGGCAAGCGCCCCCCCGTGGGAACTCGAGCCGAGAGGAGGGATGCGGGTGAGCTGCCCTGTCCCGAGGAGGTGGCGCGCGTCCGCAGGAGTGGCAGGAGGGCACTCCTTAGAGGGTGGGAAGAGTCCCTCGTCGCGCCCTCTAGGGGGGCTTGGACGATCGATGCGATTCGTCCGGTCCTCGTTGAGTGGGTGCAGCGAAGGTGGGGGACTCTGACCTTCCGCCTTGTGCAGGTATTGACCGGACATGGTTGTTTCGGTCACTACCTGCACAGGGTCGCCCGGAGGGAGGTGACGACAGAGTGTCACCATTGTGGGGCGGCCGACGACACGGCGGAGCACACCTTAGTGGTGTGTCCGGCGTGGGGTCGGCTGCGGCACGGGTTGACGTCTGTCGTCGGAGAAGACCTCTCGCTATCTAGCGTGGTTAAAGCCATGTTAGGGAGTCGAGAGGCTTGGGCGGCCATGACCTCCTTTTGCGAGGACGTAATGTCGCAGAAGGAGGCGGCGGAGCGGTGCCGGGAGGATGACGCCTCGTCGGCACCGATCCGCCGTAGGTGGAGGGGGGACGGAGAAGGAGATACGCTCACCTTCTCCCTCCCGATAGCCAGCCGTAGCGGGTGAGGGGACCTGCTGCGGCATAAGGCTATGTGAGGGGAAATGGTCTCGTGTACTGGACCATTTCCTACGTGGGGGGCGCTCGGCTGAGGCTGAGCGCAGTCCGCCGGGGCTCACGGGTAATGCCAATGGCGGTACCGTAAGCTCCATCTATGGTGGGTGAGGTGCACCTGGAGGTTTTTAGTCCCCCTTGGGCGGTCGGGGACGGAAAAAAAAAAATCAAATCAAAGTCAATAGGTAAACTACGTTTGTTGGTATTTTGTATTTTTTTTCCCTGATCGGTCAGATCACGACAGGAAAGTCCCATGTGGTGCTTGTGAGTTTGCCCTGTTGTGCATAACTGCATTCACCTCCTTCTAGCTTGAGGTTTTTTTTGCTTATTTTATATTTGTAGTCGGATACTTATCTTATTAAAAACTAGCTGTGCCCGCGGCTCCGCTCGCGATAATTTTAACATAAAAAGTATCCTATGTTACTTCTAGTACCTCTCATGATTCATCGAGTAGTTTTTGCGTGAAAGCTGAACAAATATCCACGCTTTCATATTTATAATATTATTTATTTATTTAATCATTTATGTACACACAGTTTAAAATATACAATATACAATATTAGTAAGGATAAGGATTGACATCAATACATATAATAAAACAGTTAAAAAAACGTGTCTGTACATTTAACATTTTTACAAAAAAAATTATCTAGGGTTATAAAGAAATGAAAAAAGAGTAAGAATCTGAAAAAAATATTTGTCTGTTTGTTTGTTTGTAAGTTTGTCTGTTTGCACACGCTAATCTCTGGAACAGCTAGACGGATTTGAATGAACCTTTTTTTGATGTATAGCTGTGAAGCCGGGGCAAAATATAGGGTATATTTTATTTCGGTTACTGGAATACCTGATGCAGAACCCTAAGGGGATCATCAAAACCGTAAGAAATATAGATATGATGCCTTAACAAAAGTTGTCCAGGATGATGAGCAGATTCTGCAGACATAAAAAAAATCTAGGATCTAAAAAAAATTTAATAGACTTTTAAAAGTTATGCCTAAATCTTACTTTACTAGAATATGGTGGCTATGTTCGGCATACAGATCAGAAGTACTCATTGCTCAGTTGCGCGTAGACTGACCATGAGTCATTTTCATTCGTTTCATGGTCGTGGGTTCGATCCTGCTCGCGTAATTTTTTTTTATTATATTTTTTTTATTTTGTTTACAATAAATATTTAATGATGAACAAAATTGTCTTTGACACTACTTGATTTCAATCAAGATCCAAAGAGATATCGTAATAATTTTAAAATAACTCCGTAATAAAATAGGTATGTTCGATAAGACGCGGGCGGGCGAGCGAGTGATTCGCTGGCATGGCCGGCCACTCACGCTGTTAATTGTTCGAGATACCTGCCAAACTCTGGGTGCCTATGACCATATTCACCCAACTTTTATTATTTCACTTGGAAATAAGATTTCTCTGAATGAACCACCAAATTTTTGTAACGGTTGGGAGTCAGACTACCCACGAGTTAAATTTTATAACTTTCTATTCCAAAATATTAAAAATACTAAGTTTTTTTTTCAAATCATTGAATAAGTCTGAATTTGACCTCATTCTCACCTGATGGTAAGTATAAATGAGGTCGAATACCGAAGCCAAGCCAGTTCTATCATAATCCCGTTTGCGGCTCTAAAACTGGCTCTTTATAAAATGTTTTCGGGACGCGTCACGCTGGCAGTAGTGATATTTGACGGCAAATTTCAGTCAGCCGAGACAGTCAGTTTACCACCAAGCAGGGCTCACTCGGATTAGTCAATTATTCAGAGGCGGTAGGGTTATTCTAGGGGTAAATTATAACTAAATTGTCGTCAAAATCAATGAATGCTGGGTTTCAATATTTTACATGAGTAAAAGCTACTACAAACGAATGGTAGGTAGTTATAAGAATAGTAAGTAGTAATTTGACAAGACGTTGAATATTGAAACGCTTTATACGCTTCAATATCCAACGTGTATGATAGCTAAATCTACTGTTCGTAGAATAAACGAACATACATACATATAACTTCACGCCTTTATCCGTTATAAAACCTCTATCCAATAAAACCTCTATCCCTAAAATGACTTTTAAGGTATGCCTGGGCATACTGCAACTGGTACCTACATTCTATGATTTTCTGTTGCTCCCAGTCCAGCGTGGAAGCAACGATCAAACAGTGTTTTTGATATTGTAACGTGGCATTATTAGATTTTTTTTTAAGATTAGATTAGATAGATGTAAAAGCGTTCGGATAGCCAGAAGAAAAAAAAAACTGAACTAGACTAAAAATAAACATGGGAATATGAATTCTAAGGGAATTCATAAAATAGGAATTCAGAAATTCCTGGTAAAAGTACTAGGGGCTTAAAAATAATAAATCTGAAAAATAGTTGGTATGCAGTAGAAAATTTTGCTATGTTGATAGGGCTAAATCATTAATAAAGCTTCTTGCGCGATTTAATACAGGTAGGTACAGAAGGCAGCAGGTCAAGCGTTACATTACCTGTCAAATTTCCTCAAACAATTTTAACTTAGGTAATGTCGAGGGCATAGATTTTAGATTCAAGTAAAAAAAAAATTACCGATTTGTAACGCTTGATGTACTGCCTTCTGTACATACAGAGATATATTGTTAGAAAGTTAAACTTAAAATAATGGGACTCAAGGTTTTCTAGCTCTTGGAAGTTAGAAACCGTAGATTAAGAAGTAGAATAAAAAGTAACGTAGATGTGTTAACTACCAAAATAAATTACATTAAATTGGCTTACCGTGAAAAGTAGCCAATCATAACTATAGATAGATACACATTATACACTGATAATGGCTGGATGGATGGATCTTTGCTACTCTTTCACGCAAAAACTGCCGAATGTATTCTTCTGAAACTTTACAGTAATATAGCTTTACTTAGAATAACAATAAGCTATAATTAATGAAGATAGGTATTGCATGAATTATGTAAAATTTAAGACACTTTGGCACCCGATTTGTTTATAACGCAATGTGCCTAATATAGTTACCTATGTTTGTAATGTACCTAATATAGTTACCTATGACCTAATATAGTACCTAGGACCTAATATAGTAGACCTATGTTTGTGGTTAGGAGCTATACATATTATTTGGGCGAAGATTCTTCATTTTTATTTTTGTTATTAAAGATAGTACTTAGGACCTTGGAGAAGAAAATAACCTACTCGAAATACTAATTCAATACAGACGAAGTCGCAGGCATAATCTATGTAACATACCTACCTACCTATACTTTTTCACAAAACACCTAGGTAAAACTGCGGATCACAGCTTTGTTGTAACAGTTTTTGAAGTAACTCTGTCTGTTTATCTATCAGTAACGCTTAACTACTGAATCGATTTTGACGAAATTTTTAATAAGGTAAGTTTAAACTTCAAGGAGGATATAATAATAGTATTTATCCAACTCCAACAACCGGTATCCACGCGGACGAAGTCGCGGGTCACAGCTAGTTTTATAATATATGACAATGAATTGTTTAGATCTCTTTCACATGAGGCTTAAGTATCTATGGAATGAAAATACTTCAGCGCAAAGCTTCCGAGTAAACTATATTGAAAGTTGACCCGTCCGGCACATGAACATGAAGATTTCTAGAACTGCTAACCCGGGAAAGAGCGACGTATAACTGCCCATGCGAGAAACAACTGACACCGAGATCTACTCCAGCAACACGAAAAGTCTGCCCTTGAGCCTTATTAATTGTCATTGCAAAACACACCGATACTGGGAATTGCGTTCTTTTAAGTTGGAATGGAAAATTATTTGGTATTATGGAAATTCTGGGAATAAGGACGGTTTCTCCTGCACCGCAACCTGTTAAAATTTGAGATATCCAAATAGAATTATACCCAGAAATATGTACAACTTACAACAGAAAAAGAAATGAAAATAAAGCTGAAACGCCTGTGCAATGCTATCTACCTATACCTACTTCACTTAAAAATAAATACCTATAACTACAATAATTAATAAAAGTACCTACGCTTTTACCTAAAAAATACAAAAAAAACTGAAGATAAATTACCCAAAATTTGGAATTTGACCGAATATTTAAACACTACCAAAACAACTAATACCTATTTTATAAAATAACAACGAAAGAAATTCAAATAAACTATTTAAAGACTAAAAGTCGCGCTGATAAGCACGGTTTATAATATCAATTATTGTCTGTCAATATAGTCGAACGCTCTGAACGCATCAACAGCCAAATATTGAATGAATTATAAAGCTTGCGCTCGCCTCCCGCCTTTTTATACCCTACCGCCGCGAGCCGCGTCGAGCGCGGCAACCCCGTTACGCAAAAATAATCCTTATATCATTCAGTATTCACGCCCGATGGGTTATTAGCGTATTTCATGTATAAGTTTGGTGTTTCTATACCGATTTCTATGATTCTTTTTTTATTGAATAGGTAATAATGTTATTTTTTTTAATTGGGGATGAGTGAGAGTATTATAAACGTAAAAGTAAACAAATATAATCAGAAAGCTCCGAACTGCTAAGCTATCGGGATTTACACGTGTTATTGTGAGTCAACCATAAAATATAGACATATACTGTTGTGGGATATTTTTTATATAATTTTATGAAGAATATTTCTGTCATACATGATTTCTATGTAGCTTTAACCATTAAGGTTGCACACGCGACGGAAGCTTAAAAAATGAAGTAATTTCTCCCGTTTTCCCAACATTTCCCTTCACTGCTCTGCTTCTATTGATTGTAGCGTGTTAATAAGTATACTATAACTTGCTCAGGCAGGAGTATGAAGAATAATTTTACCAAGTTTCGTTAAAATCCGTCGAGTAGTTTTTGTTTCTATAAGGAACATACAGACAGACAGACAGACAGACAAAAATTTTACTGATTGCATTTTTGGCATCAGTATCGATCACTAATCACCCCCTGATAGTTATTTTGAAAATATATTTCATGTAAAGAATTGACCTCTCTACAGATTTATAATATTATAAGTATACAAGATAAACCTAAAAATGGTATTTAGGATTTAGAATTTCGAAATTTTCTGAATATTTATTTTAATAATATTTGAAAGTTTTTGCATCTGAGATGCTTAATTGCTCTTAAATAACTGAAAAAATATGTTAAATAAAAATCACCCAACCAGGACTCGAACCTGTGACCACTCGTTTGCCAGACGAGTGCTCTTCTACTGAGCTACTGGGGACTGGTCGTACGCCTCTAAACTACTTAACACATTTTTGTTTATACGTTATATTGCTAACATAGCTCCATCTAATGGAGCTTTGCAGCTAAGACCACCCGAGATTAATTTCTTTTCAGAATTTGTGAATCTCTTTGTGAACTCTTTTTTCTGCCTGCGTCTATTTTTCCTGACCACTTCAGTCCTGGTACTAATACATACATATACATACATATACATATTTCTGACACTCACACAACATTATCTAGCCCAAATTAAGTTTCTTAAAGAACTTGTGTTATGGACTAGATAACTGATATACTTGAGAAATATATAAACATACATATTGAATAAATACATATTTTTAATTAGAATAAATTTAAATAAACATATAAACATCCATGACTTGACGACTAATATTTGTGTTCATCACACAAATATCTGCCGCCGCCGGGATTCGAACCCAGGACCTCTGGCATAGAAGGCAATGTACGTTACCACTACGCCAGCCGGTCGTCAACTAATAGGTTTCTTGTGGATGGACGTGTACCACTAAGGCTGCAAACTGGACGGCAGCGACAGCGAGAGAGACGCTGGGCCGCTCTCGACGCGCCGCCAGCGGGCGCTCGAGCGATTTATCGCTGTTTCATACAAAATCTCTCGCTCTCGCTGTCACTGCCGTCCAGTTTGCAGCCTAATAGTCTTCAGGTGGCATGGAATACAAACGTTCCATCTTACATATAAAAAATGCTATATCTAATGACATGGTCAACTAGTCTTCATAATATATTATGGTACTAGATTAATCTAGATTGTAAGGTGTTCTTGCTTAAAGAGGAAACTTTGAGACTGCCTCGTATACATTGATTCCGAACTTTTTCTCTGATTGTGACTCCAGCTCACCGTAACATGATCATTACAGTTACTTCTTCATAGATATTTTTTCTTACAAGGACTTTTTAATATGGAAAGTAAGAGCACATAATATACTTATACTTATAATACGTACTTTATATAATTATATACTTACTTATACAACGTGTAACAAAATGGAGAGATAAAACTTAACGGTAAGCTTCTATACCATATGTAGAATATACAGTAAAAATTATTTAGCATGATCAGTGCTGGTATAGACTTTCATACAAATTTATTTAATTATTTTACAACAAAATATTTTGACAACCCTATTCAACTAAAACAAGACTTGTGCCGCAGTCAGTGACCTTATAACCTTTCCCGCACCGGTATCTGTCTTAGTTACCCATCACTTTATTTTTACGCCATCTGTTGTCGAATAGATTTCTTTTAAAGCTAACAGTTGTTTTTAGGTACTTAGTTATTTTGATCTAAACTTTGAAATTGGTTTTCGGCCGAACCGTAAAAATTACATATTTATGTAACTGTTACTTATAAACTACATCATCAAACAGAAAATCCCTTTAAGTATTATCTCTTCATTATGTTACACGTTGCATATACTTTAGAATTTGCTTCCATTCTGAACTGGGAGTGAAAGAAAAGCGTAAAGTGTACCTACCACCTGCTTCGCTTCCCGGGCATAATGTAAAAATCAGTTAAGGGATAGAAATTTGATTGTCGTCTTTGTGGGTGATAGGCTAACCCCCTGTCACTGCAATGGTCTCTCCACCACTACAATACCTCCAAATTTGTTAAACGTGACATCACATGGTTTTATAGCCTCTGGTGTTATAGCCTTCTCATAAGTAAAGGGTATAGGCGTGAAGTTATACATATATGTATAATATACGTTATACGACAGACAGCTTTCAAAAGAAATACTGTGAATGTTTTCTTTGTTTCAATGTAATATGTAAGGAAGCATAGTACCCGATCCGGCCGCATGCAGAATGGCTTTTATATGCTACTTACTATCTTTGCAGTCGAGGTCTTTTCGAATAGAATTTTTTACCGACTTGGAAATCTTAAAATTTTTGATAATGCGGTATCCAATATTACTATAATAGTATGCATTTACAGGACGAGCCTCACACTTATTACACTTTTACTTTAACACTTTATACACCTTATTTTTTGTGAAAAGAAACGTGAAAAAAAAACAAAATAAATCTCATTTAAATGCTAATTAGTTGCGTTAAGCATGTCAACTGCAATATTACGGTATTGCTGTTAAAGCAGTTGGCTTCTCTATTGAATATTTTGTAAACTAGTAATTTGTATCAATATACTCGTAATAAAGCTTTCCTAGAATTTCGTATAAATTTGGCTCTATAATATGTTAAATAAATCACTTTTTAACCGGATTTATCGCGTAAATTACATTTAAAATTTTAACTAGACGTTTCGGTGTCTTTGCGGACCCCGTGGTCTCGAGTTCGAGCTTTCAGTATGAATCGCGAAAACTTAAGACAATATTATTCTATAATATGTTTTATTAAATAGGTTAAAATAATTATGTAACAGAAGCAAATGTTTTCAACTTATATTGTACACGTAAAAGTTCTCTCACAAACGCTCTTTTACGCCATAATTAGTGGTCGGATAGTGACCAAATTTGGCAAACAGGTAAATAATATTTTCCTGTATCTATGAGACTACAGAAACTTTTTATCTATATTACCAGTGTGAGCGAATATTACGGTTTCCTGTAGAACGATTTCAGGATTCCCGAGGGGAGTGGATGACTGCTAAATAATTATTAAACAAGCTGACTTCATAATATTAAGATAATGGGCCTTGAAATATTAGACCTTATTAAGAAAAGTTTTGATTCATGGTTCCCTTGAGCTTAACAGTTTATTATGAAAGACCCTTCCTTGTTTTTCTATTGCAGAAATAACAAACTCGGGGCCATGTAGTTTTGGTGTGATTGTCTGGAGATTATATTTATTTATTTTAAGTTTTCTTGTATTTCACTACCGTTGATATTGAATAACGACATACGATTATTTTCCAAGACATCACGAGCTGTGCTGGTAAATCGCGTAAAATTGCTAACGATTAAAATTAATTACTTAAAAGGAAAACTAAAAAGTTAAGATTATAATATCGTAAATGTAAATACATACATACACATACACATACACACAATCACACCAAATATACACACAAAACATAACACTTTCCTTACCATTAAACCATAAAGTCTTCTTTTTTTATTTTATTTTATTTCAATAATGTCTTGTTTTTTTATAGATGTTTTTAATTATTGTACATAAAACTTAACTTTAAACTTAATATATTTCTTTTTTGGTTTCTTGTTTGTTGCACTATAGATTTTTTTTCTTTTTTTCCGATTGTATCAAAAATAATTCTGTAATATATATTTTTTTTGTTATCGAGTTGTTGCTTTTTACCTTACTTTTTTAAACTCTTTTTTATTATTGTATTTGTGTATTTCTATAATTGGCTCCATGTATCATATTAAATTTTAAGTAAACATTATGTTAAATTTGTGCTGTTGAAATACCAATAAATAAATAAATAAATAAAGTCAAAAAGTTTTTTGATTAAATAAGAAAAGATTTAAAAAAGGCTATTTAAAAGCAAAAAGAAAATTAAACAGGACGCAACAAAAGCAATCACTGCAAAGTAATTTAACGAAATTCCCATAGGGTCGCTAAAACGAAATGTTCTTGGAAAGAAATCTTTAGTGATGACGGCGGTGAACATTTCTTTAACTCTCTTTAAACAAACGCAATAAAAATAAACAATCGCTCGACAGTTGAAATGAAGGTTGATCAGGGTTTATATTGTTAACCCAGCTACAGCAGCAAAAACAACGTTTTCCAATCAGATCGTAATTTGAAAACATAAAAATAGGAACAAGATTACAATTTAACCACAAAAATTTGTCAATAAATATTCGGATAAAAAAGACAGAAATTTACGGTTTTACGGTTTCGTCGGTGTCGCCATGTGCTCTCTATATAATTATAATTATAATTATTGTATTAAAATAAGCTACCTTTTCAGCAGTCAAACATACGAAATCCGTCTCCATAACACAAGGTTTTTAATTGTGTTCTCTAGTAAGTTGGCTGCAAAAGGTTGAAAATATTTTAAGGTTATTTAAGGTATAAATAAATTTTATGTTATCTGTAACACAATTCTTTACGTAGGTACTACTCGTATTTATTTTTGCGTATAATTGTAGGTAAGTAATTCAATACTTAAACTCATTAGCAGAATAAAAATGTTTTATAAAACAACTGAATCTGGGTTAAAATATATACTTTTAAATATGTATAAATTCAAATTAAATTTAAATATACTTGATGTGTTTAGTATATAAGTTTTAATTATAAGATAAGGAAGGGATATTTGTATTACATGAAATCAAGTGATGAGTGATCACGAAAACTAAGGAGGTTTACGTCCAAACACGAGAACTATTCACTTCACTTGAAAGTACAGAAGGAATTACTTGATTAAAGGCTTGATGTGCTGCTTTCTGTACCAAGATTATACTGTGGTGCGAGCACAGAAATTTATCGACTCGTATGTTTACGAATGTTCGTATAGTATGGAATCGGTTGCAAATTTTTAGTAATATTGTTTAAAATTTTTATTTTACAGTTATTTAAGAGTACAACATGTTTACAAACATTCAAAATTAACAAGGCACACATTAATTGAAGCTAGCCGTGTAGCAATGGATATATGTAAATTATTGCTTACAAACCGTCTCCACCCACACTATACGAACATTCGTAAACATACGAGTCGAAAAAATTCTGTGCTTGCACTGCTGGCCAGGAAACACAGACGCAAGCAGTATATTCCAAACCTTGGCGACCCTATCAAAAAGGAACTGCCAAGGCGCTTAGTTCAACTTTTCGGAATATTCACCACATACGGATAGAAGTTCTGTCTGAGTCTGGTAGTCCGATACAAAAAAGGTGGGTGTTTTTATCTTTAATATGCTTAGGGGCATTGGGATTATGTTATCCTACATTTATTTATAAATTATATATAGAATGTGCCAGCTGCTTCTCTTCCCGGGCATATTGTAAAAGTCGGTTAAGGGACAGAGGTTTTATTGGCATTTTTGTGGGCGATAGGCTGACCCCCTGTCACTGCAATAGCTTCTCGCAATCATTATAATACCTCATTAGTCAAACGTGACATCAGTTGATCTTATAACCTCTGATGTTCTGCCTTAAGGGATACAGGCGTGAAGTTATGTATGTATGTATGTATTTATATATAAATTTTACATTGTCTGGTTAATAGCAAATGCGACGTCGTGGTCCTTTAAACGAGTGTTTGCTTTCAACGTGAGAGATCCCGATTTTGAGTCCTACCCGGGCAGTTTAAGAAACCAACCTTTTACTATGGCAGTTATAATAAGAAGTGCTGTACTTGCACAGTGTACGGTGAGTACAACTGTAACAATTGTACTCACCTAGGAATATCAGAACAGAAGAGGCGTCTACCGGTACCAACAAACAGTTTCAAGTCTTAAACATTCTGGCCTATATAAACCCTTTCAAGTCTAGAGTGCGCTCAGCCAACAACTTTACTTATTGCTTCGATAAACTCTCCTACACAATTGAAGCGCAGAGAGCTTTTACGTAGAGTATGTCATAAATTGTTTATTTCAGATCGTAGGGTATTAAACATGTGATTTTGATATTCGAGAAAGAAATATGAAAAGTATCGAGTGATTCCCAAGTACTTCATATAAAGAATTGGCTGTTTGAGAGGGTCATATGAATTTTTGTATTGTTTTATTGGTAGCTTTTATAAAGGGTGACAAATGTTAGATATTGAAGGACTCACTCTGAACTCGATTCTGCTTATAATTATATAGTAAAAGTAGGTACAGTCTGCAACAGAATAATGTATACCACCTGGTCTTCCGCCACATACAATATGCATGCATATACACCATCAGCTGACGTCGCACGCACACGCGCGTTCATCCATACTCACTCACACCACCAAAGTCACCCAACCAATAATAAGTGGACGTGCTTACGCACACACGCACACTATGAAAATACTTCACTTCTGCTGATTTATTGTCTGTTAAACAAGATATTATGATGCTAATTTTGCAAATTAAGTTATAGCAGGCCTGGCTCACTCCGCGCGGTACATCCGTTATTTACCTACAGCGAAGCGCTCCGCCGGCGCATTTCGAATGGGTCGTGTGTCACGCGCGCGCCCGGCGGGATGTTGTAGATACCTACCTACCTAATAGCATTCACAGTAATTATATGATCGAGGTCGCAAATAGTATTTAAAAATGGACATAAAAAGAAAGAAATATTCAATTAGATTATGTTTAGATTTGATTATGTTCAATTTAGCAAACAAAACATAGGTAGTATTACTAATTATTTGTCGTAACTTTTTTTTCATTTTGTACTTTAGGTAAGTTGAAACAATATTTTTTACAAAGGTAGAATAACAGTAATACCTACATCGGTAGATACTTAATTTCAAATAAGGAGATTAATTATTCTTCACTAGGCAGCAACCCTAACAGCGTAAGAAAAGATAAGAGGCATGCGATAGAAAGAGACAAAACTTCTAGGTATATAAATTTGCAGGTACGTAATGCTGTGCGAGCTGAATTCCACCGTATCGCGTCGTAGCAAGACTCGAATTTATTTAGGTCTTCTTGCGGAGTAATTCTTCTGTATCAACTATTACTTATTCTGTGGTTATAGCGTCCATGGCCAATCTGGACAGGTTGGGTTCGAATCACACAAAAAATCGTGATATTATAATTTTTTTTAGAAACTGAAATAAACTTCAACTTCAACTTTTTTTATGTTTTTTTAATTAAGTTTGAATTTTATGAGCGTAACTATTCTAAATTACAATGATGCGTCATTTCTTTAGGCAAAGTAAGTGAATTTTCTCCCTATTATCTTATATTGTGTTGCTAGATTTATATTTAGCTTGTCATATATTTAGAAAAAAAAGTTGAATCTACCCTCTATTATTTAATATGGTGTAGTCGTGTTTCTAGATGCTTTGCATTCCTTGTTACTCCTTACTACTATAAAATTGTTGTGCTTAAGTGAAATTAAAAATGAATTATATTTCGTCGCTTCATTCTTCAGATATTATATAACAGGTAGTCCTTTTTAGGTACTAGGTAACTTCGCATAATTTAAAGTATCATAAAAAAAACACTGTGGTGGGGCGCCGCGTGGCATGATCCACCCGGTTCGCGCCAAGCCCTCATTCTTTTTTCGTGCGTGGTAACAAGCATACGTCATTTACTTTAATCATTTACTTAAGTTTTTACAAAATGCCTAAACGTACAGCAGAAGAACAGCTTCAACATTATAATATAAAGATAAAAAAGTTGGAACAAAAAATAAATAAAAAACGGAAACAGCGAATTATTTCCTCCGATGAAGAAGAAATCTTACAAGGTAAGACCTACTTATTCGGTTTAAAAATGTTATTTAAAACATCAGAGCAGAAAATGCGTGTAATCTATAATAGATATATCACGTTATCCGCTCAATATCGTAATGATGTAAACTTTAATAAATTTTATCTGATCTTATCGATCACCTTTTGTTTTCAATACGATTACAGAAAATGCGGGTAATCTCAAGGAGATTTATCTCGTTGTCTGTAATACGTTATGGGCGTTATATTAATATGAATTAGACATAAACATGTCGCCTCCAAGGTTATTTAAAAAATCAGAGCAGAAAATGCGTGTAATCTATAATAGATATATCACGTTATCCGCTCAATATCGTAATGATGTAAAATTTAATCAATTTTATTTGATCTTATCGATCACCTTTTGTTTTCAATACGATTACAGAAAATGCGGGTAATCTCAAGGAGATTTATCTCGTTGTCTGTAATAACGTTATGGGCATTTTTTTAATATGAATTAGACATAAACATGTCGCCTCCAAGGTTATTTAAAAAATCAGAGCAGAAAATGCGTGTAATCTATAATAGATATATCACGTTATCCGCTCAATATCGTAATGATGTAAAATTTAATCAATTTTATTTGACCTTATCGATCACCTTTTGTTTTCAATACGATTATAGCTGAAATAAATGCTGAAATCTCAGCAGCCATAACTGACATAGCACGAGCACGTGACAAAAAAAAAAAAAATCCAAAACTTTCAGCAACAGCTGGGGTACGGTATTACCACCATAAATCGAGAGATGGACGTCCTCCCTGAGAAGGAAGAAAACAAAATGAAGGCCTTCCGTCACGTAAGTGATGGATGCTGCCTATTATCACACCTCCACTTTATGTTCACCAAAGATAGGGTAAAACTGATTTTACCTAATTTGGATACAAACTTTAAACATGTTATACAAGACTCCGAAAGAGACGAAACTTTATTCGGAAGTTCGTTGCCGGAAAAAATAAAGGCAAGTAAAGCCATTGAAAAGTAGGGAGCCCTAATTAAAAAAGGCCTAGCCAAAACAGTCGCCTCTCAAATATCAACGGTCAACCGGTCGTCTCAGCAGGGAACCTGGACAGGACCTCCTCGTTACCCGTCGTTCAGGGGGGGGCGGGGAGGTCAGAGGAAACCGATAGCAGCTCAAATACAGCGGCGCCCTCAATCGAACTTTGCGTTCAACACCAAGTTCCAGCCGCAGACTTAGTCCAGGACGCGTGCTCCGACCCAACATTAATCAAGGTACATGCAGGTCGAAGTAATTTATTTTATGATTGTTGGACAAAAGTAACTAAAAACGAAGTTATATTGAAGTGGATAAATTATGGATTTAGAATACCATTTGATACTCAAATTTGTCAGTATTCTATTCCTAAAAATAATTTGTCATCATGTGAAAAAAGAGACATGAAAATAGCTATAAATAAATTATTAGACTTAGGGGCTATAAAGCCTTGTTTTCCTTCAAATGATCAATTTATTTCAAATATATTTTAGCTCCGAAACCTAACGGAGAAAAAAGGTTTATACTAAATTTAAAATCTTTAAACAAGTTCGTAACAAAAGTACATTTTAAAATGGAATCTTATAAAACAGCCTCGAAATGAATTCCTCGTAATGGATACTTAGCCAACATAGATATGAAAGAATCATATCTACTTATGCCGTTTTTTGTTAGTGACAGAAAGTACCTACGATTCGAATTCCAAGAAAATGATTCGTCTGAGCCGATCACTTACGAGTTCACAGCAATGCCGTATGGATTATCGGTAGCTCCGTGGGTATTTACAAAAATTATGCGTGAAGTAATGAGTCAGTCAAAACAAGGTTTTAAGTCTACTACCTATTAAGACGATCTTCTTATTGGAGATACATATGAAGAATGCATGATTAATGTAAGAGAAACTTTGAAGTTATCACATTGTTTAGGTTTTATTGTAAATTTCGATAAAAGTCACATTGTACCAAAAAAGTCAATCAAATTCTTAGGTTTTATGTTCAACACAGAACAGATGTCTATTACGATACCTGGCGATAAGCGGCATAACATTGCACAGTTAATAAATAGGTACATTAATCTTAAAACTTGTTCATTACGAAATTTCGCTAAACTTATAGGTGTATTGATCGCAGCCTGTCCAACCACAAAATATAGATTCTTATATACAAAAATATTAGAGAGACAAAAGTTTTTAGCCTTAAATAAGTTCGGAGGAAACTATGAGGTGAAAATGAATCTTAATAAGATATTACTAAAAGATTTATGGTAGTGGAAAAATAATATTAATATTATTTCTTGTCCAATCATTACTCAAAATTATAAGTCAAAAATTTACACCGACGCATCTAGGACAGGCTGGGGAGCAGTATGCAAAAATAATAAATATAGTGGTTCATGGACGAACAGTGAAAAAGAAAATCACATGAACTTTTTAGAATTACTCGCGGTTTTGTTAGGTCTCAAAAGTATAGCTAGTGAAGGAAAAGATTGCGCAATATTATTACGTATTGACAATACTACCGCCATTAGCTACATTAATAGGATGGGAGGTATTCAGTTCCCACATTTGAATATTTTAAGTAGAGAAATTTGGCAATGGTGTGAAAAACGCAATTTATGGATATTTGCTTCTTATGTTAACACCAAAAAAAATCGAGCAGATTTCGAGTCCAGAAATGGGCCCTCTCGGATAGCGCTTTCCAACTTATTGTAAATAGTTTCGGGCCCATTAAGATCGACTTGTTCTCAAGTCGAGCCAATGCCAAATGTTAATTATTTGTCACCTGGAAGCCTGAACCTGATGCAGTCGCAGTTGATGCATTTACAATAAGCTGGGCTGACTTGGATTTTTATGCATTTCCTCCCTTTTCTCTTGTATTAAAATGTATACGAAAAATCATTGATGATAAAGCCGAAGGGGTACTTGTATTCCCTTTCTGGCCTTCCCAGCCATGGAGTCAGCACCCACTGCACTCCAGCCTTACCCTGGGTGCCGCGAGGCTCTCCGGGCGTCGTTCAGCCGGCGCAGCTGCCCACCAGAGGCTCTCACGTTGATGCTCGCCTCGCTCGCACACACTACTGTTCGCCAGTACAACGTCTCATTGAAGTTATGGTTTCAAGAAGTGTGGTTATGAATTAATAGTTTCGAAAAATCCATTCCATTATTTCTTTGATTCTTAAACGAGCAATTTAATAAGGGATGTTCTTACGGTTCATTAAATACACATCGATCTGCATTATCTCTTTTATTAGGAGAAGAGATAAGTGATAACAGTTGTGTTAAACGCCTCTTAATAGGAGCCTATAAAACTAAACATATTAAGCCTAAATATTCATTTACTTGGGATCCAAATTTAGTACTAAATCAACTGTCTTCTTGGTATCCAAATATTAATTTATCATTAGAAAATATTACAAAAAAACTCGTTACATTATTAGCTTTATGTACCGGTCAAAGAGTACAGACATTGTCTTTACTTAAATTAGAAAATATTGTTTTTCAATCTGATAAAGTAAATATTATTATAACAGATATAATCAAGACTTCCGCTCCAAATCGTGAACAGCCCTTATTATCTCTCCCAAACTTTCAAAGCAATATCAACATATGCCCAGTATCAACTTCAAAAGAATATATTTTTATTACAAAAAATATCTGAGGTTCAAACTCCGGGAATCTCTTCGTAACATTCAAAGCTCCCCACAGAACTGCATCAAGTCAGACGCTAAGTCGATGGATTAAGCAAACGCTCGCCACGAGCGGCATTGACATGAGCGTTTTAGTGCGCACAGCACACGACACGCGTCGACCTCAGCCGCGCGCGCGGCCGGTATCAGTGTCGATGTCATTCGAAAAAGGGCCAGGTGGACACAAAACTCGCAGGTGTTCGCAAAGTTTTACCATCGGCCTTTAGATGATCAACAAAATAACTTTGCTTTGTCGATACTTAATCGAGACATGAACAATACTTAACCTAATATTAAAAATAGTTATTGAATATTACGTATTTTGATATTAAGTAAATTACTACATTAAAAATTATGTGTCTATAAATAGACTATCACTAAGTTTCATTAATTTAAGCTGATTATAATTTCTAGCGACTCTAATAAAGTAAGATTATTTGAAGCTCATTATGTAATAATACTAATTATTAAGTACTATAATAATAAAATATGTAATTACATATTTATATCTTTACTTATTTCAATTCCAAGTATATACCTAAACAAAACTTTCTATCTCTGAAAATCTACCTGTTATATAATATCTGAAGAATGAAGCGACGAAATATAATAGATGATTAAACGAACTTCTAAGTGAAGTTCTATCGCTATTATATGAGTCGCTTCATTCGAAGATATGACGTACCCACCCACCCCAGAACCCATTTAAAAGTTTCGTTTAGGGTCTCTAAAGAATGAGGGCTTGGCGCGAACCGGGTGGATCATGCCACGCGGCGCCCCACCACAGTGTTTTTTTTATGATACTTTAAATTATGCGAAGTTACCTAGTACCTAAAAAGGACTACCTGTTATATAATATCTTCGAATGAAGCGACTCATATAATAGCGATAGAACTTCACTTAGAAGTTCGTTTAATCATCTATTATCATTTAAAAACGCTGCATAGAACTGAAATTACTGTTTCGCTAAATCAACAGTTTTCCATCAGGGAAATTGCACGTCGATTGATGATATCTGTATAAGTAAATTTTCGTTATTTATTATTCTGCGACGAGGATTAAACGTAATCGTTATTTCTATGTTAATAATTTTATTTTCAGTGAAAGACGTTGCAACTATGGGTTCGTCGTTATGAGGAATCAGGGGATTCGGAATCCTATAACTTATACAATTGCATCGGAGAGATACCGCGATATTGTGGCCCGACACATTGACGATCCATTTTTACCCACTCGTTCGACGGCAACCACATATGATGTGAGTTTGCGAACTGTGCGACGACATTTGAAAGCAAGCAACATATATTGTTACAGGTAAATAAAGAAGTATATAATCCGACTTTAGATATACAATATTTTATAACTTAAAATAAAAACTTTTTTACGCATGTAATATAATTTGTTTTAACTTGAAGGGAACTTATAAGTTTATTTATTTATTTACACGCTAGCAAAAAAGATATTGATGTTTCGTTCATGTCTCATAAACGAAATAGAATTCGTTTCGCAGAGCAATATTTGGACTTTGATTGGTCTAACAATGTAGTTATTTTTACGGATGAAAAGACTTACAAGTCGGACAAAGATGACTGTAAAATATTATGGAGGAGAAAACGTGCACACTAGCTCGAAACACACTACCTGTTAGATAAAGCGCCGCATTACGTTAGGATATTGGAGCTGGATGAGTGCTGGTGGGCTCGGTGAGCTAGTGGAAGTAGGAGGACGAAATACAGCAGAGGGATATTTAGACATTTTACACAATTTGATGTTGCCTAGTGTGCGTATGGTATTTCCTGACTCATACATATACTTTTTCCACGACAACTGTGCCATGCATCGTGTTCAAGTTGTCCGAACATGGTTAAGCCCTGATCTAAACCCCATCGAGAATTTGTGGGGTCAAATGATTTTAAATTGGGATTCATCACAAGTGAGGTCCAGAGCCAAATTAGAAGAGCTGGTTCTTTCTACTTGGGAGATGATGAGAGGATCTGAATTGTGCAGGAATTTAGTTGACAGTAGGAGATCTCGGTTGCAGCAGGTCATAGACACGGAGACGGCGGCGTGGCGCTCAAATTAGCTATTAAAAAAATAGTGAGGTAATAGTTGTCTTTTAAGTAGACAAACCAGGGTGAATGATGTTATTGTTGATTAGCTTAGAAATAAGCTTACCTTAGCTTACTTATAGTTTCTGGTTGACATGTTGATTCATATTTACAATGGAATTATTACTTCAATTGTACAATAAGTTCATACAACAAGTCAAAAAAAAAAAATAGTGAGAACTGTCATTCAAATCTTTGAAATTACATCGATTACCTAAACTATGATTGTTTTTAAAATTACTCTTAATAAATTTGTGAAATAAAGATTTCTAGTCAGTTTTGTTGGGATTATGTTGGGATTGATGTGAAGAGGCTGCCTGCAAGAGGTGATGCGCTAATTAAAATTAACCCTGTATAAATAAAGTGTTATTCGCGGCACTCAGAACTCTGTTAGCCACAGCTGCGCCGATGCAAAAAGTAGTGTGTGCGCTAGTGTAACCATGCGTTGCGTGATGAATTCTTTAATGTTTTTTACTCACACTAGCAAATAAGTTTTGTATCTCTTTACTAACACCATAATATTCTGTAATTGTGTGTAATAATTTTAATAATGTTATATAAATTTCCATATTTTCAATTTTAATGAAATAATTGCACTTTATTTTAAATATTATTATTGTTTCAATTTAATTTCTGATTTAATGTACTTTAGTTATTGTTAGTCAATTTATTGTATCCGTTTCATGATTTTGTTCATTTTTAAATTATTTTTATGGGTCTATGCAACCTGAAATAAATGATTTATTATTATTATTTAACTTTCGGTTAAGTTTCCTCAGTAAATAATTAATATTTATTTTTTATTTTATTTTGTGACCCTGCATATTACTAGCTGGTGCTTTTATATAGGTACTATCTAATATCTTTATGAATTGAAGCCTTATGTTATTCTGATGAGTAAAATATATTATTGTAGTTTCGTAAAAATCCATTCGATAGTTTTACGTGAAAGAGTAGGTAACAAACATCCATACAAACTTTATTTTAACTTAATAGAATACGACATAGATATTGAGCTTCCATGCTAGACTGGGAGCAAAACAAAAAAATAGAATGTGCTAGCTGCTTCTCTTACCGGGCATACTGTAAAAGTTAGTTAAGGGACAGAGGTTTTACACATTAGATGGTTTTATAGCCTCTGGTGTTCTGCCTACCCTATAAAGCCTCGATACAGGAGGGTTCCGTCGATTGGAACCGCGGTCCTTATCGCCGGAATGATTTATTTGTAATATTTTTTTTCGGCGATTGGGACCACACAGACATCAACATCTATTACATATAATCTATTGTTCAATCCAAAACCAGTACAGTCAAGTGAAAAAGGTTTACGTAAATTATAAAACTCTTCGATTCAAAAATATCCTTTATTGATATAATTTTCATAATAACACCTATTCGCATACGTTCTTGTTATTTTGAACTAACATAATCAAACCAAAAATAATCAAAACTTTCATAAAATTAACCAACAAGTTAAAAAAATTACAGGTACAGAAGTTTCGCATTAGGTTGTCTGGTAGATATCGCTTTACAGCGATAAAGCCGCCTGTTGCCATTAGCAGTTACCCTTTCAAAACTGTTTTTATCAAATTATTTTCCTTTTATTATTGTGTGCAATGTGGTATAAATAAAGGATAATTATTGCAGTAAACGCCTTGATTGAAGGCATTTAAAAAAGTTCATTTCCTAAACTTACCCGGAACCACGTGACCTTCGAATACTCCACCAATATACCACAAAGGAAGCTATTATAAAATGAAAAAAATAAATATACAGTTCTATTATTTCGTTTTAATTTTAAAACGCGTTCTTTTTCTAAAAGTTCTCTTTTGCGTCCAATCGTCTATACAGTTATATAAAAGTATTGGTTTCTCTATTAATGCTTATTTCATCTCATAAACAGTGCTACTTCAAAGATAGCGAGTAGAAATATTTTACCTTAAAAGAATTTAATTAAAAGAAGCTTTACAGAAAAACGCCATCAAGAAATAACTGAGCATCGGTCGTATCATTATAATACTAAAAGGCTATGAAAATAAGCTGACGTTGTACTGTGATACTTTTTTAATACCTTATTTGATTTAATTTATAAGAATCATATTTGCTGAAGTCTTCGTGGCGACGCGGTTACTGTGTGTATCATAACGATATCATATATAAAGCAACGTTCGGCGCGGTCGGTACTTGGATGGGTGACCGCCGACCATTCATTTCTCACGGCGACTTCCGTGCTTCGGAGGGCACGTTAAGCAGACGGTCCCGGGTGCTGTATACTTGTATACAGTAGCCGTTAGGGTTTGTCAGAAGCCATTTCGGCGTCCTGAAAATTCTGACATCCACCACCCAGCAATGGGATTATGGCCTTTACCTCCTCGTCAGCCAGGGTAAAAAATATTTCAGCTGAAGTAGAGTAATTTTATTTATTAATATCATTAATATGTACCATGATAAAATATATAGTTAAACTGTCAGACTTTGAATGGGGGTCATATAAAATCATAAATTGTGGAGAACCTAAGGGATGCTCTTGTACACTAGAGAGCGTCTGCTGGCCAATAATAGAGGTCCTAATCTCATCCGTAAAGTTGCCTTTAAGAGATCTTTTTTCAGTGATAAGCCGCTATTCGTTTTTTTTCAAAAGTAATGGTTTTTTTTTTAATTTTATGAGGTTGCAATGAAATACGCACAGACGATTTGAGAATAGTATCAGCAGCAGTGGTCAAGTTTGGATGGGGCGTGAGAGCTCCTGTGTTTGGTTAATTTATTTATTATTCATACAGCAAAATAACAAGTTCCAACCAAACAACATCAAAAACGAAAAGCATTCGAGTTATCTGCTTCATTAAACTTAACTATCTCTGAAATTAACTTCATTGGCAACAAATAAGTTAGCATTTTTAAAGAGACAGAGGGTCCTTATCTTTCACTTTAATCGCCAACTAAAAAATATTAAAGGTCAAATAAGTAGGTACGTAAACAAAATGAAATTTCATTCCGGGGCAGTGGTCCAACTGCTCTGTCCAACTAGTTGGAGCACGGGTCTTTACTAGGGGTAAACCTTTTGCGAGTTCCGTGGCCCAACTCATTTTAAAAATATCTTGCCAACTCTCAAAAACTCAAACTGCATCTTTATGTGTATATAGTACTGGTTTCTTTGCAGTAAATAGGCTATTATAATTATATTAGCTATTTATCTATACATATAATAAAATGGTAGGAAAGTCAAAACTGTACATTGAATATTTTTTTAAAAGAATACTTGGGGTATGATCTACAATCGAAACAGAAACAAAAACTATAGTTTTTAGAATTTTTGTCTGTTTGTCTGTTTGTCTTTCCGGGATAAACTCAAAAAGTACTGCATGGATTTACTTAAAATTTGGCATGAAGATAGTTAAGAAGTCGGGTCAACATATAGGCTACATATTATCACGCTAGCAGTGTTATAATCGTAGGTGCGTTTGGTGCTGCATAGCGTTCACGCAAACGACGTCGCGGGCAGCAGCTAGTAATTATATAACGCTCAAAATGTATAATCAAACTATGGAAACTTCATTGGTTTATGTATTATCAAATGTAAATAGAAATAAGTGTTATGTATAACTGTTTGTTTCCCGAATAAAATAAAATAAAATAATTGCGTTTGTCATAATTGTGTCAATTCGTGTTAGTAAAATTTGTTATGCTTTGATTGAAATAAATTCGTATAGAAAATTATTTAATAAGTTGCAATCTTTGATTATCTATAGTTGAACTATATTTCGATTAAAAATATAATATGCTTATCGATGAAACTTCAATGGTGGATTTCTATATCGAATCTTAATTTCAATTCAAGATTTTTAGCCGTGTAGGGTTGGCTTAAAATAGGTCTACCACCAAATCTGAACAAGCGTGTTCGTAAAAGGTGACTAATCCGAGTGATCCCTCTTGGTGACAGAACCTCTTCAGGGTCCGGTTTTCTAGCGACGAACCTTCTTATTAAATCTATCTCCAAATATCAACACTCCGGCGTTTATTTCTTCCAGGAATGTTTCGAAAGTGCGCTAGTTCTTTTCTAAACCCTCATCTTCGCTTCCCATCAGGTGCTATGAGATAAAACGCGGGCTTCGTCATCCATGAAAATACCAAAGAAACAAAACTCTTTTATCTTTCAGCTGTTATATCTAAATACAAAAACGATTGAATACGTGCTTCCATGCTGGACTGGGAGTGAAAGAAAAACATAGAATGTACCAGCTGCTTCTCTTCCCGGGCATACTGTAAAAGTCAGTTAAGGACAGAGGTTTTCATAGAGGCATTTTTGTGGGCGATCTGACCCGCTGTCACTTCTGCCTACCCTATAAGGGATTCAGCCGTGAAGTTATGTATGTATTTATTTATTTTATTTATTTATTTACGGCTTACCAACTAAAATACATCATAAAAACATTTTCAATAAAATTGCACAATTAAACACTTATTAAAATGATTTTAAATTAAAGGTGAGCACAACAATCTCAGTTAAAATAATAATTCGTATATAAACAAAACTCATTTTTTTACATAGTTTAAAGATATTACAGTTATTATATTGAGATAGGTACCATAAAAACAAAGCTCTTTTAATTAATTTTAATTACAATCTAGGTTATTTTACGTTACAATATACAATTTACAAAATTTTACAATACTTTACAATTTACACTATTAAGATTAATTTACATTCACTTTTTTAAAATTTTTAAAAATTTATACAAGACTTTAGTAACTTTTTGAATTGGCCGATTTTAGATGAGAAATCAATATCAAGTCTGTAAAAGACAGAGTATGTATGAATACATTCAGTGGGCAACGAAGTTTTGATTTGGTCACCTAGACATCGAAGTTTACAACAAAGTTCAAACTAAGAACAGCTGTCACGTAACAAACAATAATCATGGTTATCTAAAATAAATATGGCAATAGAGGTTTTCGGATCGATCTGCAAGCGAAAGTAATCTTTATCACCTATGACCACTTTTTTGGGCAACTTTACGTAACACAATAAAATATTAATTCATTAACCTATTATTGGAAACTTCCTTATAACCAACACATATCAAACTTCATACGAGATGTATAAACCTTTGTATAAACAGGCCATCTCTCAGGATTACCTTCCCGACACAAACAAATGGATTGTTTCCTTCCTTAGGTTAAATGAAATTAATTATTCTAAGAGGAAACCACAGAGGTATTAATTCTATGGATAGTCTACGATCATAACCGTGATCATAAATAACAGCCCGTTCACACATGGTCCGTTTTACTGGATACCTTTTTTCTATCGTAAATACGTATACTGAATACTGTGCCATACGTAAAGTCGCTCATGCGCCATCGATGAAAAAAAAACTAAAAACTATGCTAAAAACAAATTTTCCGTCACTAACGATACAGTACAGTATACAAACTCATCAATTACGGATCACAAGGCCGCCTTACTAACCTTAATTCGTAAAATGCCTAAACTAACAAATAACTTAATAAATGGTGCTAAAATTAATTTACATAGCCTTGAAACGGATTTAAGCAAAATAAACTTTTCTACAGTTTATAATTCTGATGACGCAAACTTTTGTATGACATACTTTATATCACAGATACAAAATGCAATACAGCAAAATACTACGCACACAGTTCTTAGTAAAAATATACAAACATTAAGCCTTGGATTAACCCGGGACTCATTTGCTGTATGAAACATAGGGATAAGTTACATATGAAGGCCAAAGCACAACCAGATAACTTAATATTGCAAACGTCGTACAAAAGATATCGGATCGTTTGTAACGCTCTTGTTAAGAAATTAAAAAAATACCTACAATAAAACTGAATTAGAAAAAGCGGGAACAAACAGTTAAATGGTTTGGAAATTTATTAAAAATGTAACTTTTTTGTCTAAAAAGCATAAATCCGCAACTGAGCTATCATAGGTCAGGTCCTATGAATTGCAACTTGAATGTACTAACTTAGCTAATCAATATTTTAATAACATTGGGAACTCATTGACAGAAAAAAATCTTAATCAATCGTCTCTCACGCCCCAAAATAAATTATCTAATTGCACCCTATTAAATTCATTCGTTATATTGGATATTGATGAAGTAGCCTAGAATTATCAAAGTCCTGAAGAATGATTCAGCGATGGGCTGGGATAATATATCCAACAAAATACTAAAACGGTTTCATCATATTCTATGCACTCAACTGAATTTTTCAAAAGTGCCTTAGTGAAGGCGTTTTCCGAATTGTTTGAAAAAGCTGTCATTATTCCTTTACACAAAAATGAGAAGAAAGATCAAATTACTAACTATAGGCCAATATCACTTTTAACAGCCATTTCTAAAGTACTAGAAAAAAATATAAATATAAGACTTGTTCAATACGTTGAAAAACAGTCCATCCTGTCAAATGCACAATTTGGCTTTAGGCACAAGCTTTCAACAGCTGATGTGGTACTAGAGCTTACTAATTTCGTAGCCCAGGAGCTTGACAAGGGAAATCGAAACTTAGGACTCTATCTAGACCTATCCAAAACCTACGACACAATTTCTATTCCTATTACTTTGCACAAGTGAAAACTTAGGTATAAGAGGAACTACACAATCGTTCTCAATGTTTGAAAATAGGCCATGTCCTAAGTTCTGACCTAGTTTTGGACACGGAATTTGGATTCCCTCAAGGAAGCATTCTAGGTCCCACCCTGTTCCTCATTTATATTAATTACTTGTGTAACCTTAAAATGAATGACGGTAAAATCATATCATTCACCGATGAGATAGATACGGTGAGTGACAGAATACGCAAGCTTATATTTGTTTTTAAAAAATTGCGCACCATAGGAGACTCTAAACTTATTAGGCAAGTATACTTTGCATTGTGTCAGTTGATACTAAATTATTGTATTACATCATGGGGAGGCGCCGCTAAAACGCTTCTCATTAACAATGAAAGAGCGCAAAGAGCATTTTTTAAAGTTTCGAATTTCTGACCTTTCCTTTACTCCACTGAGATCCTCTATAAAGCTGACGACTGACGGGCAGTTATTTATAATGAACACAATTTTAAACTACCATTTCACCCTTATTTACAAATCACAAGCAACTAACAAAAGAAGGCTTGACAATGCACGCCCACTAAACACAAAAACTGCATTTTCTTCTAGATTTTACCCTTTTTTAGGACCACTGTTGTATAAAAGATTAAACGCTTAACTAAACATATACCCCCTGATATACAGCAAAACTAAACGGATAATACGAGCGTCACTTTTAAACATGTCTTATGATGAAACAGAGAAACTGTTAATAGTCTTAAAATAAGATTAAATGTAACTTCATTTAAAAATGTTTTTAGTATGTTTTTAGTTGTAAATATAGATTAATTACTGTTGCATATTGTGTACCCAGTTATAAATATATTTAATATAGTATTTTTCTATTTTGGACATTATTATAAGTGTAATTTCCTTACTTACTATAAATTTTAGCTTATATAGTAGTTTTGCACTTTTGCACATCAAATTATTATATCTTTAGAATTAATTTTGACTTAGCACATTCCATTCTATTGAATATTTTGTACCTAAAAAACAAGTAATCATAATTACTTAGTTTAGGTATCATGTCTGTGTTACTCTAGCTAGGTCATGATAAACAGATGAAGTGACGTATTTTTTTTGCTTATTTTTGTAATTTAGTTAATATGAATTATTTTGTTTTAACTAGTATTAATTTCACAATTGATGTTGTTCTTAGATATAAGTTTTTATTGGAAATAATTTTTCTTTTTTTTTTAATGCAATCGCAAATTAAAAAATATTAGTGACATCATTTTGTGCAGTTCCACTAAGCGACTAAAAATTTTTAACTTGGAAAGCACCTTTAAACCAGTAAGAAATATCAAATCTCTTTATTCTATAAAAAAGTAATTGACGAAACAATACACAAAGGAATTACAATTTTTCTACGGAAAAGCCAGAAAGAAGTTGATTAAAAATTCAATTTTCTGTTCAATCTGTGAAATTGAAATTTGAGCATCCTACAGCCTCTTATCTTACTTCTCAAATCAAGATCAACAAAAATAAAATCATAAACACGCACAAGCACTTCATTTTTGGATATTAAAGCATTTTTTGTTAATTAATGACTTTTACAGTATGCCCGGGAAGAAAAGCAGCTGGTACATTTTATGTTTTTCTTCCAGTCCAACTATTGCATTGCACATAATAATGAAAAAAAAAAAACAAAGAAGACTTTAATTATAATAATGGAAGCTTGACGACCGGCTGGTGTAGCGGTAACATACATTGCCTTCTATGCCAGAGGTCCTGGGTTCGAATCCCGGCGGCGGCGGATATTTGTGTGATGAACACAGATATTAGTCGTCAAGTCATGGAAGTTTATATGTTTATTTAAGTTTATTCTAATAAAAAATATGTGTTTATTCAATATGTATGTTTATATATTTCTTAAGTATATCAGTTATCTAGGATCCATAACACAAGTTCTTTAAGAAACTTAATTAGGGCTAGATAATGTTGTGTGAGTGTCAGAAATATTTATTTATTTATTTTATTTAAGTGTTATCATGATCCAAGAATAGATTTGGTGTCAAATTTTAATATCCATAGAAAACCGTCAATTTTTTTTTAAAAGCGTCAAGCGTTCAAGTCTTAGTAAACTTTTGTGATACGAACCTTATTTTGTATTTACTAGTATAACGTGAAAGTTTTCAAAAATATAATCTCGAGCACCGGATGCTCGCAAGGCAAGTGGCGTTCAGGCCCATAAACATCATTAATCTAATATTAAATGATTAATGATGTACTGCCAAGCTAAAATTAAAGTTACATAGCCTTTCGTTTTTGTTTCATGGTATTTAAACTAAAATAATTCTTAGGAAATTCTATAGTACAATATTTTTCTTGTATCAGTTATAGTTTTCAGTAATTTCATAATTATAACTTAAAATACGTATGTTCCATATTTAATTAAATATTTAACTCAAAGTTTCCGCGTCTTTACAGAAAGGCTTATAAGAGATACTAGAGTTTAGAATAGACTTAATATTTTTGGTTCAATATATTTAAAAAGCAAATAATCGAAATAGCTACCATTTTGTTGTAGAATCCCCTAGAGTCCACCCGACTAGCAGCCACACGTCAAACAAACCGCCGCATTTAGCGGTATGCTGGCCAATATCGTCGCTTTGCAATTAACATTTGTTTCGTTCGTAGATTAAATAAGGTTAAATAAGTTTTTTTGAAATACCTATACATATTACGCAGTTAATAAAGCGTATTTGTTATAGGACTAAGCACGCTTCAAGCCTGTGTCAGCATTAACTAAATAAGAAACTGTGTAAAGTTTGGTTTATGTAAGTGTTAGTGTTAGTATTAATGCATCGTCATCGACAGCCTTGTGACGTCCACTGCTGGACATAAGCCTTCCCCAAGATTTACCACGTCACTCGGTCCCACGCTGCCCTCATCCAGCATTTACCGGCGACCTTGACAAGATCGTCGTCGGTCCATCTTGCGGGGGCCTGTCTACGCTGCGTCTCCCAGGCCGCCACTCGAGAAATTTCCTGCCCCAACGGCCATCTGTTCTACGAGCTATGTGCCCTGGCCATTGCCACTTCAGCTTTGCAATCCTTCTGGCTGTCAATGAATTTGGTTCGCCTGCGAATCTCCTCATTCCTGATTCAATCCCGCAGGGAAACTCCGAGCATAGCCCTTTCAATTTCCCGCTGAGCGAATTTAGCTTGTTTATAAGGCCCATGGCGACCTAGTATTAATGCACCGGTGTCAAAAACATCACGATACACTACCTACGAGCCGAGTTATCACGGTTTCTGTCAACAAAGACTAACAAAGGCAGCAAATACTAATAACTAATACCATTAAAATTACGACGACAACGCGCTACTATAAAACATCTTGTAGTACTACGTCGTAGTATTATCAATGAAATGCCACTCGTTGTAGCGATGTTCATCAACAGCGATTATTGGTAAAAAAGTTTATGGTGCCATATTTAAATTTTTTGTTATGTGCTAAAATAACTATGCAGGTACGTTTATAACATATCAAAGAAAGTTACATTTAAATTTGGAAGATGACTAAAAACAACCCTATAGTTTAAAATAAGATAACGCAGTCTTATCCGCCTTCTAAACTACCCCATACTGTCAAAACTCATTTACTCAATTGTGTTTCAGATGTCTATCTTCGAAATATAGTTCAGACGTTTGTTGCAAACTTGCGTAAAGATTATTTTCTTTTCGGGACAAACTTGACACTACCCTGTTCCTGATAGGACAAATCCCTTAGGATTAGTTTGTTGATATTTTGTGCTATAGTTTAGGGGTGAAGTTATCTCTGCCTATGCCCAGGGCAACTTCGTAAGATAGATATATTTGATAAAGTATGTTTTTTTTGCTACAGATACGAAGAATGTTGGGTTATAATCATGGTGTTTTATAAACTAATGTAAATATCAAACAATTTGTGTTACATGTCAATTTAATTTTAAGATTAAAAATTCGCTGTTTTGAACTAATTTTGATGCTGAAACCTTATAAACAAGAATTATGAATTGTTGGGTTTAAACTTATCCAGCGTCATCTGGTCTCAAAGTTAGCACATAGCTTTTCACTCTTCAGCTTTACTATTTTAGAAGAGATAGCTAAAATGCCAGCGCTTAATAGTCTGAAAGTAAAAAAGCGAAGAAACCAACTCATCAGGCTATTCGAACTACTTGAATATCAAATTTCTAGTTAAAGCCACTTCGTAAACGTTACTAAGTAGGTTCATGATTAGTGAAGTGATACTAATATTATTAATGTGGATGTTTGTGAGGGTTGATAGAGAATGGATAGATGGAGATGAAAAGTCTCATACAGATTTTTGACTGCAAAATTTAGACTGCATTTTTTATTTATTTAATGGTTAGCGACTCATACGAAGCTACAACTTTGATTAACTTTACGTACATACAATCACCTATGGATATCCAAATAACGCTGCTCTTATACCAAACTTTGAATTCTAGTGAGAATTAATATTTGTTTAATTAACAGAGTTGTATGCTAAGTAACGTTCATATCACTTAAGTTTAATTTTAATATTGATATATTAGGTCCTTGCATATGAAATTGGCGTTTTGTATGGGAGGAATAAAAGTCGTTTATCTTTTTAATATAATATATTGATTTAATCAAAGTATGATCCATTGCTATCTATGCACTTCTGTCATCTCATAGGTAGTTCATTCATGCCTTTTCTAAAAAAAAACATTAGGACAGGAATCAATAAAATCTTTGAAGGCGGTTTGGACTGCCTCATCGGAGTTGAATTTTTTCCACTGCAAAAAGTTATCCAAATTTCTAAAAAAATGGTAGTCTGTTGGAGCAAGGTCCGGGGAGTACGGTGGATGTCTTAAACATTCCAATTGAAGTGGCCAGTATGACAAAACACCAATTTCATATGTAAGGACCTAATATTTAATTTACCTACAAACATTTCTTAAAAATTTTATCCTCTCTTATCTAGATTCCAGAGGACAGGTTCTTAAAGGAACTAAAATGTAAGCTAGATTATGTGTAGTGCAAAGGATAGCTTTTAATTTTATATCTTCTGTAGTGGGAATTTTGGAAATATTTATGTAATTATTTATAGTATAAACGGTACGTTTGATTTAACTTAATATTTTCACAGGAGTAGTATTGTTCTATACGTTAAGAACTACTAATAGGTACTTGACTTACCAAAACCTTCTCCGAATAGAACTTATTTTTGAAAGTGATACCAGAGACTAGGTGATACTGAATATTCATATTTAATATATTCAGCTAATATTTTTTATGAATATATAATAACATAGATTTACAATTCGACATAACTTTCAGCTTCAAGCCAAGTATATGGTTCCAGAATTTTATAGCATTATATCCAAACTTGTAATTTAAGGTTTACATATAACAAGAGGGTAAGTTAAAATTACTTCCTTGTTGTAACTATGTAAACACCGCCATGATGATTTAGAATACGAGCGGTCGGTGTTGGACAAACAAACAAGACAAGTAAAGTTTCTAACTTCAAGTAAAGCTGTTGAGTGTTGCAGTTACATGGGTCTTATAATATGAGCAAAATAATGTTTTCGGCAAAGTAGACGCCTTAATTAACTATCTGAAATTAATGGCTATTTGTTACTAAGAAATTCTTTTGTTATTTAAAATAACGGAAGTGAATAAAATATTTATTAAAATGTAGCAAATACTAACCAAACTCTCCAGTCTCAGATCTGATTTTTAATAAGAAACTTTGTGCTTTATTTTCTCCAAAAAATTTGATTAACTGAATCCTTAGTGCTCATGGCTATTTATTACGTTTTCGAGTATTTTTTATAAGAGCTGAAGCAGCAACGAAATTCCTTAAAGTAATTTTTAAAGTTTTAAGTTACGAGGCCTACAAGTTAGGTTCGAGTGGTGACAGTGTAAAGCCATGATGGCTCAGAATAAGAGTAGTCGGTGTTGAGACTAACAAACAAGAAAAGTAAAGTTACTAGCGCCATTCAAGTTTAGAAGCTTGCTGTTGTTGAGATTTGCTGTTACACATACATACATACATACATAACTTCACGCTTATATCCCTAATGGGGTAGGTAGAACACCAGAGGCCACAAAACCATTTGATATCACGTTTGACAAATTTGGGGGTATTATTATGATGGCGAGAGACTATTGCAGTGACAGGGGGTCAGCCTATCGCCCACAAAAACGCCAATAAAACCTCCGTCCCTTAACTAACTTTTACAGTATGCCCGGGAAGAGAAGCAGCTGGCACATTCTATGTTTTTCTTTTGCTCCCAGCATGGAAGCAGTCCAGCATGGAAGCATTGCTGTTACATGGGTTCATATAATGGGTTCTCAATAATATTCACAAGGTGTTTAACTCGCTTGAATATTTATATTATACAGTTTTATGTTTTAAATAGGGGTTGAAAAATTTATTCGGATAAGTGGTCGTCTTAAAGAATTGATTTTTTTGGTTACATCTTCGTAATTTAAAATTACGCGCCTGAAACTGTGAGAAGCTGCAAGTATTTGATCAATATTAACTAATGAAACATACTAGCTAACACTACATTTCACCACTAGCTAGCCAAAATCTTTAGTCTCAGATCAGCCAGCAGTTATTTTTAAACCTACCTTTATACAAAAGAACATTTCATGTTTTGAAAATATATATATTTTTTTCAATATTTACACAATTTTTCGCTTCAACCAGGATACCAGGGCATATAATAATACCCTTTCGGAGTTAAAATTAAAGGTATGATTGATCCCGTGATTGAGGAACAAACATCTATACATCCAAACTTTCACATTTATAATATATGTTCTCGAAAAAAGTTACGGTACCAATATATCCATACGCCGCCATTTTGCTATCGCTTATCACTCTTACTGCGGGATCTTTCCAGAAAAAGCCAATTATTTAGAGTGACCTCTACTAGGGTGATGTTTCCGGGAATCCTTTATTGTCTACCTCATCACCACGTTCTATTAGGTGTGATTAAGTTGAAATACAGGCTTTTACAGAAAAAAGAGTTTTTTCTTCGAATTAGTTATGTTAGTAAAATAAGTCATTGACAATGTTGCCGTATATTGCAAGTTAAATAATTTTTATTTTGGGAGACGAAACACCTCGTGCTATTGAGTGACTTCGAAAGGACGAGTTAAAATGCAAATCTAGTAAAAAGTTTTTATACAAGCTGTTCCCATAACTTTAGGGACCATGTAATAGAATCAAATAATATGTTGTCAGCGATAATAAGATGTTTTTATGACTTCATGGTAACGGAAGTATGTTGGAAGTATGCTATGGAGGGCTCTGAATGCAATGATTGGCTGTTTGACATTCGATTGCAACGCCGCGGCTTTAACTTGAAGTGGTTGATGAAAAGTGAAAGATAAACGATTAAGAATGCTAGGCGTGCGGACGTATCTCAAACGGACGGTTCATATTAGATAGGTATAAATTGGTTTTAGCGTTGTAATTGTAAAGGTAATTAACGGCACGTACCAAGGAATTGTGTTGTGAATAAGTCGGTATTATAACTAAGCCTACACTCGCAGTTATAAGTAACTGCTTAGTGCTTATTTCTATCGTGTTTTTTTCATCGCTCACAATGTGAATAATTTTTCAATTATGATTTTGTTTTTATTTTTCATACAAAATAATTCAATTAAGTCAAAACATCTTTTGTAAAACACCTTTATACGAATTTTGACAACTTTCTTTTCTATCCCTTTTTTATCACTATGTAAAGGTACAGTTCGCAACGTTTTGCGTTGTACATTGTATGCAATGTTCCTCAAAGTTTAAAATGTTTTTGTTGTTTATTGTATGGCTTCAGTGACACGCGTCTATTGAATGAATGTTAAAGAGATTTTACAAGGATGATAATTTAGGAACTCATTATATTAATATTGCTGATATATTGGAAGGTATGCACTTTTGAACCACACATTCTTTAGCAAAAAGTATAATTTTTTAGTAAGGAACTAACCTAAAAGTTATGGGATATCAAAAAGAACACCTTGTATATTACTTATTATTGTTAATTGAAGTCTTATTTGCGTAGTGGCTCCTGTACATATCATAGAATATAGCAGGTAAAGCAACGTTTGGCGCGGCCCGTACAAGGATAGATGATCACATCACACATCACATCAACACCCTGTATACGTTTTACAGGTCAGACAGGCAGGGTGATTCCTAACCTTTAATTCCTCACGATAACTTCCGTGCTTAAAAAGGCACGTCAAGCCGTCGATCCCAGGTGCTGTATCCTACTAATATTATAGATGTGAAAGTGAGGACGAATAAAGGTAGTCTACAAAGTAAATATAGCTTAGTCATTTATAACTCTTCTTGCGCGATTTAATCGACGTACAGCGACACCTATCGAAAAAGTAAGCTCTAATTTTGTATATTATAAATGTGAAAGTTTGGATGGATGGATGTATGCATGTCTGGCTGTTTGTTCCTCTATCAGGGCAAAACGGCTTAATGGATTTGGATGAACTTTGGCAAAGTGATAGTTCACAGTCTGGAATAGCAAATAGGCTACTTTTTATCTCAATATTTCCGCAGGATTTAAAATGGCGCGGGTAAAACCGAAAAACACCTAGTACTTGTATACAGTAATCATTAGGGTTTGACAGAAGCCATTTCACCGCCCTCAAAATAAATAAATAAAATCTCCAGACAATCACACCAACTACATGGCCCCGAACTAAGCAGAGCTTGTGATATGGAATACCATGTAGCGAACTAGGGGGAACCTAGAATATAAATACATATATACCTAGATGAACGCCCAGACCCGGTTTTTTTTTCTTGTTCCTTCTCGTTACTCTTGGCCCTGCAGTGGGCTCCTTACAAAGGAACGTTGTAATGATTGAATGTATGCATTTTTATTAAAGACCAAGGCCGCGTTTGACCTACGCGGGTTAGAAAATATCCTTGCTGCTTCGAAATAAACGCGATATCTTTCTAACAGTAAAGTACCGTTCGATATTTCTTAGATTTCATTGTATTCACATATTTATGCTTGCTGTTTCTCAAATTCATGAATTCCTATCTCATGTGCATAGAAAATATCAGATATTTATTATTTTATGCAATCGCCACATATATTAGCACACAAAGAGTGATATTACATTATTCTGGAACTATTTCATCGTCTATTTTGTTAAAAAGCTATCACATATTTATGAAGCTTTTGTGTTGTGGTATTCTGAGTTATCGAGCCGCCTATGTATGGCCATGTATTTTAGATGCAGACGTCTGGAAAGATGTTTTGAATATTTTTGAACTGCACGTATTTTTGAACCTTAAAAAATATTTTTAAAATCCACATCTGTACAAGGCGTTCCTGTTGATTTCCCATAACTTTAAGGTTTTGTTTCTTACTAAAAAACAATACTTTTTGCCACAGAATATGTGGTTTAATAGTGCATAATTTCCAAGATATCATCAGTCTTAACATAATGAGTTCATAAATTATCACCCTGATAAAATCTCTTTAACATTAATTCAATAGACACGTGTCACTGAAGCCATACAATAAACAACAGAAACATTTTAAACGTTGAGGAACGTTGCATACATACAATGTGCACAACGCAAAGCGTTGCGAACTCTACTTGTGAAAAAAGGGATAGAAAATGTCACGTTGTCATTCTTCGCATGAAAGGTGTTTTACATAAGATGTTTTGACTTAATTGAATTATTTCATAAAAAATAAAAAAAATAACATTATTCACATGTTTTTGATTCTATTACATTGTCCTATTAATACCCTAGAGTTATGGGAAATCAACAGGAATACCTTGTAAAAAAATGTTTATCCCTAATGTAATAAACCAAACTGTTTCATTTCAGACAGTGATTTATGAAATACTAGGATACCAGATAATAAGCCCTCAAAATATAGAGGGTCTCCGTGGTCCGTGGTGCAGTGGACTAGACGCTTATACGCCAATCGTTAGGTCCCGAGTTAGATTACCGCACAGAAAAAGTAAAAAACAAAATGTTCCAGATCTGGGAGTTTATCTTTATACGTATTTTATATTTGGACGATCGGCTGATGTATCGGTAACATACATTGCCTTCTATGCCAAAGGTCCTGGGTTCGAATCCCGGCGGCGCGGCGGCGGATATTTTTGTGTGATCAACACAGATATTAGTCGTCACGTCATGGATGTTTATATGTTTAAGTTCATTCTAATAAAAAATATATATTTATTCAATCTGTATGTTTATATATTTCTTAAGTATATCAGTTATCTAGTATCCATAACACAAGTTCTTTAAGAAACTTAATTTGGGCTAGATAATGTTGTGTGAGTGTCAGAAATATTTATTTATTTATTCTAATTTCCCCCAGATACCCAGTTCACTACATGGTTTCTTATAATACAAGCTTTTCTTTCTTTGAGCTCACGTCCTAGGTGTGATTATCAATGGATTTTATTATTATTTATTATTTTACCCTTGCAAATATACAGGGTGACCTTTGGGTCACTTTTAAAATTCCAGGACGTGATAGTTTAAGATCATAAAAAAAAAATTATTTACTAAGTAAACTTCTCCGAAAGTCAAAGAATTCATCACGCAACGCATGGTAACACTAGCGTAATACAATAAATACTTAGCGGGTGGTGGTGTGCCTCAAAGTCAAAGTCAAAGTCAAAAGAATCTTTATTTCGTAAGTATTTAAATACATTTGAAATAAGTCACAATTTACAAATTGAACTGAATCTACCACCACTTCGGAAAGTCGATCTGTTGAGAAGAAGTGGCAAGAAACTCAACAGCAATCATCTTTTAAAAATACACAATAACAACAACAACAATTTACAATCTTCTTGCATCCGGATATCTTATAATAAAACTTTATGCTTATCCTTAAATCTATCGAAGGGTTAATCTTAAATATTTTGGAGTTTTATTATAAAAGCGTACACATTGACCCATGAACGAGTTGGTGATCTTCTGGAGTCTACTATTATATTTATACATTAGGCAATCAAGTACTAGACAGAAACATAGACATAGATATAGAGGTAAAGATAGAAGTAGATAGATGTAGCGATAGAGGTGAGAGATATTACAGATAATGTGGATGGAGATGAGGATAGTCGTGGACAGAGACTGGACACTAATACGGACGTGAACATGGGGGAATGGGATGGAGATGGGGAAGTCAGAGTCAAATTCAAAAAAGTAACATAGTCATAAAGTCTTCAGCAAAACGACCTGGCACCGCTAGCAGCACCCGTTCACGAGTATAACGCAAGCACCAGCCATCACTCTCCTCAACCATATTTTAGGGAAGAGGGTGACCCGACACCCGACGCTACCGCTAGCCATGCCGCCTGAGGGAGCATGACGTTCTTGCTGTTGTATGGATAAGAAGGAGATGGAGATGGCGTTGGATGAGAAGGAAATGGAGATGGTGTTGGAGATGGAGTTGGAGATTGAGAATATTTGAAAAACAATTTGCAACCAAGGACTTTTATCGTCCATATATTCAGAAATTGTATAAAAGCCTTTACTACACAATTTTTGTTTAATAGTTTCTTTAAATTTATCAAGTGGTAAGTCTTGAATATTTGTGGGAACCTTATTATAAAAACGTATGCATTGACCCATAAATGAGTTAGTGACTTTATGAAGTCTACTATCATAGCCGGCTAGCTTGTACTTATTTCTAGAATTAACATTATGCAAGTCACATTTTCTATGGAACATGTTTAAGTTCTTTTTTACGAACATAAGATTTTCAAAGATATATTGTGAGGCAAAGGTAAGAATATTAATTTCTTTAAACTTATTTCTAAGTGTCGCCCTGGAATTAAGTTTGTAGATTGAGCGAATAGCCCGTTTCTGCAGCACAAAGATGGTTTTAATATCGGCAGCATTTCCCCGCAGGAGAATGCCGTATGTCATTAAGCTATGAAAATAACCAAAATCAACCAACCGCGCAGTAGCTTCATTAGAGATATTTCGCATCTTTTTGACGGCATATGCTGCAGAACTAAGTCTCTTCGCCAACCTTTCTATATGTGGTCCCCATTGTAGTTGTGCATCTAGGGTTATGCCAAGGAACACTGTTGAATTTACAGGGCTCAATTCCTGTCCTTTTACAATTAAGTTAGTATTTACATGCCGGACATTAGGCAAAGAGAATTTTAAAAATTTAGTTTTATTTTCATTGAGTAGTAGGTTATTGGCTGAAAACCATTTCTCCACAGTTTCAATACAACAGTTTATTTCAAAGCAATGCTTCAATTGCCTACTCACTTTAAATAGAAAAGAGGTATCATCAGCAAATAATATGACCTCACACTTGTCTTTCACTAAAAATGGCAAATCATTTATATAAACTAAGAATAAGAAAGGCCCAAGAATCGAGCCCTGGGGCACTCCCATATGAACTGCTGATCCCGATGATCTCTTTCCATTAATATCAACTCTTTGAATTCTATTGCATAAATAGGATTTCATAAAATCAAGTGCCCTATCATTGATTCCATAGTGGTGTAGCTTCATGAGGAGTGTATCGTAGTGAACACAGTCAAAAGCCTTGGACAGATCACAAAAGACACCGAAGGCATCACGTGACTCCTCCCAGGCATCAAATATATGTTTGATAAGCTCAACACTGGCATCAGTTGTTGAGCGACCCCGTGTGAAACCAAATTGATTTGAATTCATTAAATTATTGCTAAAGAAGTGTACCACTAGTTGGTTTAAAATAAGCTTTTCAAAAATTTTACTAAGTGTTGGTAATATAGAGATTGGTCTAAAGTTACTGGGGTCGGTTATGCTTCCTGCTTTAAATACGGGAATAATTTTACTAAGTTTCATTAAGTCCGGAAACACACCATTATCAACACAATTATTAAATATACTGGCTAAATAAGGTGCAATACCGTCAATGATAGATTGGATGATTTTAACAGAAATACCATCCAGATCAGCAGTGTTCTTAATTGTTATACTTTTAAAAGCTTTCAATACCTCACTTTCAGTAACATGCCTGAAAGTAAAGTTAGTTTTACACTTATTTACATTATTTTCAAGAAAAGACTGTGCAGCTTTAACTGATGAATTTAATGTCTTAGTAGTCGAAACTGGAATGTCTGCAAAGAATTTTTCAAAAGCTTCAGCAACTTCTGTATCTGATGTCAACAGTTGATCACCAATTTTCAGTTTATGTTCCGCGTTTCTAATGTTTGACTTTCCAGTTTCGCTGTTTATAATTTGCCAAGTAGTTTTAGGTATATTTACACTATTTTGAATTTTATTATTAATAAAATTTGATTTCGCAATACTACACACATTTTTGAACATTTTGGAGTATTTTTTAACATATTCCTTAAAGGTTTCGCTATGATTATATGATTTTTCATCATATAATTCATATAATCTGTCTCTGCTTTTGAATATTCCTACTGTTGCCCAGTCACTAAACTTAAATGAGTTATCATCTATTTTAATTGTTTTTGATTTAAATACTGTATCATACTCACATTTAATTAAATTAAAAATACAATTATACTCCTTAACAGGATCATCGTAACATTTAAGTTCCCACAACTTATCCAAGACATTACTTCTGAATCTCTCCAGCCGACCCTCGTTCATGGGTACATACTTAATCTCTCTTCTTAATGCCTTGTTTGTGTTAATGTTAAAAGATGCTAATTGTCCACTGTGATCCGATTTTAACTTATTAAATATGTATTGACTGTTGGGTGATGCATCAGTGAAAATGTTATCAATACATGTTGCTGAAGTGGCTGTAACACGTGTAGGCTCTAAAAAGAGATTTTTAAGTCCATAACAAAGAAACAAATTAGTTAACCTTTGGCTAAGGGATGATTGGATTAGTAAATCAATATTAAAATCACCACAGACAATGATATTTTTTTTAGTATCACTAAGTTTAAGTAAAGCTTCCTCCATGATTTTTTCAAACAAATCAAAGGATGAAGCTGGCCGCCTGTATACGCTTATTATAATAACTTTTCCTAGTTCTATACATGCCATTTCAATGGTTTGCTCAACAGAAAGACTAATAATATCCTTTCGTTCTTTAAATTTCATTCCTTTGTGTGTAATAATCAAGGAGCCGCCACAATTAGCCTGGATTCTGCTGTATGAACTGGCTATTTGATGATTATTGAACGAAAATATCATTTGATGGTCTTTTAGCCAGTGCTCCGTTACACACAAAATATCTAAATTTTCTTGATTCATAAAAAGTTCAATTTGTAAATCCTTACCCAGCATGCCTTCAATATTTTGGTGGGCTACATTTAATACATTTTTACTACATTTTAATTTTGCAGCTGGGGCATATGTGCTAATAACATTTTGATTATAGCTAGAAGTCTTATTATCTATTGTCGTCGCCTCTAGTTTAAATTAACTAGAGTAGTCCTAATACTATTACTTGGAATGTTATATTCCACTGGTTTAATAAATATAAGTGGCTGCTCAATAGAAGCAGAGGTTTCAGTCAAGATGACTGGTAAATCATTACTAATAATATAAGATAGCGAAATTGCTATTTGTCGTATAGAATAATCGTACAAATTGTACTTATCATACTTAAAATAAAAAGGTTTACTAACTATAATGTTAGTATCAATCATATGGAATTTATCACTATGCCTACATGTCATAGTGTGTAATATTTTATTCAGATGGTGCCTTATATTGTTTTCTTGCTCTGAGAAAGAGTGGCTAAAAGGTAATGCAAATAATATTATTCTACATATATTTTTCTTTTCATGTAATTTGGAAAAACTGTGAATCATGTCTTTTTTATTGTCACAGCAGTGCTCCTGTGGCGGGAGCACTGCTGTGTGCGTGTTGACTGAGGCAGCGCATCGGGAAAAGTGTAGTAAGGTCTCTTTATTTATTCATAGGGATATCTGGTGCAAAATTAAGTACCTACTTTTATTACATAATTATGATCAGAATCTAGTACAGAGTGCTCTTCTTCAGTATTGAAAATTTGTCACCAGTCACCCTGTATAAGAGCATGTTTTTGACTGTATCTCTTTACTTTAGTTAACAGATAACAATCTGGAAATTTAAACCCATCACAATCATGGGGCTTAATACCAAATGAAATAACTCAATTAGACAATTAAACAAATCGGCATCTGTTCACAAACTTTTTATCGCTGATTGTTTGTTGTCTAATCGTGGATTAATACAAGAACGGAAATAAAATTTTTAGTGAATGGTTATCAAAAGTTTTGGGTACGGGTGCCATTAAATTTCCGATAAAAAAGGTACAGTCAGCTACAAAAGTCGATTAAAACATTGAAATTCTCAAAATTTTCAAAAAAATAATGACTTATATTAATTAACTTCTATGTATAGTTGTGATAATAAAACATAGACCAATATTGGTAGTCATTTAGGTACAATATGGTTGTATATGTATATAGCCGACTGTACAAACCTTGCGTTTAGTGGTTTGAAAGGAATTTTATTAAAGTGATATTAGTATCGTTGTACACTTTCTACTTAATATTAATATGCTTTAATTTCATTAAATATTATTGACAGACAAGCGAAGCGTTTGTATGAAGGAGTTTTGTCCTGGGGCCACTGCGGAGTCACCAAGTCCTGCGAAATTTAAAACATTCTGAAGATCATAATTAAATCAAAGATACCTAATGAAATTTCAGAAAATGATATTTGAATATGATAGATCTACTATTCTAAAATATTTACAAAAAAATAAAGAGATATCTGTTTATTTATACACACAGAAACAAAAAAACTGAACAAAAGCGGCATTTTTCGAAAAAAAATTAAAGTCGGGAATATCTCGAAAACGGTAACACGTTTACTGAGGTCATTTTTTTTATCTGGTAGAGCACACCTCAATCTTTCTTTCATTTCAGTTTGTCGTGCAAGTTATGGGACACCCTGTATATATAAACGCACCATCATATTTATTTTAGTATCGAGCGGTATAAAAAAATAAAGATATGGCACCAAAAACTTTTCTACAAATTGTCGCGGTAGATGAACACAGCTCCTACGACGCGGCATTTCATTGGTAACAGTACTTACGACGTAGAACTACAAGATGTTACGTAGTAGCGCGTAGTCGTCTTTATTTTAATGGTATTCATGAAAAAATTGAGTGACCATGCTTTGCTTAATATGTTAGTGAATAAAAAATACATACCTTTTATGCAACTATCGTTTCTATAAATGATATTTTAAGTACAAAAAACTTTGCAAGTGACTAAAAAATAGCTCTGTATAAAAAATTTATAGCTCAAATTTTGAAATACATCATTATCTTCGTTATCATAAAACAACAATAGATGAAAAATAAATATCATAAAATCGCATTCTCATAAAATTAAAAGAAAGACAATAAAACAAAACATGCCTACATATGAATGTTACATCGTTAGCGTCGTACTTCCGGTACCAAAAACATGAAATTATCCCTTTGCAGAGACCGAGCGAGAAACTTTGTATATAAATTAAGCTGACATTATAACTTCACTTCAAAGTGCCATTAGTACACCAAACCAACAACAACAAACCTTCGGTTACAATACAGAAAAAGTGGTTCAGTATCACTATTATACCTACTCAAAAACGTTTTCATTTCTTACTTAATAAATTTATTTATTTACTCTTTATTGCATACTTTTACAAACTGAACATAAACAAAAAGGATTATATTATTATTGTATAACAATTGGCTATCTTATCGCTAGCAAGCGATTTCTTCCAGACAACCCGGATAACCAATTTACTTGACTTATTTCTATACTATATTAGTTTCTACTTTTTATTATTGGTTATGTTCAACCTTAATCTTACCTGATGGCAAGTGAAGTTGAGATCGAAGATGTCACGTCTAATAAGACGTATACAATCTCATTGGAATTTGAACCTTATCACAACCGAATAAGTTGCGAAGTGTGAACATCTTATCAAATGTGACTGTAAACCGGGTTACTGGTCGGTTAACTAAAGCTGGCACCTTCACAGTACTCACACATATGCAATTTCGCTATACAGAATGTTCAAAAATAAATGATTTTGATTCAAAATGCAACTCTAATTTAAGTGTTGATTAGAGTAAGGTTTTCGTACGATGGGTGCGCTGTAGATAAAAATACAACTAAACATATGTGTTACTTGTTATAATTTATTATGATTATAACATTATTGCTTTAATTTTGCATTTATACTATGCAGGTGCGATTGATTTACAAACTATTTTAGAGCGCAATTAGGCATTGTTCATATTTTCATTATTGACAAGTGATTAACATATGCTATACAACTACGAAATAAACTCACTTCTATGATTTTTGCGTTCACTGCAAATAAATAATTACACGCGATCACAAGATCACGCTGTATTTATAAACAGTAGAAAAAGTAAAACTTTATCTGTCCCCATCACAGTCATAAGCTAAACCGCGTGCGAGAGAGACGGGCAGACTTTTCATGATGCGCATACAGTACGACGTCACGCCACGCGCTTATTCACGAACAACACACAAGAGCAATGTGTAAATGTGTTGAAGGCGCCAGCTTTTGTTAATTTGGGTGTATGAAGGAACTGGCTCTTCATATATTATTGCCGGATATTTGGCGTTAGCTTTTATATGAAGGTGGTCGCTAGCCAAGTGGACCCTGAAGGGGCCCTAACCCCAAACGGGGACACAGATTAATTGCCTTTTAAGACACGCTTATCTAGAGGTGGCACGGCTACGAAATCGTCGGCTCTTATTTCTAAGCCAACCCTACGCGTCAAAAATATTGCAGTAGGTATTTCTATTTATAATAAATGTTTTACTCGTATAAGTTTATATTCTATCGGTACGTCTCACTTCAATATCCAATTTTAATTAGCTATTAATCAAACACTCTTTCTCTTTTATATGCAAAGCTGATATCAAAAGTTTCAAAGTTAATATTGATCGGAACTCGACTTAAACTTTGTCGTAATTTTCATATTGTACTTTTGTAGGATGAAAATTATTTTCCTTAATGGAGTCAGTTGTAGAGAGGCTTAATGAGGTAGTTTCGTTTCTGGTAGTTTTTAAAAGTGGAGTTTATATTTTTGTAGATAATGTAGGCTATTTTTTGAATATGAGATTGAAGATGATAGCTCACTCAAAATACTAGAATACTATCTATTTTAATTAAATGTATTGTTTTTTGTAAAGTACTAAATAAAATGCTGATAAGTAATGTGACTGTCTGCGCTAAAACGTTACAACATAAAAAGGTCCTGCTGGCATGAAAAAAGCCTCACAGGCGATTCCTCATGAAGCTATATATAAAGCTCACAAATTATTATTATAAAACAATAATAATGTGTAAGAAGTATAAATGAATTTTTAAGGTACTAAAATGACTATAATCGGGGCCCCATACCATTGGTTGAACCTTGAAGCGGCTGAGGGTCCTGCTGTAGCTGTAGAACAATTTAAAGACAGGATCCTGCCACGTATACGGGCATCAAAAGGGCTGCTACCACCAAGCTGGGATCGCTCAGATAAGTCACATTTATGACAAGATTATCAAAGAGTATAGTATAGCTCTTTCTGAACTGAGGCCGCTTGAACTTAAGAGATTTTTTATTTATAATGTAAGGATAGGACGTTTGTCTTCCATGCTAACTGATGGAAAGTGCGCATGAAGACTATGGCATTACACGTCCATCCACGGGAAACCTATTCACTCGACACTTAAAAGTTCCAAGACTGTAGTGGTTAGGATAAACAGACGCAGGCAGATTGTTCCACACCTTGGCAATCCGTACCAAAAAGAAACTATCGAAGCGTTTTGTTCTTCCATAGGGATGGAAGTTCTGTCTGCGTCTGGTAGTCCGGTGGTAAAAAGGAGTGGGTTCAATTTGGTCATAAAGAGCACTCGTACACTCACCAAAATGTAGCCGATAAAATACTGTCAAACAAGAAACCTTACGACGATGCTCCAACGTCTGCAATTTTTTATTTGTAAGGTTGTTGTTATTTATGAGTTTACGGGCTCTTTGTTTATTTAATACCTCAATCTCATCTGATGGTAAGTGTAGATGATGTAGAAGAAAAAACCTCACGGGAATAGGAAAGAACTGGCTCTACATAAATTGTAGCTGGAGCACATCACCGTAGGAGCACATTCAAAGGGTGGTCGCCAGCTGGTAGGACCCTGACGGGATTCTATCACCAAGCAAGAGTTAGATGAGTTTATAGCAGCCTCAGTTGATCAAGAAGCCGATAATGGCTATAGCCAATAATTTATTTTCTATATCATCATCATCATCAGCACGACATCGAACGAGTCTCTACCCTGGGTGACGAGGAGGTATAAGCCATAATCCACCATTTCATTTCAGAATTTTCAGGGCGCCGAAAATGGCTTCTGACAAACCCTAACGACTACTGATACATGTATACAGCACCCGAGACCGACTGCTTAACATGCCCTCCGAAGCACGGACGTCGCCGTGAGAAATGAATGGTCGGCGGTCACCCATCCAAGTACCGACCGCGCCGAACGTTGCTTGACCTGTGATATCGTTTGATACGCCACGAAGACTTCATTTCTATATTAAAAGGCGCAAATTCCATAAATATAAGAGTTTTTTTAGGTTAATAATTAGATGCTTCCCAAACATCCAATTACTCTTTTTTCTTGTCTTAAGAAATATATATTGATCATTTAAACCCTCAAGAAAATATGACGAACAAAATGCTCTACTAAATTACGTAAAAGGAAAAGGTATTGCTATGAAAACGCTTTTTCTTACTTATAATGTACTTTATTTCACATTAAGTATACCTTTCAACACGAGAGTGCAAAAGATGTATGCGTAAAGTAAGGATAAATTCAAGTACATCGCAAAGGAGTGTACACGTAAATTTTATAAACTTTAAGGGAATTTCGCTAAGCTAAAAGGTTTTAATAATGTTACTCCGGAAGAAAAAGGTGAAGTCACTATGTATAAAACATTTATGATTAAATAAAAAGCGTCTTTGCTCTTAAAATTTAAGAGTGCTTTTTGTGAAATTTCTAGCAGTGAAGCTCTGGCATTTAAGGCTGCTTGCACAAAAAATATCTGGTTAGATATAAAATATTTTAGTAAATCTTTCTTCTATTGTAAATGCTTTAAAAATGCGAGTTAAGCAAAATGAAATGTTTTTTGTTTGTAATTGAGAATATTTTACTTTAATCATAGACGACCGGCTGGTATAGTGGTGTTCGAATCCCGGCGGCGCGCGGATATTTGTGTGATGAACACAGATATTAGTCGTCAAGTCATGGATGTTTATATGTTTATTTAAGTTTATTCTAATAAAAATATGTATTTATTCAATTTGTATCTTTATATATTTCTTTAGTATATCAGTTATCTAGTATCCATAACACAAATTCTTTAAGAAACTTAATTTGGGCTAGATAATGTTGTGCCAGTGTCAGAAATATTTATTTATTTATAGAAAATATCTACTAAAATATTAGAGCTTTGGAACACGAAAAGCGTAAATGAGTGTAACGACTTTTTTAATTCAATTTTAACTAGTTGCATTACAGAAATAAATAAAAAAATATTTCATAAATATTGCCTCATAATGATTGGAATAAATTGACAAATCAGCATATATTTTACATAGTTAGCAAAAACCGGTATTTGACCTCATTTTCGGCAAAACAACAATAAATAATAGGATAACTTTATTGCAAAGCTTCATTATTTTTTGTTTTTTATGTGCGTTTTGGTTGTTTTTGTGTCTTTTGTCCGTTTTGTGTATAAATTTTGTACTTTTGAGGATTCCAAAGCTGTACGAATATAAAAATTCGCTTAACATTTTTTTTTTCGATTATTATGCGAAAACTATGGGTATTATGTGAACCATGTTATGACGGGTTTTTAGTGTATTTAAAATTTAAATCTACTTTTGTAAATATTTAAAACTACTTTTATAAAACCTTGTAAATCTTTCAGTAAAAAGTTACTGTCAAGAGTCAATATCTAATACGAAATAGAGTATAAATATCTTATACCTGAATACAGGGATAAATGACTCGGTTTCAACTTAAAGAAAGAAATGGAAAATGCCAGCCTTGTCATCTTCTTTAGCTCGCCTATTAGTGCCGTCTTTACGCCCTCTCGCTCACTCTCACAATAATATACAGGGTGACAGGTGACAAATTTTAGATACTGAAGCAGAGAACTCTGAACTTGATTCTGATCATAATTATGCATTAAAAGTAGGTACTTAATTTTTCACCAGAAATCCCTATAAATAAATAAAGAGACCTTACTACACTTTTCCCAACGCACTGCCTCAGTCAACACACACACCGCAGTGTTCCCGCCACACGCACACCACCACCCGCTAATATTATATTACGCTAATGTAACTATGAGTTGCGTGATGAATTCTTTAACTTTTGGAGAAGTTTACTCAGTAAATAATTAATATTTATTTTTCAATTTATTTTGTCTCTCCATATGACCTTAAACTATCACTTCCTGGACTTTTGAAAGTGACCCACCAGTCACCCTGTATATTTCAATATTTTCTTAAGTTTTCACGATTAATAATTTAAAATAAAACACGGTCTGCAAAGACACCGAGATGTCGAGTTTAAATGTAAAATACAAATTTTAAATACATATTTTGCTTCCAGTCTTAACTCGTTCAGTGGTCCTTTTAAAGATTTTTTTGTTCTAGTTTTCTGTTATATTTCCGTATAATAATATAACCTGTTTCGTTATCATCATTCAACATCAATTTAACTTTAACGTAATTTGGAACGTAACCTACAGTACAGTTCTTACTTCAGTCAAGTTGGTGACAGTGACAGTTGACGTTTCGACTGTCATGCGGAACGTACCATTACGACTTAAGATTTCAATGCGAAGCCCGCGCTTTCGATCCATCGAAAAATCTTTATCACAAAACAAAACAAATAGTTAACCAAATTTAAGCGTGTCGTGAGGAGAAGCCTTCTCAGTTCATCAGCAAAGCCACCACCAGCCGGCTGGAGACATCGAGGTGAAGATCAGCGCGAGGGCAGCGGCAGTCAAAGGTACGTTTCCGTATTTATTCTGTCACCTACTGCCCTTGATCAAAGAACTGTACTTCAATTTAACGTGTTAATCGAGACCCTTACGGTCTACCCAGGGTAGCAGCAAGCCACCGCTGTTTCGGCTTTGCGCGGCTGCTACATCTTTATGGTGCCGAAACCAGGGATCTTTCACCTATCTCTTACGAATGCTTGTGGTTTTTCTGGTTAATCGACGGGTATAACTTAAACAATCTTTTCATATCGGTAAGTTATATCTAATTCTCTCCATCAGAGCCAGAAAAGGCTACGGCATTATATCAGTCTCTTTTCTTAGTCGCTAATTATCACTAAAGAACTTAAGGTATCTTATCAAATCGGTTATAGGTATTATAATTATTGTAGGAACTCAAATAAGTCTCCAAGTAATCGGTGCATATTCAATATTATCGCCCTACTTTAATATCACATATTATACCTACCTATTCATCTTTACGACTTAAATCTCCTTATTTCTAAATCGTAATCAAGTTTCATTCGTACAACAATTTACTATAGGAAAAAACCACTATATGTTTTAAAAATTATTTTGAGGGTAAAATCAGAAGTGTCTTCATTCCTTGTCCAACTTTAACTCAGTTTTAATATTCGTTATTTGTTCGGTGTACAACAAACAAAACGCAACGTTGTTCATACAGTTCCATACTAATAGCGCATCACCTAGTGTTTTAGACTGTTCAATCTGTTCGGTATACAGCAATATGCAGCGCAACGTTCTTCGTACATTCCCATACACATTGCGTGTGTTATAGTGTTGTAGACTGTTCAACCTGTGAATATAATATCGTACGTTTGCAGATTGTTAAAAAACGAACACGAGAAATAGAAGTTTATACTAAACTTGTACTTTTTAATCCCATAATATTCTAATATCGTAACAAACTTTTAGATATTTGATGAATTCATTGAACTAAAGGCCAGGCTGTTTGTCAGTTAATGTTTTATTTAAGCGCTACCTAATATCATATAATTGTAAAACAAACACTTTCGAGCGAAATTCAATATTGGACATTTTGATAGATTGAATTAATTGCTACTTAAGGCGAGGATTTCTTGTTGACTGCGATTTATTTTGGTTTTCATATTTTTTTGTTTCGAAATTGAATTAAAATACGAACATGTCATTATTAACTAGACAATCGAGTCGCAAACGAAGTGCTTTTACTAAAGCGAAATCTAGATCTGTGGACGTTGAGTATACTGCACAGGACTTAGCATCTTTTCGTCGAAAGCGGACTATTGCTTACAAACGGTTAGCCAAGGCGTTCGATATTGGGTTATTGGCTATAAATGACACATCGCAACGGGATTTATTTTTATCATACCATCAGGAAATTAAACAAATAGCTGCTAATTTTGAACAAGCGCACCTTACTATTTTAGAAATTCTAAACGACCCTGAGAATGAAGAAACAAGTATGCAAGAACAATTCGACGAAATGTATTTCAAAATATCATCTATGCAGCGTCAAATATGTAGATCTGAATCGACTCATATACAGGGTGGTAGCCATTCTTCGAACATACGCCTACCTAAAATTGCGCTTCCCTCTTTCTCTGGTAATATTAAACAATGGCCTGAATATTTCGATACTTTTAACGCCTTGATACATAATTCTAATTCTCTTTCTGATACTGAGAAGTTTCATTACTTAGTGGCTTCTCTAAGTGGTGACGCCCTGTCCATAGTGAAGACCTTCCCCGTGTCTCACGAGCATTACCTCGACGCGTACCGAGCGCTCGTCGCACGATATAAGAGCAAGCGCGAATTAGCTTTTACATGCTGGCGGGATATTTTGAATATTAACTTCGATAGCAGAAATCCTCACATGTTTCGAAAATCGTTAGACATGTTTGAAGAAAATTTGTGTATTCTAAAAACTGTTAATTTACCTATTGAAAGTTGGGATTTTGTTTTAATCTATCATATTTTATCGAAGTTGGAACCAAACTTACGTCGTAGTTTTGAAGAGAGTTATTCAGAAATCGAGATACCTACTTATGTACAATTGAAAACCTTTTTACAATCTAAATGTGAAGCTTTGTTACGGGACACTCACTTTTCAGATTTGCATAAACCTCATAAACTTATGTCGAAATTAACTTCGCCGCAGCCACAACAACCGCCTAAACGTAATTACACTGCGCACACATTGGTTGCCGAATCGCCCGCCATAGCTACAAGGGTATTCAGTTGTAGTTTCTGTAATGATTCACATTCGATCACATCATGTTCAGACTTTACTAAAAAATCAGTCAAGGAACGTATGGCAATCGCTAATGAAAAACGCTGGTGTTTCAATTGTCTTAAGCCCTCACATCAATTAAAAAACTGCAAATCTATTTTTTCATGTCGTGTCTGCAAGCGAAAGCATCATACCTTACTCCATAGTGAAAACGATGTTGAGTCAGCATCTTCTTTAGTTTCAAGGTCAATGACAAATACCACCGTATTGCTTGCTACCGCTATCGTACAAGTCAGAGACAGCACCGGGCATATGCTTTCGTTTCGGGCGCTCTTCGACACCGGCAGCCAAAGTAATTTTATCACTGAATCTGCACTTAAGCTTTTAAATCTGCAATGCACTCAATCTAATGCTAAAATAAGTGGTCTCGGTGAGGCCTTTGCGTCTATACTTGGTAATGTTACGTGTGGTGTGGGCACAAACGATCGTGTTATCTTCGATTTAGACATGCACGTTATAGAAACAATATGTGGCGATCAGCCAATAGCAAAATTAAATACATCTGGATGGTCTCATATAAAAACATTGCCTTTAGCAGACCCTGGCTTCGATATTCCTGGCCCTATCGATTTATTACTTGCTGCAGATGTTTTCGCAGAATCAATCCGTAGTCAACATATAAAAGGAAACATTAATCAACCTACCGCATTCAATTCTATCTTCGGGTGGTTGCTTCTCGGTAAAACTCGCTTAGCTTCTAATACGTTATTGACATCTTCTATGTCAGAGACTGATAATTCATTAAATTCATTAGTAAAACAGTTTTGGGAACTTGACACTCTCCCAAATGTCAGCTTAATGTCCCCGGATGAAACTTTATGCGAAAACAAGTTTTCTACTGAACATCACCGGGATGAAACTGGTAGATATGTAGTTGCTTTACCGTTTAACAGAGATTCTGATCCAGTATTCGAAGGCTCACGCGAAGTCGCACTACGACGTTTTCATGCTATCGAACGCAGACTATCACGTGATGCTGCATTACAAGCACAATACGTAGATTTCATGTCGGATTACATTGAAACTGGTCATATGTCGTTAGTGCCTATTGATAAACTTAAAAACGGAAGGTATTACATTCCTCATCATTGTGTCCTACGCCCTGAATCAACGACCACTCGTCTTCGTGTCGTCTTTGACGCCTCTGCCAAAGATTTTAATTCTCGTTCCTTGAACGATTCTCAACTTATCGGTCCAAAGTTACAAGCGAATATTTTGGACATTCTTTTACGCTTTCGGGAGCACAATGTGGTCTTCATTGCAGATATTCGTCAGATGTATCGCCAAATATACGTGATTCCGGCGCACCGTGAGTTTCAGCGTGTTCTTTGGCGAGCAACATCAAAGGAAACGATCCAGGAATATTACCTGAACACGGTCACATATGGAGTCGCATCTTCTCCGTTTCTCGCCTGCCGCACTTTGCGACAGCTTGCCGCAGATGAAGGTGCCGCTTTTCCAGTCGCAAAGCAAATCATAATGACGGATCTTTACGTTGATGACGTAGTATCTGGCTGTAGGTCATTACAGGACGCACAGGAGGCTAAAATTCAACTTATAAATCTTTTCGGTCTTGGACACTTTAAACTTCGTAAATGGGCAAGTAATGATCCCCAACTATTAGCGGATCTTCCAAAGGAAGACTGTCTTACCGGTTCTGTTTCTCTCGACACGACAGAACCCACGACCTTGAAGGTGCTGGGCCTAAGATGGGACCCTTTATCGGATGCGTTTCTTTTCGATGTTAAATCTACAATTCGGCCATGTACTAAACGTTCTATTCTAAGCGAACTCGCTAGGATATTCGACCCGTTGGGTTTCTTGTCCCCGATAACAATTCAAGCGAAATGCTTTATTCAAAAGCTTTGGGTACTCGGAATCGGGTGGGACGAAACCCCTCCTGACGAGGTCATTCGTACATGGAACCAATATCGCGATCAATTGCCAGACCTTGGGAAACTCAGAATTAATAGGAATATAACTTGTACTAACGTTAAATCGTATCAACTTCACGGCTTTTGCGATAGCTCTGAGGTAGCTTATGGTGCGGTAATCTATCTACGCGTTACGCAAAATGACGGTCTCACGCAAACTTTTCTAATCTGTTCCAAAGCACGTGTCGTACCTTTAAAACGCACATCCCTACCGCGATTAGAATTATGCGCTGCTGTTTTACTCGCTGATTTGTATAAATTCGTCCGTGATACCTACGTGTCTCGAATACCTATAGAAGCTGTCTATTTGTGGTCAGATTCGACTGTCGTTTTGTCGTGGCTTAGATCTCACTCGTTTCGTTGGGCTACGTTCGTAGCTAACCGCGTCAGTCATATACAAGACATAACACCAGTCGACTGTTGGCATCACGTATGCTCTGAACATAACTCGGCAGATATCTGTTCTCGAGGGCTATTTCTCCATGACCTTATCTCCAATCCCTTATGGTGGACGGGACCAGGCTGGTTAGCACAAGATGAAACCTCATGGCCATTACAACCAAATGTTTTAACAGTCAACGATAATTTGATTGTTCAAGCCGAATCACGTAAATCAGTTATCTTGACTACTACCAGCACCGTAGAAGCGTCGATGTTTGATACTATGTTAAGTCGCTTTTCCTCATTAAATAAAATTACTAATATATTAACATACATGTACCGATTTATAAATAATACTCGAAACCCAACCAAGGCCAATAAAAACGTATTCTTGAACAATGTCGAACGTCATCAGTCCTTAATGCGAATCGTTAAATTTGTACAAAAATGTATTTTTTCGGAGGAAATATCGAAACTAAAATCGAATCAAACTTTACCGAAACCATTTCAGAAACTTAATCCATTTCTTGATGAGCAGGGAGTTCTCAGGGTGGGCGGCAGAATATCACGATCAGGATTAGAATTCGAACAAAAGCATCCTGCTCTCTTACCGTCTGACCATCCACTCACTTTCCTAATCATTGATAATTTTCATCGTAGTTATTGCCATCCTGGTATTAATACAACTCATTTTTTACTATTGCAACAATTTTGGATCATATCTGCTAAGCGTACCGTACGGCGCTGTTTATCTAAATGCCTTAAGTGTTATCGAACTAATCCGAAACCACTTCAACCGTTTATGAGTGATCTTCCAGCCTATCGCCTAAACGAAGTTAAGCCTTTTTCAGTTGTAGGTGTCGATTTTGGAGGCCCATTCCGTATTAAACTAGGTTCACATCGCGGTGCTAAGATAGACAAGGCGTATCTTTGTCTCTTTGTGTGTCTTACAACTAAAGCTGTCCATCTCGAAGTAGTATCGACGTTGTCAACCGAAGGTTTTATTGCAGCTTTACGTCGCTTTGTTTCGCGTCGCGGTCGCTGTAGCGTTATTCATGCGGATTGTGGAACCAACTTCGTTGGAGCTAGAAATCAACTTTCCAGTCTTATGGAGCAAGCGTCTAGCTCTCAACAAATAGAATTCAAATTTAATCCTCCGTCCGCTCCACATTTTGGAGGCGTTTGGGAGATTCAGATAAAGGCAGCTAAATCTCACTTATACCGCGTAGTAGGTGATCAAGTATTAACTTTTGAAGAGCTAACAACTCTTTTTAGTCAAATCGAATCAATTTTAAATTCACGGCCTCTGTGCCCTATAAGTTCTGATCCTAATGACCTTTCAGTTTTAACTCCGGGCCATTTTCTCACATTAGAACCTTTGACTTCTGTCCCCGATGAAGATTTTTCCAAACTTAATATTTCTCGGCTTAATCGGTGGCAGATGTTACAAGCGTTTCATCAGAATTTTTGGTCTCGATGGAAGCATGAATATCTTCATACATTAACCCAACGAGCAAAATGGACTAAAGATTCCAAACCACTCTCTATAGGTTCTATAGTGATAATTAAGGATGATACTCGCGCCCCATTGCATTGGGGACTTGGTCGCGTTTTATCGCTTAAATCTGGTGCTGATGGAGTAGCTCGTATCGCAGTTATCAGAACAGCAAAAAATCAATTAATCACTCGTCCGTTAGTAAAGGTGTGCCCTCTTCCAACAGAGGATGACATCAATCAATAACATTTTTCTAGTTTTATTAGCGTTAAGTTAGTTCATAATTCAGTTTATCATTCACAAGCATTCGTTACTCAAATAATCGTTTTTTTTAATCGTTATTCTTTGTAAATCAGAAAATACCACAGGTATTTTGGTGGGCGGTATGTTTCGTTATCATCATTCAACATCAATTTAACTTTAACGTAATTTGGAACGTAACCTACAGTACAGTTCTTACTTCAGTCAAGTTGGTGACAGTGACAGTTGACGTTTCGACTGTCATGCGGAACGTACCATTACGACTTAAGATTTCAATGCGAAGCCCGCGCTTTCGATCCATCGAAAAATCTTTATCACAAAACAAAACAAATAGTTAACCAAATTTAAGCGTGTCGTGAGGAGAAGCCTTCTCAGTTCATCAGCAAAGCCACCACCAGCCGGCTGGAGACATCGAGGTGAAGATCAGCGCGAGGGCAGCGGCAGTCAAAGGTACGTTTCCGTATTTATTCTGTCACCTACTGCCCTTGATCAAAGAACTGTACTTCAATTTAACGTGTTAATCGAGACCCTTACGGTCTACCCAGGGTAGCAGCAAGCCACCGCTGTTTCGGCTTTGCGCGGCTGCTACATAACCATACTCCGGATTCCATATAAAATTGTTTGCCTGAACTAAATTTAATTATACTCGGGCTAAGGAAACAATGTGTAAGTAACTTTATGAAGTTCTTTATTAAGGCAGTTAAGTTTATGCTCGTTTTTTGTATGCACTTATGAAGTATATTTTTAAAGAGCAGAATTAAAATGTTTTGTCTTGACTTGTGTTAAGTATGAGGATATAAGACGAGGGAGACGAGTGAAACGAACGAATGTCAATATCGGACTCTTTCTTGGTTCGATCCACTTGGTTATAACCATACATATACATAGCTAGGTATATCTACATATGTAACAACTTGAACCTTTTGTATTTTAACATTAATTTTGTATTTGAAAAATATTTTCAAACATTTGTGTCTGTTTTTATTAATTATTTTGAACAGTCATTAAGGTTTGAAATTTAAAAAAAAATATGTATCCTGCAAACACAATTTTAAATACATTCAATACTGCGAGGGCGACACGGAAAGTTCTTGCAAATCAAAAACTTAGCGAACTGGGCTAGTTATTTTTTAAGTTTTATTTATTTAAAATAGTCTCCATTCACATTAATACATTGCTGCATTCGATAGAACCACTCGTTCTTATTTGTCGCCTCGACGACCTTCTGGAACGCAGCTACTGCTTCCTTGGTGACCATACAATGTTTTCCTGTTGTTTTTATTTTATTGTCGGGAAAAAATAAAAATCGCTAATTCGGGACTATATGGCGGGTGATCCAACTAATCCACGACTGCCTTCAACAAATAGTCGGTCGTTCGTAGGGCGGTGTGCGAATTCGTTTCTCTCAAACTTTTCACGACTACGGCGAAGCAAAAAGGATGGTTATGATTTTAACCTGTAAGGATGTATTTATGAATGTGGGTATGGATGTTCATCTGTTCCCTCATAACTTCTAAACTAGTTACCAGAATTGGAGATTTTACTGACAATACACTCACAAACATGAAAACAAAACGAGCTTACGCCTTGGTATATAATATCGTACATAAAAAAAAATAAAAAATATCTCGCGATCTTTTGCTCAAAAGCCAATAAAGGTCAGTACAAAAATTATTTGTCGTGCAATTTTCAACAAAAATGTCTCTTGCATTTTTCTGTTTTATTTGAAAGAACACTCGTCCGGCAAACGAGAGGTCCCAGGCTCGAGTCCTGGTCGGGTGATTTTATATAGCATAATTTTTCAGTTGTTTAAGAATATTTAGGCATTATTAAATGCAAAATCTTAAAAAATATTTATAAATATTCAAGGTTAAATTTTACAAATATGAAATTTTGCCTTTTTAGTCAAACGGAACGTTTTACTATATGAATGGACACGTCATAGAAAAGTTATAGATCATTATTTGTCAAAAGTATTCCAACTCTTTCGTTTTTAAGAAAATTTTGTAAATAAAGCGATTCAAAAAGTTTTAAATGTTGCATTCTGTAACATGTGCGCACGTTTCCACGCCCCCTATAAGATAGTGTTCTTGTTGTGTTAGTGCTAGCGTTGGCTTTTCTTAATGGCTTTATTTTCTGCGTAAACTTTTTGTACAATAATTTATTTATGTTAAAAAACGATAACGAAAGGTCATGTGAAATAAATAATAAGAGAAATCTTTCCTACCGTCTGATAACTATGTGATAAGAAAATTTAAGTCTTAAACATAATATATCTTTTTATTTTTTTCTTCATATATTTATTTACGTCGAAGCCGTCGTGGTTACCGTGTGTATCATACGATATCACAAGTTAAGCAACGTTCGGCGCGGTCGGCACTTGGATGGGTGACCGCCGACCATTCATTTCTCACGGCGACTTCCGTGCTTCGGAGGGCACGTTAAGCAGTCGGTCCCGGGTGCTGTATACTTGTATACAGTAGTCGTTAGGGTTTGTCAGAAGCCATATCGGCACCATGAAAATTCTGACATCCACCACCCAGCGCTGGGCCAGCTTGGTGGATTAAAACCTACTCATCACCCAGGGGAGAGACTCATACCCTGCAGTGGGCTCATTACAAAGAGTTGTGATGATGATGATGATACTTATTTACACTTTAATGTATGTCATAAATAAGTACAAGAAAAGACATAGTAACAATTTTGAAATACAATTTGCGGTCTTATCGCTGGGAAGCGATCTCTACCAGACAATCATGTTTCATTCTGTTTACTGCTAGTTTTTTGTATTATAGACTAAGGCCACATTTGACCTCAATCTCACCTGATGATAAGTGAAGATGAAAGCACACGGGCTTAGAAAAGAACTGTGTCTTCATAAAATACTGCAACAACACATCACTCTGGAGTGGCAATATTTGACGCCAGATTTTATACAGGGTGACTGGTGGGTCACTTTTGAAATTCAAGGACGTGATGGTTTGAGATCATACATGAAAAGAAAAGAAAATAATAAAAAATAATATTAATTATTTACCTAGTAAACATAACCGAAAGTTAAAGAATTTACAACGCAACGCATGGTTACGGTAGCGTTGGCAGCGATCCGCGTGCCAGGTCAATTGCCGCGATCGACTCAGTTGTATGTAAAGTAAATAAATAAATATTTCTGACACTCACACAACATAATTAAGCCCAAATTAAGTTTCTTGTGTTATGGATACTAGATAACTGATGTACTTAAGAAATATATACTTAAACATACATATTGAATAAATACATATTTTTATTAGAATAAACTTAAATTAACATATAAACATCCATAACTGGACGACTAATATCTGTGTTCATCACACAAATATCCGCCGCCGCCGGGATTCGAACCCAGGACCTCTGGCATAGAAGGCAATTTATATTACCGCTATACCAGCTGGTCGTCATAGTAACATAGTAGTATTTATTTATGGGGAATTCTAGTGAAAAATTAAGTACCTACTTTTATTACGTCATCATTATGATCAGAATCGAGTACAGAGTGCTCTCCTTCAGTATCTCAAATTTTCCACCAGTTACCCTATATAAAGGTCAGTTGCTACCCAGTCGCACGCCGCCGGGATCCTACAACAAAACAAAACGCAGGTTAAATCAGATATTGTCTCGTAGGTATGATGAAAACAGTGACTCACCACTGGAACATGTTAAGGAAAAATAAGTAACCACTTTACAATTTCAATAAAGTGAAGCTTAGCGGTCGAACTGGTCGAACCTCATTACAGTGATGAAAAGGTTTTCAATTATTTCTCATCTGCTTCAGGCAGTAGTTAATTACAAAAACATACTTGAACTTCGAAATATCCCCGAAATAGATATTAATGAGCAGATTCAGAGGTTGGAGAAGATACGCTAATTGCACTTGTATATTTTTATGAGTTTTTCAAAAATGAAAGCAATTCCGTTGGTGATTCTCGACAAGTAAGAGTTTTTTCTTCAAAAGCTGAAGTTTTTACAAAAATCAAAACCTCATATTTTAATGATTTAAAAATGGTTGAAAAGTCTTGAAAACTGCTGATGTCATATGACAGACAGATATTGCTTCCAAAAGTAGTATGTGAAGAAAATTTGCAAAGGTAGATTAACTTTTGAATGAATTCGAAAAGGTATATCTACATATTGAAGTAATATAAATATATTAGGTAGAAGATATTTCTAAAAGCAACTTCTACTTCGCTTCCTTCCCTTCCAGATAGCCAGGCCTCGAGTGATGTAGCAACGCCGTTGTCCCCAGCGATACCGGCCTCTGTGCCTACACTCGCGCCCTTATCCGTTTCAGCGATCCCAGCAACACAGCCTGCGTCGCAATCACAATCAGATTCGGCTCCGCCGAAAGTCAAGTCTCCGCCACCCGTTTTTCTACGGGACAAGAGCCGCTGGACCGAGGTCTCAGCACTCTGCGGTAGGCACAATCCCAAGATCCAGTATAGTAAGGCATCCAACGTGGGTGACTCTATTAAGGTCGTTGTCAGTTCCATTTCCGATTTCAGGAATCTTACTCGGCTTCTTGCTGATCAAAAGCTCGAGTACCACACTTACGCTCTCCCTGAGGAGCGTAAGATTCGTGCCGTCCTCAGGAACGTGCCGTTCGAGCTCTCGAACGAGCAAATCCAAGAGGACTTGTCTTCTCAAGGCTTCCCCGTCGAATCTGTGCACAAAATGCACAGCCGCCGAGGCAAGCAGTTCCCACTAGCGCTAGTGATCCTTGCGAAGAACCCGCAAGGGCAGTCCATTTTCAGAGGCAAGCCCACCGTGTGCCGTCTCTCCAACATCCGCGTCGAAGTTCCACACAAGCGTGGTTTCCCAGGTCAGTGCCACCGCTGCCAACTGTATGGTCATGCGGCGGCAAACTGTTTTGCTTCCCCTAGGTGCGTCAAGTGCCTAGATCCGCCTGGAACTAAGGAGTGCTCTCGCACTCCCGAATCGCCCACCGCTCCGTCCTGCGTCTTGTGCGGCCAGTCAGGCCACACAGCAAACTTTCGCGGCTGCCCCAAGGCACCGCGTGCTGCCAGGGCTACCGTGAAGCCCACCGAGAACTGGAGAGAGCGACCGCAGCCTAGCTCGGACGCTCCTCCAGTCAGTTCAAAGGCCCCCAAAGCCTTTACTTCTATCGTTCCAGGTCAGCGCAGCCGGGTCGCGACTCAATCGCAACCGGCCGCCAAATCGGCTTCCCAGTGCCAGAATGCAAATGGTTCTCAAGACCGCATGGCGTTCTGGATCCAGCTCGCTCCCATCGACGAGATCCTGGCTTTCGGCGCCGCTCTCGACGCCAGCCCAGAGGGTTTCAACGGTGCCCTTCCGGTCCTAACCAAGTTCGCTCCCCTTATCAGGAAACTCCAGCAAGCTCAACGTTTCTAAACGTAGTCCTTCTTTCCAGCATTCCTATCTCAGAGTGAGTCTGATCACTCTAGATAATATCTTAGTTTCAGCTTTGTCATTTCTGCTAATCTTAGCTTTATTTTTCTCACTTTCAGTTCCTTTTGGTGGCAGCCGTCTGGATGCCGCTCACTGCGCAGCCTCTCTCTCCAATTGGCTGTCGCTCCGATGAAGACTAATGGCCTCAATCAAGGTGAGTCAGTAAAGGGGGATGTTTAGTGGGTATGCTCGGCTTCACTGAGTGAGTCTCCACACTGTCTGGGTATTCTATTTTCCGTTAGCCACTGGGGTTAACAGCTTATAGAATGCCCATTCGTCCGTAATAGGATTCATCCTCCTCCCGCTAAAGCTTGCTTTACTGGTTAAAGCTTGTTTTAGGGGGTGCCAAAATTTTCTGTGGCGGAAAAAAAAAAAAAAATTTCTAAAGGATATTATTTACAAGTATACGGACATTAATGAAGGACTGGATCCTTTGAATTTGTGTTTTTTAAGAATTGTACATTTTATAGGTATAAGTAACGCAAGGCAATATTGTTGCTTAATTAAGGATTTAGTAATGAATACGGGAAGAAAACATTTCTTAAGAAAAAAGGAAAGAGATAGGTACTTGCAATTGATAATCCCACCAAAAATATAAAGGTAAAAAAGGAGAGCCAAGTTCAATACAAAAAGAATGGATCTCTAAATGAGTGCCAAGTTCTATGCAAAATTGAAATATGTAGGTATCGGAACAAAATAACATTATCACCCAGTATTAAACTCTTTTTCTTTGTTTTTTTGGATACCTTTGACAATGATGTTATTTAAAAATGTGAAATCTAAAAGTAGGTTAGATTCGACTTGGCCAGTTTTTATAAGAATTAAAATGTTGAATAACTTTATAAAATGACAGGTGAAATGAAAACTGGCCAATTCAAATCAAAGTTTTTTTACAACTACATATTTTAACATATTGATGTGGAATCGAGATATTGAATTGCTATGCCACCCTGGTAACGACGGGACGGTCTGTTACGTTTTTTCTAAAACAAATCGCAACGAAGATTATTACTTAACGAGTTCGCAGAATTTTGAGCGAGATGTTAATTTATATTTTGCTGCTCCAAAAATTTCATTACTGACAAGAATTTTGAGAAATAATACTGTAAATTGCCCCGATAGTTCTAAAACAAATAATACAGTTCTAAGAATTGTAAATTACAAAGCATAAATAGAGAATAAATAAAATCACCAAACAGGCAAAATGTTGATACTGATACCTTAATGGGCTACATAAGTATTTATTGAAAGTCTAATGGAAATTCTGTTCGTTAGCCTATTCTTTAAGTAGGTACATATAATAAGATGATATACAATTATAATAATCTATCGTATAACCGTTTGTTTCATATGAAAAAAATGGACTAGATGATTGTAAAGGTAACATGTTTCAGATAATGTGGACACTAACTGTTGTATAACATGTAATTGATATGTACAACAGTGTTATATAACTTAGCTTCGTGAAAAACGATAAACGCGATGATTATATAACATTGTTATGTTGCATTGTTATTCTAATCTGTACATTATTGTTTTATGTTGCCATGTTGAATAACAAGGTTACCTAATGTGGACGTTAAAATGTAAAATATAAACTAAACGCGATTAATCCGGTTAAAAGGTGTTTTATTTAATTGTATGAATCGCGAAAACTTAAGACAATATAATGTGGACGTGTAAAACATGAGTTATATAATATTTTAAATTGTCTGTACGCACCTTAAGAGCTGTGGTGGATTGTTTGTCAGCCAGTACCTACTTAGTATACATATATAAAATATTCAGTTATAAACGTAATAAGCACAAAAAATAACCTCAAGTTCTCAGTGAATTATTTTTTATCAAAACTTAATTAAACGAGTATGTAGCTTTTTATTTTTCATTTTATTTCAAACTTTGTCCAACAAACTTTACCCACAACTATATTTCAGTTTCCAAAATCAAAATTTCCAAAAGCAACAACTTCTGTTACTGGAATCATGCAAACTTCACCATGCAAACATGAAAAGGTAAACATCGTTATATGAAATTTATAGATTATCTACTTCTGAATACAAACATCCGCACTGTAATAGTTAATTTATACTTCATTTTCAATCAACAAATTAAACGCAGTATTTCGATAAAATATTGACGCTTAGGTAAAACATGAAATTATGTAATAAGACACATCATAAAATACCTACGACGAAGTGGAGAACTTTGTAGGAGGTCTTTGACTAGCAGTGAGCATCTCTCGGCTGATGAAGATTGAACGGGCAATAAATAATCTTATGCCCGCTCGCAGCGATTAGTCACTGCTTAAAAAAAATGAAATAAATAACTCGCCAAAATCCAGCAATCACGCACAAACAACGCCGTTCAAGGCGGCGTTGCGGCAAGTATATATTAGATATGTAATTAGGAGGGGAATCAATTATATAGGTAGGAATGGGGATATGTTTATAATACGTATATATAATAAGCTAGATTGCACTACTTCTCACAAAACTTTCACAGTCAATTCGCCGGATCAAAAAATATCAATGTGCGAGGCGCCAAGTCACCAGAGTATCAATCCACAATATCACTTTGACGTTTTGACCTCTGTCAAAAAACAATTCGTCTTCGTTCATTGAAGCAAAACCACAGACTAGCGCCACCTATGGTTACTGGCGCGAACAAGATAATGTTCCAAAAAAACACTAAGATACATACATAACATCACGCCTGTGTCCCCTTGGGGTAGGCAGAGACATAGGAACACCAATTGCTACGATCCAGATATACCTCTTTCGCATCCTCCACGTTCATTAATCTTTTCATACATGATCACCGCTTCGGGTACTAACATACACAGTAAATAAGGATATATTACTAAAACTTTGTTTTCATAACTTCAACATTGGCCGAGATAATGTGACTAGTTGAATATCTTGCAGATAACTAGGAACAAGATACTTTTCCAAATATAGCTATGAACAAGACAGGTAAAACTTCCAATCGAAAAATACACGTCGATTCATTCCTTTGGATGCTACGTATGCGTATGTCAAACAAGGGGTAAAAAACATAGATTTTGCTTTACGCTGAATCAAAACTCATTTAGTGTTTATTTTACTGAAATTGACACTCACAATATCTTACTAATATGAAAAATGTGAAAGTTTGGATATTTGGATGGATTTGTTCCTAAATCACGGCTGAACGGCTCAACGGATTTGGATGAAATTTGGCATAATGTTAGCGCACGGACTGGTTACGCTAACCAGTCCGTGACGACCGGCTGGTGTAGCGGTAACATACATTGCCTTCTATGCCAGAGGTCCTGGGTTCGAATCCCGGCGGCGGCGGATATTTGTGTGATGAACACAGATATTAGTCGTCAAGTCATGGATGTTTATATGTTTATTTAAGTTTATTGTAATAAAAAATATGTATTTATTCAAAATGTATGTTTATATATTTCTTAAGTATATCAGTTATCTAGTATCCATAACACAAGTTCTTTAAGAAACTTAATTTGGGCTAGATAATGTTGTGTGAGTGTCAGAAATATATATATTTTTTTTTATTCCCGTGGGATTAGAAATTTCACGGCTAAAAATAAATAGTTTACTTTACTTTGACGCTTATATACAATATTTCTAGAACACATCACCTTCAAGTGGACATTTGGCATTATACGCCAGCCAAACAATCCCTAAAACTGTCCTAAAAACAAGCGGGACCTACATTAGTCGCCTTATAATTTCATACTTTTTCATCTTTATTTTCATTCCAATTCAGCAACAATATATTTCATAGATAAAGTCAAATTTATTCAAAATGGCGTTAAATTAATCTAATGAACTATTTATAAATAGCTATCTAATGGAATTTTCATCCAAACTATAACGTTATTTGTTACACGTACTGTTTCGAACAGTTTTCAGAAAAATTAACTGCACACACACTGTAAGTATTAAAATTTGGAATTCATAGTGTTTATAAATTAACACGCTCGTTCGCTAATTAAACCAATAAAACGAACAACAGACATAACTTATTGTGTTCGTTAAATGCAGATAATAATTTAAGCATTCCAAATTCAAATTCTATCGTCATGTGACAGTTTATGCTATTATTATGTACCTACCTATTACTGTAGAGGCAAAAACGTGGGCAATTACTTAACTCAATCAAATAACTCTAGTGATATATTTTATATTTCATTTAACTGTGAGAAATAAATATTAAATTCCACTTAAATGGTACAGAACCTCCATTTCACCTTTGCGATTTTCCCCAAATTTACTTTTCTTCCTAGTTTTTAATACAATGGAATCCGGTCTGAACTTAACTGTCCGAACTGAGGTAATCAAGGTTAGATTTTTACTTTGACTATCCAGATGAAAATATTCCGCAAAGAGATACGTAAATTCTGCTTTCTGTTTAAAAGTGTAGGTCAAAGAAAATACTTTCTCAACTGATTTTCTGGAAATCCATTAAAAAGTTAACTTAATTAATTGTACGGTATTCTCCAATATCAATTTGTATGTAGATCCAGTGCTCATATTCCAACAATAATTACATAAAATAGATTGCATGAATTATCAACGCAGACTTAGCCAATCATATCTCGTCTTGGTGAACTTACCAAATTGCGACTAATAAGTAAAAGTATAAGGTTTGAAATCCTGTTAAGATTTTTAAACTTAACTCAGATAACTTTCGTTGCATAATTTCCAAAAAAAAACAGCCAAAGTTCAATTAGTCAGTTGGTGCTGCATGATGGGAACTGAAGATGTCCGATAATACTTTGTCCCTGTGGTTGACATTGATAAAATCTCAAATCCTTCGATTGAGTGATTGAGCCCATCGTTGCTCGTAATATTTTCAAAGAAAAAAAGAAAGGTGTGACGTATGTGCCGTAGTAATGATTAATGCATTTTCATGAAACGGATGCGAAGATTGAAATGAAATTTGTCACAAGCAGAGATGAGTTACTTTTTATTAACCATGGATTTGATCTGAAATTCTGATAAGTTTAAACATTCTTTTTCTCAGCTATCGCTCAACGTAAAGGGACTTAATTTTTATATAAAAATATAAAAAACAACTAGATCAAAAGATGTTAAAAGACAAACTTCTAATTTAGGCACGCAGCCTTTTATTTCATCTTAAATTTTAGGCATCAGAGAGAGTAACAAATTGTAGCGGCTAATTCAAAGCTCGCAACACCAAAACGGAATAAAACCAAATTACCTGCTATTACGTTAAACAAAGCTTATGAAATACATTTATTTTAATGAAATACCTACAATTTATTGCCAGCTTTTATAGCATTAATGAGTATCTTTTTGATGGCAATTTTTGAGGCAACTAAATATAGGTATTACATTGTTTAAAGGGATTACGTTATTTGAATTATTGTTATGGATGTTTTCGTTCAAAAAATATACCTAATGAAAGATTTTTAAGAGGTTAAACCGTATTAAAAAAATGTTAAATGCGTAAAGAGATTTTTTTATTTTTTTTTTATTTTTGTGTTACCCATCATTAAAAACATCAGACAAAATTATACGAGTAATAAGCTTTGTTAAATCTTTATACATTGTTAAAACGCAAAGCAGCCGTATAATTGAGCCGTATTACAAACATTTACACTTCAATACGAACAAGAAAGGAGAGCAAGAAATTCAGAGCAAACTCGTTGAGTCAATAATAAAACACAAAATCGTCTTTTCAATACCATTTTATTGCTAAACGGGATAAAAGCAGCTCAGCAAGGATATTTATTTAACGTGTTTATAATTCAGAGTTATACCTTATTGAACAAGCGTTTACATGCTGAGTGATTTCGTTCTTCAGGTGAAAACTGGCGTGAAAGCCTGATATTATTCACGTCATTTAGATTTTTCGCGAAATGAAGAAGCAAATCGGTCGTAAATGATTTGGTTTATGTGTTTCATTGGAGATTGCAGTTTTATGAGTCTCGTTTTTAAAGAGATAAAGAAATAAGTTAGAAGAAGAATCGAAATGTGTTTTTAATTCAATCAAGGCATGTTTAATAATAATGAGTCACTACGAAATAAATTGTTAGTAGATACACAAGGAAGTCGTCGTGGCGCCGTGGTTACTGTGCGTATCATACGCTATCACAGGTTAAGCAACGTTCGGCGCGGTCGGAACTTGGATGGGTGACCGACGACCATTCATATCGCACGACGACTCCCGTGCTTCGGAGGGCACGTTAAGCAGTCAGTCCCGGGTGCTGTATACTTGTATACAGTAGTCGTTAGGGTTTGTCAGAAGCCATCTAGGCGCCCTAAAAATTCTGGTATCCACCACCCAGCACTGGGCCAGCTTGGTGGATTATGGCCTATACCTCCTCATCACCCAGGGGAGAGACTCATGCCCTGCAGTGGGCTCATTACAAAGAGTTGTGATGATGAAGATGATGATGATGAGATACACAATGTCATAAACAAGATATTATGTTTATGTTTCACTGTATATTTAGTTCCAAATTCACGAATGAGAATAGCCAACGCGTTATTTATTTTTTATACAATCTCTAGAGTTAAGGAAACAAATGATGTCTACCTAATTTTGTTCTATTGTCATTTTTTTTTTTTAAAAAGCTGTCTTAACCTTATAGGTATATAGTTTTATAAATAAAGATTAAAAAAAAAGGCATGTTTAGATTGTCACTTTCGTATAATGATGAGTGATGATGTGACTTAATGGTATTGCTGTATTCAAAATGTAATATTTTCAACACATTTACAAGTATATTATGCTTGATTGAGTACTTTGTAAAAAGATACATTATTTCATTACATCGTAGCTTTTTCAAACTAGAAATATAATATAGTTACTAGAGCTGAAATAATTTACTCAGAACGAAATGTATCCCTAGGGAGCAATAAAAGTAGCGTTTGTATAAAATCTTTGCATAGAGAAATTATCAAAATAACGAATGGCGTAGAAGAACTTTTATTTACGAAAGATTCTGTATTTCCATGTAGGTATCTGTTAAAGTCTGATCAGGTTAACTTGACCTACAGGTTAATGATTAATATTTTAAATAATTTAAGTTATTTATCTATGTTTTTATTGTTGGACAAATATTAACAACGACGAGATTACAAATAAAACAATGCAGTCTCGAGCATTGATGTACAGCGCAATACACTGAGCCCGCCGGAACGCGCCGAACTATGTTGGCAATATTTGCCGGCGGTGGGCTGTATTAAGAGCCCATACTACTCCAGCTAGAATCTGAATTTCGCCCCCACTTCACCGCCCGGCCGTGAAGCACCCCGCAACGCGCGTCGGACCTATCTTACTCACTCGCGTTTTGTTTTCTCCAACTCTGCCTTTTCCGTATCTTATTTCTTTCATTTCCCATTTTGAAATAAAACACACCACAAATTTATTTATGGAAAATACGATATTTACGTGATGTTGTAGCGGCGGCGGCAAGCGTGAAAGCGACACAGGTTCCTTGTACGAATGCCGGAGCGCAACTGAATCCTTGAGCGGGCGCAGGTCACCCGTCGTCGTGCCAAACACATTATTTTAGATTTAAGATTTATAATAAAAAAAAAAAAAAAAAAAAAATCAGATCATATAGTACACGTATTGTCATACCTTGAAACTAAATACCAAGTTACATTAGTGTAGGTTAAGTACTAATTAAGTAATAAGGTTTCTTTGTTAATTTTAGAGGTAAGTTTGTGATTTTTTTCTATCGAGATTTTTTTCATTAATCGTGTTTTCAAAACATATGGTTCTTAATTCATACTCTTAACTTTGCTATATGTTTTTTCTAAAATTATTAGTTCAGTACTCTGATAGATATTTGAGATCAAAATTTGGATTCGGAGCGTGTTTGAGGTAGTGTAGGCCCTTAAAAGGATCATGTCGGCAACATGCGCGAGTTGCCTGCCGACATGTTGCGTGCGTAAACGCTCAGTTCCCTCCTCATTTTAAGTCGCCAACCGCGACATGCCTGCCACCAAAATTTTCTGACTTGCAATGAGTAAGTACCGCCGGCAAAAAATTGCCGAAATAATGCGCTTGCTTGTTGGGATATGTATTACAGTATGTGTTTTGAACCCATCCTTGTAACGCAAATATTGATGACCGTGCTTTCGTTTACCTGATCCGGATAGACATCTCAATGCTCGCGCTAATGATCCTACCACTTGAGATGAGCTTGCTTGAAAAAGGGCGTCTTGGCTTCTTCTTCACTATCTCTAAGAGAATTGAAATGTTCGAAAAATTCCACCATGAAATTGACCCAAAGAAAAAGAAGAATAATAATCAAGAAAAATATATTACTCTTTAAAAACACGTGTTTTTAATTATTAACTTTAATTATAATGATTATAATGATGGAAATGTGTAATTTAATTCAAAATGTGTTGTTACCCTTAATTTATAGCGCTTAATTTCGTTCAAGCAATTTAGTTTGATATCCATTTTGAACCATTAAGCTTAGAACCGATAGAATGAAAGGTTGGTTAAGTTTTGCTTATTAGTTTATATGATTTGTAAGTATGTTATTGCTAGCTATAACCTTAATAGAACGTATTTATATTATAATATTAAATACTCTTTGCATAAATATATTTGTGTAGTTTTTAATAAGAATTGTTCTATACTTTCGTGAAAAAATAGCCGGTAAAATAGTAAGAAGTTAAAGATCTAGAGTTCCTGTTTAGAGAAGCAAAACATACATACAGTTTTGTGTATTTAATAATGTACTAAAATATACTTTATAAATTCACCAGACCAGGATTCGAACCTTATTTATATTTTTCTTAACTTACTCTTATTTTTCTGTGTACTATATGAAGCTTTTAAACCTGAATTTTTTACAGTTAAATATTTTTTAAATTTACTGTACTGATCTGCAGGTCTATTATGGATCTCAAAACCATGCGATGATGTGAAATAGCTTTGACGTTAAGGTCGCTCAACATTCTCGCGAGATACTCGTCATTAAAGCCATTCTCGTATTCTGCTCAATTTCTTTAATTTTTCTCTCCTTTTTGTGTGTTTTGGGGTTTGTGGGGTTTGGAGTTTTGTGTAGAAGTCACGATCGCATGTTTCTCAGTAACGAAGGAGCCGCCGATTTGAACGGTTATATCGCAGAGTATATCTCAGCGATGCGCGTCTGCGAATTATCATATCAGTCGAATAAACTACTAATACTAACTTGAATATTCGACTTGAACGATAGTAATATACAAACGTCCTGAGTCGAATGATACTTCTAATATTCGTAATTACTAACGATGGTTAACCTCAATATGGCCGAATGACCTTGAAAAAAACATTCGAATGGTTAGTTGAATGATTGAATGCATTGACAGGCAGCTTGTGTCCGCTGTTTCACCCGCATAACTTTAGAGAGAGAGAGTTTTGAAGTAACTCGTAATAGATTTTATATAATCTCATTCGGTAATGTTCTTATTATGAAATGAAATACAGACTTTTATTGGCATATTTTATTTACATACTTCTGTAAGAAAAATAAAAAAGTAAATTGAAGCATTATTCTCTTAACAAAACAATGCTTTAAAACAATTTTTAATTATTAAAGTACTATGTGTCCCGACCAAGGAGGTTTCAATTCAATTTAAGTACACATTATCTGTGGTGAGCGCGCTGCTCGCGAAACGCGCATGCGTGCTGGATCCGAGCCATAAACCAATAACAGGCGTTTTCCATTTTGACGCTATTTCGTACATACGAATTTGAGTAATATTTTGTTGAATAAATAATTTGTTTGTTTTATATTGCATTTTATTTAATGTAGCTACCTATAGCCATGAGATTAAATAAAGTAGTGTATGCAACTGCATATAATTAGGTATTAAAAAACTCGTGTAATCTAATTTTGAAACTCGCCTGCGGCTCGTTTCAAAAAACTACACTCATATTTTAATACCCTCTATTATAATATGACAGTTGCATAAACTACTATTAAGAGCTTTTGTTATTTTTTTTATATTGTTAGTATTGAAAATGGTCCAGGAAGATAAAAAATAATATCTAATATGTTTTATTTACTAACTAATAAAGCTAAATTGTGATAAAAACATATTGATCTCAAGGCTTTATATTCTATGTATGAAGATAATTATATTAACGACTCGCGAGATTCTCGCGAGAATGTGGAGCGGGCTTAAAACTTATCATACGATCATTATTTGGTATACCATGTAAATTGAATACAATAACCCCCATATATAATAATTAAGTATTTATTTATGAAAGCAAACGAAATGGAAGAACACAAATGAAATCAAGAAACCAACATATCATAGAGGTGGGTGCGATCTCACCTTTTTCAATTGACGTTTTTAAGTCATAGATAATGATTGAAACTGTCATTTCAAAAGGTAATGCAACGCCTCTTGCATGCAAACGTAAAGGGAATTCGTTTATTCTTTATGTCATAATTGTTGATCATTGTATCATAGAAATCTTGTTTATCATGTCATGTCATGAAAGAACCGTAATAGGCCTGCAGATAAAGAAACAAGATTATAAAGTAGTAGTAATCTTGTATTTTTAAATAACCTTTTCAACACACTTGCTCGTAAAGTGAGCCTTATTCTATTAAATTTAGAACTATAAATTGGGCTATAAGTCACGCGTGCATAATATATTATACCCTAGTGCATAATAGAATGAATCCTGCAAAGTTGAATTGTACCTTTGTGCAAATTACATGCGAGTAAACAGAGCATATTTTATTGATCCGGGTTATACATTAAATATTTTCAGAAACAACAAAGAGGTTTTATACCACTTCAAATCCATATACATTTTTGAAATGTTTGCGCCTTATATTAGTAAAACAAATATGTATATCAAACAAATTGTTCACAATTTACAATAATTTGTTATAAAATATTAAAATATTTGCATTTACCACTCCAAATTAAACATTTTCACGTAAAATAGGCTGTATATGCTATGTCTGTCTTTTACTCACAAGTGTGTTGAAAAACGTCGTATACTATTAACTATTAACTAATTAATGTTTACCTTATTACCTAAAGCAAAATACCCTTTAGAGGTGTGGCATATTAGTTATGCATAAAAATTACACGGCAGAAATGTTATATTCGGTAATTCTAACATTTATTTATTATGTAAATCAATAACAGTAAAATAACAGTGAGCGTCGTTGCATGCAGTCATCAAAGCGCAAAATAATCATTATGTCATAATATAATAGAATGAATATAGTACATTTTACGAACTAGATCAGAAACTCTCACTGTTATTTGATTGTTACCCAGTAACAGTTATGACACCATGTTATTGATAAAGCGTTATATTAATTTACAGGCATATGAAAATTCGATCCTAATATAACATATCTAATATCCTTGATGGCTCTAACGACTAATAGCTCCTATCTGCGAATGGGCATTATCTCAGTAACTGAGCATTTCTAATAGGATACATAATGTAAATGATTACATCCTCTATGCCATTAGATATTCTGAATATATTCGCTTGAAAATTAACGTCATGTTACTTTTGTTGATGCGTATTCCATGCTGAGGAGAATAATAAATGGCTACGATGGGGTTGTAGTGTATCCATTAATTATTATTGTTAATCTAATTAAATTACGTGGGATATGTTGTGCAGGAATATATAGTAATAAATAATGATTAATGGTGTTAATCAACTGTGATTATATCTTTAATAACTCTTCGGATAGAATATTATACGTTAGATATTATTTCAGTGCCTTTCCTAGGATGTAAGACGGTTTTAAGATCGATATGAGTAGTAACTCACCTTTAATTAAGGCTGTCATTTCATTAAGGCTGTGTCTCAGTCATGTGTGTCAGTGTCAGTCATGAACTGCCTTTATCTCGGACCAGTTGTCTTTTCGTCGACCTTATCATTAGCCAGTTATCATCACTGGACAGCAAATGAGTGTCTTTCCTGACCACTATATGGCTTCCAGTTTGTGCAATTAGCTTTCTCGTGCTCCGAAGTGAAATACCTTAATATTTCATGCGCACTTTCCATCAGGTGGCATGGAAGACAAACGTCCTATCCTTACAATATAAAAAAAATATATATATATATATATACACGATCACTTTACATTTGGTAACATGGAATACCAACGTCCTAGCTTTGCATTTATTAAAGTTTGAGTCGGTCACACGCATGAAGGGTTTCGTAACAGCAAGTAACAATTTAAGCTCCTTTAGTTTAATGTAGTGTTGATCGATGTTTTAAAATGGTAAGTTGCAAAAAATTATGACGTATAAAAGAAACAAATAACTGTGTATGTATTGTATTGTGTATTGTGATGTATGTATTTATGTGATCACGTTCAAACTAATTTTCGGCGGAAGTTTATATGTATTTTTACGTCATATATTTTTTTAGTTGTATCATTCTCTTGTTTTAGAAGTTACAGGGGGATTGTCCCGCATTTTATCACTTTGGAAGTGTCTCTCGCGCAAACTATTTAGTTTAAAAAAATACGATATTAAAAAGCTTATCATGGTTTGTGATGAACTATTCAAAAATACCTCACCCGCACGATGAAAAAAAAATTAAGTTTCACTTCAACCCCCAAAATTTAACATTATTTTTTATTTTTGTTTAAAATCTTAATGCGGTTCGAAGAATACACCCACATACCAAGTTTCAACTGTTAGCTCGTTAAATTTCGAAACAAAGTGACTATGACATACGGAAGGACGGTATGTCTGTACATGACGAATCTACGAGGGTTCCGTTTTTTGCCATTTGGCTACGGATCCCTAAAAATAATTATAAGTTATTACGACCAGGAAAAGGGTTATAAAGCAAGACGCGATGACATGTTGAGTTGATATTATTTACAAAAATAAATAGCTTATATACTAAAATATACGTGTAACAATTAACGTAGGGCACAGAGGTTTTGTCAACCCTTGTCACTGCAATAGTTTCCCTTCTCATTATAATAACTCCAAATTTTACAGAAGCCTCTGGTGTTCGCCTACCCCGTAAGGAATACAGACGTGAAGTTATGTATGTATACATATATGTAACAATGAACGTAGGTAACAAATATTTAATCATATCTTGATCTTGCTTTCATCAAGGACGTTTCATTAATACCTAATAATATACAGAATAATTTTTATCATGATTATCTTTCCAAGTTTTAATTTTATTACTATTCTTATAAATATACATAATGTTTTCATAAATATATTGTGATGCAAGGGTCAAGATACTAATCTCTTTATAGTTTTCTCTTAGAGATTCTCTATTTCCAAGTTTATACATTCCACGAATAGCCCTTTTCTGCAGTGTAAATATAGTGTCAATATCTGGGGCATTGCGTCAATGTAGGAATTAATCCAACGTGTTTAATCCAAGGTTCATTATTTTTCATTTACATCAAATACTTTTTTTTGCAATGGTCTAGTTTTGTCTCTAAACTTTAAAATTAGAGTTGACAGTAACAGTTTTACTATCATGTACTTGTTTACTATTATGTACATTTTGAAACTCTAAGCAAATACTGTTTATAAAATTATGATCTATACCAAAAACTTACTGTATTTATGTATTACGAAAGGTAGGTACTTAAAGAAACGGGAATTCACCTAGTACAAACAAATTAAATATCACTCCAGAGCAACCATCAAGCCTTTGTTAAGTCATCGCGACAGGGCAAAACCATTATACACACATCGTTCAATAAAGCAGTCGTACGGTCAGTACAAAAATATTTGACTGCGAACTTTTCCTTAACATGCCAACTTTCCTACTTAAAAAAATACGTTGTTCTTCAGTTCTCGGTTGCTGAAAATTTTATAAAAATAATGCATGCAGTAATAGTACAGGTTGGTACTGAAACCGTTAAATTCTCCAGTAAAACACATCCACTGTTTAAATAAAATTACTATTTCATCGAAATAAATTTGGATAAAAGTAATTTTACTAGAAAAATCAAAAATTTCAAAAAAACTCTAAGATTTTCTGTTAATGAAACGGCTACAACTCTAAATGAGTTTCCCTTTTTATATTTACGAAGTTATAATTACAACTGCTCCTTAATGTAACCCCAAACCTTGAAATAAAATATTAAGCACCAAACTTTATATTTCAAACTTTTGTTTTCATTTCTGTGACTTAACTTTTGCTATGCAAAGTTTTAAGAGCATGGCAACATTATCTTAAATGATATACATTTATATTCTGTATAATATGATACAAAATGGAGAAGCTTCATTTCTAAAGAAAACTTTTAAAATTCAGATTCAGATTAATATTCGAAAACTTGGCATATTGTAGAGCTACAAAAATAGCAAGTTTCTCGAATAATTCTTGCATCATGCATTATATAATCATGCAATCAAATAATCATGCTGGACTGGGAGCGAAAGAAAAACATCGAATGTACCAGCTGCTTCTCTTCCCGGGCATACTGTAAAAGTCAGTTAAGGGGCCGAGGTTTTATGAGCGATTTTGTTGGCGATGGGCTGACTCCCTGTCACTACAATAGGCTCTCTCCATCATTATAATACTTCCAAATTCGTCAAATGTGACATTAGATGGTTTTAAAGCCTCTGTTGTTCTGCCTACCCCATAAGGGATAAAGGCGTGAAGATATGTATGTATTATAATCAAATCATCTTATTATAATAATAAAAACTGAAAATGTTTCATACTGATTTTATCGACTAAATTATGAAACTATTATGATTAAAATTAAGAAGGAAAATATTGGTTTACTGCTTTTAAATACAACAACATTCAAGCTGTAGATTTTGTTGGTTTATTTGATTATTTTCTTGAACACTTTAATTAATTTCTGAAACTACGTATCATTCAGAGGTAGAAAAATAATATTTTATTATTGCAGGAAACAATAAATAAATAAATAAAACCCCCAGACAATCACACCAACTACATGGCCCCAAACTAAGCACAGCTTGTGATATGGGATACCATGTAGCGCAGTAGAGGGGAACCTAGAATATAAATACACATATAGATAAACACCTAGACCCGGTACATGTTTTATTTCTTGTTTCGGGACGGGAATCGAAACCGCAACCACTGGAGTCCGAGGCAGATAGGTTTACCCCATAAACAATCTCTATAAAGTAGATATAATTAAATTTATTTTCAATATTTTTCTTTTATTCAAAAATAAGTTTTAGGTCACTTACATTAAAGACCATTTATAGAAAGTGTCATTTGGGGCCATTCACAACACTAATAAAAATTACAGGATTAATCACAAGTATGCCTACCTAAGGCTAAATTATAAAAGCCTATTATTTCTATCTAAAATAAGAACTCTATTATTTATATATAACAAAATATTAATAGGTCAATAACTTTACTCGAACTAACCCTCACAATCTTATTTATTTATATAGTTCACCAACGCAGTGGTCACCAAAACAAGGTTTTAACAAAGAGACATATGGCATTGCGATACAATTCTAGCACCACCACACTTATAGGTGAAGACAGCATGCAGTATAATTTTGCGAATAGTAACAATTAAATAATAAAACAGAAAAAAAATTAATAAAATTACAAATCGATTTTAAAACATAAGCACTTTATACCTTAACTAGCTGCTGCCCGCGACGTCGTGTGCGTGAACGCTATGCAGCACCAAACGCACCTACGATTATAACACTGCTAGCGTGATAATATGCCTATATGTTGACCCGACTTCTTAACTATCTTCATGCCAAATTTGAAGTAAATCCATGCAGTACTTTTTGAGTTTATCCCGGAAAGACAAACAGACAAACAGACAAAAATTCTAAAAACTATATTTTTTGTTTCAGTTTCGATTGTAGATCATACCCCAAGTATTCTTTTAAAAAAATATTCAATGTACAGTTTTGACTTTCCTACCATTTTATTATATGTATAGATAAGCATGCTCTTATAATTGACCAATACCTTTTCCTCGTGAGAAAATCAAATAAAAAACCCTCCAATAAGCGTTAACCTTTACGACTCCTAACAAAAGCTGTTCGTGGTTACATAACTTCCTCATTTCTCCAAACAATGATTCTTTTTACAGTTTTCTGGAAAAACGAACTCAGTTTTGACAAGCGTACTTTACAAGACTTATGGCCGGGAGGAGAAATTTACGACTTCGGTAAGTACCTTCTCTCAAGTTTGAAGTTTGAAAATGCCATAAAAATGAAGTTGGAGAAAATTACGTTGTCATTAGTAAATGTGGCATTTTGGAAACTCTGTTCTGAATTGGTTATTTTCTGGTTTTGACTATTTTGCGTTAAGGTTTCAGTAAGGTTGATGTGAGGTAAGTTTTAAATAATAATAATATATCAATAACCCAAACTGTTACACCTACCTATGTGTCCTACTTAGCTTGTGTTGATCACATAACAGAATGTAGCGGTAACATACATTGCCTTCTATGCCAGAGGTCCTGGGTTCGAATCCCGGCGGATGATGAACACAGATATTAGTCGTCAAGTCATGGATGTTTATATGTTTATTTAAAACTAGCTGTGACCCGCGACTTCGTCCGCGTGGATACCGGTTGTTGGAGTTGGACAAATACTATTATTATATCCTCCTTGAAGTTTAAACATACCTTATTAAAAATTTCGTCAAAATCGATTCAGTAGTTAAGCTGTGAAAGCGTTACTGATAGATAAACATACAGAGTTACTTCAAAAACTGTTACAACAAAGCTGTGATCCGCAGTTTCACCTAGGTGTTTTGTGAAAAAGTATAGGTAGGTAGGTATATTACATAGATGATGCCTGCGACTTCGTCTGTATTGAATTAGTATTTCGAGTAGGTTATTTTCTTCTCCAAGGTCCTAAGTACTATCTTTAATAACAAAAATAAAAATGAAGAATCTTCGCCCATATAATATGTATAACTCCTAACCACAAACATAGGTAACTATAATAGGTACATTACAAACATAGGTAAAACTATATTAGGCACATTGCGTTATAAACAAATCGGGTGCCAAAGTGTCTTAAATTTTACATATTTCATGCAATACCTATCTTCATTAATTATAGCTTATTGTTATTCTAGGTAAAGCTATATTACTGTAAAGTTTGAGAAGAATACATTCGACAGTTTTTGCGTGAAAGAGTAGCAAAGATCCATCCATCCAGCCATTATCAGTGTATAATGTGTATCTGTCTATAGTTATGATTGGCTACTTTTCACGGTAAAATGGCTGACTTTTTATTCTACTTCTAATTCTACGGTTTCTAACTTCCAAGAGCTAGAAATGATCACGAAATAAATTAAACCTTGAGTCCCATTATTTTAAGATTAACTTTCTTACAATATTATCTCTGTATGTACAGAAGGCAGCACATCAAGTCTTACAAATCTGTAATTTTTTTTACTTGAATCTGAAATCTATGCCCTCGACATTACCTAAGTTAAAATTGTTTGGGGAAATTTGACAGGTAATGTAATGCTTGACCTGCTGCCTTCTGTACCTACCTGTATTAAATCGCGCAAGAAGCTTTATTAATGATTTAGCCCTATCAACATAGCAAAATTTTCTACTGCATACCAACTATTTTTCAGATTTATTATTTTTAAGCCCCTAGTAGTTTTACCAGGAGTATTTCCTTAGAATTCTTTTTCCCATGTTTATTTTTAGTGTAGTTCAGTTTTTTTTCTTCTGGCTATCCGAACGCTTTTACATCTAATCTACTAATGCCACGTTACAATATCAAAAACACTGTTCGTTCGCTGCTTCCACGCTGGACTGGGAGCAACAGAAAATCATAGAATGTACCAGTTGCTTCTCTTCCCGGGCATACCTTAAAAGTCATTTTAGGGATAGAGATTTTATTGGATAGAGAGTCTTGTCAAATTACTACTTACTATTCTTATAACTACCTTTCACCATTCGTTTGTAGTAGCTTTTACTCATGTAAAATATTGAAACCCAGCATTCATTGATTTTGACGACAATTTAGTTGTAATTTAGGTACCCCTAGAATAACCCTACCGCCTCTGAATAATTGACTAATCCGAGTGAGCCCCGCTTAGTGGTAAACTGACTGTCTCGGCTGACTGAAATTTGCCTTCAAATATCACTACTGCCAGCGGTGACGCGTCCCGAAAACATTCTATAAAGGGCCAGTTCTAGAGCCGCAAACGGGTTTATGATAGAACTGGCTTGGCTTCGGTATTCGACCTCATTTATACTTACCATCAGGTGAGAATGAGGTCGAATTCGGGCTTATTCACAGATTTGTAAAAAAACTTATTTTTAATATTTGGAATAGAAAGTTATAAAATTAAACTCGTGGGTAGTCTGACTCCCAACCGTTACAAAAATTTGGTGGTTCATTCAGAGAAATCTTATTTCCAAGTGAAATAATAAAAGTTGGGTGAATATGGTCATAGGCACCCCGAGTTTGGTAGGTATCTCGAACAATTAACAGCGTGAGTGGCCGGCCATGCCAGCGAATCACTCGCTCGCCCGCCCGCGTCTTATCGAACATAACTACCTATTTTATTACGGAGTTATTTTAAAATAACGATATCTCTTTGGATCTTGATTAAAAACAAGTGGTGTCAAAGACAATTTTGTTCACAATTAAATATTTATTGTAAACAAAATCAAAAAAATATAGGTAACAAAAAAAAAATTACGCGAGCAGGATCGAACCCACGACCTTAGACTCATGGTCGGTCTACGCGCAACTGAGCAATGAGTACTTCTGATCTGTATGCCGAACATCTCCACCATATTCTAGTAAGTTTTAGGCATAACTTTTAAAAATCTATTAATTTTTTTTTAGATCCTAGATTTTTTTTATGTCTGCAGAATCTGCTCATCATCCTGGACAACTTTTGTTAAGGCATCATATCTATATTTCTTACGGCTTTGATGATCCCTTAAGGGTTCTGCATCAGGTATTCCAGTAACCGAAATAAAATATACCCTAAATGTTGCCCCGGTTTCACAGCTATACATCACAAAAAGGTTCATTCAAATCCGTTCAGCGGTTCCAGAGATTAGCGTGTGCAAACAGACAAACTTACAAACAAACAGACAAATTTTTTTTTTTGGATTCTTACTCTTTTTTCATTTCTTTATAACCCTAGATAAAAAAAATTGTAAAAATATTAATTGTACAGACACGTTTTTTTTACTGTTTTATTATATGTATTGATATCTAGTATCCATAACACAAGTTCTTTAAGAAACTTAATTTGGGCTAGATAATGTTGTGTAAGTGTCAGAAATATATTTATTTATTTATTAAGGGGTATCCCAGAATGCACCCAGAACCCAAACCGGCTGGGACTCGAACCAGAGGTCGAGAACTCTGCAACGCCACATCTCTCAACCAATATACCACGAAGGCCGTGCTGTAAATTGACATTATAATATTAATACTAAAGCCGTCTTTTTTCCTTTAAGGTTCTGTGTCTGTTTTGCTCTTTAGAGATTCCGCATTACAAGTTCTTATTTCAATTTGAGAATCTTCATTATATGAAGTATCTGTCTTACTGATAGCAACGAGCGTGTATGTTTTTTTGTAATCTATCTGTAATATACTGCACAACTGTTGTTGATATTATTGCAGGTGAAAACTTTTCAAATCGATTTTTTCACTAACGTCGTTGAAAAAACGTCTTCCAGCTGGCACATTCTATGGAAAAACATAGAATGTGCCAGCTGCTTCTCATCCCGGGCATACTGTAAAAGTCAGTTAAGGGTCAGAGGTTTAATGGGAGGTTTTTTTGTGGTCGATAGACTAACCCTCTGTCACTGCAATAGTCTTTCTCCATCATTATAACGCCTCAAAATTAGTCAAATATGACATCACATGGTTTTATAACCTCTGGTGCTCTGCCTACCCCATTAGGGGTACAGGCGTGAAGTTATGTATGTATGTACGTCGTTGAAAAAATTTCCATAACTCGGCTCGAAGGTAGTGTATTGTGATGCTAAATAGCCTATTGTATGTTTAGGAACCTACTCTTAAGCTCTGCAACCAACACCAGAAGCAAAGTATTTAAAAATGAAACATGAGAGATTCAACTAGTAAAGTGATTGATTTTTTAGTTTCAGAATTATGTATAAGCCTACAAGTTTCATTAAAAAACTGTAGCAAGCCGAACAGGCCTATAAATTTATCCTACCAACACGCGCTTCTAAACCCTTTAAAAAGCATATCCAGGAGAGAAAACAGTATTTTGGTCTGAGTATACAAATGCAATAATTTAAAAACTTAAAGATTAAAGTAGGTAACATTTATTATACGGGGTTATATTTATTCGACCCGCATTTGTTGAAGGGTTATACAGGGTGTCCCGCAATCCCTATATAATACCTTCACAGATGTATTCTAGTACCCATGAGGATTACAGAAAAAATATAAAAAAAGAAAAATTCTAAATTATTTTTTTACATTTTTGTATGAAAAAATGTCGAAATTTATTGCTTTCATACAAAAATTTAACAAAAAAAATCGATTTTTATTTTTTAAAATTTTTCCTTTAATCCTTATGGGTACTAGAATGCACCCGAGAAGGTATTATATAGGGGTTGCGGGACACCCTGTAGAGTAGGTAAATACAAAACATTTTCACTATGAGACCACCCCTCCTTAAATTTGCCGTTTATGAGAAATTTCGAAGGTTCTTTTATTTCTCACAAAAACTAGGGAAAATGGGTATTTACAGTAAAATAAAAAAAGTGAAATACTTAACACAAAAACGGTAAATTTTACGTTTTTTTATGTTTTATTGACTTACTCTATAACCCCTCAACAGATGCTTGGCCAATAAAAACTACTGTACTTAAAAAACCACTTCAACACAAAAACTTACTTAACCCATCAAAAATAAAATTGAGCTCGGAGAAAGGCATAATATAACAAAACTACGAGTAGTTTAAAAGTAGAAACACTCATAAACCATACTAACTAGCATGTCATAACTTTGAGGCAACCATCAAAAGTGTATGAAAGTAAGAAAGCCTAGTGACGTTCTGACAACACAACTTGCCTGACGTAAAAAGATACTTACTAAAAATGTTGCCAAAATATATTCTGCATTTGGAAAAACATCTGATACGGTGAACGTTAAGGTCCTGAGGGCACGTCAAAGTTTTATTGTAGCGCTGAAGGCGTATTTTTAAGGCTTTGTGTACATATCAAGCGTGGCGGAATTAAAGAAAGAAAAAAGTGTGGTTCTGAAAGAAATTTACGATAAAATATCATTTTTTAATGTTCAATGGTTAACTTTATTAATTAAGAATACATCATTGACGGCGACGTAATATTAAGCAGCAGACTTAACTTTCAGCATAATTATCCAGAACTGTCTCTCAGGAATTGCTATGTTTTGAATGTTTCCTGAAATACGGTCAAAATCAAAATCTAAATATGCTTTATATAAAACTAGATTTTTCCCGTGACTTTATACGCGCATAAACATTGTTTATGTTTAACACAATTCGTCACTCGTTGAAGAACCTTTATGCCAAGTATCACATCCGTGTGCTTGAGGAATAAGATTTTTTATACAAAGTAAAAAATCATATACTTCCAGTTCATGTAGGAATTTCGGGAATTCCTTTCACAACACAATCACTCATTGAAGAACCTTTATACCAAGTATCACATCCGGGCACTCTAGGAATAAGATTTTTTCATACAAACTAAAAAGTCCAATAATTTCCGTTCCCGCGAGAACAGTTTCCGTGGGAATTTCGGAAATTTCTTCCTTAGTGCTCCTCCACCTCCTCTAAGGATTATATGTTCCAAATTTCAGCTCTCTTCAGTCAGTAGTTATAACTGTCACTCAGTAATTAACAAAACAGTTTTATGTATTAAAGATTTCAAAAGTCTCATTATTAACAATCCGAAACAAAACTTCAGAAGGTCAATTCAATGAAAAGAGTTAGCAAGAACTCAACACCTCTATCTTTTTAAATTACAACCAAGGACTTTTATCGTCTTGAGATAGTGTATGATCGGCGATTCAACTCAACTTTTGTCTAATATTATTATTAAATTATTTGTATGAAATAATAATGGAAAAAGTAAATGAAAGTCTCTGTCCCCCATCACTCACTCCACCGCATCGCCCCTTCGCGTCGCGAGCTAAAACAAAAGTAAGAATTATCGGACCCAAGACCAAAAACTTCGGCCCGTATTAATCTGTATAATTGGACGAATGAACCACTTTGGACTCCGTTTCCTCATTTTGTAGTTCCAAACTCCTATTAAATGGACTCACAGAAGCACTTGGAAAGATGGAAGTAAGACGTAACTTTATCTATTTTTTTCTATTGTTCAAGCAACGGGAATAAATTGTACTTTAGAAAGTTGGAAATGTTTAAAAAGAGAAGAATAATATCTATTATAATATTGTCTTAAGTTTTCGCGACACCGAAACGTCGAGTTAAAATTTAAAATGTAAATTTACGCGATAAATCCGGTTAAACGGTGTTTTATTTAATATCTATTATTACTACAGTTGCATGAATTAAGACTGAACTTTAAATTAGAAAGTGTAAAAGAAGAATTCAATTAAGCTTTTATTAACTTCTTTATTATTAGAGCCGCCTTTATATCTTCAATATAAATATATACATATATTAATCAGATTGTGCGGTCAAGGTTACATCGATTGAAAAAAGGTTTTAAAGCAAATCTTACGGATAATATGTATACGCAATACGTACCCCAAAACCATTGAACCACCACGACTAACAGCATATAAATAATCCACAGACATACATCTACATAGACAACGAAAATGCATGTAGGTACTTTGCGTGTCCGAACCCCGACCAAGCGTCAAGGTTAGTCGCCACTAGATTTAGTTCCCGCGTAGTATGTTGTTAGAAAAATCGATCGATATCGTAATTGATAATTTATTTCAATCGGTGACATCGGAGTGGTGTCATAAAAGGTGTTAAAAAGTCGGGACGCTTGGTTTCAATACAAATCGTGAAACTTTCCTTGTCTTTTTAGATGTATGTCTGTGAAATAAACAAACAAAAACTCCTGACAATAACACTTCATGGCCTCAAAGAAAGCAAAACCTTTTTTATGAGATATCATACTAAGAGGGCACCTAGAATAAACATATATATGTCATAATCTTTATTCGCATTTTTTTTTCTTGTTCCGTGCGGAAATCAAACTCGCGACCTCACGATTTGCTACACCACGGAGACAGTCAAACCTGTGTAATATACAGAAATTGAATTGAATTGAATTGTCATAGAAGCTTGGTCAGTCTTTCGATAATCTTTTGCTACTATATCTATGACCTTTAGGGAATCGAACCTACAATATCTCGCGTATCAGTCAGCTATTCGCCCATTGTGCCACCGAGACTGTCTATGTAATTAGACAATAATATAATATTTATAAAAATAATTATTTAAGAGTCGCTCGCCCGAAATACGGGAGGTCTATGGAGATTTTATACAGTATTTTTATCTTAGGAATTATTTCTTTTTTACAGGTCAGCTTTTTCTAACGTCCAGAAAACATCCAAAGGAAAATGTGTGAGACTACCACCAACCATACCAGACGTCCCGTTTAACGTAACACGTTGAATGTTTAGTTTTGTCAAAACCCAAGAGGCACCTTGTGTACAATTTAAACAATATGATGCCCTAATTTTATTTACATACTATTTAGTACTACTTCTGTTCAATTCTAATGGTTTATCTCTATTGATAAGTTTCAGACTTAAATTCTATTATAACTGAAATGAATTAATGATAAAACTTGTTGTGAAGGGTATTCTGTTACTAAGAATCGACTTAAATTTTTTCATTTTCATAAACTATATTTACATAAAATCTAAAAATAAAGTATCAATAAACCATTTTCAACTCACACTATGAATTCTTTACCGATAATTCCGAAGCAAATGGTTTGGATAAACTTTATCTCCAGACAATCGTTGAGCCAAAAAATTGGAAGACTAAATCGGTTAATTTATGTGTCTGAACATTTTTTCAACTTTACTAGTTTTGACAGGATTTTTTTTTAACGGTACCTAAACCGGCGTTTGAACTCATTATCACCTGATGGTAAGATAACCAATGAATGCACAGCATTAAAAAAACGACTTCACGTCAAAACTTTGGCTGAGTTTTAACTTTTGAAAAAATATGTGTGAAACATTCTCCGAAATCACACATATTTTTTCAAAAGTTTAAAATTTACAATGAAGTACTCAACCGATTTTAATGAAATTTAAATGGGACCAACTATGAAGTATCTTCTATCATATGAATCAACAATTTTCAAATTCATAATTGTCCAAAATATCGTGTAAGAAAGACACAAAAACAGAAAAATAAACATACGGACAAATTGAGAACCTCCTCCTTTTTTGGAAGTCAGTTGAAAAGATGAGTTTGATGATGACAAAGCACACAGGTGTACAAATAAAAAAGGCTCTAGCGCTATTTGTGGTGATTTCTGCTGATATTTGGCACAGACTTATATGCAGGGTGAGTGTTATCCAGGCGAACCCTGCCATCAAGTATCACCGCCCCTGCAGTGATGGGTTTGGGCAATATTACATGAACAGCCAGGTCCTTCCTGAACCCTGAATTACCATCAGGTGAGATTGAGCTAAACCGCAGGTTTTTTCACCAATAAAAAGATTTTTTTATTTTCTCCGTTCGATTTTGTATAAATTGAAATTATAAAATTAAAAAATGTTAGTAAAAACGAACCGTCCATTGTATATTCCATGCTGAACTGGGAGCAAAGGTAAAACATAGAATGTGCCAGCTGTTCTCGTCCAGGGCATACTGTATACGTCAGTTATGGGACAGAGATTTTATTGGACTTTTTGTGGGCGATAGGCCGACCCCCTGTCACTGCAATAGTCCCTCTCCACCATTACAATTCCTCCAAATTTGTCAAAAGTGACATCAGATGGTTTTATGACCGCTGGTGTTCTGTCTGCCACATAAGGGATGCAGGTATGAAGTTATGGACCGAGTGATTTATGCGGGAATTATCCATAATGTTCAGACATTATTAATAATGTCTAGCTGTATCGGGCTAAGTGATAAGTTACTATCTAGACTTCATTATTTTTACATTGCTCGGTCATTATTATATTGCTACAAGATTCAAGACAAACAAAGTACCTATATACTTAAGGGATTATGGCGTATGACCTATATGCAACCTAACTGCTCCTCCTCGCTACGCTCGTCGTCGCACCTAACCAATCAACTCGCTCTCTTGTGTTTAATTAAAGAGTTTGTATATTGGTCGCTCACTTAGTAATTCAGTCGCACTATTAATATTTCATACCATTTTAAAATCATACTTTTTTGAAAATTTGAAAACAGTACCTCATCATTAGTCGCAAATTTGTTTTTTTTTTGGTCACTCATTTTATTGTTTCCCTATTTTTAAAATTAATTAAATAATATCAAGTCCTTGCAGTTATCCAAATATTAAGACTGATTATTTAAATTGCTTAATGTTTGGTTTATTTTAAGGAACAATAAAAAAAATACTGTTTAAATGTGTTTTGCATCCTTATGCCCAAAAGGCGATTGACATTATGTATAATGCCCGGGCATTTTGATTACTTGATTATTATTACTAAATTGCTTGGCATTTTTCATAGTGCCCGGGTATTATGCATAATGCCTCATTTTTAATTTGGTCCATTACATATATTCGTAGATCATCTATTGTGTTCTGTGTCCCAGAATGCCCACCAACTGCAAACTGTGAACATCGCCTATTTTCTTTGTAAGCCATTACTATTATATTCTAAAAACGAGACAGTCATATTTCTTGTTTGTATTATAAAGTACTGACACCTTTGAAAACTAACAACGTGCCTACAGCTACGTGTCCTATGTATTTTAACTACCAAAATTCCAATTTAAAACACGTGTAACTGTATTTGTGTGTTTTCTACTTAAAGGATAAGATCATAAAGTGTCATCCATTAAGCCAGACTAGAGTTTGAGTCGGCTACGCAAATTTAATCCTGCCATCTACACTTATAAATATTCATACGCCCTATGTTCGTAGCGTGTAGATTATATTATAACAGACAATAAAAAAAATTATTTATACAGGGTGCTTTCCCATAACTTTAAGGTTTTGTGCCTTACTAAAAAAACAATACTTTTTGCCAAAGAATATGTGGTTCAAAAGTGCATAATTTAGAAGATATCATCAATCTTAATATAATTAGTTCATAAATTATCACCCTTGTAAAATCCCTTTAACATTAATTCAATATACGATATTTATTCGGCGCAATTGAAGTGTGCAGTGAGCAAATCAATTCTTCTGAATATAACCTTAGAGGCAGTTGACGACCAATTTGGCGTTGGGGTAAACCTATCTGCCTCAGACGCCAGTGGTTACGGGTTCGATCCCCGCGCGGAACCAGAAAAAAAAAATCCGTGTCGTTTATCTATTTATGTATTTATATTCTAGGTTCCCCCCTAGTTCGCTATATGGTATCCCATAACACAAGCTATGCTTACTTTGGGGCCATGTAGTTGGTGTGATTGTCTGGGGATTTTATTATTATTTATTTTATTAGTATTAATACAACACTTATTAGAGGAAAAATTAAATCAATACATTACTCAAGAAAACAATATTATGTTTACATCCTAATTGTAAATAATGTGCCTAGTCTACATGGTGTTGTACAGCACTGCTGTAATTGCCTTGTTGGAAGAAGAACCGTTGGCTGTTGTGCGCATATTATGACCTTCGTTAAGTATTTAGGATAGGATTTTTTGCTTGGTGGTAGGATCCCTTCTGGGTCCGCCTGGCTAGCGACCACCCTTTATATAAAGTCTGCCGCCAAATGTTACCGCTCCGGCGGTAATGTGTTCCGGCAATATTGTATAAAGAGCCAGTTCCTTCCTAAACCCGTGTGCTTTCATCTTCGACCTCATCGTCACTTACCATCAGGTGAGATTGAGGTCAAACGCGGGTTTAGTCACTTATAAAAAAAAAAATAATAAAAGGCCAGAAACCAACAAAATAATTCAGCACCAGCACGATATTTAGAGGAGTTCATAATTAGAGATGAGGAGGAGCAACGTATTTACTAAAAAACCTTTTTTTTTAAATTTCATCTAAGTTAATATTAAAAACGCATCACAAATACACATTTTATAAATTTGCTTTATTTTTTATCTCTTTGAATGTGAAATTAAATACATATACTTATGTTAAAGATTCGCTGCCCGTGATACCATAAATCATCAGTGCATTAAGAAGGACAGACGCATGTTGTGCGTCACTTATCGATCATCCACCTTGTTTCCAAATTTTATTACCTTACGGTTAGTTTACCTTAGGGTTACTTTCAGACCGATTCATAATAAAAATGATATTGAAAAATATGATAGAACCTACCCACAACAACCATTACCTTATGTTTAAAAATACTTTAATTTTTTTTGGAGTTCTTGTGAATTCCGTAAATTTAAAGCATTATAATGTACATAATAGGCTGACCGTTAGCTTTAATTTGACACCCATATTGTGGAAATTAAAATTATTTGTTTTTATGCCCCCAAACTGTGTTCTTTTAGACGCCATCTTGAAATTTGATATATCCTATGTTACTTGCACAGTTATTTATACGAATCTATTGATACCTCATTTGTTTAAATCCGTCCAACAGTTCAGTAGAAATCAGGGAACAAGAAACAGACATACATACTTACATACATACATACATACGCGTTGAAAACATAACCCTTCTTTGCGTGCCGGCAAAAACCCGGCACGCTTGGTTTCAATACAAATCGGGACACTTGCGTTGTCTATGTAGATTTATGTCTGTGGTATGCATTCAAGCACATTCGCAAATTGTTCCATTTTCAAATTTAACAACATTGACTCCAGCAGTTTCATATTTGTTTTTAATTTAACTAAAATGATTAATTTCACGTTATTCCTTTCATTTAAAATACTGTTACTTGTTTATTCTTTCGATTGGCCTTATAAAAATGGGGTGTTTTTTTCATATTTAAGTCGGTTTGATTCCCAGACGAGGCAAGTAATTTTTAGAAAAACTTTAAATGCAGAGTTACTAATATTCAAAGATAAAATAAAGTTTTCTTTCAGAAAATTATCCCATGTATGATATTTAAATGTCATACATGAATGCCCCATACAGGGTTACTGGGTCACTTTTGATATTCAAGGATGTGATAGTTTGAGATAATACATGAAAAGAAAAAATATAATTAAAAAATAATATTAATTGTTTACTGAGTAAACTTAACCGAAAGTTAAAGAATTGATTACGCAACGCTAGCTTTGGCAGGGTGCCGCACGCCAGGTTAAGTGACGCGATCGACTCAGTTGTATGTAAAGTAAATATAGAGAATTGTAGTGAAAAATTAAGGTGGATTCTCACCATCAGCTAAGCACTTCGCGCTCATAGATGGCGTTGATGCGAAAATTTGAATGTTTTTAATTGTTTAATGAATGATAATGTTTAAATTCTTTAAAAATTATACGTTTTGCTGTAATAACATAACATTTGTAATGTCTCAAGCAAGATTTAGCTGAGTTTTAAGTCACGAAATTCGTATATTTGATTTAAATAACAACTTCTCAGTGGCAGCAAAGTTCTCACGCACACATTGACACACGAAGGGCGGGGGGCAGGTTTTCGACTGCGCTTACCCGAATGGACAGACACGTGAGAGCAGACGTCGTTGACACTCGTGCGCGCGGAGCTAATTATTTTCGATACATTTGCGAATGCTAAATACTGAACGTTTATGATTTGATACTTTTTTCGATGGATAAAATTAATTTCAATTACTTACATCGAAATAATAGTTGGTAAGTACTTACTATAAAACGAAGAAACAAAGAATAATCTTATAATAGATTATCTTTATCTATACCTACAAATAAAACATATAACCAAAACAATTTTTTTTTTAATTTTTGTCTGCTGGACCGATTTTTACGGGACCTTCACAGGCAGATACTTTGCGCCATACATTATAGTGCGCCGGGCGACCCGCCTGATTTAGCGCTGCTCTAAGTATAGGATCACATGTAACAAGCACGCCGAGCGTGCGTCCGCTTCACGCAGTGAAGGCCCTATGTAGAGCCATACAGAGCGACCTTATGTGAAGGTGATAGAGGTCATAATTGAACCGAATCTCGAAATCTCGAAACTATACTGTTTCATAATTTCTGTGTTCATTGGTCAGAATAATTTGGTGGCAATAGGTAGTTTTATAAAAATTCGCTTTCCGTCCATTATAATTTGATCCTGGAGGACCTTAATCTCAATCTAATAGATGTGCCAATCAAATCAAGTGCATAGGTACTACAATATAACAAATACATCGTTTCAAAAATAAATATTTTCAATTAGGGTTTGAAACACTGCACCGAAACATAGTTTATACATAACTACTTCTACACACTTTTACAGTGAACCACAGCACCCGAGCACAAGCATTGACATTGAGACACCACCGCAATATCTCAATTTGTTAGTAGGGGCTTGTCAAGAACAATTATGTATCTATTTCCATTTATTCAAATCAACTATTCAAAATGATTAAATAAGTAAATAAAACACATACAAACGGATTTTATCAGGTTTAATTATTTTAAAGAACTGAATCTTTCTTCCATGCTGGACTGGGAGCGAAAGAAAAACATAGAATGTGCCAGCTGCTTCTCTTCCCGGGCATACTGTAAAAGTCAGTTAAGGGGCAGAGGTTTTGTTGGCATTTTTACGGGCGATAGGCTGACCCCCTGTCACTGTAATAGTCTCTATCCATCATTATAATAGCTCCAAATTCGTCAAACGTGACATCAGATGGTTTGATAGCCTCTTGTGTTCTGCCTACCCCATAAGGGATATAGGCGTGAAGTTATGTATGTATGTATGAATCTACCGCCACTGCGAAAAGTCGATCTGTTGCGAAGAAGATCGCTACTGATCTGAGTGCTTTCACTATAGTGAAGGACGATATGTGTCACCACCTGTTGAAAAAAAAAATTGAAAATGAGTAACTCACCCATACCACCTACTAAAGTGTAAAGTTAAACTTATTATACTAATACAACAAAACGTAATGTTATCTTTTTTGTTATGTTTCTCATACATAGAAGTAGAAGGTTCGTTGGTATCAGTGTTTTTCTTCTTGCGCAATATTGAAGCACGGCTGCAACAAAAAGCCTATATATAAAAATATATTGGTGATAATAAATAATTATATTGACGACCGGCTGGTGTAGCGGTAACATACATTGCTTCGTATGCCAGAGGTCCTGGGTTTGAATCTCGGCGGCGGCGGATATTTGTGTGTTGAACACAGATATTAGCCGTCAAGTAATGGATGTTTATTTAAGTTTATTCTAATAAAAATATGTATTTATTCAATGTGTATGTTTATATATTTCTTTAGTATATCAGTTATCTAGTATCCATAACACAAGTTCTTTAAGAAACTTAACTTGGGCTAGATAATGTTGTGTGGGTGTCAGAAATATTTATTTATTTATTTCTTATTTATTATATATTTCTTAAGTATATCAGTTATCTAGTATCCATAACACAAGTTCTTTAAGAAACTTAATTTGGGCTAGATAATTTGTGTGAGTGTCAGAAATATTATTACAAATATTACTATTATTTATAACGCACAAATAATCTACAAAAAATACAATTATTTACTTGACTGATAATTACAAACAATTTCTCATGAAAACTCATATAATAAATGCGAAAGTGTGTTTGTATGTTTCTTACATGGCTAGTACATAATAATTCAATAAAATATATAAAACCTTACCTTACTATTTCTCCGTGATACCGTTTCATTTGTCCATAACTACGTTTGCGACTTTTTCGCGGCCCAGAGTAAGTGTGGTTTTTATAGTCTCTATGAGACGTTGGTGGAGACATTTTTAAAATTTTCTAATTAAAACAAAAAGATAGTATCAAAACAAATCTTTGGACTGAATGAAATCGGCGCGGAGCGGGGCGCGGGCGTGGAGATCTCGTGCGCTGAAATCCGAAGTATTCCAAAGTTCTGAACGACAAAACACATAGGTTGCCTGACCTGAGCGGCAACGTCGCATTTTCAGCAAACGCCAAACACGCAACGTAGCTTCAATGAACGCACACACACTAAAACATCCAGTTAACGTACTACACTGTCACCGTCCACCCATACATTGACACATTTGAACAAAACTTAATACTTCAGTTAAGCTATTTCTTGTCAGATTTTTTTATTTTAAAAGTAATTTTGCTGTAACTAAATATAGAAATAATTGCTAATGCAAGCATTCCAGAGTAAAATAACGCTCTGTTCGCCCATATTTGATAAAAGAAATTAGTATGGGCGAGAATACGCCTTAAGTACCTATTTTTATTACATAATTATGATCAGAATCGAGAACAGAACGTTCTCCTTCAGTATCTAAAATTTGTCACCAGTTACCCTGTATATCCCCTGTAGGGGGGGAAGTCAGGGTAAGGTCTTGGTGGGAATCGATGCACGTGAGAACATCATTACCTACAAAGTGCCAAGAAACCACCTGCTGTGTTAGTGGCGGAACACCGAGTTAAAGCAGGGCCCTGGCCAGTCCGAGTCACCCACGTCCTCGCCGTCCCTCCCGGGACCTGCTGCAACCGCGCAGACGCGCGACCGCCAACTCGAGTTGCAGCTGAGCTGAGGGTGCAGGGCGAAAGGCGAATCTTCTGCGCCTCAAAACAGAATCTATCTCACTAGGGAGGAAACCCGACACAAAACCGAGCACTTCCATAGGCTCTGAGGTGGCAGCCCCACCAATGGGATAGGGTATAGTGGGCTAATCACTCGCTTACCTGAAACACAAGTGATTAAAGAAACCGAAACAGTGCAAAACCGGACCGTTCATAACACAACGACCTTTGGCATGAAAATACGGACACGAATTGCTTGCTGGAATGTGCGAACGCTGACCGAGGATAGCCGACTAGCCCAAGCAGAAGCAGAAATGTTTAAATACAAACTGCAAATTCTCGGTCTCAGTGAAGTGCGCAGAAACGGATTCGGGGAACTGAGAACGTCGAAAGGCCTTACATTGCTCTACTCTGGGAAAGAAGATGAGGAAGACGTCCATGAAAACGGCGTGGGATTCCTCCTTTCTGATGTTGCGAAGAAGAGCCTTCTCGACTGGAAGCCGATCTCAGAGCGAATCATCACAGCTCGATTCAACAGCAAAGCCCGCAAGATAACCGTCGTTCAGTGCTACGCGCCTACAAATTTGGCATCTGGGGAAATCAAAGATGATTTCTATAGTGCACTCAACCTAACCTTGAAAAACACCCGCAAACAGGATATAGTTATCGTCATGGGTGACTTGAATGCCAAAGTCGGTGCTAATAACGACGGCTGTCAAAGACACATGGGCAGACACGGGCTGGGAGTCCGGAACGAGAACGGGGAGAGATTTTTGGAGTTCTGTCAAGACAACGATCTCACCATCATCGGAGGTACTCTATTTATCCACGGAGAGCACCATAAATACACCTGGAACTCGCCCGATGGAGTTACCAAAAACCAAATTGACCACGTTGCCATCAGTTCTAAGTGGCGCTCATCACTGCTTGATGTTCGCAATCGTCGTGGTGCAGATATCGACAGTGATCACCACCTTGTCGTAGCGGAGGTAAGGCTTAAGGTAGCCGCAGCCCGAACGGCTAAAGCGACCACTAAGATTGGCAAACGGTTTGAGGTAAACAGGCTACAAGACCCGGATATAGGCGACGCCTTCAGACTAGAGCTTCAGAATCGCTTCTCCACCCTTGTAACGGACTCTACTACTTCTGTCAACGCAGAGTGGAATCACATCAAAATGGCCTATTTAGAGACCAGCTCCGTCGTTCTTGGACACAAAACACATACACGCGAAGACTGGATGTCACAAAGAACGTGGAACCTCATAGAAGAAAGGCGCAGACTCCATCTGCAACTCTTGGTAACCAGCGATTCGGCGATGCGTGAAGACCTGAGGCTGCAGTATAGACAGATACGCAGAAACATCTACCGCAGTACCCGTCGTGATCGGCGAGCATGGGTGGATAGTTTAGCAGAATGCGCCCAACGTGCTGCCGACTCTGGGAATCTCACAGAGCTGTACAAAACAACGAAGACCTTAGCTGGAAAACGTAACAAGAGGAATAAGCCCTTAAAAGATAAAAGAGGCCAGTTCATTGTGACATCAGAGGGGCAGCTTCAACGATGGCGAGAGCACTTTGAGGAGATCTTCCGAGTCACGAACGACCCCATTGCCTCAATACCGGTATCAAGCTTGCCCGCGAAAGGTATCGATATTGACGTATCTCCCCCTAATAGTGATGAAGTAGTGAAAGCCATCCAATCACTAAAGAACGGCAAAGCTCCAGGAGTTGACCTCATCACGGCGGAAATGCTGAAAGCTGACGTAGCCACCGCCGCGAACGCGCTGACGCCTCTCCTACAAAAGATCTGGTTAGCAGAAGAATTACCCGACGACTGGAATAAAGGCCTTCTCATCACCGTACCAAAGAAAGGCGACCTAAGTGAATGTGGCAATTGGAGGGGCATCACTTTGCTCTCGATACCGTCTAAAGTGCTTTGCAGGATAATACTAGACAGATTATCGAGGGCCGTTGAACCTCTCCTTCGCAAAGAGCAGGCAGGTTTCCGACCCAGCCGATCGTGCACGGACCAGATTAATACCTTGCGCATAATTCTCGAACAAGCATCAGAATGGCAGAGGGAAATTTATTTGACCTTTGTGGACTTCGAAAAAGCTTTCGATACGCTTAATTGGAATTGCATCTGGAGCCGACGAAATTGGAGTCCCCGAAAAATTCATCAACATCATTATGGCCATCTACAAGAATTACTCTTGTAGAGTGACACACAATGGCCTCATCTCGGAGGACATACCGGTACATGCGGGCGTACGACAGGGATGTCTTCTTTCGCCTCTCCTTTTTCTCGTAGTTCTCGATGGCATCATGCGAAAAACATTAAATAATAAGCGACGCGGCATAGAGTGGGGAATTTCCAGTGTCTTGGAAGACCTGGATTATGCCGATGACCTATGTTTGCTGAGTCATACACGCGCCGACATGCAAGCCAAGATAGACGACTTACAACGAGAGGCAAAGGAGACAGGGCTCAGAATCAACACTCGGAAGACCCAGGAAATAAGGTGCGGCGCAACGAGCTCCTTGCCGTTGCGTATTGGCACAGAGGATGTGGAGAGAGTCCACAAATTCACATACCTCGGTAGTGTTGTGTCGGAAACTGGAGGGACCGAAGAGGACATAACTTCCAGAATCGCCAAGGCAAGAGCAACCTTCGCACAGCTCCGCCCCATATGGCAATCGCGGCAACTGACCAGGAGAGTTAAGCTCAAGATATTCCGGTCCAACGTCAAACCCGTGTTGCTGTATGGATGCGAGACGTGGAAGGTTACTAAAGACATCTCGCACCGGCTACAGGTCGTCATCAACCGCTGTCTTCGTCGTATTCTCGGAGTTTACTGGCCCGAGAAAATCTCCAATATTGAACTGTGGGATCGCTGTGGTGAGACTCCGATTGACCACCAAATCAAACGCCGCAAGTGGAACTGGATCGGCCACACTCTGCGAAGGGACCCTGAACATATACCGAGGCAAGCCTTAGAATGGAATCCCCAAGGAAAGCGTAAGCGTGGCCGCCCAAAACAGACCTGGAGGCGGACGATCATCACAGAGGCGACGAAGATAGGGAAGACCTGGAGCGAAATGAAGCGCGAAGCTCAAGACCGAGCGGGATGGCGAAGCACTGTGGAAGCCCTCTGCCCCAACTAGGGGACATAGGAACTTAAGTCAAGACCCTGTATATCCAATCATCACAGCCAGTCCAATAAATAAAAAATAATAAATCGTTTCTTCTTCATACTACCTATGACAATCGTGAAATAACAGCTAAAGAGATTGAGTACAAAATAAAACATCTATGTTTTCTTTTGTTACTACTGCGTTCACCCGCTTGTACGACTAAAAAGAAGTATTTTAATACAAGTGTATCAAGTGTTATTTCTCTCATTTGAATTCTTGCCTTTTACTATGACACTAAACGGCGCAAGCTAATTTCTTCTTTGACACCATTTGTCAAAGTTGAAAGTATACCAGACACTCAACTTTTTTTCTGCTCCGCGGCGTAAGCTGAACAGGTGGTTGATGCATAGTCGGTTATTTAAAAGGCAAACAATCTTTCGTAATAATGTAAAAAGGCAAAAGTTTTTGAAAAAGTACATTTAGTAATCTATTTCACTTGTTGAAAAGTGATAATGAAAACTATGGTACCTACTCAGAGAACTTTTCACTACCGTAGTATGCTATTGTTTCAAGCTTTGGACATTCATTTAATTAGTTTAGTCAATTTTAACTAGACCTCTTACTGTATCAGATTGATCGCTTTCACAGCTGTCAAACTAAAGCCCATTGCATCGGTCACTCGTGATGATAGGTAATATTAAAGGATCAAAACACCGAAATGTGACATATTTATAGTCTACGAAATTTTAAATTTTAGTCTACGTTAATGATAACGATAATTTGGATACATTCAAAAATAGATTTTTTGTTAAATTTAAATCCTAAATCTGTAAGAAAAGTAACTAATTTATAAATATTCAATGTTTAACTTTTTTTTATTAATTTTTTTTATCTCAAAATAGCGCTGTATAATTTTGCATCACATTGTTATTATTATTATTAATTTTTAATTTGTAATCTTATTTTTGATTTAAATTATGATTGTTATTTAATTTATTTTATTTGAGAACACATTACAGTTGCTTACTCCTTTTCTTACAAAAGCTGTGTGCGCCTATAATAGCCATCTATACATATAATAAAATGGTAGGAAAGTCAAAACTGTACATTGAATATTTTTTTAAAAGAATACTTGGGGTATGATCTACAATCGAAACAGAAACAAAAAATATAGTTTTTAGAATTTTTGTCTGTTTGTCTTTCCGGGATAAACTCAAAAAGTACTGCATGGATTTACTTCAAATTTGGCATGAAGATAGTTAAGAAGTCGGGTCAACATATAGGCTACATATTATCACGCTAGCAGTGTTGTAATCGTAGGTGCGTTTGGTGCTGCATAGCGTTCACGCAGACGACGTCGCGGGCAGCAGCTAGTACATACATAAAATTAAATATATAAATACATAAAATATATATGTATGAACTATTGTTGAAATATTATCAATGAACGTCTTTTATTTATTGTAATCTGCTAATAATTTAAAGATTTGAAGGGTTCACTCTGCAGGCAGTTATTATTCAAAAAAAGGTTGTGGTGGAAAGTTATATTAACTGACCAATGCAAAACGAAAGTTTCCCTATTATATCCCGCCGTATGCTTAGATCGGAAAACTTACCTTACTATCTAAACTTTTCCTATTTCAGTTTGCATGAACTTATGTCTTGTTTATACGTAAAGTAATTTTGTTACGATAACAGCAATACAACTCTATGTATAACAACATCATTCACGTCGTATTGTATGTGTATTGTATTGCTTTTAATTTGTATTGCTTTTAATGTGTATTGCTTTTAATGTGTATTGCTTTTAATGTGTATTGCTTTTAATGTGTATTGATTTTTTTAATGTGTATTGCTTTTAATTACACGAAGGACTTCTCGTGAATTATGCAAGAGTATTCGGTTTGAATCCTAGTGCTGGTCGATATTTGTGGGATGATCACAGATAATAAGCCGCAAAATCGTGGACATTTGTACGTTTATTTGAATGAACTCTGATATTCATACATCCATATCACCAGTTATTTCATTTAGGTTAGATAATGGGGGATGCATACTAATCTAAAGATATAAATCTTTATATCTTTAGATTATGCTTTTTAACTCGATATTGTCTTCATCACAATATTTAACGACCGGCTGGTATAGTGGTTACGTACATTGCCTTCTATGCCAGAGGTCTTGGGTTCGAATCCCGGCGGCGGCGGTGGATATTTGTGTGATGAACGTGAATATGCTTATTTAAGTTTATTGTAATAAATATATGTATTTATTCAAAATGTATGTTTATATATTTCTTAAGTATATCAGTTATCTAGTATCCATAACAAAAGTTCTTTAAGAAACTTAATTTGATAATGTTGTGTGAGTGCCTGAAATATTTATATTTATTTATTTTATCTTTTGATGAACATAATTTTCAGCTCTACAGACACCAAAAAAAAACATTTCAGAAGACACGTGGCTTATTTTAATTCGCTTGCTTATGTTAAATGGCTTCTTCGTTTGAATTTTAACTTTCAGGGCCAACGTCGCGACACGCGAGTCTTGTTGCGCGTGGTCTCGTCGCGTCACGCAGCTTCGCTTGTAAAATTTCATTAGTGATTGTACAGTCGTGTCAATGGAATACTCAATCTCTTACTATTTGACTAAACTTGTAGTACAATCTTCCATGCTGGGCTGGGAGCGAAAGAAAAACATAGAATGTAGCTGCTGCTCTTCCGAGGCATACTGTAAAATTCAGTAAAGGTTTAATTGACGTTTTTTCGGGCGATAGGTTTACCACCTGTAACTGCAATAGTCTCTTTTCATCATTACAATACCTCCAAATTTGTAGAATGTGACATCAGATGGTTTTATAGCCTCTGGTGTTCTGCCTACCCCATAAGGGATAGAGGCGTGAAGTACTTGTATGTGTTTGTACTTGTAGTACACGCGGGAGTTAGCCACGTACCACGCGCGCGTGGCGTGTGCCTTACGTCAATGTCGTACGCGCGTGGCCTCGAGACGTGGCAGTTTTGTATGAACATGCGTGTGGACACGCATGACGAAGCGTTGGCAATCTGTTGTAATCACGGAGGAAATATATAGAGGAGCTCTCCTATCCAGTTTTCTCTAGGGACTCAAGTGAAGCCTACGCGCGGGGTGTGGGAGAGGTAAGCGGTGGGTTATCACCAATCATAGCCAAACAGGCGATGGCATTAGTCACCTAGTAGCGAGTAGTAAAAACCGGTTGACACATATGGGTAAAATATTCACATGATCATCAAAAAAGTTCAGCTATACTTTACTAGGTGGCTCTAGATTTTTAACAAAATTTTATACGTTCCAAATCTGTCAGAAAAAAACCGCGAAATAAAAGTATTTCTACTTGACGCTAGATAGCGCAACATTTTTTCTCGGCATAAAAATCACCTCGGCAACAAATAACAATCTGGAATTTTGGACACAAATAATTGGAAAACAAGCAAGGTAAAAACAAGAAATTATCTTCGTGGTAAGTTAATTTTATTAGGATTATCAATGTAATTCCTTTATAAAAGTATAGAAAACTATATTATATATTATATCGAGAAACAATGGAGGATTTTTTTTTATATCTACGCGTGTACATACTTCACAGAAGTCAGCGACGAACTGACGCCAGTGCCTCTAGCGCGGAATAGCTTGAACTTAGGCTGTGACGTCAGGACAACCCAAATTGACGCTGTGCATCTTCGCTTACAGCAGCTCTACTATATATCTGGATACGATGGATATAGACAGGGGCTCTTCCCGTTTGCGTTCGCTCCCGAACGGTCGTGTCTGCGGCCGCTCCCGAGTGTTCGTATTGCGCTGCCCTTGTTCCCTCCCCCGCACTCGTGCGGGTCAGGTGCCAAGTTAAGCTCTTTCGGAAAGTTTTCTCTTGTGGAGGCTGTGTGGTGTCGGGGCTAATTCATCTGCCCTTTTCAGGGCGGACCCGACTGCTGCCGGCCAAAGCATCGCTGGTCAGGTGGATACGTAACCGTGACAACTAAGCCTGATCGTCCGCCGTTCACCGGCAATAGGTCCGTGTTAGGTTGATCTTTCTTTCAGCGCAGTTTGTGTAGTCCTTCGCCGTTCACCGGCAAGTAGGTTCCTTGTTAGGAATAGGCTTCCTTTCAGAATAGTTCAGGTTTCCCAGGATTCGATGGAGGCCCCCATCGAATCCAGGGCTAGGCCCGGAGAAGTGCAAGAACTCCGGGATCTGGTAAGTCAAACTCAACTCCAACTCCTTCAAATGCAGAATGCTCAGCAACAGATGTTTTCGTTATTGAGTCAGCAAATCGCATCAGCCACTCAGGCACGATCTGCGACCCTCCCGGCCACTCCGCCTTCTCTCAGTTTTCCAACTGATTCTCCGGCGTCCCCAGACGTCGAGTGTGTTGATACTACGTCAGACTTCATGTCGGTTGACTCTTCCGCGTGCAAACGGAAAACTACCCCGCCGGGTAGCGATTCCGACTCAGCTCCTATTGTTCCAGAATCTCCTGCTCCGTTCACCGAGGTTCGCAAAAAATCCAAATCAAAGAAGAAGAAGAAAGAGGCTTCTTCGACTTTATCTCCATCCGTTGCAGCTGCTCCAGCCGCTGTTCCTGCTCCGCAAAATGTCGCACCGGCGTCTGCTCCTGCGCCTTTTGTTTCAGCGATCCCGGCGTCACAGCCTGCGTCGCAATCAGATTCGGCTCCGCCGAAAGTCAAGTCTCCGCCCCCCCTCTTTCTACGGGACAAGAGCCGCTGGACCGAGGTCTCAGCTCTCTGCGGAACGCACTCCCCGAAGATCCAGTATAGTAAGGCATCCAATGTGGGTGACTCTATTAAGGTCGTTGTCTGCTCAATTTCTGATTTCAGGAATTTCACTCGGCTTCTTGCTGACAAGAAGCTCGAGTACCACACTTACGCCCTCCCTGAGGAGCGTAAGATTCGTGCCGTCCTCAGGAACGTGCCGTTCGAGCTCTCGAACGAGCAAATCCAAGAGGACTTGTCTTCTCAAGGCTTCCCCGTCGAATCTGTGCACAAAATGCACAGCCGCCGAGGCAAGCAGTTCCCACTTGCGCTAGTAATCCTAGCGAAGAGCCCGCAAGGGCAGTCCATTTTCAGAGGCAAGCTCACCGTGTGCGGTCTCTCCAACATCCGAGTCGAAGCTCCACACAAACGTGGTTTCCCAGGTCAGTGCCACCGCTGCCAATTGTATGGTCATGCGGCGGCAAATTGTCATGCTTCCCCTAGGTGCGTCAAGTGCCTAGACCCGCATGGGACTAAGGAGTGCTCTCGCACCCCCGAATCGCCCACCGCTCCGTCCTGCGTCTTGTGCGGCCAGTCAGGCCACACAGAAAACTTTCGCGGCTGCCCCAAGGCACCGCGTGCTGCCAGGGCTACCGTGAAGCCCATCGAGAACTGGAGAGAACGACCGCAGCCTAGCTCGGACGCTCCTCCAGTCAGTTCAAAGGTCCCCAAGGCCTTTACTCCTATCGTTTCAGGTCAGCGCAGCCGGGTTGCGACTCAATCGCAACCGGCCGCCAAATCGGCTTCCCAGTGCCAGAACGCAAAAGGGTCTCAAGACCGCATGGCGTTCTGGATCCAGCTCGCTCCCATCGACGAGATCCTGGCTTTCGGCGCCGCTCTCGACGCCAGCCCAGAGGGTTTCAACGGTGCTCTTCCGGTCTTAACCAAGTTCGCTCCCCTTATCAGGAAACTCCAGCAAGCTCAACGTTTCTAAACGTAGTCCTTCTTTCCAGCATTCCTATCTCTGAGTGAGTCTGATCACTCAAGATAATATCTTAGTTTCAGCTTTGTCATTTCTGCTAATCTAAGCTTTGTTTTTTTTTACTTTCAGTTCCTTTTGGTGGCAGCCGTCTGGATGCCGCTCACTACGCAGCCTCTCTCTCCAATTGGCTGTCGTTCCGACGATGACTAAGGACCTTAATCAAGGTGAGTCAAAAGGGGGATGTTTAGTGGGTATGCTCAGCCTATCTGAGTGAGTCTCCACACTGTCTGGGCATTCTATTTGCCATTAGCCACTAATGGTTAACAGCTTATAGAATGCCCATTCGTCCGTAATAGGATTCATCCTCCTCCCGCTAAAGCTAGCTTTACTGGTTAAAGCTGGTTTTAGTGGGTGCCAAACGACTTTCCTCGGCGGAAAAAAAAAAAAAAAAAAAAATATATATAGACAGGGGGCAAAAAGCCTGTGCTTAAAAACTGTCTAAACTCTTTTGTCAAACAGTTTATCGCATACCGCACCGGTATATTTCTTACACAATCTACTAAATAAAAATAGGTAGATTTAATATACAGGTTCTTAAATTGATTCTCCACGACTGCCTTCCAGAATCGAAACAGAGTCAAAAAACCTTTTACTTATTTAACCTTTACTTTGATAATAATTTATCTTAACTGTAAGTTTATTGTTAGAAAAATAACTTTCGATGTATTTTGCTTGTCGACTGTCTGGGCCAAGTTTGGATTGGCAGATTTTATTGTCAGCTAAAGCTAGAAGCTGGTGTTTGTAATCTTACAAAAAATAGTTTAAGCTGTTTCATTATTATTTATTTTTCGGAGACCGCTGTGGCGTGGTAAGTGATTAAAAATTCAATCTCCGTTCAATACTACCATAATGGCAACAAAAATATTAATAATAAAGAAGCATAACTTGAAATATTTGTGTTCTCAATTTTTTTCGTTTCAGCATTGAAAGTAAAAACATATACTGAAGCAATTATAAAACAAGCCATTCTTTTTCATTTTTAGGTATCTACGTTCTTCCTATAGATTAAATTGCTACGCCAACCGTAGCAACACGTAGCACATTAATCAGTGCTACGCTTCGTAGCTCATAACGATTGCCAAGTCTCGTACGCTTAATAAGAAAATTCCTAATATTTTATGTTGTTTAACAATATATAGAAATACACAATTTATACAAATTTCAGTTAATTTAATGAAAGATCTTAAAAGGTGATGTTAGTCTGCATTATGGACGGAATAATTATATTTTTATTCATGACGTTACAAACTTCAGTATATCACTTTCTTATTTATTTGAAATTCTTCTTAGGCATTCGACTCAAAATATATTTACAATTGTTATATTTCTATTTCCTTATATATTAAAGTTCACCACATCCACGCGATTCACGTTCTCTGAACGGAAATACGATTTATTATTAGTTTCCCTGTCTATCATTTATATTAATAATAGTGCCATCATATCGAAGACAAGGTAACATATAACATAAGATATGAAATTTAATAATGTATTATCTTTATTTTTGAAAATATAAATCAAATTTATTTATATGTATCTGGGAGCTTATAAATGAAAAATAACCAAACCAGCTAAATATCACCAGATGAAAGCCACGTTACGTAAAAATATTTTACCTTATTTTTACCTTTATTGATTGTGTTAAATAAAATCGGTCCCCGACCGGGCCTCGAATCTGGGATATCCGCTTTTATCAGACAAAGCCCGCGTTTGACCTCAATCTCACCTTCATGATAAGTGAAAATGAGGTCGAAGAGCTTATTAGCTATAAAGGCCTTATAGCACATTTGTACATTTCTTTTGTATTTCTTTGTTTTTAATTGTCGTATTAATTGGTGTACAATAAAGTGTTAAATAAATAAGATCAAAGCAATCGGGCTTAGGAAAGAACTGGCTCTTCATAAAATATTGCCGGAACACGTCACCACTGGAGTGGTAATATTTGGCGGCAGATTTTATATGCAGGGTGGTCGCTAGTCAGTCGGACCCTGACGGGATCCTACCACTAAGCGGGGGTCACCCGGATTAGTGGCCTTTTACGACACGCTTAGCCAAGGGCAGCAGGACTATTCTCAGACGACCCTTCCCCTATTTGCCGGATGGGTGCTCTATCAACTAAACTAATAGATCCTATTCTCTGGTCTAGTCGGTAAAGCACCCGCCTGGCTTCCCTTGGTTCAAATCCTGGTCGCGGGCATTTCATTTAATATTACTACTATAAAATTATACTTAAGCATTATAAATGCAAAAACTTTGTAGTAACTCATACAGTGGTTTTTATACCTTGTTATATGTACAGTCACGAGTAATACTATGTACTGGATGTCTGGGTTGCCTGGCAGAAATCGCAATTTGGCGATAAGGCCGCCCTTTGTATATTAATTGTAATTGTTGTTTCATTTAAACTATGTAACCATGTTGGTGTACAATAAAGAGTTTTATTATTATTATTATTTATGTTTAAAGCTACACGCCTTTCGGCGGAAAATACCGACAAGTTGACCAGTCGGTCGGGGATCAGGGCAAGAGGGACAGAAACTGGCGAACTATTCGGGCAGTATCCAGCAAAACCGCTTTTTGCATGCGTGCTGGAAGCGAACCGCCGCCGAATCCCAGCCTTTCAAGGTTTATTATTAAGTTTATTATTAGGCTTTTTATTATTATTATAATTTATATTTAAAGCTACACGCCTTTCGGCGGAAAGACCCGACAATTTGACCAGTCGGTCGGGGATTATTATTATTATGTATACATTTTCATTGGACTTTGAACCTTGTTACAACCGAATAAGTTGCTAAGTGTATACATACCTATTAATACACGTGACTGTACCAGTGTACATACCTGTAAAAATAAAAATGTGTAAAAATACTATAAAAATAACTCTGATCTCTGATATCTTTCAGTCGCTGGGCTCAACTCAAGTACCGTTATAGTTAGACTGTTGAAATTTTCATACACAAGACACAGAGCACGTGTTTTTCTACCGCAGAATTCTAAGCGTTGATTTAAAATATCCATTTAAATCGAACTTTATGTACGTGAGATCTATTTGTATATAAAAAGGGCGTATAATCTATAGCCAATAACTACCTACAATCACGCCCTATGAAACTAAAAACTTATTGAAGAGACAAATATTTAGAAATTAACCTAAATACACTAGACTCAAAATTACCCTTGCTAAAAGCGAGACGATCCTAAATTCGGGTTAAGTTTAAGTCTGTATAATGAAAGGTTGGTATAGATGAGACTATAAAGAGGCAGGTTATAAAGCTGAAGCATTGAGGGTTGATAAAAATACTGCGAAGTTCTCAGGCCACAAATGTTGGGTTAATGGTTAAAAAAGGTGAACTCCACCTTGGATATTACAACTATTATAAATATGAAAGTTTGGATGGATGAATGGATGGATGGATGGATGTAATATATATATATATATATATATGTCGGAAAACAAACAAAACGAAAAGAAGCGTTACTCATAAAACACGATAGAATTAATCCCTGGACAGCTACTTAGTACCGAGTCTGTGGGCTTGGGTATAACCCTGGCTTAGTCACAACAAAATCTTTATTCGCGAGTCCGTTCCATCAGTTACTTTACAGTTACAATGCCAACTCAATTAATACCGAGCTACTATCGACCGTCAGTCTGAGATACGTCAGCGCACCTAGCCGTCCTAACCGTATCTGCGTCACTTGCCATCATCCTACTTCAAGATATAACCTATGGCGCTGCAATCGAATGTCAGTCAGTCATTGCATTTAGCGCCCTCTTTAACAGTGCTACCAACATACTTCCGTTACCATGAAGTCATACTAACATCTTAATATCGCCAACTTATCGTTAGCTCCGACACGGCCATCCTGCGATGGAGCACGTCCTCGTGTGATATTCTGAAACAATCATACCAAAGTGGCGGCTCGGCCATTCCTGACAATGAAGTCAGGCAAATTCTGAAAAGAAAACACACAAGTTTGAATTTTTAATAACTGAAAATACCGTTTCAGTTAACCAAGTTCCAAGCACCAATGAGTAACAATTATCTCCAAATCAAACATTGAAATCCATTATTTTCATTATTAACAACAAGGTACATCGTTCGTGGTTAACAGCAATTACACCATTTCCCCACGGGAAACCTGAGTCAACGAATGACTCCTTCAACACACTACCCAGAATCCTTCTGGCGTAGTCACAAAACCAGCGAACGAGAACCTGTATCCACAACACATTAAATCTCTTCCAAACACCAAAAATAACATCTTTCTTTACAACTACAATGGATACTTGTACTTTTGGCAAATTCAAAACTTTAACCGCTACAGATTTTTTTTAAATTTTACTTCAATTTAATATTTCCATCAAAATTCTAAATCCACGATTTAACAATTTACGTAAAGCTACCACTGGTTCGGAAGATCCATCTACTGAGAAGAACCAGCAAGAAACTCAGTAGGAACCGGCTAACGTCAACGCATTGTACGAACTACAATACTTTCGATAAGAAAACCGCACATTAAACAATTAAATTTACTTTGAATGTAACATCAAACAATTTGACAGCGAACGAACAATAAACAAAGCAAGCATAAGCTGCTAGAACAACCCAATCAATTAGCAAACAATGCAAAGGCTATACACAGGCTACTCAATGCCACAGAGGCTAGTCATTGCCACACAGGCTGTCATTGCCACACAGGCTAGTCATTGCCACACAGGCCAGTCATTGCCACACAGGCTGTCATTGCCACACAGGCTAGTCATTGCATTGTACTTCATAATTCACAACAACAAAGTATTAAAATTGTTCGACAACTGCAAACAGTTCGACAGTAAAATCCAGCTCTTTTGTCAATCGCAACAAGTTCAACGCATTTTTAATTTTCAATCTTTTCAATCTCGGCGTTATTACCTATCTCCGTGATTCATTAAACACACACTATCGTAATATTACGTTTCAATTGCCAAAATAATAACAAGTTTACTGTTACTAAAACATAAGAAAACGTGTCTCCTAAGAATCGCAGCAAAATAATCGAAGATCGGCAAGATACAAAGCGATTTCTACCGAGTCACGGATACACGATAATCAGAAAGAAAATCTACAACTTCAATATTCAGACTACCTATTTAAAAAGGCATTATGAAGGCCGCTTAACCACAAAATTTCACCCGCTCAACCGTGATATCATTACTATCTACCAAGTAGGTACTAAAGGTTCAAAAAGAAACGCATTAAGCCACAGCAGCGCAAGCTATACAAAATTAACGCAAAATAAATCGATTGAAATTTAGTTGCCATGTTTCAAAAACTCGCACGCAATAGAAATGAACCAAGTAAAAACACGTTATGAAAATAACAAAATTAACGTATTGGATCCCTTTCAATCACACACTAAGTTATCACAAATTTAATTAACAACACATGGCAAATATTTTTACACAAACACGGCACACAAAATGGTGAACTCTCTAAGACACGTGAATTTACTCTAATCACAAACGAAAGTTAAGCTTGGTCAGATCCCGGAAGTCTATTCGCAAAATGAACCGAAACACTAATTATGCATGGGCTCATCCCACTTCTGATGTCGGAAAACCGAACAAAAACGAAAAAGAAGCGTTACTCACAAAACACGATAGAATTAATCCCTGGACAGTTACTTAGTACCGAGTCTGTGGGCTTGGGTATAACCCTGGCTTAGTCACAATAAAATCTTTATTCGCGAGTCCGTTCCATCAGTTACTTTACAGTTACAATGCCAACTCAATTAATACCGAGCTACTATCGACCGTCAGTCTGAGATACGTCAGCGCACCTAGCCGTCCTAACCGTATCTGCGTCACTTGCCATCATCCTACTTCAAGATATAACCTATGGCGCTGCAATCGAATGTCAGTCAGTCATTGCATTTAGCGCCCTCTTTAACAGTGCTACCAACATACTTCCGTTACCATGAAGTCATACTAACATCTTAATATCGCCAACTTATCGTTAGCTCCGACATATATATAGCACATAAGCTACTTTTTATCCCAATATTCTGCAGGGTGAAACCGCCTGAAATTGAGCTGATTAGATTTATTACTTCTTCATATCAATCTGTAAGTCGTGCCAGCGCGAAGTGGTTTTTGTGTATATTGTTCGATGTAGCAAGTTAAGCTACCACCTTTTTTTTACTAGGGGAAATCCTCCATGGATACGATGTCGCCCGGGCGAGCGACAAAGTTATGTTTGGACTTTAACCGACTAAAACCCCAAGGTGTTTCATGACGCACCAAATGGCAGGAACACGGGTACGCTTCGCATTCTTCCACGAACCCGCCAGTGCTATTCGCTTGTGCGAACCCGACCCAAATGAAGCATGTCGAGAACACCAGACTCGCTGCACCTCAGCGAACTCCCTTGAGCAGGAGCGGCAGATACCCCGTATCCACCACCCAGGGACTTTACTATGGCCGGAAAGGATTAGGGACTGGTGAAATTGCGTTGCGTTAGATAACCAAAATCTAACCCCCCAACAGCCCGCCGCAACCTCATGGAATCGCCGAAGAGTTAGACCACCAGCATTTGGCCCCTCCGGCATCCAGGAAAATCGCGCACGATCCCCACGATCCCCGATATTCGAAACCACCCGCAAAGAGGATCCGAAAGTTACTGCGGGGGTAACTGATCCTTCGTTTCCCCCAGCAGACGAGGCTGATCCCCACAGCTACTCATCCCGCAAGTGAGGCCCTCAGGCACTTGGGGATTGGGGTAATTTTTTATAGAGATTTTCTTCCTCGCAGCCGTTCCTGCCCCACTCCTGCCGCTAGGATGCCAAAACGATCCAAGCCTGCCGACCCTCAGAGCATCTGGTGGCTCAAACCAGAGCTCGCCACCCCTGTGCTTTCCTCTGTCCACTCTGCTAATCTGAGAAGTACAGAAAGGGACCATCCACGCCGTTTTTGGTCCACGCCGTCGAAGCGGTAACCCCCATTTCCGGGGGGTACCGTTTCGACGCGCCCGATGGGAGACCAGCAACACCGCACGGGAATTAAGCTACCACCCAGTCTAACCTAAGTCAACCTATGTCCACCTGTGATGGACTACAAGGATGGTGACCACCGATCATTAACTTATCACAAAATAATAAACTATTATAATAGATTTAATAAGAAACTATGTGCAATGAACGACTCAGTGAACATCCGATTACATGCGAGTTTAAAACATTATCATTTTTTTTTGTAGTAATACTTTGATGGTGTTTTTTGCTTTATATATTCGATAAAAAATAAATTTAACTACACTAGAGGATAAATATTTATTTGCAATTAAAGGTCGAATTCAAAAGGTGCAATTCCAATTCAAAGTACCGAAAAAGGTACCACGTAACTAGGAACTAAAAATCTACAGATATTTAGAAAAGTACCAAGTGAAACATACCTTTTTGGAAAAAAGAGGCTTTTTACCTTACAATGCAGGTTTAGGCGTTATGACAACTAATGGATAGACATTTAAGGGGTCAGAATAATAAGATTACATCCGCATCCGTCTCTTTCCCTTTTATACAGCCATCTCTGTCCTGCTTGAAGGTATGGAACGCGATATGATGTGAATACGTTAATTATTTTCCTTTTTACCTAAGCACTTAGTGAAGATGGAGCCTAATTTTACTGTGTAATTTGAAATGGTTTTTTCTAATGAATTTTATTACGTGTAATTGAAGAAGGAAGAATTCGTTTCTACTTTTACTTGTTGATTTGAATCTGAATTGAAATTATTATATGCATAGCTGTATTTCCGCAATTCTATTGTCAATATTGCAATGATAAATTTTTTGAACTATCATAATCCTTAATATTTGATATTTTCTATTTTATCTATTAATTTTGAGTTTTCGGTCGGTTGAGTTCTCGGCCTTGTTAATAACTCTAGATAAATAAAAAAATATGGTTAATTTTCCTTTTCAAAGATAACTGAGACTGCAATTATACATATTGTTATGATTAACAGTAAAGAAGTATATAAATGACACCTTATCACATAAAAATTTTCTGGATTAACCAACTTCTTTGGGTCTCATTATTTTGGTTGCTGACTTCAGCATATAGATACAATATGTAGATTTACCTATAAGTACGTATAGCAGCTACGCTTGCTATTAAGTTCGAACCAATAAAGCAGTCCGTTATTGCCATTCGTTCGTTTCACTCGTCTCATATCCTCATACTTAACAGAGTGCATGCACATAGGACGTTTTCCTTATATTATAATGGTCAAATCATTTATTGGGCCACAATATAAATCACTCATTAACTTTACAATGAGGAGTATTGAAATTGTTTTTAAATAGAAAAAAAAAAATTTTTTTTACTAAAAAATAACATTAGTACAAATTTTTGATGTCAAAATTCTATACGAAAATGTATAAAAAATTAAAATTAGATTTTTCATTTAAAATACAATAGACGTTGAAGAAAAGCGTGTTACGCCATAAACAAAAACATTTTTTTAAACTTTACATACATACATAACTTCACGCCTATAGGTATCCCTTATGGGATAGGCAGAACAACAGAGGCTATATAAAACATCTGATATCACGTTTGACAAATAATATGAAGGTATAACAATGATGGAGAGAGGCTATTGCAGTGACAGGGGATGAGCCTATCTCCCACAAAGAAGCCTCCAATAAAACATCTGTAACTGACTTTTACAGTATGCCCGGGAAGAGAAGCAGCTGGCACATTCTATGTTTTTCTTTCTCTCCCAGTCCAGCGTGGAAGATTTTTTAAACTTTAAACTTTGAAAATCTCTCATTATTGTAATCAGTTTCTATCATCATCATCATCACAACTCCGTGTAATGAGCCCACTGCAGGGCTATGAGTCTCTTCTCTGGGTGACGAGAAGGTTTAGGCCGTAATCCACTAAGCTGGCCCAGTGCTGGTTAGTGGATGTCAGATATTTCTACAGATTACTGTATACAAGTATACAGCACCCGGGACCAACTGCTTAACGTGCTCTCCGAAGCACGGAAGTCGTCGTGAAAAATGAATAGTCGGCGGTCACCCATCCTAATACCGGCCGCACTAAACGCGTTTAACCTGCGATATCGTTTGATATGCACAGTAACCACGGCGCTACGGCGATTTCATCAGTTTCTATAGCCAGAATGAATCAGCATATAATCATCATCATTATCATCAGCTGGCCTCCTCCAAAGTTCGCCACATCGCTGGGTATTCCGACCCCCTCATCTAGCAACCTTGCCAAGTATAAGTTCCCCTATAAACCAATATTTAAGAGCTAAATATTTGTAATAAAAACTGATATGAAATCTCAAACATAGTCACAAATCGGTTGCACACATTAGACTACGAAAAGACTGAGCACTTCCTTAAAAACTATCCCTGAATTCTACCTCAACACAAATACACATGTACACTACACATGCACAAAACACATGTACATACATATAAACACACATACACTACATCACACACATATACACCTACTCATGTGTATTACCATATTGATATTTGTATTTATATTTCTTTTTTTACCTAAATTTAATGTACTGTTTTATGCACCCAATTTAAGATACACATAAATTGTGTTAAATTGTATATTCACGGTCGAACACTGTTCCTCAAGAATCAGGAGCTATTCCTAGTTTAAGGGATAGGGTCACATTTTGTAATTAAATTTATTATAATGTAAAATACCGACATTAATTTATGTAAAGTTATGTATGAACAATAAATCATTTTTTTTTATTTATCTTAATTTACAACTTCATACTTGCTATGTAATGAAACGCAGGATGGATCAAGGATGGATGCTAACTGACTTTATTCGGTTCTACCTACAGTACAGAGTAGAAGTGATCACTATTATTTAGTTCCTACCCTGCACATCCCCCGAAACGTGACTACAGACAGACAAGAGATATGGCGATATAGACAGTACTGTGGTTGGACATTTCATAACAGTGTCTAAGCGCGTCAAATAGTGAAATACGATCGACAGAGGTACCTAATTATGGTTGCCTTGAAGAGATTATCAAGAGACATATGTACTCTGTCACCTGTACCATGTTGTTATTTATAACCTTTATTATGAATGAATTAAAAAACATATAAATTTATACGAATTATGCGTGCAATAGAGAACAAATAAATAAATAAAGATCGATAGTTGATAAAAATCATAAAAACTTTATATCGATGGTGGCATGAATAAATAAATAAATATTTCTGACACTCACACAACATTATCTTGCCCAAATTAAGTTTCTTAAAGAACTTGTGTTATGGATACTAGATAACTGATATACTTAAGAAATATATAAACATAAATATTGAATAAATACATATTTTTTATTACAATAAACTCAAATAAACATATAAACATCCATGACTTGACGACTAATATCTGTGTGATCATGACACAAATATCCGCCACCGCCGGGATTCGGACCCAGGACCTCTGGCATAGAAGGCAATGTATGTTACCTCTAGCGCCGTTTTCATCGCCCCGGGAGAAGTCGTTCAGGTTTATGATGTTTCCTTTCCTGTTTAACTATACATACTCCACAGAGACTCCAGGAAACGCATTGTTCATCGTTGACAAAGAGAAATGTCTGAAATTTATGACTATTCATTATTTTTGTGGGCCCTTAACGTTATCCTTCTATTATTATAAAAGCTAAAAGTTGTGAAGATGGATGGAGGTCATGGAGGACGTTTGTTAGGTCTACTCGTTGTCAATGAAAAGGCTTGACTTGAATTTCTTGAATTCTTGAATTTCTTTAAAATTTTAAGTAAAACAAAGACTCGTTAGTTTTCAATCATTCTCATTCAGTACTTACATTACGAAGTTTTTAACTGTTACCATTATTTTTCTATTTGACATTTCGAACAGTCAGTTTACGGCATTTAATTATTATTTGCCAGGTTTGAAACTCTGTGTGGCCGGATATTTGTGTGATGAAAACATGTTTGTATATCTATTTAAGTTTATCTCGTATTTAATATAAACATGCTGGTTATGTAAATATTTCTTAGGTTTACTTATTAGTAATCTAATTAGTATACATAACTTAAATTCTTAAAGAAACTTTATAAGGTCTCGAAAATGTGGTGTAAATATTTGAATTATTCAATGTTTTTTTAGTCTGAAAGAGTATTAAACAAACAAACATCCTCGCGTAATTTTGTTTTTCGAACATAATACAATAGTGACTTCAAATATCTCCTAATAGTCGACATAAATCTAGATTTCTTTATCTGTAAAAAGACAATAAATAGTGCCGCGTATATTTTCATGTATAATTATGGTAATGGCTGAAGAAAGTACCGCAATACACGAAACCTTTTAAAAGCTAAAAAAGTAATAACTTTAAGAGTCTTATGCTAGACTTGTTTTGTGTGTACCATTTATTCGAACGGGAATTTTTCAAAACTAAGTACCTACTTTAGACTAAGTAACTTTTACATTTAGGATGTCAAATGCCTGAGCAGTTAGTAATGGACAAACAAAAGCCCAAATCAACAGTATTACGGTTAAAACTGAGACAGAGTTTTGAAATGGTCTTCTATATTAAAATCTAGTAATTCTTATCAATGTAGCTAGTTTCATTATTCATTTTAAATATTTTTTACATTTTCCCAACAATTACAACAAAAATTCTACAAAAAGATTTAAGTTCTATTTGTTCTTGGTGCACACGTAATTTGATGCACCTTAATATAGACAAATGTTTCATTATAACGTTCACCAACAAACGTCATGGAGTTATTAATGATTATACCATAGGTGACCAAATCTTCAAGAGGTCCCACGTTGCTAAGGATCTTGGAATTGTCTTTGACAATAAACTCACATTTCGGCAACATTACAAGTCCATAGTATTGAAAGCAAATCAACTGTTAGGGTTTATTCTCAGATCAACCAAAGACTTCAAATCATCCCGTTCTTTTCTTCACTTGTTTAACACACTAGTAAGAAGTGTGTTGGAATACGGTAGTCCAATATGGTCTCCACACTACAACGTTCACATCGATAACATAGAGCGAGTTCAGAAAAAGTGCCTAAGAATGTCAAAACTTGGGCGCGCCATGCCTAACTATGACGCTCGCTTGATTAAATTTAACGTTCAGAAGCTGGAAGCACGTAGACTATATTTTGATCTCCTATATTTTTATAAAATAATTCACTCTGTATTAGAAGTTCCTGATTTACTATCACAAATAAATTTTAATATTCGTTTTAGTGCTCGTAGATCTAATCAAACAGGACTTTTTGCATTGAATACTTTTAAAAACAATACGTCCTTCTACAATCCCCTGGTAGTGATGGCTCGTCAGTGCAACTTAATCGCCAAGAAAAATCTGGCATTCGATATTCTATTACCTACCTAAAGTAGAACTGTTTGCTAAAACCCTTAAAGACATTGTCTATCTTTAAGAGTTTACAACTAAGCCTAGAATTGATATTGTTCTGTGTTATGATATTGTCTCATCTATTATTTTTATATACTTACACTTATCTTAAATTAATATCTTAATAATAGTGTTATTTTATATTTTTTTCTATACTCATTCTTGTGGAATGCAACCTAGACTAGAATAGTTTTAAGTTTGTTTCAGTTGTATTTTATAGTTGTATTCTGTTTTGAGTATTAAATAAATAAATTACGTTTTTTTTTTCAATTGTTTTCGCAGAACTTTTTTATGATGAAGCGTATTATCCTTATTGGATATACAACGTGTAACAAAATGGAGAGATAAAACTTAAGGGTTAGCTTTTATACCATACGTAGATTATACAGTAAAAGAATTAGCATGATCAGTGCTGGTGTAGACTTTCATACAAATTTATTTAATTATTTTACAACAAAATATTTCGACAACCCTAGCCAACCTAATAAGCTAAAACAAGACTTGTACCGCAGTCAGTGACCTTATGACCTTTCCCGCACCGGCTGAATAGCGAGCGATACGCCGCCGCGGCCGCGCACTGCGAGTAGCGCGGATATCAGCGCAGCTGATTGTTACCTATCGTTTGGCACATTGAATGACACAATTTTTATCACACTACCTAGCTAATGAAAACAAATAAAACAACATGTTAGTACAACTTTCAAGTTTCTATTTATTAATAATAAACGGGTTGCCCGGAAGAAATCGAGTTGCCTGAAAGAAATCGGTTAAAGCTTTTTAAATCGCTTAAATATTGTGTACATAATTATTTCTACGTTTAATGACAATAAAGAGTGTTTGTTATAATTATTACAACTTAAATTTGTAATATCTGACAAACTCTTATGGCAAGTATCGCACTTATTTCAATCGACATTCAGTTCACTTTGCGTAAAAACACTCACAACTGTATCTAGGGTTTCCCTTACACTTGGCCAGCATTACAAAAACGGCTCACAATTTCTGCCTTCTTTTTCAATACACACACATCCACATGACGTTTGTGCCACCGACAAAAGCCTAACCGAGGAGGTCACAAATCCGCTGGTATCAGCTCTTGCGTCCATCGGGAATGATAAGGATGTTGGCCATCATCACTAAGCGTGCGCCATATCACCATGTGATTGACATCCAAAAGAGCGCCGACTCGTCGAGTGCTGCTCCTCGGATCCTCCTCGAAATGATCCAAGACTTGCTCTTCTAAGTTCTCGGAACGCGAAGGTGGCTGCGCTGGGTTTCGCGTGAAAAGAACCGGCGCGGCGCGCTGAGCCGCAAACTCATGCTTTGAAACACGCCATAGCCGGATATCCGGGTAAGTGGCGCTGTTCAGCTGCCGGCCTGCACTCCACAAACCGCTGCCTGTAAAGCCTTCGAGCTTCGTAGATGCTGTGGTTACTAGCGGCTCCAACATACAGAATCATCTCGTAACATTTGTTGTTTGAATACACATGTCGTCGTGCATTACCTCCAATACTTTCAAGTCGAGAAATTTTAAGAAAACTTCGAATAAAATAGCGATAGCAACTGACGTGCACACTTCAAAACGGACATGAAAGAACTGAAATAAATTTCTATTAATTTTACTAATAACCGAACCAAACAGTTCTCTAGTACCTATTTTTTTAGGGTTATTCCGTATAGCGATATGATAAACAAAATCTTAGTTCCCAATTTATTTCATAATACAGTGAAATGACTTCATTATATTATGTTTTTGTATTGTTAAGTTATTCTGTTACAAATAAATAGTTTTCAATCGTGAAATCACTTAAATAGTTTTTAAGTTGTTTGTTCAATATCAAAATATTAAAAACTGTTATTTGTTAATTTACGTAACTTATTTTTACGCTTCACATATTTTAAATAAAGAAATTAATCCATTTTGTTTCTCAAGAAAGAGAATAATAATAAAAGATAAAGATTCCTCATAAAAAAATTAAGTTTTAGGACAGGTACCTATACTAAGGATATTTTTCCCTATAGCGTATGAAAATAATTTCAGCTGCCTGAAACAAACGCAACTAAAAACAATAATTAGTTAGTCATCAGATATTTAACTTTTTTAAATAAAAAATTTAGTTGAGTTGAGAATTTCTTCATAATAAATATTGAACGGAACAACCTTTAGTTTGGCTTGGAAGCGGCGGCGGTAAATCTCAAAGGGTATAATTCCGAAAGGCGCAAGTTCGCGACGAGACGCCGAAAGAAGTCCCGCGATTTGAGCGATAATACACCTTGTGTGTTTGTTATAAGAGCTATGCACGGGTTATATTTAATGAAAAAGACTTTACTTAGTTGCTAATTTTATTAATTTAAACCTTTGTTGTCGTATGTATTAATAGTTATAAGTATGTGAGAATACAAGAAGCTGTAAGTATTGTATCATAGTTTGAGGTTTACAAAATCATAGGTATTTACCGAATATGTTTCCTATTATAATTCTTAGAAAGTTTTAATGTAAGAGAGAGAGGATATTTCTTCGTTTTTTATTAGAATTATGGGGAAGTTTGATTGTCTATTTGAGTCTCTCTTCATTAGGTATAAGTTGCGATTTGACGCCGTGCGAAAGAATTTCCACGTCATACCTACCGATAGATTTGTAATAATTTTATTGTAGTTTCTTGCAATAGCGTATTTGATAGTTTTTTGTATGACAAGTTTGATATCATAGTTTATTGAGAGTACCTAAATTAATGTTTTGTTTTACGTTTCTCTTAAATTGATGATTACTTATGCTTAATTTGACAACATTTTTTATTTTAGTCGTAAATGTATTTCGATGTTGTTAAGTATTAGAAATAGAAGGCTACCGAGCCTCAGCATCCGTTCATAACCACAAACAGTGCGACTAAGAATAAGTATTAAACGTTTTTAAAATACGTAACACTTAAACGTGAGAGACCGGGAGTAGCGAGCGAGCGATCCGCGGCAGACAAAGGGCATCGACCTTGCTATTTCATAGACTATAAAAATTATGCAGAATGCTGGATTACTTAAAATTTATTTCAAGCTTTATTGTATGGTGGTGATGATAGTTGTAAGTGTGTGAGAATAAACAAGAAGTTAAATATCCTTGTCAGTGATGCATCATAGTTTAAGGTTAAGAAAATATATTCTCACGGATAGTTAAAATTAACGTGTTGTCGGTTCTAACGTGCAAATCTATTATTTCAGTAGAGTTTTAAATTGGTAAACCGAGTGATAAACGCACATATTGGTCAAAAGGTAGTTTTAATAATATTCTGCACTTAGATACAACCGAAAAAAACATTCCCGAGACGTTGTTGTCGTCTAATTTAGTAGGCACAAAATTACACTTTGTAGTATCTCTCTTGGTTACTTATCGCTTTATTTTAACGCCATCTGTTATCGAATAGATTCTATCAAAAGGTAACAGCTGTTTTTAGGGTTGACACTTAGATATTTTGATCTAAACTTTGAACTTGTTTTCCGAACCAACCATAAGGATTACAAGTTTATGTTACTGTTACTTATAAACTACACCACCAAACATACAATCGCCTTAAGTATTATCTCTTCATTATGTTACACGTTGTATACACCACCGTAAAAAATCTAATAAGGCTACACACTACAGCGCTGCAGTTTTCCTTATGATCGCACTAGTTTTTTTTTTTGGAGTTCTTGCTCCGTAATGTGGATGTATTTGTGTTCATGAATATACGTTTTTATATATATAAATATTTTTTATATAAAATAAGAATGGGACGATTGTCTTCAACGACCCCTGATGGTAATTGAATATGAAGAAGAAGGCGGTACACGTCCATCCACGAGAAACCTATTCACACGACGCTTAAAAGCCCTGGTCACACGCGATCGATTTAAGTTAACATATTCCGTTTCCTTATATTGCTTATGTAGCTCCATCTACTGTTATAGCTTTGCAGCTAAACCACAAAACCAGGTACTATACCAAATATAAAAAAAAATTAATTAAGTTCACTTCATAACGTTTCCTGAAGATTGGCAACAGAGCAACCGTTTTACTCGAGATGCTTTCAGAACAAAGGAATACGTACTTCGGCTGAAGTTTAGTCGATTCTTGTTAAATAAGAATTAATTATACTAATAATTAGATGTGTGTAGATGGTGGACTTTTCAAAAGTTTTGAACGCGTGGGGTGAACAGTAAACTTGTATGTCTTGTTTCACGCCAAAGACATAACAATCAAACCATAACAAAAATACATACAAAATAAATGATGAAATCAAATATAGTTGTGTGATTTTCTTGTTTTTTATATAGTAAAGATAGGTGGTTTGTCCTCTATGCCATCTGATGGAAAGTGTGCATGAAGACTAAGTATTGTATATGTCGGAAAACCAAGAAAACTAAGCTTAATTCTGAAAACACAATAGAATTAACACTGAGCAGTTACTTAGTACCAAGTGTTTGGGCTTGGGTATAAAACAATAGCTTAATTTCAACGAAATCATCCTTCGCGAGCGCGTTCAGTCAATTAATTTACAACTACAATTCTAAATCAATTTAACACCGAGATACTATGAATCGTCAATTTAAGACCGCACGCCTAGCGTTCTTAACCGTATCTGTGTCACATGCCATCATCGTACTTCAAAATATAACCGCTGGCGCCGCAATCGAATGTCAAACAGTCATTCATTACATTTAGCACCCTTTTTAACACATAGGTTCGCGCACTGTAGTGTTGAGGCAAAAATCACACTTTTTAAGGCCTTCTGCCTGAAGCCACGGCAGGGCTGTGGCTTCATGAGCGCGGAACGCAAAACAGTACTAAATGCTCTACGGGTGCAATACAATAATGGTCTCAGGATTCTCTTAGGTCTACCATGATATTGTAGTGCCTCACTCATGTTTGAGTCTCTGAGAATAAATGATTAGTTCGCCATAATACGTAAAAAGAACGCTTCACTCATGGCCAGGTTGAAACCCAGCACTAACAGTTTATTGAGAATGTTTGCTAATAAACTGGAGCTTTCAATGTGGAAGCACTTTATGTCTGTTTTAGTTACTGTATAATTTTCTACTATTTTTTATTCCCTTTTTTGTATTACTAACATAGTTTTTAAGTTGTATTACTAACAAGTGGGCCAAGATGTTACAATAAATGAAATGTAATATTCTTATTATTATTCTGCATATTCACAACTACACGCCTTTCGGCGGAAAAGACCCGACAATCGGACCAGTCGGTCGGGTATCAAGGCAAGAGAGAAAGAAACTGGCGAACGATTCGGGCAGTATTATTATTATAACATACTGTCTCGTTACCGTGAAGTTATACAAACATCTAATATGACCCACTTATCGTTAGCTCTAGCATATATTTATTTTCTATTTGGCTAGCCCTCCTATTACATACATGTTGTATAAGTGCTATCGTACTTCGTAACGTACCAGCACTGTAATACCCATTTTGCGTAATTTCTCTAACACGTGTAGGAAATGTAAGGGGCATGGCGGTAGCTACAAATCTGAATTAGCAACGTACCATAACAGAAAAGAATAATGCCACTGAGTTCAGCTTAATGCATGGTTACAATGTAGGTATATATATAGTTTTTTTTTTAATAAATAACACACTTGTCTTCCATGTTAACTGATGACGGCGTCATTAGTAATTTCCATTTGGTTTTTAAAAGGCTCAAGCTAAACCTGTCTGGGTCAACTAAAATTACAATTTTACGGGTAAACTTTACAGAAAATCATGTGAAATTGATATCCAAAACTAACTTATAAAATTGTATGAAAAAATATACCTGTAGACCGATGATTTAAAATTTCTAGAAAACTTGACATAAATTGTTTCTTTTTCTAATTTCTTCACTGTTCATCATCATCATCATCACAACTCCGTGTAATGGGCCCACTGCAGGGCATGAGTCTCTCCTCTGGGTGACGAGGAGGTTTAGGCCATAATCCACCGAACTGGCCCAGTGCTGGGTGGTGGATGTCAGAATTTTCAGGGTGCCGATATGGCTTCTGACAAACCCTAACGACTACTGTATACAAGTATACAGCACCCGGGACTGACAGCTTAACGTGCCCTCCGAAGCACGGAAGTCGCCGTGAGAAACGAATGGTCGGCGGTCACCCATCCAAGTACCGACCGCGCCGAACATTGCTTAACGGCGCCACGACGACTTCGACTTCTTCACTGTTAAATTTAAAAAAATGTCTCAAATAAAGTGTCAAAGTTAGAAATATTCATAAGGAGATTATTTCAACGACGATCCTTCTTCCTTATTATAATCCTATAAGATCCCGACCTCTTTATACAATATCAACTTGTCAAATAAACTTGAGAAAGGTCCGCGATGTTTTGAAAGTGTTAGCTTCGTTACTTGACTTCTCAATGTAGACAATTCTAATAAGATATAGAGAAGGAAATATGAACGTTGTGAAATTCTATCTTTAAGAAGTATGAGTACCTTCCACGCTGGACTGGGAGCGATTGACAAATTTGGAGGTATTATAATGATGGATAAGGACTATTGCAGTGACAGGGGGTCAGCCTATAGCCCACAAAAATGTCAATAAAACCTCTGTCCCTTAACCGACTTTTACAGTATGCCCAGGAAGAGAAGCAGCTGGCACATTCTATGTTTTTCTTTCGCTTCCAGTCCAGCATGGAAGCATGGAAGCTATAAAGTCTATGTCCTAAAATGTTTCTATTCAGGTATTCATCTATCTTCTCTGCCTTAAAGAACTGGTATAAATAACTAAAAGGTTTATACATACATACATACATAACTTCACGCCTGTATCCCGTATGGGGTAGGCAGAACACCAGAGGTTATATGACCATCTGATGTCACGTTTGACTTTGGAGGTATTATAATGATAGATAGAGACTGTTGCAGTGACAGGGGGTCAACATATAGCCCACAAAAATGTCAATAAAACCTCTTAACCGACTTTTACAGTATGCCCAGGAAGAGAAGCAGCTGGCACATTCTATGTTTTTTTCCAGTTCAGCATGAAAGCATGGAAGCTATAAAGTCTATGTCCTAAAATGTTTCTACCTTCTCTGCCTTAAAGAACTGGTATAAATAACTAAAAGCTTTATAAAGTACATTTAGTAGTTTTTTTGATATAAAATACTTAACACAAAATATAGTTCCTCGTTGTGTTATGTACTTAAAGGTTTTGATGAACGTTGATGAACATTAAGATTTTCTGAACCACTTCTCCTTTGCTTTAAACTACTTAGAACGCTAGTTAATTCTATTAAGAAGGTTTCATAGGTGAACGCACTGATTGAGAAAATTACGCATTACAAAGCAAATTACCTACACAGGCAGCCATTACGTGCGACAACGCGACATAAGGAGCCAATTTCCTCTCGTTATACGACAAGACAATATGGCGAAGAACGCAGTTTAGATTAATGACTTCTAAGTATATCATCAGTTTATGTTAAACGTAGCGTAAGTATGTACTTACTAAATATAAATGTAAGGTTAGAAAATGATAGATCTTTTTATTCTGACATTTACATGAAGAACTTGTTTTATGGATACTTAACTTAAAAATTTAAGAAAATTCAAATACTTTTTCACAGGCTCATCATAAAAGATTTAAATAATCAACAAATGCAGAGCATTAAAAAACCGACTTCACGTCAAAACTTTGGCCGAGTTATAAACATAATATATACAGGCTGACATATCAACGAAAACATTCTCCGAAATCATACATGTTTTCTCAAAAAATTGAAATTTTCAGTGAAGTACCCAACCGATTTCGATGAAATTTTTAAGGGAACAATTATGAAGTATCTTCAATCATATGAAAAAAGAATTTTTAAAATTGATTTATAATAGTCCGAAATATCGTGTAACAAAGACACAAAAAAAACATACAGACGAATTGAGAACCTCTTCCTTTTCTGGAAGCCAAACGTTTTTAGATGGGTCGATTACCATGGTATATCATTTTTATGATTCGGCGATTAGAGTTTTTGACTTCGTCGATTTATACCGCTGTCATTACAATGCCCAAAAATTTGAACATAGGTACACCAACCAGCACTGGGACAGTTTGAAGGTTGACGGCCTTCACCTTCTTATCACCTCGAGAAAAGGCCTTTGGCGTTGTAGTGGTTTCATTAAAGAGATGATGATGTTAAAAAAATGTACCCATTAAAAACAGAAACTCTTCTTCATATTGAAAATGCTAATAATAATGTTTACCTAAACATCCACTCTAATTAATTATTTCATCAAAATTACTGCACTGTAATTGAGAAACTTAATTAATCACGCTTAACACAAAGCCTGTTTAACCAAGTCGAATTTTAAGTCATTTGTCATAAACTAATTAAATCGCTTTGTTACTCTCCATATTGTTTGAATAAATTGTTCCGTTGACATTTTATTGTTGTTCTGATTTTAAACAGAAAATTATTACAGGCTTCAAGTGAAAATGTTGATTTCAGTTAAATAGATAAGACGGAATTCATTGCTTATTATTGAAATGTATACCTAAAGCCATGACAACTTGAGGGATTTTTAATGAGTTGTACTAATTAAATACTCCAAAACTTGGTAAGTGAACTATGAATTTCGACGTTTCTATTGTTTATGAAGATCGGTAAAGAAACCGAAATCAATAGTATCATATAAAAACAAATAAATAGCAGTCTTATTACCAAAGGGTGATATTTTTCTTGCTAATATGTTATATATCAAAAATGTTTCTTTTTTCTACAGAGTTATTATTTCTGAACTTTTCACGATTTATCCCCAAAATGGATCAAGTCACATATCTGTAAAGACACCAAACGTCAAGTTAAAAAAAGGTATGAATGAAAGTCTATAAATTCCGTTAAAAAAAATCTTAAAGTCATCAATGTTGACAAAATGATAAAATCTGGATAAATCCAATAACTAAAGCCTTGTGACGTCATCTTCGATCTACCATTAGATTAAGTCAATCATGGTGTCCATCCACTAAAATAAGTCGAAAATCCATGCTAATGGAATTTCAAAAATATCGATATTACCTTTCTAGCTCCCTTTGACTCGAAAGAAAGCCAGCATAAGGTCACGCGCTCGCCAAGTGCCCGCCTTGCGCATGCAAAGCTCCTCATCAATTCGCTTTGTAATTTGTTGTGCATAATTTAAGTCATTTACATAACTATACATTTCAAACTGCAAGTATCGAAGTCCACCCGGGCGCGATATGCCCCAGCACTGCGCACAACGTGTTCCTTCCCGCACCTTACTGAAACAGCCAAATAATAACAAAAAAATTAAAGCATTGGCTGCAAACTGGACGGCAGTGACAGCGAGAGCGACAGCGGCGCGAGCAGCAACGCGGGGAATCTGGGCCTTTCTCGCGGCGCTCGAGCGATTTGTCGCAGTTTCATACAAACTCAATACTTTCTATCGTGTCGCGGAAATCGCTGCCCGTGCCGCTGTCGCTGTCGCTGCCGTCCAGTTTACAGCTTAAAGCGTGTTAGACGCGGATGTGGCGCGTGTCATGCTCTAGGCGGGCGCGTGTATCTGGAACGTGGCCCAGAAATCTTGACGTTAAAAGGATCTTGACATCAACTGATCTTGAGATGAACTCATCCGTTTACGGAAGTAAATTACACCATATCAAGGGTTCTCGTGTGTTTTCGAGATTTGTACTCGAAACTCTTGTTTGATCTTGTTTGATCTCAACTGACTGATGGTGAAGTCGAAGGTTGAAAAGAATTGCATAAAACTTATATTGTTAACCTAAATATTATATGGAGCGCAAGATTTATGTCAAATCAGTTATTTAGCCTCGCGGATACGTAGGCATTTGCTAGTAAAATGATAGGGAATAAAAAAAGTTAATAAGTAGTTGTCTTTTTAAATTCAATATTAAAAGTGCGAACTTTTTATTAAAACAAAATGCAGTTGAGGAGTATATAGTACATTACATTGTTATTCTAATTGCTGGTAAAAATTGTTTGCGAAAGTATTATTCCATAAAAAGTTCATTTCTTTTTATTATCAAAAAAAATATTTGTCAAATAAAATATACCTTTAATATTTCAAATATACTGGACTTGCGTTTATTTCACTTTAATCCGTTAAACCCGTCATATGCAAAAACAAAAACATGCTAACAAACAAATTCGCAATACAGTCAAAAAGATTTTTTGCATTTTGAAAGATTTGAAGTATTTTTTTCGCTTACAGAATATGTGAAGTTAATTATCACAAAAACCCCACATCTGGGTTCAAAGTTCACTTCTGTTACCTGTAACAAAATAAAGCAGAAAACACAAAAAGTAAGTACTAAACCCAATAAGAAAATCGACCTTTAAATAAACACCTATATTGTATTTCAAAGTCGTATGATCCCTTTGCTTAGGAATTTTCAGGAAAAAACGTAACATTTTATCAACTCGACAAACAAAGATTACGTACGTTAGGTTTCCTATAATACGTCGCAGTAAAGAATCACGTAGTAACCAAAAAAACGTGAAAAGCCTTCTCTAGCAATACCCTACATGACAAGAATTATAAGCAAATTATTTTCTACGTTTATATATAAAGGAGGTGATTTATTGATAGAAGTACTCTGTGGTTAAGGTTATAACAATACTGCTAAAAAAGTGGTGTAAAAATGTCAATTATCTACTTACTTCGTTGATTTAGAGCTGTTAAAAAACTTTCACCGTTTCATCATCGGCACGAGAAACCACGGGGGCAGAAACGGGGAGTTAAAATGTAAAATATAATAATACATGACAAATTCGGTTCATGAAAATTTTTTTCGACAAATTTAGGCTTAGGGCCAACGCTGCGTCACGCGTATTTCGCTAGTCAAATTTCATTTGTGTGCTTGTACAGTCGTGTCAATGGAATACTTATGCCCGCCTGCACTAAACTCTACTAAGAGTTCACTAAGTATTCTGCATAAGCTTAGTTATGACATGCCTAAACTTTTTAGATACTAAGTTGATACCTACAGACCGTTCACTATAAGATGTCCCCTGGCAGCATTGTGGCAGCAGTGTTACCAATAACATGTGTCCATTTTAACCCCGTAATCTAACTTTGTTTATACCTACCACGAATAAATATATGTTTAATTTTTTGATTTGTAAATAATAAACAACTATAAGACTAGGAAGGTTTTGAATGACGACACAATTTATATTATACGAGGGCGAATCAAAAAATTCTTAGAATGAATACAAAAAAAAAAATATTCAAACAAGTATATATTATTTTTCTACGTAATCTCCTTCTAATCTAATACACTTAGAATACCGCAACTCCAACTTTCTTATTCCTTCCGCAAAAAAATCATATTCTCAACTATTAAAAAACTCCTCTGCGGCAGTCATAACCGCGTCATCATCTTCAAATTTAGTTCAACGAATATGCTCCTTTAATTTTGTAAATAAGTGAAAATCACTCGGGGCTAAGTCAGGAGAATATGGTGCGTGATCAAGGACTTCGAAGCCAGCACTGCGAATTGCGGTGAGCGCAACTTCCGAACGATGAGGTGGAGCGTTATCCTGGAGAAACAACACGCCCAATGACAATTTCCCACGACGTTTTTCTTTGATCGCTTCACGGAATTTCGGGATTAAGTTTGCATAATAGGATTCAGATATCGTTTGCCCTTTTGGCAAGTAATCAATAAAAAGGATTAATTCACTATCCCAGATAACGAAAACAGCTTGACAAGCAATAGTGCCAACATAACGGCAGGGGACATCTTACGATGAACGGACAATACGTATTATTGATTGACTTTAACTGTCATTTGGCCTGTCTGACGTTTCATTTCACATGATCGAAAAGTAATGAGAACACTGTAAATAATGTATTGTGTAGCTCAGGATTCGTTAATATACCAACTAGTGAAGGGGAAAGGAATTTTCGTTTTTGAGACGATGTTTTATGTTTTATTTTTTTTTTAAATAGACTTGGTAAAATATTAATAAAATAAACATCATTTTTTTTAATTAGCGTATTGGCGTAACTTTTCGAACGCCGTCGTAAATATCTTGCCTAAAGTTATGAAACCGATTTCCCATGCCACAACTATAAGCAAGAACTTAAGCGTATCATGTCAAATCTACCGTCAGACAGGACAAATTAAAATAAAAATCAGCGTACAGTGCGTTCACAGTTGGTTTAACTCCAGCTGTTTGATTGGCTGCCATGAATCTTGGGTTGCCGTATTAAATTTCGATTACAAAATACCGTTTGTATTACTTATAATGAAAGCACCTATATTTTTGAACGTCTAGTCTACTATAATTATTTCATATTTGAGCGTAATATTTCGTTCTTTTGTACAATATTTGGAAAATTTACAGCCATTTCGTTTACCTTGTTGTAATAGAATAAAGAAGGATATTAAAAATTTTTATGCAAACTTTCAGGGAAACTGGAGGGTAGGGCCAATATAGAAAAAACATACGTCAGAGGTAAACCAACTGCGAACGGACTGTACGGACTTAAGCATCGACTTAGGATCGGGGTTTGGAGGAAGTTTAGTGCAGACGGGTATTAACCTCTTACTATTTAAGTGTAGTACACGCGGCAGCTAGCCACGTCCCACGACCCACCCGCGCGTGCCGCGAGCCGTACGTCCGTACCGTACGCGCGTAGCTACTTCCGTAGCAGTTTTGTATGAATACACGCGTAGATACGCCCATACGCGCAGCGTTGGCCCTTAGAGTAGCCCTACTTCGTAATAAGCGTGGTGGTAAGGTACGCCCAGCAAACTGTGACCCTCAATATAAAGTCTGCCCTCAAATAACACGTTTCATTTTAGTATGGACGTCTGGCCAGCACCTGTGCCAAATAAAATAGTTGTGGAATACCACTATGAAAACACTTACAATAACTGTTAATTAAATTGTTTGTTAGTTTTCCTGTACATTAAGAAAAACTACTTGAATCGAAAATGACCACAGGTGACTGACGACGCCATATTTAAGTCATATTTTTACTTCAATTCCTATATTTTTGATTTCTGCCTAGACGTAAAAGATGATTTTAATAAAAAAAACTAGAAAAATAAACTGAATTCATAAAAAGAAACCCACCCATACTGACCGCTATTTAAATGGGAAGTCCCACCACCACCCGAGCCAGTTACTAGCCGTAGGCTCCTCTTTGTTTCAGAGAGCACATGGAATCTGCGATCCTCAGCACATTGATGATGAACTGAAACATGTTGTTAAGGTGCTTCGTGAAAACGGCCTCAAACCACCTCGTCGCCGCCGCAGTGACCACGTGAAGCCTCAGACAGTCGAACGCAAACCTGCATTTTTACCTTTTGTAAAGGCTGTCACAGATAAAACCTCAAACATTCTTAGGCGCGCTTCAATAAAAACAATATTCAAATTTCAAAAATACCTAATTCAAAAATAAGTCAACATCTTCGCTCATTTAAATGCAGCATCCCTTTACAAGACCCAGGTGTTTACAAGATTGACTGCGGCTGTGGGCTTTCCTACATTGGTCAAACCAAAAGAAACGTATCAACCCGCGTAAAAGAACACATAGCTGATATTAAAATCGAAGAGCTTCAAAGTCTGCAGCTTGTGAGCATTCCATGGACAAGCCCAACCACTACTTAAGGTTTGACTCTGTGAAAATTTTATCTAGAGAGAAGCATTACATTCCTAGAATGATCAGAGAAGCGATTAAAATTAAAAAAAACACCCTAATTTCAATAGAGAAGATGGTTGGAAACTATCACCGACATGGGACCCTATCCTGAAAAGCATTTAATCTAACATCCAGCAAGCTGCACGACCTGAAACTCAATATACTGTCTGCTCGTTTTGTGTCAATCCAGAACGCTACGCTCGAAGACTGAGAAACAGATGGAGATGATGATGTATAACTTTTTCAATCTATCAATCCGACGCAGGACACCTCAGTCGCTCGTGACCACGGGGTCTGCAAAGACACCGAAACGTCGAGTCAAAATTTAAAATGTAAATATACGCGATAAATCCGGTTAAAAAGTGTTTTATTTAATAGTTATACATATATGTCGGCAATGTTTTATGAGAAGCCAGTTCTTACCTAAACTCATTATATTGTCATCTTTGATCTTAACTACACTTACAATTACATTGAGATAAATTTATTTTTTAAAGATGGATTAATAGTTCTGTGTTTCACAATTTCACAAATTGCTGGATGAGTGACTAAAATAATTTGAACTCCCGACTTTCATTACACATATCGTAACCTAGCTCTTTCCCATAGCCTTACTTAAGTAAATCCTAAACATCAAAGGTATGCGCTTCACTTGTTTCATTCGTATAAATTTTATATAAACAATTGGATTTTACGCTTCCCTGTGGGCCAATATAGTTTGCGCGTACCTCAACGAAAATCCACATTGTTATTCCAACCCTCATAGTGTGACATGAATTTCAGCTCGATTCGTCCAGCTAGTAGTAAATGTAATAAATTAAACAATTATTCAATCACAAACCGAAGAGATTTAAAAAAATTAGGTTGATCTAGATCAGGCTCTACAGATAAAACCCAATATCATCTTCTTTTCTTTAAATAAGACGAATCTCCAACTTCGAACCACGAGATTTTACAGCAAAAAACATTTGACATTTAACTCATACGACTTTCTTTAAATGCGCTATATTAATTTAAATTCGCGAATGAATGCGCCATATAGTAATTTATATTTAGACTAGATGTATTCCGTGCGATTTCGTTCGCGTCTTGAGTTGTGATCCCTGGAACATTTGCTTCAAACGTCATTCCCCGAATGAAAAAGTTGCATTCCTGATTTAAAATAGAAATTGCGTCATCTTTGAACATCAATTGTTTTCTTAAAATAAATCTATCTCCTAAAAATATCTATCTCCAGACGTACCACTATCACTATGCTAAAGAATCTTGCCGAGGGAATTGTTGATCGAAACACCCATCGTCTAGAAATTTCTTGACCATATCTTTCTCAAAATCCGTTTGTAATGATTTGTATTAATGACAATTTCTATCGTAATGGACCACAAAGCTGCTTTACTAACCCTTAGCGCAGTTTATAATTTTGCTGATGCCGACTCATGCATAACCTATCATGTCATGAGAAAATCAGTAAAGTATTGTTGGAATTTCTCGGTATTTTGTTTTATTGACAAGTTACCTTTGAAACTAAAAACTGAAATATCTTTTTTCTAGACTTCAAACGGATAAACTTCTTATGACAAAAATTGTTCAAAACCCTACATTTTGATATATTTTTTATGAATAGACGCTCTAAAATAATGTCAACAAAAATTTATTCGGCCAATCGCCAAGATTATTTATTGTAGAGCTGTTCTTCCGTAATTGGGCAACAAACTTCCATATTTATAATACTAGAAAGAATATCTTTAGAAACGGAATGCTAACCATTGTTATATCTACTTTATGATTTTGAATTGAGAAATCCCCCAGGCTAGTCATAAGATAGAAACCCCAACTTTTCCGCCAACTTAAGCATTTTCCTATTTACACCCGCACAATTAATAAAGCTTACATTTACCCTTCATGCGAGTTCGTTTATAAGAAACGTAATCCTTGGAAACAACACTAATGAAGGCTTAACGGGGATAAACCTTCGTTTCATTTTCGTAATTAAAGCTTTGTGTTATTGTTATGCTAAGTTGTTTTTGAAATAATTTTGAAGGGCACTGTTGCACTCTAACAAAAACAATCACAATCCAACTTTGGAATTATTTTTATTAATTTTTTTTAGAAGGTAATAATAATGATTGCTTCCGTGCTGGACTGGGAGCGAAAGAAGAACATAGAATGTGCCAGCTGCTTCTCTTCCCGGGCATACAGTAAACGTCACTTAAGGGACAGAGGTTTTATTGGCGTTTTTTGCGGGCAAATAGGCTGACTCCCTGTCACTGCAATAGTCTCTCTCCATCATTATACTACCTCGAAATTTGTCAAAACTGACATCAGATGGTTTGATGGCCTCTGGTGTTCTGCCTACCCCATAAGGGATACAGGCGTGAAGTTATGCGTGAAGGTGGAGCGAGACTATCGCCCACAACAAAACCTCCAATAAAAACTCTGTCCCTTAACTGACTTTTATAGTATGCCCGGGAAGAGAAGCAGCTGGCACATTCTATATTTTTCCTTTGCTCACAGTCCAGCATGTATGAAATTATTATGTACTGTAGTAGGTACTCGTTTCAGTTTAAGTCTTTTTAAACATAACATATAACTCGGCTCGTAGGCGAGGATTCAGCGTTTTTACACTTTTTTGAACGATTATATAACCAGCAATAATGTACATGTTGTATCTGAAAAAAAAACCCTATAATTGAACTTATAATCAACCGATGTGTAATAGTATATTATGTAACAAGTGAGCGAAGTTGTAATTAGCAACGCTCACGAGTTATATACGACGTTTTTCAACACACTTGTGAGTAAAAGACAGACATACGTGGTCATAAAATAACAAACCCACTTGATAACAAAGCTGTGAATTGTGATTGAAAAATGGCGCCGAACTTCGCGCATGCGCGTAGGTTTTTTTTTCCGTCAAATGTGTCAATGGCTGTATAGCATATACAGCCTATTTTACATGAAAATATTTAATTTGGAGTGGTAAATCCAAATATTTTAATATTTTATAACAAATTATTGTAAATTGTGAATAATTTGTTTGAGATACAATTTTGTTTACAATATAAGGCGCAAACATTTAAAAATGCATATGGATTTGAAGTGGTATAAAACCTCTTTGTTGTTTCTGAAAAAAATTTATGTATAACCCGGATCAATAAAATATGCTCTGTTTACTCGCATTTAATTTGCACAAAGGTACAATTCAACTTTGTAGGATTCGTTATATTATACACTAGGGTATAATATATTATGCACGCGTAACTTATAGCCCAGTTTATAGTTCTAAATTCAATAGAATTAGGCTCATTTTACGAGCAAGTGTGTTGAAAAGGTATGAAAATGATTTATGAAAATTTAATCGATAAAAAAAGGTAACAAACATAACCTTAATTTACCATTTCACACGGATGTTGCAATGAAATGCCATGATAGATTCATTTCTTGAAAAAAAATAATTAAATATTCATAATTTTTGAAAAATCTAATATATAAAGTTCTCGTGTCACAGTTTTCGTTGCCATACTTCTCCGAAACGGTTTGACCGATTTTGATGAAATTTTTTGTGCTTATCCGGTATCTATGAGAATTGGCCAACATCTATTTTTTTTATTTATATGGCAAAACAACGTTTGCCGGGTCAGCTAGTAAACTTATAAAATTTATTTGCGCTTGCTCACGTCGTTGGCAAAATGTATGGTGCGTTTGAATACCTAATACACTAATACTACGGCCACACAAACTTACCGTCTACCGGGCTGTTACCGCAATAATTATGGCATTAAATTGCCGTTTAAATTACTGCATGAACTGGTGTGGCCACACTACCTTACCGTCTACCGGCAATAATTATGGCATTAAATTACCGTGATATGTCAATAAATTTGGCGGAAAATATCACTTTTTCAAGATGGAGGTCGAAGCTGCAGCGGTGTTGTGTTTTATGAGTGCCATTTATTTTTACATGAATCTTTTAAATTTCAACAAAGCTAAAAGAAGAAAAAAAGGGTATCCCAAAGAGACGGTTCGGATTGGAATAATTATAAAAACTCTAGCGCTTTTTCATTCGACCACTCCATGTCTCCACCGCCGCCGGAGCTATTGCCTACCGCCATTTGCCATATTGATTGTCATTGTAAAATTATGGCCGTAAATCGTGGTTACACCGAGGTGTTGTTTAAGTTATGGCAATAATTACTGGCATATCACGGTAGTGTAGCCGAAGCATAACACACCGCACTACAAGAGGTCCTTAAAGTTCAGTAGCCTATAGTGAGCTCCGAAAAGTACCCCGTACGTACAGATGAACATTTTATTACATGTAGAAATATGAGGAAGGTTATTTTAGTAACTTAAGTAGGGTTGACTTTGAATAGCATTTAACATAACTGTGAACGATATAATAAACAGCGGTAACATATATTCCGTATTCTTTTATTATTATTGCTACAAGGAACATACACAAATATAATCGTGTTTTTTCTGTTAAATTATGGATGCCAAGCACGTGGTTTTTGGCACGTATAGCTATACGTGTATTACGTATAGAAAAAAGTATTTATGAATTCATTCGTGATTGGAGGCAGTTTATAAAAACACGGGAAACCGTTCTGAATATTAAACAAAAAGATTAACAAAATTTCAGATGTGTTGTAAGGCTTAGCTTCTAGAATCGACAAAAATAACGAATTATTACACAGGTGACTGGTTTCCTTAAAATATTTTTATATTAACATCCGCAGAGATACTGATCGTAATAATTGTTGTGACCCAAGCAAGCATTTCGATTCCCAACCGCTACTTATACCTTTTTTTTAAACCAATCTTTTCAATGTAGGCTCAAAATAAGGTGTCGGTATAAGACAATCCATATGATTTCTTAATAGAAAATAGTATATTGAAATATCTTTTTCCTGTAGATTTTTTTGTCAAAATAAACAATAGGAATTAAACCTGGGCACGGTTGTTTCCCCGCAGGTAATGCTGCAAGCGATAACTTAGCAATGGTGGATAAGGATATACCGAGAGAGTTTAAGATGTTTGAAGTCCAGAAAACCCTTCAGTTCCCCGGGTGGAAGAGGAAAATAGCTTTGTAAAATTATTTTAATATAGGTACTCAAAAAATTAACTTTAATATTCAATGAAGTTTTGACCTCTATCTCTCCTGGCATTATAGTCCAACATAGAAGCTCGGTGATCAGACGCTTTTAGAACCGACTAGCGACTATTTTATATGAATTTTGCTGCTTCATATATATCATATCAATGTTCAGAAGAAACAACCAAAAAATCACGTTTGATTTGAAAAAGACACGCAGTTTACTATTTAATAACAGGTTAATACTGTGTTTACAAAGTTATCTCTAAAGCCAAAATTTTATTTCAAAATGCCTGTATTTAAAATAATATATTCAGCATCCATCACCATAGATAAAACAACCATGTAACTCGATTGTTTCATAAGTCAGCGCTTATCTGTTTCACATTCACGAATATTTATCGACAGAACACAATAGTGGTTTACTGGTGCTTGCGGCGCTTCGTGGCAATTTATGAGATAATAATAGTGACACGTTTTTTTTCAAATAAAATGGTGTTGTTAAAAATAAAGCACTATTTATTTTAACATAACGGCAAACGAATAGAAACATAACATAGATCAAGGAAGCTACCGTTGATTTGCTGATCAAGGACATTAAACTAGTAAAGGAAATTAAAGAACTTCTTGTTGTTGTTAATTATCTAAAATACTATTCGTATCACCTTGGTCACAATATTTTTATCATGACATAATGGTAATGTAGATGTACAGTAGTAGTGATGAAATCTTCTATGCTGGACTGGGAGCGAAAGAAAAACATAGAATGTACCAGCTGCTTCTCTTCCCGGGCATACTGTAAAAGTCAGTTAAGGGACCGAGGTGTTATGGGAGGCTTTTTTGTGTGCGATAGGCTGACCTTCTGTCACTGCAATAGTCTCTCTCCACTATTACAATGCCTCCAAATTTGTCAAACGTGACATCAGATGGTTTTGTTACCTCTGGTGTTCTGCCTACCCCATACGGGATACAGGCGTGAAGTTATGTATGTATGTAATGTAGATACCCAGTGTAAGCTTTTTGTAATAAACCCACTGCAAGGCTATTGAGGCTCTCCCCTGGGTAACGAGGAGAATTAGGCTATAAACCACTAATTTTTGGGACTCTGAAATGGCCCTGAAATAGCTACAGCACCGGTACCTATAGACTATATCTATCGAGCTACTCGTATATCTAGTGACATATACTACAGTCACAGCAACAAAACAAAGAAATAAAATCTCAGCTACTAAAATAATATAGCATTCTAAATTTTAATGTCCTGTTATATTTTTATTGCATCATCATTTTCTAAATCAAATAGGTACCTACTTTGGATTTCAATATCAAATGTCACACCTTGACCGTAGATTTGAAAGAATTCTATACAGACATACATAAATTTTTATATTATACAAAGCAAAACTTATTTCATACTATAAAACACCTTTCAGAAAAATATTCAATTTTATATCAATATTCAGTTCACTATGGGTTGACAAAGCTGAGCCCGTTGGCTTTGACTTTTCAATCGAGATTCAGTCACACATCGCTGGGTTGATGACTTGATTCAAAATCGAATGATTTGTGATTGTGATTAACAAAAAATATTAATCTACTTGGGAGTTGAAATGAGAAATACATATACATTTTATAAGTAACACTTTTTGTTTGTTATTATACAAGGTTAATTTTAATTAACGCATCACCTCTACATCAATCCTTACAACATTTGTTCTACAACTTTTTACAAATCTTGATAAATAATACAAAAAATAAAAACAAAAAAAAATTTGTTCCCTACGCTACATTTTGTAAAAAGTACGTATTATTATTATGAGATTTTTACTAAGCAAGATGCCCAAGGCATACAGTACGCTTAGAGTAAATAGAGCTACACCTAAACAGAGGCTATAAATATTTTTGTATAGGAAAAGTAAAGTTTTAAAAATTATTAATTTTAAAAAGTTGTAGAACTAATTTTGTTGGGATTGATGTGGAGAAGATGCATGCAAGAGGTGATGTGCTTATTAAAATTAACCCTGTAAACACGGTAAGGTAGTCACTGGCCAAATTTTTTATACATAATAAGTAAAATATCAAAACAATTTTTACCTAAAAAGATATCTATTTATATTATATATCATTGAAATATTAACCGAAGCATTGTGACTCTAAATTATGAATGAATACTATTAAAATAAAGACGACTACGCGCTACTACAAAACAGCTTTTAGTACTACGTCTTAGTATTATCAATGAAATGCCGCGTCGTAGTAGCTATGTTCATCAACAGCGACTATTTGTTAAAAAGTTTTTGGTGCCATACCTTTATTTTTTTGTACTGACCGATACAAAAATAAATATGCAGGTACGTTTATATTGTATCAAAGAAAATAACATTAAAATTTGGCCAGTGACTAACAAACAATCCTGTATTATGCAAATATTAAGTTTCAATGGCTTTCATGGAGAATTGGTTAGTCTGCGGGTGGGCAGTCTTGGGTTCGAGGTTAATACATCCAATAGCGGCAGAAAAAACTGTTGTCGTTTGGCCAGCGGTATTCTCAAAAAAAATTGACCCGATGACTCCTCCAGCGTGAACATCGCATCATGCAGTCATTTTGAGCGGGTTTAATGGCTCCTCGTGTATCACTCGTAGATTTTTGGTGCCCAGAAGCTTTTTGGGATGGCCCCACGTATTTATATAAATTTCGGTGTGGTCGTTCGGTGGTGGTCGTTGCACCCTGAAGATGCTTAAAACGAAACACGTGTCGGTGGTAGCTTGTGGTGTGGGTTACAGTTTTCCAAGCGAGTGTTCATTGCATTTCTTGCTTCTTGCTTGAGCGGCGGTGAACCAACGCACCAAAATCCTGCATCACTAGTGCAAGTACAATTCGCGGAATTAGCAAAGTAAATTTGTTAAAGTAGTTGTCATGGATTTCCGCAAAGTAACGCCTGATTCAATCAATTATATAAATTAGTTTAAGGATTTTTAACGACATAAAGCGTATTATTTGACGTCTGATTTTTTTATGACAATGACATGTAATGAAACGTGTAATATCATATAATAACTTGAAATTTTATTGAAATTTAAGTTCATTGTAATCTAATATTGTAAACGCCGTAAAGGCAGAATATAGTTTAGATCAATATTCTATGTCACACCTAATTTTTAGCTGTATTCGTGCAAAATAAATTATTTAATTTGATTTGATAAGTATTTATGATAAGGCACCCCTTAGTTTCAGTATATGCTCAATGATACCATTCAAGGTAAGCGCACACTATGCCGGGACGCATCGTATCACAAAAAACCAAGTGTGATTCTCTCATACATTTTATATGAACTATCGCATACCATTCCGGGGCGGGGCGGGCCGCATTTCATATAAAATGTATGAAAATGACGCAGGCAGGTTATTGCGCTGCGATACGCCCCGGGGCATAGTGTAAGCGTACCTTTAAATGGCAGTTACTAAAAACCTTGTAAAACAATAAAAATGCTGAGTAAAATGAATATGACTACCTACTCATTACTAATTTTTTGAAATTTTCACAAACTTAATATTTTATTATTACGACGGAACAAATATGAAAAAGATAAGAAAATTTTATATGTACAGTTACGAAAATCAAGACAAGATGTCGATTTCACAATTAACGGTAGAAACCTCTGTTTGTCATTTGAAAATACCGAAACATTTTCACTACAAGAAAAAAAGGAACATTAAAAACCTATCAGCCCCATAGCAGAACCGTAAACCGTGCGTCCCATTTTCGTTTGTTGTAATCAAAATGTACATTGTAAGGGAAGACTATTGCACTTGTGAACTAGGAAAGCTTTAAATAATAATAGATCTTAAAATTATTTCGGATATTATCAATCTTCCATGCTGGACTGGGAGCGACAGAAAAACATAGAATGTGCCAGCTGCTTCTCTTCCCGGGCATTCTGTAACAGTCAGTTAAGGGACGGAGATTTTCTTGACGTTTTCGTGGGCGATAGGCTGACCCCCTATCACTGCAAGTCTCTCTCCATCATCACAATACCTGAAAATTTGTCAAACGTGACATCAGATGGTTTTATAGCGTCTGGTGTTCTGCCTACCCCATTAGGGATATAGGCGTGACGTTATGTATGTATGTATGTTTTATCAATCTCATAGTCAATCAACGTGAATAAACTTATTTTTGATCTCAGTCTCAACTGGTAAGTGACGATGCAAATGAAGTTGACAACTGACGGGATTATATATGGCTGCAGACTTTATTTCATTGAAGGGTGTTTGCTAACCGGGCAGAATTTTATAAGTGCCTATAATAGAATAGTTGCTTTTAAAGACACGCTTATCCGGGGATGTTAGGACTGTTATAAGCTTACCCCACACGGCTAATTTTCGTGCATTGCAATCATTAAATTAACGATGCTATTTCTCGACACAATCTAATCCCGCGGTAAAATTATAACAAAAAGTGTCCTATTTGTTATTCTAACTAGACCATCATCTATATCAGTAACAAATATCATCCAGATCCCCCAACCCCCAATGAATGTTGGTTTCTCTACATACAGTCCCACAAACTGTTGCATTTTAATTTCATTCGGATCAGCAAAAAGTTATAAAGATCTTCTTTTTTTAATAAAATTGTCAGTAAAGCTTGGCAAAAAGAGCGAAAGAAAGTCTTATTATAAATTAAAATATTCGGAAATGTCAATGTTCAAAATTACCCTGGCTCCTAGAAATCTAGATCATTAATAATTATTATTTGCATATTTTACTGAGATAGTTACATATTTCTATGTGTCATGTACAATCAAAACAGACATTTTAATTGTATTGTATCGACACACTTCAAATCCATCGATATCTTGTTCAGGTTCATATCAGAAAATTGTATAACATAGCTAATTATTTATTTTAGCACTTATTGACCCTAAGAAATGGATATTCTTCGATCTTCGATATCTGTGCGGTATGACATATGGCATACTGGTGACTGTTCCACTCTTGTCAAGACAACAGCAAAAACGTCATGCTCCCTCAGGCGGCATGGCTAGTGGCAGCGTCGGGTATCGGGTCACCCTCTTCCCTATATTTTAGGGTTGAGGAGGGTGATGGCTGGTGCTTGCATTATACTCGTGAACGGGTGCTGCTAGCGGTGCCAGGTCGTTTTGCTAATGATACAATGACTATTTTATTCCATTCTTGTTTAAATACTCTGGTCCCAGTTTGTCATGTTCGTGTTGTGCATCCATAGCTCAATGCACCTACTATGTAAGCAATTTGGTTTTGGCATGACATTGGCTCACACAATTAGCTGTCTTGTGTTTGTTTTTTTTTCATGTCATGATCAATTTGTACTGTATGTACCTATATTTTGTTTTAATTCATATAATCCTGACTGAAAAAGAGTGCCAAGATTTTTTTTCCGCCCGCTTTTTTTGTCTCTTGGTCTACTGTAATATCTTATTAAATAACTATCAACACCTTGTTAAAGCCGAAGTACAAAATTGTGACGTCATTAAGCGGCCATTCGATGGTCTTATGATGAATAAATTTTTTCTTTTCATTTAATTTCATTTTCATTTCATTTCTTCTATCGAATATTTTATCGAAACAGTCGGAGTCAGTTATTCAATCAGATGACTTTTGAAATTTAGTGTCCATCTCTTTATTCATCATCGATCAATTCGAAAAACACCAAAACAAACTCAAGGTTTTTGAATTATTCTGTTATTTTAATTAACATTGTGAAGTCCTTGTGGCCTTCATGGTTATTACTATCTCAGATATTGCATTAAATTATTTTAATCCTATTATATTTTTATTGTTTAGGTGATCATAAACTCAAAATCATAAATTCTTTTGGGTAAAAACAAGGTGCAGCAAATAATTTGGAATAGAAAAAGTATTTTTCCACTGTTCCTGCTGCCAGGGCGGACAGTGAATGAGGCAAAGGCAAATTCCTTTAAAACTCTAGACTTTGACTTTTGCTGCTTTTCTTTCAAATGGACATGAATTTTTATTTCGTATTTAAATCTCCGTGAATAACGATTAATGTAGAAGAAGATTTTTTCAACCGGTGGTTTAACCGTAATCGCGTTTAATAACGCGATTAACGCGAAATTAAACACAATTTTAACTTGAAACTTTTGTTATAAAAGTTTAAAGCTGAATTTTTAAATCATTTTGTTCTAGTTATTTCATGATTTGAAAAGAAACTCTACTATATATTGTCAAACAGTAGTAGTCAGTTAATCAAGGCTTTCATTATAGGTATGAAAGCTAATTTTTCACAGGTATTTAAGCTAATTTTTACAGGTATTTATGACAATTAAGTTTCTACATCAAAGAATCAGCAAATTGCTCCGATTTCGAATCGGCCATTCGTGAGCGATTTGTCTCGCATATTTAATTAAATCTCTAATGGCAATGCCTTAATAAAAATCTCTGTCCCTTAACATTGATTCAAAACCAACTAAAAAAATACTCAAATTAACTTAAGAAACGGTAGGTATGGGAAGCGCGACGACGATGGTATTGCAACATTAAAAAATAGCGAGCTCGCAAAATTAATAAAAAACGTGCTAAATATCCCGTTTCTAAAGTTGGTTCAAATCTTAATGACTGTTATAATAAGAAGTTTTATCTAAAAATACTTTTCAAAACACATTAAATCTATCGTCAATACAAAAGTAATTGGATAATGAAGAACTTTGAGTATTTTGAGTTATTAATTTACACTTTCTGTTGTGTTATTTAATATAATTATTTGGATTTCAACCACCATCTTGTTACATTTATATAATAACACATCATCGCCTTTAAAATACACGTCATACTTATTTTATTTTTACAAGTAGCCAAGTACCGAAGTGCTTCAAAAATGTCATTTTGCAAATGGAGATGTAGATGTAGATATTTCGTCGGGTCGTTCCGTCTTCATCCTTACGTCACGTTTTTATTAAAGCAATTATTTTTTTCGTAAAGTTATGTAATTTTTTTTTTATTTATCCATGATTGATCATTAGGAAGGCCATGCTTCTTCGTATTTTATACTCAAAAAAGGTTAAACCTCGTTGATTTGCACTGGCATAATGTATTATGTCGTGTTGTTCATAATATTGTATTTTTTCAAGAAACCGCACAACATTAAAAAAACCTGTTTTGTAATAATAACATGTAGGCAGTCAATATTAATTATTAATATGACATAATAATGTAATCCATGATTACTGCGTTTTGATGTGATAGACTTAATATGCACTTATTTATATTATTCTGCAATATCTTATACTAAAAGTAAATATTAATTTATTTCAGCAAACATTATCATTTATTAACCTCACAGGTATGAAAAGAAATAAAATGAAAAGTAGGTAGTAAGTAAAAAAAAAAATTCAACCAGGTAATATAAGGTTATACAAGAAAGTTGTGGCTATGTTATAAAATTTTGAATAAAAGTTTCTGAAGCAGATTAGTCTATATCTTCTGTTATATTTTCATTCACAATCAAGTCTATAAAAAACGATGCCTATTGTTGGCCATTTTCAAAAGTTTTATTAACTCGTTCTTCTTTTTTCAACCGACTTCCAAAAGGAGGAGGTTATATTCGTGTGTATGTTTTTTATTGTATCTTTGTTACACGATATTTCGGACAATTAGAATTCGATTTTTAAAATTCTTGTTTCATATGATAGAAGATACTTCAGAGTAGGTTCCGTATAAATTTTATTGAAATCGATAGAGTACCTCATGATTTTTTTTTTAAATATGTATGAATTTGGAGATCGTTTAGGTACCTTGATGAAGTTATGACTTGAAGTCGGTTTTTTTAATGCTCTGCATTCGTTGATTTGAAATACCCTCTGGCAGTTCTTTTTGCTATATTCATAAACTTGTCCACTTGTTATCCTACAGAATTTAAAACTTCTTCCTTGAATTTTTTGTTTATAACGTCGAGTTTCTTGAAATCACTAGCTTGGTAATTTATTTTTACAAATATTTTGCTTTACCTCTACGGAATTTTATAGTTGTAAAACTGGAAATATTGTAAGTTTTAGAGAAACTGGATTTTAATTCGTTTTTAAATAACATCATCATGTCCATGACCTCTTTGTGGTCATGGACATGAGACGCAGCAAATTAAGCTTGCTGTGTTTTATCATAGTACAAGAACGCGTACGACTCCCCGCGCGCCCCTCTCCAGTCTTCGTGAAGCGGTAAACCGCTGCAATCTGAATTACAGCGTTTAGCAAAAAATATTTCTTTAAAATTAAGTTACCGCAAAGAGTAATATTGAGTTTTCTTGGGAACAGAGACTATTTATGAACTGTAGATTGGACCAGTACCTACCAAGCTGACATCGTGTTTTTAGATGTATTATCATAAAACCATGTAACCCGGGATGCAGTGTTTTGTCATAACAGGGCAGAACATTCGTTGTTTGTGTCTTTCTGTCTTTAATTTTTTTTAAGAATTTAATTATCAAGGAACAAAACATAGATAATACATACAAAAGGTATTACAATTTTTTTATATGGTATACATATACAGGGTGGAATTTTTGAATGCCCCCTGGAGGAAAAGTACTCTAAATAATAGAGATAGCAAATCTTACTCCAAAGAAACATTCCTTTATTTTGGAAAAGAAATAAAACTGCATTCAAAGATTTTCGAAAATTCGCTCGGTTCACCCGGGAATCGAACCGATTAAAATCTGTAAAAATGACACCCTGTAATTTAATTGCATCAATCATTAGGGTCAATCACACGAATTAAACATACTAGGTTAACTAATTGAAAGAAAAACCATGAAATCTTTAGTTTTAGATTCTAGTCGGTTCGATTTTTGGGTGAAGCAGACAAATTTTCGAAAAATCTTTGAATGCAGTTTTATTTCTTTTCCAAAATAAAGCAATGTTTATTTGGAGTAAAATTTGCTATCTCTATTATTTAGAGTACTTTCCCTCCAGGGGGCATTCAAAAATTCCACCCCGTATACCAAAAATTATGATACCAAATGAAAAACTCCGAAGTCAGAATATCCCATTCCGACCTCATTATGAATTGTTTGCACGTGCCTATCTCGACATTTAGTAGTTTGAAATGGTAATTCTGAATGTGAACGTGAAACGGTGGTTGCATCAAATCATTTGATCGATGCATTGTTGTTGTGAACATTGAATAACTCATTGCCATAGGTATGCATTAAATGCCTGTTTGGTACTTGCTGTACAAAATTGTCCAAATGGTTTTTAAATCTTGTTTACATGGTTGGGACAGTTGGAGCGGATCCAAACAAAAGCGTTCCTGAAGAGACTGTTTTGTAAATCCAAACGTTATTTCAGATTTATTCTCTTTAGTTTCACGAATAATAATAAGAAATAAAATACACTTAAATAGGAATTCTATTTCGTGTAATTTTTCGCGTTATATTTTAAATGTTTTTATTTTAACTCGAAGTTCCAGCGTGCCGACCTCGTGGCCAAGAGATTCCAAAATCAAAAGATTTAAATACAAAATCAAGCTGATCTAGTCTTTGATTTTCTGTTTTTTGGATTTCAATAAAGAATGAATATTGTAGGTATGGTATACAGAGGTTTTATTGGCGTTTTTGCGGGCGATAGATTGACCACTTGTCACTGCAATAGTGTCTCTCCATCTTTATAATACCTCCAAATTTGTCAAAATTGACATCAGATGGTTTTATAGCCTCTGATTTTCTGCCTTCCCCATAAGGGTTACAGGCGTGAAGCTATGTATGTATGTATGAATATTGTACGGTTGAAATAAATATTCAAATTGTCAAAAATATTTCAATAAGTTGAAATATACATCATTTATTATATGTAGAAATGTTGTCCCCAATCAGGATTCGTAACCAAGACCTTCGATATAAAAGGCGAAGTTTGTACGACTAGAAAGACTACAAACACAAGTTCACTTCACTCCGAACAATGATCTACAAGCGGTAAAAATATTTCACCAAAGTGATCCTGCTACCAATTCACCATTACAATCACTTTTTTCGATACTGATTATAAAGCTTTTTTTCTGGAGAAAACGTGCAGACACCTCTCTGACCGCCCAAAGGGCAAAGGCGTGGTATGTGGGGATGATCCGGCTGATGGCCGGTCAGACTCACTGAAAACCTCTGAGTGTACCTTATTCGCCATCAGTGGGGTGTATTTTACCACTTTGGCATAACTCGTAAGCTATTCCCTACGCCCCCGCATAGGGAGTGGCACACGAGAACACTGTCTTATTTCTTCATTATAAAACGTATATCACCTTCAGGAAAAATAAAAACAAATAAATAACACTTAACAACAGGAAGTTTATTTAAACTTGTGGGTCGCTTATAAAGTACCTACACTAAGTTAATATATCTGGAACGGAACCTCTTAAATAGAAAATCTTAATTTTGATCTTTTTCCCCATTATTTGATAAGTAAAACGGAAGGAACGGTCATTTACGTAAAGTTAAGTTATGAAGACAAAGCGTTGGCAATCAAATTAATGAAGAATTAATTCAGTACTATGAAGTCTTAATAGGAGAACGTTGCAGGTACTTAGAGACCAGTCAGTTTATAAAAAAATGTGTTTTAAAAGTAATAAAAGGAAATAAAATACAACTATTTAATTTTATTTCAACTTTACTTCAGATTTTCACCAAAAAAATGTATATTAATTAAACAAGATGATTTGCGAATGTCCCGTTTTGTAGATGTTGAGGTCTTGGTTATATCAACCACCAAATATTATCTGATGTGTAAAAAGTCAGCAAATAAAATAAATAGCACAAGGCATTAGACATTTAAATTTAACAGTCCAGGGTTTGCAACGTATAATGTCCATGGGCAGTAATGATTACCTATAGACAAATTACTCATTTTTCGCATTTTCCAATGCCACGTGTTTGGATACCAGAGGACAAGTACAAATTGTGCTCCGACATTGCTATCGAAGTAATTTTATTAAGTTTTTTTTTTCATTCTAAAATAATGGATGTAAACTGCAGAAATTAATTAAGATGACATTAAAATTAGAAATATACAATACACATAAAATTATTGAAATTAAAACCTCGATCTAAAACATATCCATCTAACAATTGGAATTTGGAATACAATTCAAATCTGATTCAAGATTCCGTAACGGTTTTCCTCTCATATACTGCATAGCCATTTCACACATGGTAATGCGTTTTAATCATAGCCTATATAGGAGTATCTATGGACAAGTTACGAGCCCGCATCACGGTGTAATAGGTACCTTAAGATAATCAATATTAGGTTATTGATATTTGAATAGAAGATTTACAAGGCTATAGCTATGTGACAACGCTAAAAGTTTGCATAGCCTTGTAAACACATGAAAAGCAATATTCTACTTAGATGGTTCTACAATAGATGACCCCTAACTATTAATTTATAATAATAATCATTTATTTCAGACGATAGATCCATATTATGCTATGTTATGTTAGTAATACATTACTTATAAACTAGGTTAATAAATAAAAGATACAATTTTTTGCTTAAGTCTAACACATTTTACAATTATACATTCCTATTAAAATGTACAGCCATCCAGTGCCTATGTATTGTACTGTCGCCCTTTGCATACAATATTTGCAGAATGTTGTTAGGAATTTCACTTATTCGAAATTCAAGAGACGTGGGTCTCTTCCTTAAGATGGCATAAAAGTCATCGACCCTTGGCGTCAGCGAACATAGTGGATGCGCTACAAAATCGCGGTAGTCCTAACAGCACTCTGAATCCATTATTATATTGGACACGTAGAGTTCCATACGCTTTTTTCGTAAATGTTTCCCAGAGGTTGCACGTGTAAAAAGTTTGGCAATGACTACCTAATTTAACGAAAATGTTGACTTTTCGTAACCGACTCCGCAGCTGTGTGCCTTAAAAACTGCCATGTAAATTTGGTTCTTTGTGTCTTAAAAACTCATGTTAATCAGGTAAGATACAAAGTAGTGGCTCATTAAAGCGGGAGTCCTTTCCGTAAAATTCCAATAGCCGTGAATACATGGATGGAATTGCATATCTTTTTATGATATGACGTTTTATGTCGATCAATAACCATATTCCTATCAGTAGTTTCTGCTTATATCTTATGACCATCATCTTAGAGTGCCTTCTCCAATATTTTAGATCAGGCTCCTTTCTAGACATACCATTGGCACTTGATCTTAGCGTATATTTCCTTTTGAATTTTACACGTGTCTTGATAAAACATAGAGTTCACAAACATAAATGCTATACGTGAAAATTATAAAGTTAACGTTTTGACTTTAAAGTGAACTCAATGAGATAAGAAAGGAAATTCCCGCCAATGATCTCAAAAGTAATAAACAGAACCAATTGCACGAGATAAGGCTTAGCTCGATTTTATTGCGTATCTTGTATCTTCCTCTTCCTATATCCTCAAGAGCCATATACGACCGTCATAAATTAAAGTTAATTGTACTTGTAAATGAGGATCACATAATCCCTAATCTCCAAAGAACGCCCAATCACTCTGAGTAACCCTAAAACCTGTTACGTGGTTGCCATCCTGAATTAACTGTGAAAAATACACATCGGGTCGTGCTAGACGCGTATAGATAGTGCGTGCCAGTCGGAAATTGTGCCAATATATTATTTGCCCGTCACCTGTCGGTACGGTTACAAGGAAAAGAATGGGAACGATTTAGACAAAGTTTCTTTTTCAACTTCAGGTGTAAATATATCTACTGTTTTTGTGGTTTCAAAACATTTAAGAATGTTGACTATGTTTTGGTCTATTATTTTATTAATATCGGATACTGGGATTACAAAAATATTAATTAATGTTTACTTGTAAGCTTTAAATTTCCTCGAATTTTCATTATTTAACTAAGCTGAAGTTTTGTTTGTTTATTTGAACGTGATAATTTCAACTATGAATAATTAAAACCATTCAAAGAAAAAAAGTTTTTCTATATTTTTCTATCGTTGGCTTTCAGTTACAGAAAAATTGATTACAATATTTATTTATAAATGATGAAAATTTTGGTAAATACTTACAGTTTTATCAATAGTTAACTTGCTGTTTTGACTTTACCGGTGTTAATAATAACTGATAAAACGTTCCTATATACGAAAGTTAAAGACAATCCGTCGAGTTGTTCAAACGAGTAAGAGTAAAAAATTCAAAAAAATCATACAGAAAACCAAAAAGTCATACTACAACAAATACTTTAATATGCATATAAAGAAACCTAAAAAAATGTGGGATGCCATTAATCATTTAGCAAGAAACAAAATTAAAGATAGAGTTGGCCCGAAAAAATTGATAATAAATTCACGAGTAATAACAGAAAATAAGGAAATTTGTGAGTATTTTAACACCTATTTCTCGAGTATTGGCGCTGAGCTAGCAAGTAAAATACCAAACAAATATTCAGCATGTTCAAATACAACAAAAGCAGCCAAAGTCAATTCAAACACGGACCTGATACAACTCGAACCAGCAACAACCGACGAGATTTTTAAAATAATTGACGAATTGGACCCAAACACAAGCTGCGGCATAGATGGCATAAGCGCTAAATCAATCAAATGTATTAAAAATTTAATTGCTATTCCGCTTAGAAACTGTATAAATGATTGCATTTACAGAGGTATCTTCCCAGATAATTTAAAACTTGCCAAAGTAACGCCAATATTTAAATCGGGAGATAGATTCGATCCCTGTAATTATCGTCCAATTTCAGTATTGTCAGTAATCTCTAAAATTTTTGAAAAAGTTATCTACTCCCGCATAGAAAAATATCTGTCCTCCAAAAACTATCTTTACAAAAAACAATATGGTTTTAGGCCGAAATCAAACACTCTCTCTGCCACAGTCGATCTTGTGACCAAGATCAAAAATAAGATTGATGAAAAACAACTTGTACTTGGGGTCTTTATTGACCTACAAAAAGCCTTCGACACCATAAGTCATAATATACTCCTACAAAAACTCTCTGAAATTGGTATCAAAGGCTCAGCTCATGCCATCATAAGTTCCTACCTTCAAGACCGAAGGCAAATAGTTAAAATAGGCCAGCATCAAAGCACTGCTAGACCCATCACGTTTGGAATCCCGCAGGGCTCAATTTTAGGGCCTCTTTTATTCCTAATATACATCAACAACATACAAAATGTTGGTTTGTCTGCTGACATGACACTGTATGCAGACGACACAAGCTTGTTTTACTTTGGTCACTCAACGAAATCTATTATACCAAAAGCACAAAATGACTTAAACCTTCTTAACAACTGGTTCCAATCAAATTTACTTACAATAAATACAACTAAAACTAATTTTGTCATCTTCGCAGCAAAAAATAAAAAAATCTCTGACACCGTGCAGCTAAAAATAAACAACGATACAATCCAGGAAAAAACACATGAAAAATATCTTGGACTAGATCTTGACCGCCATTTAAACTGGAAAATACATATTAATAGAATTAAAACTAAACTGACATCTTTAACTGGTAGTATACGCAGCATATCCAATTGTCTTCCACGTAAAATAAAATATCTTATTTACAACTCATTAATCAAACCACACATTGATTACCTAATAGAAGTTTGGGGAACAGCTGCCCACACTAATCTTGAAACTTTACAAATAGCTCAAAATAAATTAATTAAGTCTCTTTTCAAATACGACTACTGCACACCCAGTACAGAAATTTACAATGACACCAAAATAATGAACATTAAACAAACTTATACTTACTACACTTGTATATTAATTTATAAAATACTAAATAATCACATCCACTCATCATTAAAATTCCACAAAAAAGGACGTGCACAGAGAATGAAATTAAGGAATGCAAATCATTTAATATGTCGCCATCCAAGAACAAATTACGGTATTAAGAACATAGAATTTGAAGGCGTAAAAATGTTTAATAAATTACCTAACGAAATAAAAAACGCAACATCACTTGTCAGTTTCAAAACGCAACTAAAAAAATATATTTTGAATTAATCATAACAACCAAAAATCTATATTTTTATAAATATTTTATATATTACACATAATTATATATACGTAGCGTATTATATTAAGTAAATAAATAACTAACATCAGTAAACTCATCATACTCTTAAAACACATCTATTTTTTTTTTTTCTTACGACCGTATTTGACTTTTTCACAAATATTCCATTTACCAGTACTGATTTGTCACATCTAGCATAAAACTAAATCTTTGCACGTTTTAGATCTGTGGCGGCTCGGTGATGTATTCAATTCCATAGTAGCCAATGTTTTTCGATGTACCCACATATCATTTGCTATTTATCAATTTTAGTTTTTGTAATGTACAAACGATATATTTTGTTAGAATTATCATAACTTATTATTTCTATGCTCATTATGTTAAGTTGTAAATGTATTTTTTCTCAGTAAGTGAATTTCTTGTAATTCTTTTTGGGAAAATAAAAAGTTCTTAAACCTAAAAAAAAAATATCCTCACAAACTTAAACATGGCTTAATTCATTCATTCAATTCTTCATTGGATAATAATATTAATATTTTTATGTTTCTTTTCATAAATATACAAAAATAATGTAATGTTATTGCTATTATTATTTAATTATCCAAAATTAGCCTGTCTGCATGTGTGTTTTACATGATTTGTGGACTTTATTGACACTAAAATCTGTACGATTATATTTTTCCAATAAATTTACATTTCTTAAAAAATGATACCGAGCTACCGTTATATTGTCAACGTATGTAGTCATACTAGACAAAATCTACTTCTACTTTCCAGTTTCAAACTAAAAATCTAAGTTATATTAGCGGCGTTGCAATCAAATGTCATTCGTTCATTCTGTTAGTCGAAATAAAGCCATACAAACTTTTAATATCAAGTTATATTTAGCTTCGACAAGTCTTATTTTGTTTGTGAACTTGATATTTCTGTACCAAGGAAAACATTTTTATTACTAGCATTATTCTATCCGCTCGTTTCCTAAAACATATCCCAGGCCGTACTTTACGACGGGGTTGCTATAAATTCAACCTGTAAATATCCAGGTATCCAAAAAATTTGGTACACGCTCCTGAAAGACGCATAGCTTTCCAATATAACCATCTTTCGCTCGTTGATTTATTTTGTCAGTTTGAACAGTTTAAATTTGTACACAAATAGTCAAAATTTGGGTAAAATCATAACAATAGATGAAGATTTCTAACGTTTATACCACACTTGTTTTACGTTAACTAGATAATAAATTGATGAACTAACAAATAAATACTTTGACGGGTTTTCTGGTTCTTTCAAAATAAAAGTATTTACTTCGGTTTAACTAGAAAAAAATGATTTAAAATTCCTTCAAAGCTCTTCTTCAAACAACGAAATGAAACGTTTTTATACAGTTGGAGTGTTTTAAAATAGATATTACCACATGTATTTACATATAAGACGTCGTGAATACCATACCTTTTTGTAAATTCTCAGAAGTTAGATTATAAGCTATGGGTATCTATTTTCCTTTTTTTGGAAAGAAAGGAAAAGAAACGTAAGTACTCGATTTTTTGCAAAGTCTCGGAATTGGTTGTAATACCTCTATGACGCCTCGCGTGGTACTGAATTGTATCGCGCCGCCGTCTTTATTATATTACTAGCTGTGCCCGCGGCTCCGCTCGCGATAATTTCGGGATAAAAAGTATCCTATGTTACTTCTAGTACCTCTGATGATTCGTCGAGTTTGCGTGAAAGCTGAATAAATATCCACGCTTTCACATTTATAATATTAGTAAGGATAAGGATTGACATTTTATAATATTTGACAATTAATTGTTTAGATCACTTTCACGTGAGGCTTAAGTATCTATGGAACGCGTTGAAATATATACGTTGACCGCCTTCGAGATGAACATCCAGATATTGGTCGGTTGTAATGAATTTGAAAACGCATAGATTTCGCGAATTGGGCCCTTAAGTAAAATTAAATTCAGTAAATTAGTATAGGTATTACGATAAGAAAATATTTTGATTTACAACTTCTTTTCATAACACCCTGCTTTAAACAGTGCTATACAATATCAATGTAAGTGTAATATGTGGGTCGACTATACCCGGAGGGCAATAAATGCTTTCCTGGTACAGTACTTATAATATATATTTTTTTTATTATAGCTTAAGCCAGTGTTTGACCTCAATCTCACCTGATGGTAAGTGAAGATGCGGTCGAAGATTAAAGAACACGGGCCTAGGAAAAACCTGGTTCTTCTTAAAAATATATTGCCAGAGCGAATATTGGATGGTTCCCAGGAGTCCCCTCTAGCACCGTCACCCGGTGACAAGTGGGATTTTTTGTCTCATTTGTCACCCGGGTGACAAATTATTCCACCTGTTCCCTTCAAATTCGTGCCATCTCATTTCTCACCCCGGGGCACAACGCTAGAGGGGACTAACCATCCTTAATATTTGGTAGCACGTTTATCCAGGGGCGGTAGGGCAATTCTTAGCCGAACCTACACGGACCGGTTAGGGTTTTGAGACTTTTTTGGGGCTTCTCCGATACTACAGTGCGTCATGTTGCGCTGTTAAATAAAACGCTTTAAACCGGATTTATCGCGTATTTACATTTTAAATTTTAACTCGAAGTTTCGGTGTCTTTGCAGACCCCGTGGTCACGAGCGACGGTCACGGCATAAACCTGATTAAAAAGTGTTTTATTTAATAGTATGAATCGCGAAAACTTAAGACAGTATTATGTTGCGCTGACACACACAGATGGCTCCATGTGGTTGTGTGTAAGCAAAACGAAGCACCAATACCATCCACAAACCAATCAGTGAAAAGCCTGACTGCTCAAAACGACAGCACATGGTACATAATCAAACGTGGTGCAATTATGGCGAATTCCTTAATTAACATATTATCAAGTATTTTAAACTCGCAATTTTTCTACTGAAAGTTATGTAGACAGCAGAGCGGAATTAAGGGGTAAATAGAAATACATCCAGATCTAAGCCAGTTACGAAAAGTTCAATTCCAATATATTAAAAAATATTCCGAAAGGTAATGAAACTTTCAATGATCTGTACTTACTTCCTTAAGATTTTTTGGGCCCATATCGGCTCACATAAAATTCTAACTCGTATTTGTTGTCTTACTGCCGGTTTGTGTTCATAATTATCACTCTTCATGATTTTATTTTCCATTATTTTTTTATTCATACTATTGCTAGCAAGAACCAGTTAAAATTCATAATTTTCTTTTTCACACTTTTATTTTTCATTATTCATTTTATTTTATTTAATGAGCTTCAATACATATTGTTGTTACTAAGAACATACGTCAACTCATAAGGTCTTTGTTCAGAATAGGTGGGTTATTTATTGTCTGGCATTGACTGGCATAGTATTTTTTGTCTTGATAAGTTATCGCTTGACTATTGACTATATCGGGGTTGTGGTGACCGACCTCACACTTTAGGGATTATGGTGATTCACCGGCCGCTGCCGCGGCACCGCTCGCATCAATCGCTCGGTTCCGTACTGACTACCTCTTCTTTTGCTGGAGCCGTTCTTGGCGCATAATCTTTTGCAAGACAATGTTAATTTATTTATAAGTATTAAACACATGTATGAATATAATTAGATAAAAATATTTATTAATATTATAGTTCTTTATTCGAATTAATATAATCGAATTATGAGTTTCGATCATTAGTATGAGCAAATAAGTATATCAAAATAAATATTAGTAAAATCAAAGTGAAAAGTGATATTATGAATTTCAACGATAATGTTTTTTTAAATATTTAGTGTTTTAATTTTCTATGAAAATTAATCATTATGATTTTAAATGGTATGAAAATCATTTTCGGACTTCCGATTTTAGGAGTTGAAAAGTTTAAAAAAGCACCCAGTTTTTTACGTAGTTTTGTAACAAACACCTTAGTTTTAAATTAATAAGTAATTCACAATATACCTCAGAGATTATTCTTCTCATTTAAAACAACTTTGTATATCATAACCTTTAGTATGACGTGATTTCTCCATTAGTAGTCAACTAAATATTACAGCTATTACTTAGCTAAAAGCGTCTTCCGCCTAAATGTCACTCACCTATCTAATTTAACAAGAAGCTTATCGGAATATAGGAAGATGGTTTCGGCATATATCTGTGGTAATCTGCTTGTTCAGCTGAATTAGGAGGCTTAGCCATATGGTGCCATGACTTTCGACATATAATTTACTAGCTGTTGCGCGCGGTGTTACCCGCGTCATTTCGAATCCCGTCGGAATTTTGGGATAAAAAGTAGCCTATGTGCTATTCCAGACTGTACACAATCACTATGCCAAATTTAATTCAAATCCGTTCAGCCGTTCTCCCGTGATTGAGGAACAAACATCCATACATCCAGACATCCATACATCTAAACTTTCACTTTTGTAATATTAGTAAGATGACGAGATCGACAAAGCAAGCTTTTATTATAATCATAAACGAAGTATAAAAATGAAAAAGTGACAAAGTATACCACCACCATGGTCGGTGCAACTGCAAATCAATGAATAAACTTGCATGAAGTTAATAATTTTAATAAATATCAAAAAAGGGAATTCTGCGATTTCACTCGATAGTCGGTAATGACGTGATGCTTTATTTGTTTTGATATTTTTTTTATTATACAGAGTCCGTCTACAATAGTCAATAATATTTTAATAGCAGATTAGGAATGATGAGTGGGTCTGAATTTCGTTTTGTTTTTAAATATTTTTCATATATTAAAATTTCAAAATTCTTCTCTGTGAGTATAATTTAAGATTAATCTACGTTTATAACTACATTCAATTAGACGGAAGCGTTTTTATTACTTGCTGTGTTTAAAAAAAAATTATTAACAAACTACAGATCAAACTTAAATTTTGATCACTAAGAAGATTTTTGAAAATTTTTTTTCGTAATTATGACCCACTCATCAGTCTTAATCTGCTATTAAAATATTATTGACCCGACCTATAAGGTATAAGGCGACCCTATATAGGTGCATAAGAATTAATTCTAGTCATGCGATACCGGATTTCGATTCTTAAGCTTCACTCAATTAGACTTCATATTGTACATATATGGATTAATTTTTATGCCTTTGTAACAAAGCATATAAAGATATTTCACCTTTTCCCCAGAATCCATAAAAATATGAAAATTGTAGCTTTATTCAAAGGATTATTACTGTTGAGTAAGCTACTCAACAGCAATAATCCTTTGATTATAAATAAATCGACTTTCGAAGAGCCGGTAAATCGTTAAATTGTTTGTGAAATTGCTTATATTGTGTGCCTTATTTCATTTATGAAGCAACAAAATTATTCATTTTGCCTTGGAATTTTACAAGCAAAATTTAATATCCATACGTGTCCGCATTTTGATGTAAATAGTTGGCAACAAATATACAGAATTCAAATGGTTGTATTAAAAAAAAGTATAGGTACCTCCTGTACTTTCTTATTCTTTCCAACTGCTCTGGTTAGACTTGACTAAGTCTATAGGTAGCGACTGACTTGTAACATTTTGTCGTAACGTAACGTTGCATTACGATGAAATGTTCCAGGTGAATGCAGCGAGCCGAGCCGCTTGCTGCGAGTGCCGCCGCCTGCTCCACTCGGTTGTCGCCATTTTCGCGACTCCCTTTGAGTTTTAGGTTACGCCTAAAAACCCCGAGCGTCGTTGCGAGTGCATGTTTAAATCAGGTATCACAGTTTTGACAAATGTGGAGGTGGAGCGCAGTCGAGCACATTGCTTGCCACGATCAAGGATAGGTACTGGTCAGTCAAGTAATGCCGTAACTTAATACGCTTGCCGCGAATGTTACGATACGGGGAAAATTTTCAGGTCAATTGCCACCTTTTGTTAACTTCATTGATGAAAACTGCGATAACTCGGCTCGTTAGTAATGTGGTAGTTATAAGCATACATAATAATAATAACTTTACTACAGGCGTAATACCGAAACACAACCAATCCTACACCAATCCCTTGATACTCTCAATTTAGCCCCAAACACTTAACACCTTATGAAAAAAGCTGCTATCTTTAACACGTGCTGGATAGTGAGAAAGTTTTTACAGACCGAACAGGAAACAAATATGTCACTAACCCGATCTAACACTATCGCTCAGTCACACTCAAGTCTTCCGAACTCTACCCTACCTTAGGCCCGTGTATGCCTTGAAAAACCGGCGCAAGCCGAGAGGAGAAATCATTTAAAAATATAATAATAATACTCTTCTAAGATAACTGACAATTAGGCGACCTTATCGCTACAAACGATTTCTTCTTGGTAACCTTCTAAAAAGAAATACATTAAATAAAAAAAACTTAGACGGTATAACGCTTATCAAACAAATGACTAATAATATTTATAACTTAATATATAGATACGTAATGTATCATGATTTTATAGCCTATTGTGAGCTCGAGCACTACTCTAAGACTGACGCAATCCGGATCAACAATTTTTCCATAGTTTTGATACAGACACTCGAAACAGACGCCCCCTTTAATAATATACATAAATGGAATGATCAATAAAGTGCACGCCCTTAATCGTCTAATTAGGAATTTTGATCGAACAATTATTATGGTATACTAGATACAAGAACTATTCAAGCCTTAAGTCCTATATTAATTAAACGCTTATCACTGTAAGAACGATCGTACATTCCGCTTAACATATTTATATCATCCACTTATGACCTCCCTCTAAGTTAAGAGCTTTTATTAACCTCGCACATTCATGTCTAAAGCAAAGAACCTCATTAGAATTTCTCCCCTTTTTATACAGGATGTTCAGTGGAACGTTGAATATATGAAAATGGGAGGTACCTATATGGTCATCTGCTAATGACTCAGCCTCATTTTGACCTAGGCGCAAAGATTTCAAACACCCTGAATGTGTTTACTAAGACTTCTGTTTTAAATCGATTTTTTAACCAAGACTCTTTAAATATAACTTAACTGACAGCCAGTATAAGTGCTTTTAAACTTCTCCGTTCAACGAGCGCTGAAAATATCGAGTTCGAGAATCAAGCTTTTGTTGAGAATGTATAATAATAAATGGTATTTAAATGAAAAAACTCTCAGTCATTTTACTTTACTCGTACACAACACAAATCGTTCTTATTATCGAACAAAGATACTGTTTGTTTCGGTAACAATCTTCTTTTAATAACAGTGACAATCCTTAAGTATTACCTGTCACTCAAAAAATATACTTTTTAGATACATTCAAGTAAGTAAGTAGTAAGTATAGGAATATAAGTAGAATATGTCTGAAATTTCACACGAACATACCTAGAACATGTGTTGAAATAACGAAAAGAATATGTTTTTGAATATTGTATCCTATACTTCCCCTGGCGCCCGTATTTACACGAGAAAAACAGCGATTAACAGCTAGCAAGCAACATATATTTTCAGTCTGACATAACTCCACCGAAAACAATTCCCGAATTGGATTTCCACGTGAATTCTTAATTCGCCGTGTTACCCAACCTTTATGACACCATTTCGAGAATCCGTTAGAATACCTCAGCCTACTTTAATATTAACCGTCTTGACTGTCTCGTTTCGAGATCACTTTTCATCTTCTTCTGAATAAGGCTTTGCATGAATTACGAGTTGAATAGTAATCGGATGAATCTATTTTTTTTGTAAGTTAATAGTGGAGGATTTGTCTTAATCTGTAAGGTTAACATAGTCAAGTCTTTTATTCTATATTCGTACTAGCTGTTTCACACGGTTTTGCCGTCGCAGTTTCTAATCTCGTGGGAATATCAGAATAAAAAAAGTGTTTTTCCTGACCACCAGTCCTGGAACTTTTGAGTGTCGAGTGAATAGGTTTCTCGTGGACGGACGTGTACCACCATAGTCTTCATGCGCATTTTCCATCAGGTGGCATGGAAGACAAACGTCTTATCCTTACAATATAAAAAAAATAGCTATTCCAGACTATACACTATCACTTTACTAATTTTCATCCTAAATCCGTTTAGCCGTTCTGCCATGTTTGGGGATCAAACATTCATATAACCATCCGTCCAAACTTTCACATTTAAAATAATAATAAGAATTAGACCTAGTTCTGTTTTGCCAAGGTGTGAAACGAACTGCTTATTTGTTTTTCCTTTGTTTTTAGTTCAAGATTTTCATACCTCGAATAGGTTTCTCGTAGATGAACGCGTAAGGTTCGTACCTTAGGTTCTTTTTTCACTTTACACCGGGTGATATTCAAAACTAAGGTTTTTTGAAAAAAAAAGTCACGGTTCCCTCATTCATGTGATGAAGATGAAAAAACGGAACACTGGTATAGAAAATTGCCAGATCCTATCATCGTCGGAGGAAGTCTCTCGCATAAGATGTATTTCAAGACATGCTTATTCCGGGCGTTAGTGTTGAGCCCGTGTGCCCAATTTGCTTGACCCCGTTGCCACTACAACTTACTAATTATGCGGACTATACAGTGTTAATTTTAATTAATGCATCACCTCTTGCGGGCAACCTCTCCACATCAATCCCAACAACATTTGTTCTAGGACTTTTTACAAATCTTGATAAATCACAAAAAAAAACAACAAAATGTTTGCTCCTTACTCTACATTTTGTAAGACGTACCTATTATTATTATGAAGGGATATTTTACTGCGCAAGGGTCGTGGCATACCTACGCTCAGAGTAAATAGAGTTCTAAACAGATGCTAGGTATAATTATTTTTTGTATGAAAAAACAACAATTTTAAAAACTATTAATTTTAAAAACTTGTAGAACAAATGCTGTTGGGATTGATGTGGAGAGGCTGCCTGCAAGAGGGTGATGCGCTATTTAAAATTAACTCTGTATAAGAAAAATCCACTAACTAACTTCGTAGCCCTCGTCTCATCTCCCTTTGCCCGTTAGCAAGTTTTCACTAACCTTGAGCTACGTTATAACGTCCAAAAGGCCACACAGAGTTCAATTTAATCCCCGTAATTGTACTTTTAAGGTTTAAGCAATTTCAACCTCGTTAGTATAAAAGGATTACAAGTTTAAAACTAATTATTCTAATATAGGTTTCAGTTGTGAGTGATTATCATAATGTTTGTACGAATGTGGCTTCTGAGAAAGGTTCGAAAGTGATAAAGTTTGAAGCGTTGGGACCAGAGACATCATCTACATTGATACCTTTTGTGACGTCATTGCTGGGAAATACAAACCGAGTCAAACACACCGATGAAATCGTTTATTAAGAATGATATCGATATTGTGATATCAATTTTCTAACAGACGCACGGACTGAATCTAGCAGCGACCTACCTTGACGCTTGATCGGAGTTTGACCACGCGAAGAACATTCATTTGCGTTGTCTATGTACCTAGATGTATGTCTGTGGTTGGGACCAAGGGATCCTAATTATCTTAAAAGGGTAAGTTGGCAGTGGCTGACATTAGTTTAATTTATTTTCATAGCACTGATGTGATAATGTAGATTTGTTTTAATAAATAAAAATAGACTTTCCAATTGAAACAAAGAGATGCACAGAGAGATCATATCATGGCACAAAATGATATGAAATATGTGCGAGGTTATTTAATCCTAATATTAATCCAATTGTGATTAAGTGTAAAACAGTTTTATATTTAAATATGCAAAATTTTGTTTAATTTAATGAAATACGATTACTTACGTCTTTTATACAATGTGTTAGGGTTCCGACTTTTGATACTTTACCTACGTGATATACATCAAATTTCATCGACAAAAGTCACCTTAGGGGGGGGCGCACCCCTCACCCCTCGTGATGGGGGTGATTTAAAAATTTCGTTTCTCTGGTTTGCTTTAAGTTCGTAAAACCATTTTATTTTCATATTTATTGTGTGTATCTTGTTGAATTACATCTCATTTTAAAGCTTATTAAATTTACCAACTTTTGATACCACATTCACTAAAAAGTCATAAGAAGAAAAGAATTAATTTTAATGACTTAGAAAAAAAATCTTACTTTTTTGTAGTATTTTTTTAGTTTTTTGTCATTAAAAAAAAAACGAAGCCCTTAACAATGCATTTTTTTCTTCTTAACTAGTACTATTTGAGTTTATCTTTCTAACGATGCCAAAATTTAGGCCCGGTTCAGTAATTAGTTAAAAGGAAACACGAAATTAAAATATCAAAAGTTTATTTTACTAAGGTAATACGTCCTAGTTACAAAATTTAAGTACTATCAAGACTCGCGAGTTAGAGCGCGCGCGCAATGCGGTAGCAGGTTGCTTCAGGTTTTCGCCTGACTGCCTCTGCGCTCGCTGCGTTGGCGAGGGATGATCAGGGCGAGGCCCGTGCCGAAAGGCTAGAGCGCACCAATCACGTCGCCCCGCGCATCGTACGAGTCGAAACATGAATCTCTTTCAGTCTAATAGTGAATGAGATAACAATACTAAGGTACTGGTTAGGATTTCTACTTGCTAATCAGTTGTCCTTCGTTTCTCGTTGCGATTGCTACAAAGTTTTACTTTCGAATTTAGCTAAGTACTACTTACTCGATACTATGGCAGTTAATTATTCACCAAGTGAAGTGGCCGACATTGTATTTATTTATGGATACGCCAATGGAAACGCTGCGGCTGCTGTTCGGGAATATCGAATTAGATTCCCTACAAGGCGCATACCTTCTGCTCCAACTTTTGCAAGCGTTTTTGCAAGATTGCGCACTCATGGAATCCGACAGCCGTCTAATGAACGTGCTGTTGTGGGGAGACCAGACATGGAAGAAGAAATCATTGAAGTGATTGCCAGTGACCCGCGACTTAGCACTAGAAATATTGCCAGAAGACTTGGGATTTCGCATTGGTCGGTGTGGCAAGTTCTACGTCGGGAAGGATTACGGCCGTTTCATTTTCGTCGAGTTCAGAATTTAATTGAACCAGATTATGCTGCTCGCTTTGTGTTCTGTGCGTGGCTTAATAGGAAAGTGAGACATGATGCAAACTTCGTACGGCGAATATTATGGACTGATGAAGCCAAATTCACAAGAGCTGGGATAACCAACCACCGAAACCATCATTTGTGGCTTAATGAAAATCCCCATGTTGTGAGGCCCGCCTCGTTCCAACACGAATTCTCAATCAACGTGTGGGCAGGCATTATTGATGATGAGCTGCTAGGTCCCATCGTCTTACCAGACAATCTTAATGGTGAGAGATTCTTGGAATTTCTAAGAGGGGATTTCCTACATGAGCTACCATTGGAGTACAGACGTGAACGCCGGTCTTTTTATTTGCAAATGGATGGAGCTCCTGCCCATTTTGCCCGGAATGTACGAGCATATGTGGATGAACACTACACCCCCTGGATTGGAAGAGGAGGAACAATTGCCTGGCCGGCTCGTAGCCCTGATTTGACACCTCTAGATTTCTTCCTGTGGGGGACCATGAAACAGCGGGTTTACCTAGAGGTGCCTACAACAAGAGAAGAGCTGCTGCAAAAAATTATGACCGCAGCTGATGAATTAAAAGCCGACAGAGCTATGATTAAAAGAGCTACACAACAAGTAGCATTAAGGGCTACTTCTTGTTTATTAAACAATGGTGGTCACTTTGAACAATTGTTAAATTGACTTAAAATCGGCAAAACTAAATAAAAAAGAGATTGTAAATTTCGTGTCTTTTATTTTGATGTCATTTTAGCTTAGCAGTTAGGACTGTTTCTTTGAAGTTAAACTGTCGTATTCTGTATCGTTAGAAAGATAAACTCAAATAGTACTAGTTAAGAAGAAAAAAATGCATTGTTAAGGGCTTCGTTTTTTTTTTAATGACAAAAAACTAAAAAAATACTACAAAAAAGTAAGATTTTTTTTCTAAGTCATTAAAATTAATTCTTTTCTTCTTATGACTTTTTAGTGAATGTGGTATCAAAAGTTGGTAAATTTAATAAGCTTTAAAATGAGATGTAATTCAACAAGATACACACAATAAATATGAAAAAAAAATGGTTTTACGAACTTAAAGCAAACCAGAGAAACGAATTTTTTAAATCACCCCCATCACGAGGGGTGAGGGGTGCGCCCCCCCCTAAGGTGACTTTTGTCGATGAAATTTGATGTACCTATATCACGTAGGTAAAGTATCAAAAGTCGGAACCCTAACACATTGTATAATAAAATTAAGAAATCATTAAAATTATTAATTTTAAAAAATATTAAAATTACATTGTGATTAAAAGATATTATCCATCAGTGATTAAGTCAATCACAACAGAAAAAATGCCGAGGATATAAAAAGGCTAACAAAGTATCATTCACATCTAAAAATTGTCTACAGCTTTCCTACTTCCGACGTGCTTGAATATAAATAATTGTTTGGTATAAAAATATAATAAGAGTTCACAACAAACACACACAACTTGACGAAAAAAGATATTAAGGACAATGAAATAAAGGACATAAGGCTTATGTGCTAGCTAGTGGCCAAAATTAGTCACGTAGCCGCCCCCATAAGGACATTGTTCGTTATTTATATTTTGTGGAAGCACAAGCCTGTAACAATATTGTTACGTGAATTATTAAATAAATAGGACTAAGGAAGATATACTGCTAATATTTCGGTTAGGGAACTTAATATAATATTGCTATTTTAATATCTGTCAGGTAATTTATTGAGTAGGGTCAGGAGTTCAGGACAGATTATTATTATTATTAGGGGTTTTGGGACTATATGAGCAGTCTTGTCCGCTCGTCACACTGCGACCTAAAAGATCTATTGTGTGAGTCCCAATTTATAACTCGCCGCACACTCCAATGGAGTCCAGGAAATTTAAGATTTTCCTTACGGCGATGCTCCTAATCTCTTTTGGATCCAGCTCGTGCTTATCCAGGTGAGCGGAGCGCTTGTGCATAACTGCGGGGCAGTGGCACAGTAGGTGTAGAGGGGTTTCCTCTGCGCTTTCGCAGTATCTGCAGAGCGCTGTCTCAGTGAGACCCAGGTTGGACATATGCTTGTTTAGTTTGCAGTGTCCCGTTAGTGATCTTGCCACTGCGCGTAGTTGGGGTTTGTTAAGAGATACTACCGATTCTGTGTATGACTTGGAGTATCCCTCTATCAGTTCCCTTGAGTGTCTCATGCCTAATGAAAGTTCCCAGAGGCTTTTGCTTTCTGAGAGGCACTGGGTGGTGAGTATTAAACGCGTCAGGCTTTTCGGGATGCCGCAGAATGGTTCTGGACCATATCGGCTACCCATTGCTCCTGCTCTCGCGAGTTCATCAGCGGCTTTGTAGCAATCTGCATACTTAATAGCTTAATTCTTTGCCTGTTGAATAACTTTAAAATACATAACATTCACTATGGTGAATGAACGCAACGCTGCCTGAGAACCAACTCGTTCTTTTCCCTCCCTGCGGGCGCCTCAGCCTCGGCCATTTCGTTTCGTGTTCAACTGAGAGCGGACGCGCTTAAAAAAACAATTTAACTCAACTTATATATCTTGAAGTTTTCCCGTCTACCGGGTGAGTTGCCTTACTGTTCTATAACGTTTATTTTTATGGTGTTCTAACTTAAATTATAAAGTCACTATGTGTAACCCTAGAATACCCTTCCTAACTTCCTTATGGAGACACTGCGACCTTTGTGCCGTGAGCGTCGTGTCGGCCATTTTGTTAACGCGACTAACGCCCTTTCTATTCGCCGTGCATTCCAGGTTCAAGGAGAGGACTAAGTTGTAAGGTTCAAGGAGAGGACTAAAATCTAAAGCGGAATATATAATCCGGCATATATATAATCCTAACAAGCACGTGAGGAACAACTACTACCCTAAAAGTCCTACGTGCAGAATACTACCGAGAAGAACCTGCATTGTTGGAATTTGATTAAAAAGGGACGCGCCTGGAGCAGAACACCGGCACGAGGACCACAACTTCAAACAACAGGCCAGTGCTCCACTAACATTGTTACCTTATAACCTAGCCGCGGAAGGTAATTAAATAACTGTTAAACCGAAGTTATTTTTTATTTGGTTTAACCTACGAACCCACCTAGTCTGCCGGCTAAGCGCGGCAGTGGCGCCTACAACGTGGTTTAATTACCTTCCAAAGCTCGTCATTTCCTAAATTCTACGGGTTCACATAACCTAAACGTGTGAACGCGTGGGTGAGTGTGCAAACTGTTACGTACTAGTCTAAATTAATTAACTTCTTTCTTTGTAAATTCTAAATAATTGCTTAACGTCGTTTTTATATAGTTTTTTTGTGCAAATGCAAAATTGTTAACAATTACTTCCATGCTGGACTGGGAGTGAAAGAAAAACGTAGAGTGTGCCAGCTGCTTTTCTTCCCGGGCATACTGTAAAAGTCAGTTAAGGGACAGAGGTTTTCTCTCCATCTTCATAACACCTCTACTAAACCCGTATGCTTTTGTTGGAACTCTAATTTGTGTTTTAATTTAAATTCTTGTTTAATTCTAATTGTTGCTCTAATTTTTAACCTACAGTATATTAATTCCTAACTATCAATTTGTAAAATTAACGTCAAACGCGGGTTTAGACAAACTTAAAACTTTTATACTGTTTTAACCAGTATATATAAATAACTTTTATACTGTTCTAACCAGTACATCTAAATCATTACCATTTGTAATACATAACAGTTTGTACACTAATATTGTTTATTTTCTACTAAAACTACTTGTAATTTTGCATTAATTTAACGTCCCCAAATTGCTAACTTTAATTTTTCTCTCTAATTAACTAAATTTTCTACAAATAATATCACCTAAGCGTAGTTTCTTGCTTGAATTAATTGTAAAGAACACCATCTAATTCCTTTTAACTATAAATATTGTTTAACTTAGTAGTATAAACATCTTGGAACATGGGAACTCACCCTATTAAATTTTTTTTTGCTAAACAAAAATGAATTAACCTACGAAGTGCTTATTAGAGGCGAGGAACCTGCAAATACTGTGCTTGAACTACGCAGGCAGATAAATAAATTAACACCATTAATACCTACATCTGACATAGTCGAGTCAGGCATCGAACCGGAGATAGATATTACAGGCGCTAACATTTCTTTTACTGAACTTGTGAACAAATTAAAACTACTTGAGGATAAATTTGAACAGAGTTTGTTCAACCGCACTACAGCATTGTGCAATCATTTATATTATCGCTTAAAACGTATAGATTGTTCTGAACCTAAACATACAGAAAAAGTAAATTTATTATCAAATAACTTAAATAAGATTAGGAACAAATTAAATAATTTAAATAAATTGGCAAGTTCTAGCTGTGATCCTGCAATAGAGAGCGAACAAACCTAGCATCTTCAATAAGGTGCAAGCTTCCTTATTGCACGCTCACAGCAGAAACTGTCAACAATATAACCTACGTAGGAGACCTGCAGAATTTAATATTGGTGATGTGATTTGGAGAAAAACATTTTACCAAAGCGATAAGGACAAATATTTTAACAAAAAACTCGCACCAAAATTTATTAAATGTAAAATCATTAAAAAACTATCTCCACTTGTTTATGAACTAGCCGACATGTCTGGGAAACCACTAGGATCATACCACATCAAAGATTTCAAACTCACTAATTATAAAGAATAATGAATTTTATTAACTACTCAATTTAAACCTCCTAAAGTAAAGACTTAGCTATCTATCTGATCTTATTAACTATTAAATCATTGTTCCCTATAGAATACATTTTTTTTTAAGGACTAAACATTGAAATCTACTAAACTAAAGACTTGCTGTTCGAGCACAATCTGACCTAAAAGGATTGTTCTCTATTAAATATTATTCTCTTAAAGAGTAATAATTTTTTAAATGCCTACACATTTAAATCTACTAAAACAGAGTCTTGCTGTTTGAGCTCAATCTGACCTAAAAGGATTGTTCTTTTTCAATAACTATTCCCTAAAAGAATAATGATTTGTTAAATGACTATTTAAATCTACCAAATAAAGACTTGCTGTTTGAGCACAATCTTGTTCTAAAAGGATTGTTCTCTGTCTGAAAGGGTCTCAAATCATCCTAATATGATATGATGACAGTATGGCTATGAATGAATGTTGCGTGAAGTATGAAAGATGTATGAGAGAAACAATAGTAGGTCCAAATAGTAGTATTAGTCGGATTTTGCATACAAGTACGCCAAATCCTTCGCTTTGTCGGGGGGTACTGTAGCAATCTGCATACTTAATAGCTTAATTCTTTGCCTGTTGAATAACTTTAAAATACATAACATTCACTATGGTGAATGAACGCAACGCTGCCTGAGAACCAACTCGTTCTTTTCCCTCCCTGCGGGCGCCTCAGCCTCGGCCATTTCGTTTCGTGTTCAACTGAGAGCGGACGCGCTTAAAAAAACAATTTAACTCAACTTATATATCTTGAAGTTTTCCCGTCTACCGGGTGAGTTGCCTTACTGTTCTATAACGTTTATTTTTATGGTGTTCTAACTTAAATTATAAAGTCACTATGTGTAACCCTAGAATACCCTTCCTAACTTCCTTATGGAGACACTGCGACCTTTGTGCCGTGAGCGTCGTGTCGGCCATTTTGTTAACGCGACTAACGCCCTTTCTATTCGCCGTGCATTCCAGGTTCAAGGAGAGGACTAAGTTGTAAGGTTCAAGGAGAGGACTAAAATCTAAAGCGGAATATATAATCCGGCATATATATAATCCTAACAAGCACGTGAGGAACAACTACTACCCTAAAAGTCCTACGTGCAGAATACTACCGAGAAGAACCTGCATTGTTGGAATTTGATTAAAAAGGGACGCGCCTGGAGCAGAACACCGGCACGAGGACCACAACTTCAAACAACAGGCCAGTGCTCCACTAACATTGTTACCTTATAACCTAGCCGCGGAAGGTAATTAAATAACTGTTAAACCGAAGTTATTTTTTATTTGGTTTAACCTACGAACCCACCTAGTCTGCCGGCTAAGCGCGGCAGTGATTATTATTATTATTATTATTATTATTAGGGGTTTTGGGACTATATGAGCAGTCTTGTCCGCTCGTCACACTGCGACCTAAAAGATCTATTGTGTGAGTCCCAATTTATAACTCGCCGCACACTCCAATGGAGTCCAGGAAATTTAAGATTTTCCTTACGGCGATGCTCCTAATCTCTTTTGGATCCAGCTCGTGCTTATCCAGGTGAGCGGAGCGCTTGTGCATAACTGCGGGGCAGTGGCACAGTAGGTGTAGAGGGGTTTCCTCTGCGCTTTCGCAGTATCTGCAGAGCGCTGTCTCAGTGAGACCCAGGTTGGACATATGCTTGTTTAGTTTGCAGTGTCCCGTTAGTGATCTTGCCACTGCGCGTAGTTGGGGTTTGTTAAGAGATACTACCGATTCTGTGTATGACTTGGAGTATCCCTCTATCAGTTCCCTTGAGTGTCTCATGCCTAATGAAAGTTCCCAGAGGCTTTTGCTTTCTGAGAGGCACTGGGTGGTGAGTATTAAACGCGTCAGGCTTTTCGGGATGCCGCAGAATGGTTCTGGACCATATCGGCTACCCATTGCTCCTGCTCTCGCGAGTTCATCAGCGGCTTCATTGCCGTCTATACCGGAATGGCCCGGAACCCATTTAATAAAAACTCTATTATGGCTTGCCAGCCTGTTTAGCGTTTCATGGCATTGCTTCACCAGTTTGGAGTCAACCCTTGAAGAGTCAAGTGCCATTAGTGCAGCTTTGCTGTCAGAGAAGATGTATATGGTTTGCCCTTTGTAGCCTCTGTTTAGGCTGATTTCCGCACATGATAGAATGGCGGTGATTTCAGCCTGGAAAATCGAGGGGTAATGACCCATGTTGCAGCTAGCTCCATACTTGGGTCTCACCCCGTGAATTCCATAGCCAACCTTGGTGTCCATCTTTGAGCCATCCGTGTACCATATGTGGCTGTAGTCCTCGCAGACTACCCGGCTCTTGCTCCAATCTTCTCTGCTTGGGAATTCCACTTGGTAGAATTTGGTGAATAGCATCTCCGGCATTGTGCTGTCCGAAGGCATGCTTAGTATTGGATTTCTGTAAACCCTGTCCCTGAGTTGGGATAGATTTGCAGACAGCCATGTCTTTTTGAGCTGCGTCGTCACCCTCAGCAGGTGTAAGGGCGGGAGATCTAACAGTGCATCCAATGCCTGTCCTGGCGTGGTAGACATGGCTCCAGTGGTCATGATGTTAACCGATCTTTGAAGTTTGTTAAGCTCCATAATCACCGTCTTTTGGTAGGTCTTTTTCTGCCATACCACACACCCATAGGTGATGATTGGTCTTACGATGGCAGTATAAAGCCACATGATCATCTTGGGTTTAAGACCCCATCTTGATCCCACCATACGACTGCATAAGTATAATGAGGTTTTGGATTTATGAATCACATTCTCAATGTGTTGGTTGAAAGTGAGTTTTTGGTCAAAGGTGATGCCCAGGTACTTCACCTCCTTGGAAAAGTTAAGTAGCAATCCGTTGACTGAAGGCGGTCTAAGTTTATCCAGTTTCCTTTTGTTACAGAATGGTACTATTATTGTTTTGTTGGCGTTGATTGACAGTTCATTGTCTTTACACCATTTTAAGGTTATGTTAATGGCACCTTGAATGAGGTAAGATAGGACTTCTTGACATGGACCTCTAACTATGATAGTGATGTCGTCTGCGTATCCTATGACCTCATAGCCTTTCTGGCTTAACCTGTTAAGGAGGGGGTCTACCGTGAGAGTCCAAAGCAGTGGTGATAACACACCGCCTTGTGGACATCCACGTGTGGTTTGAATCTCATGATTACAACCATTGAGTTCTAATTTTGCCTTTCTGGTTCTGAGCATTGCCTCTATCCATCTGTTCGTGGTCTGGTCCACCCCCTTTTCTGCCAGTCCCTTTAGAATGGAGGTTATGGGCGTGTTGTCGAACGCTCCTTCTATGTCCATGAAAGCACAGAGGGCAATTTGTTTGTCGTCAGCGGCCTTTTCTAATTTATCTGTCAGCTCAAGTAGCGCAGATTCTGTGGACCTGCCTTTACGGTAGGCATGTTGCGCTGGATGCAGTGGGCACGAGCTTAGGATCTCTTCCCTGATCCACATGTCCACAACCTTTTCCATGGCCTTCAGCAAAAATGACGACAGACTGATCGGTCTAAAGGATTTGGGTAGTGCTTGGTCTTTCTTACCCTGTTTGGGAATGAAAATGACCTTTACCACTTTCCATGATTCTGGTATACTGCCCAGTGCATAGCTTGCCCTGTACAGTTTTATCAAGTGAGGAAGGAGAATTGGTAGTCCCTGTTGCAGTAGAGCTGGGAATATTCCGTCAACCCCTCCACTCTTGTATGGTTCAAAGCTGTTAATGGCCCATCTCACCTTTCCACCGGTGAACAAAATGGCAGCCTGTCGCCAATCTTTTATCCGTGGTCGGTGTCTCCTACCATCTGTCTGAGACCCACTGGCATGCGTTTTAACTAGCACCGACCCGGGGAAGTGAGTTTGAGCCAGCAGTTTTAGAGTTTCCTCTTCAGTGGTTGTAAATATACCATTCTGGTCTTTGAGTAAGCCAAGTTGCTTTGGGGGATCCTTTGCCAGTATTCTCTGGACTTTAGCTACTTGGGGCGCTGATTCTAGCTCCCCACAGAATTTCTGCCACGACTGCCTTTTGGCCTTTCTGAGCTCGGCGTTGTATTCTGTTAGTGCTTTTCGGTATAGGTCCCAGCTGTGCCCGGTCTGGGAGTTCTTGGCCTTGTTGAAGAGTTTACGTGATTTCTGTCTCATCGCCGTAAGCTCCTTATTCCACCATGGAACATTACTGCTGTTCGCTTGAGTTTTTTTGGGGGCAGTTTTCCAGGTAAGCTTCCATGGTAATGCCTTCCAACATTTCCGCCGCCATGTTCAACGTTTCCGCAGTTTTTATTGCCTTTGGAAAACTCTTCAGCTTCTCTCCAAGTGAGGACCTGTAGGCATTCCAATTCGTACGTCTTGGATTCCTGTAGGTTGTTGTGGAAACCTCCGAGCTTCTCCCAATAGTAAATTGGATGTGTTTGTGATCAGACATCGATATTGTGTCGCAGACCCTCCAGGCTTGTATTTTCCTGCTGAGGCCTTCCGTCGCAAAGGTGATGTCTAGTACTTCCTTCCTGCTTCTGGTTACGAAGGTGGGCTTGTGACCTGTGTTAGAAATAAATAAACAATTAGAAATAAGAAAGTCAAACAGTAACTCACCTCTTTTGTTGGTGTCCGTGCTCCCCCAACACGTGTGGTGAGCGTTTGCGTCACATCCCACGATTAGTTCGGCGCGTGTCTTCTTGGCGTATTCCACCACTCGCTCCAAATCTTCTGTGGGATTAGTTCTGTCACCTGGGAGGTACGCTGAGCACACTATTGTCCTTTGTCCCCCTGTGTTTAGAACTGCCACTGCTATGTCGTCATTGCAGAGCTCTGTAACTGGCAGAAAATTAAAGCCTTTCCTAAATAAGATGCAGGCTCTGGGCCTAACGCCGTTGGTATTATACAAAAGATTACCTGTAGTATTAAGGCCCAGGATTTTGCTGCCGTTTACCCACGGTTCCTGGATGAGCGCAAGGTCTAAGCCATCGGATGTAAAACTCTTCTCCATCACTGCCGTGGCAGCCGTGGCATGCTGGAGATTGGCTTGCACGACCTTCACTCCACTCCGTGAGTACGCCATTGGGATTATGGCCTTCTTCCGGTCCCGTAGGACCTACCCCCCTTCCCCCTACCAGGTCTACCTGATGGTCTACCTCGTCGGGGTCTGGGCGGCATCCTCGGTGTCGTCGGAAGGCTTCCTCCGCCTCCGGACGGCGTTCCAGGTGTCAGACCCCTCCACATCCCTCCTACCTTCACATCGGGAGTTGTAGGCCCCCCACGTGGAGGCTGGAGGGCAGCGGGTATGGGAAATGACACCCGTTCTGCAGTCGGTGGCTTGGCGGCTTGCGTCGTCCTCGGTCCACAGCTTGCCCCCGGCGAAGAAGGTACCGCCGGCTTAGAGCCTTTGCTACCCCCCACCCCGCTGGCCTGCCGCGGACCAAAGCTCATGGCTTGTCTGGGCTTGGGGTATAAGCCTTCAGCCACTCCCGACGGTCCAGCAACAGGTTCAGGCAGTGGAACTGGCCCTGCAACCGTCCCGGCCGGTTCATGCCTTTTGCCCTCCTGTGCCTTAGGCGTAGGCGGACATGGGCAGTCACCGGACCGGGCTGAGGCATGACCTGCTCGGCCCTAGCTGTTACCGGCTTGGCCCCTGAGACCTTGCCGGGAGCTGACTTCAGCCAAACCCTCACCTTACCAAACCCACACTTTGGCCTGAAGTCCACTCGTTTGAGAGCCTCAAGCCCTTCCTCTTCGATGGAGAAGGTCAGCAGTTGACCTCGCTCAATCGCCTTGGAGTGCAGAGGCTTCCAAACTCCTGTGTCCAGTCCACAGTTTTGGGCCTTTAATAAGGCAAAGGTGGTTTCCACAGACGAAAACTCATCGGCCGGTATGAGAAGGGACGCAATAATGGGCTTGGGCAGCTCATCCATTACGGACAGCTGTGCGCCCTTCCAGGGTTTAATGCGACCCACTTCTGCCTTCAACCATTCCCTAGTGCCACTGTCTCTACAGTTGACCAGTAGCCACCCCGCCTTGTTCACCACACCGTCGAACAAAATGGGGCCCGTCAACGTCCGCTCCTGCGTCACCTGGTAGAGCAGCGCCTTCTTCACCAGAGCCATCTGCTCTTTAGACATGGGGGATGCGTTTTTAACACCCACCCTCCACGCCTTGGCTGCCGCGCTGTATGAGCCACCACCCGTGCTAATGCTGGGGGCAGCCGGCTCACAGCACGGCACTGATGTCTCTGGCCGAGCTTTGGTAGCTTCAGGCGTGCTAGTCTGCTTAGCAGCCTTACGCTTGTGCTCCTTGGGGGACACCTCTTCGGTTCGGGGGCGCTTTGTAGCAGCCTTACGAACCTCCGACGGCATGTCCCTCATCTTCAACCTAGCCAGCTGTAGGGCCTCCGTCCTCGGAATCCCTTTAGCCAACAGCATTTTCAGACGTGTCCTTGCCGCTCCACAAAGTCTGTTCCTAGCCTTGGGCTCAGTAGGCCCCTGAGAGGGCACACGTGAGCAAGGCTCAGGCTGCGGCTGAGACACGCTTGAGTCTACAGGCAGATCCGCGTCCATGGACGTGTCCGCCTCTGACTGCAGGAGGTTAGCCTCCTCCTCTTTTGTCAGATCCAACTGCGCAAATTGCACCAGATCCGACAACTCCTCCTCCTCGTTATTTTTACTATATAAGCTCTCCATACTGTTCCCACGAGTAGCTAGGGAAATAAAGGTCCACCCCCGCAGAGCCCCGCTTGCGAAAGGTAAGGCAAAAATACACCACGAGTCTGCCTGGTATCGTGGAGGTACCGCTAGAGACCAACATTACCCCGTTGGCCATGCAACCCCTCGGCACGGTTCACATCACACCTTGGGTTTCGGGGTTCTATATATATTTCAAATATAATATATACCTTATCAACATATAAATGCTAAAATACTAACTATACATAGTTCCATTATAATACATATCCAAACCTATATACTTAAACTAAGTGTTATACTAAAAGAAAAGCAGCGAAGCTGTGGACCGAAAAGTGCTGGGAGTAGGTTTTGGGGATTGGGCAGGAGAGGTCGGGGGGGAGTCTAGGGGGTACGGATAGGATTATATAATATATACTTTATAAGAATAGATAAGGGAGAAGAGGAACACAGGAAGGGGGGAAAGGGTTGCACCACCACTGTTTGACTGCAGTGGTGACAACTCCCCTGTTCGGGGCTGCCTAAGGCAGCGTTCCCCCCCGCGTGCACGAAAGCGTTCAAGCAGAAGCACCCGAAGCGCTCGCACGCACCCGGGGGGGTGGGCTATCCACAACCTGCCCACCCGCTCGGTTGCATGGGAGATGCCCCCCAGTGCATTAGGCTGCATTGCAGGCTGGAATGCCGATACATTGCAGCCCACTGCACAGGCCGAGTAAACATACTTAGGACATACAGGACAGATACTTAAAGTATTAAGATATTTTATAGATTTAATCTCACTCCTGTTGTGATATTTTTAGACGAAGTAATGGGTATGACAGTAAATAATAATATAAAATCCCCAGACAGTCACACCAACTACATGGCCCCAAAGTAAGCTTAGCTTGTGTTATGGGATACCATGTAGCAAACTAGGGGGGAAGCTAGAATATAAATAAATAAACACCCAGACACGGAACATTTTTTTTTCTTTTTCCGTGCGGGAATCGAACCCGCAACCACTGGTGTCTGAGGCAGACAAGTTTACCCTATCGCCAAAGTGGTAATCAAAAATGACAAAAAATATGGAGTAGGTATTAATCATTTTAGTTTAGTTTTTATGGCTCTTCTTTAATTTAATAAAAATCTTTAGAGTTTGCGGAAGGTTTACGGAAGTAGAAACAACTCTCACTTACCTTAACTTACCATCAGGAGAGATTCAGGCGAAACGCGGGCTAAGTCAGTCATAATAAAAAAATAACAACTACAAACAAAACAAGATAAAACAAGGTGAACAAGTAAAACAACAATGAATTACACAAACCGCTGACTTTTGCCCGAAATCAGCAAAATTTATGAGCCTTGGGTGGTCGCACCATGACTTACAAAGCCAAAATATGTTTTTAGGAATTATGCGAAATTTTTTTTACGTTTTGAATGGGATGACCATTTTTAAATTTATTTATTTAATACTTCATGAACACAAGTTAAGTTATAGTTAATAAGAAAATTACAATAGATTTAGTACGATGGTACTGCTTATTTCTAAAGAAATTTCTTCCAGCAGACCTGAGACTAGAGAGTTTTATAAAAATGCAAAATTTATACATAATTACACAATATTTATACCATACATATACATGAACATACGAATACATACATACATACTATATAACACTTACTAATCTATAAACAAGTATTTACATTGAGAAAAGTAGTGCTCTCTAACTTTTTACTTAAAAATAGATATTGATTTTAATTCATGTATAATGTGAAGTAGAAAATGCCATAATCTGACTGCATGAACCGAGAAAGAGTAAGGAAAATTGTCAGGGTAACCTTCTCTTGTACCAGGTAACTGACCAGTCAAATTAATAATAATAATTTACCAAACTAACACACCAACTATGTGGCCCAAAAGAAGGCTTTAATAAAAGCTTGGAGATCACACAGCGGAACTAGGGAGTATCTTATGGTGCGTACAGATTGCCGTAATGGAACTAGTAATGTAACATTTAGCGCATTACACGTCCAAATACACAACGTGCGCAGAAAGTTACATTACCAGTTTCATAACAGCAATCTGTATGCACCATTAGCATGCACGCAAACTTAAGCGTATTTCAAAAAGTTAATTTTCTAACCTGATCCAGCTGGGACTCTAACCCATGATCTCTCATCTCACGCCACAGCGGAACACTAACCAATGAGTCACAAAGGGCGTTATAAATATAAATATGTTAGTTGTTGTAGTTTATTTTAAATATTTCATTCAGTACGTACAGATTATGTAACATATTATATAACTTACGTAATGTTGTATAACACGTCCACATTACGTAACCTTATTATTTAACATGGCAACATAAAACAATAATGTAGACATTAGAATAACAATGCTATGTAACAATGTTATATGACCATTTTCGTTTGTCGTTCTTTAGTGCTTTCCACAATCAATGAAATCAGTGGGTAATGCTCTTTCTCTTTGTTTCACTTATCCACGCCGGTCAAAGTCTACATGTCACCTCCCCGTCACAGCCATAGGCGCGTTTTAATGTGGGTTTTAATACACTAAAAACATGTTTTATAACATTCAGCGTCCACATTATCTAAAACTTGTTATATAGCAATTATGTATAACGTGTTATGTTATATGGTCTGTACTTTTAGTATTAATATTTTCAACCGACTTCCAAAAGGAGGAGGTTCTCAATTCGTGTATGTTTTGTTTTCGTATATTTGTTACGCGATTATTTGGTCAGATATGAATGGATTTTAGTGATTAGTGTTTTATTTTATGGAAAATACTTCAGACGTCATATATGAATTTCATCAAAATCGATAAAGAACTGTTTGAGAAATTTGCAATTGTAGAAAAAAATATGCAGGGTGACTTATTTATAGTATCGTTTCTGATCATAATCATGTAATAAAAGTAGGTACTTAATTTTTCACTAGAATTTCCAATAAATAAATACCACTATGTTACTTCATATTTACTTTACATACAACTGAGTCAATCGCGGCACGTGACCTGGCTAGCGGATCTCTTCCAACGCTAGCGTAACCATGCGTTGCTTAATCAATGCTTTAAGTTTCGGTTAAGTTTACTCAGTAAATAATTAATATTTATTTTTTATTATAAATAAATAAATAATAAATATTTCTGACACTCACACAACATTATCTAGCCCAAATTAAGTTTCTTAAAGAACTTGTGTTATGGACACTAGAGAACTGATATACTTAAGAAATATATAAACATAGTTATTGAATAAATACATATTTTTATTAGAATAAACTTAAATAAATATAAAAACATCCATGACTTGACGTCTAATATCTGTGCTCATCACATAAATATCCGCTGCCGCCGGGATTCGAACCCAGGAACTCTGGCATAGAAGGCAATGTATGTTACCGCTACACCAGCCGGTCGTCGTATTATTTTTTATTTCATATATCTCACAAGCTATTACGTCCTTGAATTTCAAAAGTGTCCCAGTCACCCTGTAGACGTAGATTTCGTTTAACTTCAGCCAGAGTTTTGACAAGGACTTGACATTGAAGTCGACTTTTTAATGCTCTAAATTCGTTGATTGTCGGTATTTCAACTTGTGGCCATGAACGGCGGCAGTTCAGTTGCAACAGGTTAAATAAGTTTATGAGTTAGGCTGCCCAGTTCAATGTCTTACACAGTGTCAGGCTGAATAACATAATTTCTTTCGCTTTTATATATTCATGGAAATATATAATTCCATTGTACATCCTACGAACTAAGCCACTCCCGTGCAGACATTCAATTTAAGTCCATATTTTTCTGGCTTCTTTGATAAACTTTAATTTTTTTCACCTGCTATTAACCACGAAGGGCCAGCTGAAAAATCGCTACCGCCCCTGGATATGCGTGTCAGTGGAAGGATCCTGTCAGGGATTGACCACGCTTCTTTAAAAATACCGCCAATTAGTACCCCTCCGGCATTATAATCAAAGTCAAAAAAAAAGTCAAAGTCAAAAGAATCTTTATTTCGTAAGTATTTAAATACATTCGTTGTGGCGTCGTGGTACAATACAATACAAATACAAGGAAGTCGTTGTGGCGCCGTGGTTACTGTGTGTATCATGCGATATCGCAGGTTAAGCAACGTTCGGCGCGGTCGGTACTTGGATGGGTGACCGCCGATCATTAATTTCTCACGGCGACTTCCGTGCTTCGGAGGGCACGTTAAGCAGTCGGTCTCGGGTGCGGTATACTTGTATACAGTAGTCGTTAGGGTTTGTCAGAAGCCATTTCGGCGCCCTGAAAATTCTGACATCCACCAACAAGCACTGGGCCAGCTTGGTGGATTATGGCCTATACCTCCTCGTCACGCAGGGGAGAGACTCATGCCCTGCGTTGTAATGATGATGATGAAAAATGATGATAAATACCTTTGAAACAAGCCAAACAATTTACAAATTGAACTGAATCTACCACCACTTCGGGAAGTCGATCTGTTGAGAAGAAGTGGCAAGAAACTCAACAGCAATCATCTTTTAAGAATACACAATAACAATAGTAAAACTTTTTATATAACACTTATCCTTAAATCTATCGAAGGGTTAATCTTAAATATTTTGGAATTTTATTATAAAAGCGTAGACATTGACCCATGAACGGGTTGGTGATCTTCTGAAGTCTACTATATTTATACATTAGGCAATTAAGTACTAGACAGAAACGTAGACATAGATATAGAGGTAAAGCTAGAAGTATATAGATGTAGCGATAGAGGTGAGAGAGAATACAGATAATGTGGATGGAGATGAGGATAATATTTTATGAAGAGCCATTTCATTCCAAGGCCCATGTGCTTTAATCTTCAACCTTATCTTAACTTACTTTCAAGTAAGATTGAGGTCAAACGTGGGCTTAATCTATAATAAAAAAAGGACGTGTGGCACTCGGAGACTGCCGAGGTAAAGCTATTGCATAGCATTTTTTATCAACTTATGCAATTATAATTATTTAATCATTTTATTAATGCAGTAATGTTTGATCTAATATGAAGTTCCACAAGTTCCTAGTAGATGGCGCTGATTGTTTATTAAAGCCCGCATGTAAAGTTATGAAATCAAAGTATCACCGCTGTGTCGGTCGGAGTGGGGGGTGTTAGGTTTTTTTCGTTACGGAATTTCTGGATTCGGTCCTCACGCTCAAGGCCCCGATAGAAGCTATGCAATAGCTTAAAAAAATATTGATGATAACAGGAACACGAGATAATATTATACATATAGGAAAAGCCGCACGGAAGACTTCTCTGTATTTGTTAACAGGCACCTACCTAATATGCTCAGTGAAACGCAAACGATATGACTAAATAGCATATAGTTAGAATCAAATCTCATATGAATGTAGATAAGGATTAATAATTAGATATATGTAAGATAATATCACTCATCGATAATTGTAAATCGGATAAGTGGTTTAGATTTATACTACAAAATTTCTTCCCATCTATAGATTATAGATTTTGAAAAGTAAATGTTTGAATGTGTGTCTTCTACTTTTATCATTCCCAAATTCGTCGGTCCTGTGGTGTAGCCGTGACAGCAGCATATCAGACTTTCGCATTTATAATATTTTATATCTATTGCCGATTTAGTTGACAGTTTCATCGTCAAATTAATTTCTAAATTTGATTATCACGAAGAATAATTAATTTGAAAAAGGGTAGAAATAAATTCAATTACAATAAACACTACCAGCAGAATATTTACAGTCGAAGGCTAAAATAATAATCAACGAATGCAGAGCATTAAAAAAACCGACTTCACGTCAACACTTTGGCCGACTAATAATGTCATCCACGTAAACATTCTCCGAAATCATACATATTGTTTCAAAAATTTGAAATTTTCAATGAAGTACTCAACCGATTTCGATGAAATTTATATGGGATTTCGATGAATTTTTAAAATCGATTCATAATTGTCCGAAATATCGTGTAACAAAGACACAAAAAAAACATACAGACGAATTCAGAACCTCTTCCTTTTTTGGAAGTCGGTTGATTAATAATATATTTATGAATTACATTTTGACAAGTGTTTAATAGTTGCGGTATAGATCAGATTATAATCTTAAATAAAAAAAGCATATAAAATAATTTATATTTGAAACATATATTAAAAGGCATTGTCCTCCTTCTGGCAATGACGGGTAAAATATTATCAGGAATTTGATTATGACGATAGCAATGCTCATCGTAATAAAATTTAGTTCGTTATCTTAATATCTTATCAATCGATTGCAGTTATCAATTTATTATTTTAATCGTTTAGTGCGATCCAACATGGCGGTGCAGAGACGGGGTTATGTTTTCGGTGTTTTCATTTCTAGCGTTTTATGTGTTTTATTTATAATTCTTAGTGCAGCTACAGAGAGCTGGGTAAGTAAATATACTTATTATTATTGAATTATTTATCAGTGCGAAGATGAAATGTTGTATTCCTGTTTCGTAGTGATTAATCATTTAACCTTAAGTTGTATACCTATATTATTTTAAAAACCTAGCTGTAAGTTTTCCAAAAATGTGAAAAATAAAATAAAAATAAAAGTAATAAAACTTAATCTCAAGTAAATAAATGAAAATTGTGATAAATAAAAATTACCCGACCAGGTTTCGAAACTGGGACCTCTCGTTTGCCCGACGAGTGCTTTTCCACTGAGCTACCCCGGTATCACATTTTTCATTTATTTAAGAATAATTGAGCAATTTAAATGCAAAAAGTTGAAAACATTTATAATCTCAAGTATTTTTGTATCATATTCTTTCATTTTATAGTTGACGATCGGCTAGTGCAATGGTAACATTTTCGTATACTGCCTTCCATGCCTAAGGTCCTGGGTTCGAATTCCGGCGGCGGCGCAGCGGTGGATATAATTTTTTATGGGGTCAACACAGATATAGCCGTCAAGTCTTTTTTAAAGACTTAAAGCCTCCCATTAGAGTTGTAAAATTAAATGCAAACGCATTATGTCGTGTGTGTGTTGTAGTTTCTCAAATTAGCAACTACAAACAAATATACTCCAGCCATTTAATATAAACGTATTAACTTTCATAGCCCTTGTCTGTTGTTGTTTTTATTTTCACTGGCTCTATCCTCTTTTATCTACCTTATTATTTAAGCTTACATTAGGTTTACAAAGTAATTTGTGTGGGTAGTCAGTATATTTATAAAGAACTGTCTATTTATAAATCAACTATTTTGAGATGGATAATAGTTGCAAGACTTACCAGGGTGGTCTGAAAAGTTTCCGACCTTAACGCAAAGATGGCGCCACTCGTCAACAAAAGCTAGTGAATGTAGTTGTGCATCTTTTGACAGGTTACTCACCAAAGTTTCGGCCATTTTGGACGCGCAGTTTTTAGTTGACAGTCGTTTGAGTGAGTACATGTGAGTGTTTTTGTGAAAATGGAAAAAATTGAGTATCGAGCTGTTATTAAATATTTGTTTTTGAAAGGCAATACGCCTACGCAAATCAAAAATGAGTTGGACTCTGTGTATGGGGACTCTGCACCATCATTTACCACAGTGAAATTTTGGGCAGCTGAATTTAAACGTGGCCGTAAGAGCTTGGGAGACGATGAACGTTCGGGACGTCCAAAAACTGCAACTACTGACGATAACATTGCTAAAGTTCACGAAATGGTGTTAGACGACCGCCGAATTAAAGTGAGAGAGATAGCAGAGGTTATGAAAATGTCCAAAGAACGTGTTTGTCACATATTAAAACAAGATTTAGACATGAGAAAGCTGTCCGCGCGTTGGGTGCCGCGTTTGCTCACGTTAGAACAAAAACGTGTTCGAATGAACATTTCCAAGGCTCTGTTGGCGCAGTTTAGGCGCAATAAATCCGAGTTTTGGCGCCGATTAATTACTGTAGATGAAACTTGGATACACCATTATACGCCCGAAACAAAACTACAGTCAAAACAGTGGACTGCAAGGGGGGAACCAGCTCCAAAAAAAGCAAAAACTGTTTTTTCGGCTGGGAAAGTGATGGCGACTGTTTTTTGGGATAGTCATGGAGTTATCTTAATCGATTATCTTCAAAAAGGAAAAACCATTACAGGAGCATACTACGCATCATTACTTGACGAGCTGAAGGCACAAATTGCGGAAAAACGGCCACATTTGCAGAAAAAGAAAATCCTGTTTCACCAAGACAACGCGCCGTCTCACACCTCAGCGGTTGCCATGGCAAAAATCCACGAGTTACGGTTTGAACTGCTTGACCATCCGCCTTACTCACCAGATCTGGCCCCAAGCGACTTCTTTTTGTTCCCTCATCTAAAAACTGCGCTCGGAGGACAAAGATTTTCGTCAAATGAGGAGGCAATCACCTTTGTGAACAATTATTTTGCAGAGAAAAACGCCGAGTACTATTTGGACGGGTTACAGAGATGGGAGCATCGCTGGGAGAAGTGTGTAGACTTACAAGGAGACTATGTAGAAAAATAAATAAAAAAATTAAGAAAAAAAATCTTGTATCATTGTTAGGTTGGAAACTTTTCAGACCACCCACGTATTTATACAGGAAATCATTTCTAGATATTCCAAGCTTTAGCTCTGCTCATGTTTCGATTGAGTTTGAACCAACGTTTGAATGTTAGATGACTTAATATAGAATATGCACAATAACTTATAAGAGTCTTCATAAAATAATGATTTAAAAAGTTGATTAAATTGTGCTTGATGATGAAATTTAAAAAAAACGTTTTATATTTTTTTGTTAAACAAACTCTACTATAAAGTGTAAATGATTTCTTAAATGAGTAATAATAATGTATAATAATTCAAATGTGATAGCAATATAACTTTTAATGACATAATTATTTAAAATTTACAATTTTGACTATGTTAATATTATGACCTGTAAAGTGTAATTAAATAATTAGCGAGAGTTACATACGACTTCTGATTATTAAAATTTATCAAAATATTCGCACACCGATATTGACGGTAGAATATGCTGTACATCATTTATATTTAAGAACTGTAATACCCACCATATTCTGCGAATAAACTATTCTAATCTATTCTATATTATATATTAAATTCTATTCTATTCTTAGTTTCTCTTTGTCTACTTTAAGTTTGTATGATTCATTCGCTTCGGAGCTTAAGCAGTCGGTTTCGTGTGCTGTTTACTTGTATACAGTAGTCGTTAGGGTTTATCATGCTGAAAATTCTGACATCAATTCTGAAAAGCATGGTGGATTACGGCCTAAATAACGTCATCACCCAGGGGAGAGCCTTATAGGTCGGCAGTGGGCCAACAACAGGCCAACAACGGAGTTGTGATGATGATATAGAATAAATGATATTTTTAACTACATCAAATGGATATTATAATATTTAAACGCGTTTTTTTTGAGCCATTTTATGAGCCATGGTCTCGGACAACTAAGTTAAATATTTGTTTCAAAAATCGAAAAGTCGCAAGTAGCGCCATGTTTTTCGCTCCCAGCTAACTAAATCTTGGACGAACTAGCTTTTTAGTTCCCATTACGTATTAGTGACCTAGACACGATATTTTTATCAATTGATAGGTATAATGTCTTTAGATTTGGTTTTTTTTTATTTTACTGTGACATTAATCTGGATTTTTATTTTAATTTTGACTTGTTTTCATGTTATTATTTTTTTATTTTTATATTGACTTTCAGTTTAATTATGAGTCCAATTTTTTATTGTCATGTAGATTTAATTTATATTTAATTTTAAACTACTATTGAATGTTGTTTGTTGTTCTAAAATATTTGAAGTGGATTCACAAAAATAATAATATTTTATAATTAATTTTTGTATAAGTTAAATTATTACTAACAGAATAATGGATTATCATGGTCTGAAATAAATGTTTTTTTTTTATAAATAAATAAATATAAATATTTCTGACACTCAAACAACATTATCTAGCCCAAATTAAGTTTCTTAAAGAACTTGTGTTATGGATACTAGATAACTGATATACTTAAGAAATATATAAACATACATATTGAATAAATACATATTTTTTATTAGAATAAACTTAAATAAACATATAAACATCCATGACTTGACAACTTATATCTGTGTTCATCACACAAATATCCGCCGCCGCCGAGATTCGAACCCAGGACCTCGGGCATAGAAGGCAATGTATGTTACCGCTACACCAGCCGGTCGTCAGAGTTTTTATTATTATTATAGGCGTTTGCTGTCCTCCTAAGTGCTAAAGAAATGTGTTTTTGTTTTCATTCATGTAAATAATCGGCGATAGTTTGATTCTAGGTAGCATCGACGATAAGAAGTGGTACCAGCAGCAATGTGAGCAGCGAGGACGACAGCTATGTCCAGTACGGCTTGTTCGGAGGGGTCATCACTTTGAATGTGCTAGCTACGGCTAACATCCACACTATCTATAGTAAGTAACTTTTGATAGTTTAAACATAAGAAAGTTCCCGTCAGTTTTGTTATTGTTGGGAAGTTTGGTTTAACTATTGCGAATATATGAGGTTTAAAAGACAATTTCAAAAGATCTGTACCGATTTTTTTAAATTCATTAGTTTGAAGAAAATAGAACCTACTGTTGAAATTTAAATTGTTTTAATCACGTTACTTATATCCAAATCTAGGCTGTGAAGTAAAGCAATGGAAAACATATTTTTAAATTCATCGTGTTCTTTAAAATTATGGGTAAATCCAATAATTGATTTTTCAACAGTCAGATAAAAGTTATCTAAGGGAGTTACCACACCAATCAATCGATCGTTGATCGACGTCAATCGATTGATAGCACTCTAATGAATATAGTATTACTCGACAGCTTTAAGCCCATCTCAAATATATTTTAATGCTATGTTATTGTCATAGAAATATAAACAATCGTAAATAACTTTATTTTGCCGGTAATACATTATTTATTTATTTCTCATTTTTATAAGCCAAACAATCATAGGTATAAATAAGCCGGCTTAATATGAAATTTTAAAATACAATCGTTTATGTTAGCATGATCTTCGTTGCTAAAACCATCGCAGTTCATAATGAATTACAAAATTTAATGTTTGCAAACCGCGTCAACCGTTTGTTCAATTTTCATAGAAGAACTAAATTCGCAACAAACTTAAAACAAAGCCAATTCAAAACATTCCAAATATGAAAATTCTTATTCTTAAAGTAACGTGTTCCAAATTTAAAAGTACCATTGTACATTTTTTTTATAACTCACTATCGTGAAGACTTATGCAATACATTCCAAATTTGAAAATTCTTAATCTTAGAATAACGCGTTCGTTTTTAAGTATGGTTTTTAGTTTTTTTTATAATCCTCGTCGAACTTTGGTGTATTATGGAAAATGGTAGGTACTTGCTTAATTCATTTTTATTTAATTTATTAAAAAGAATTAACATGCTATGAAATAACTAATTGTAATGTGTTTTTTACACGTTATTTATTTTTATTTATGCCCACTTTCCGTCAGCTGGCATGGAAGACAAACGTCTTATCCTTATGATATAAAAAAGTAAAATTTCAAGGGTTTCTTTCTAAAATTCCAAAAAAAAAAAACAATAAAAAAAATAGAAGTTTCTGTAAAGACATATATGGCAAGAAATGTTCAAAAATACCTCGTTTAACACCTCCTTTAACCTTTGCACCTAGCCACCAAACACCCTGTATACCTAACAATATAAAAACTATACATTTTAAACCCTGAACGAAGTGAGTGTCTGATATTTTCTTTTAGACGTCGCACTAACGTCGAGGCGTCCAGCTATTTAATTAATAATAGAAAAGACAACTACACTTTTTGGAAAAAAAACTAAATTAAAACATAACAAAGTTAGTGACGGAACAGTCTTTGCTTAAAGCAACACTCCATTCGCGGTTGTTCATTTAATAAGCTCAGCTTCACATTGCACTGCGCCCGGGCCATTTTGCTTGCCTTGCTTTTAATTTTTATATTTTACTTTTTCTATACTATTCTTTCTTAATTTCTGTAAGAGAAAAGAGTTTAGTGAGTCATATTAAGTATTGTGTCCAACTAGTTTCGAAGGCTTACGGAGTCATTTATCAGGGGTAGGTAAGTGCAGTCGCGTCTGCGCCTCGCCTCACAGTGCGAGTTTTACAATTTTACATTATTTTCATTTAGATTTTATGTTAGTCGGTTATAAATTAAGTTAAGAATAACCTATGAGAATTAATGTTATTATTTTTTAAATAATGATATTGTAATGTACGAAGAAAAAATATTTTGGTGACACAAGATATTTCTTTATTATGGTCCTGTTAGCAAAGGGCAGCTTGAAATTTCATTTTTAACGACAAAATAAGTTTAAAAATAAAGAAGTTATCAGGTGAATTTTACTTCTACTGTAACCGTTTTAAAGCTCCAGGTATGTTTGGTAATTAATTATTTTCATTAAAGTTACCTTAAAGATTCAAATTCAATTATTAATAAACTTTTTTAAAATTTTATGCAAAACGAATGACAAAGACTTGTTCGTTTTCATTCTCACTCAGTACTTACACTATGAAGTTTTTAACTGGTATCATTATTTTTCTATTTGACATTTCGAACTGTCAGTTTACTGCATTGAATTATTTGCCAGGGATCTTTTTGTTACGATTTTACGTGTTACGGGTGACCTTTTAACCATCTATCCCGTCTAAGCTGTCATGGTTGTCTGGTAGAAATCGCTGCCCAGCGATAAGACCGCCAATTGTGTAATCTCAGTCACTTTGAATGTATGGTAATTTTTATAGTAAAGTTAACAATAAATAAGGTTAACAATAAAGTGTAAAAAAATAAATAAATAAGCTGAATAAAGTGTAAATAAATAAATAAATAAGCTGAATAAAGCAAATGAAAGACGAAAATCGAATGTCACACATTTTGAAAAGAAAAACTCTCACCATGAAGGTTTTAGGTATGTCAATTCAGAGTACCTATGAAACGAGAACTTCATCCAGCTTATTAATTTTGCTTGAAATAATTTTGCACTCTACTATTAACAATGTTTAGGTAAATATGTAGTCAAATTATAACTAACCTAAATTATTTAAAACAATAAATAATAAGTATGTGTACAGGCTATAACTAAAGTAGTTTACAATTTTGCAACAGTTTTGCTAATAACTACACTATCAATGCGTGCGTTCGCATATTCATCCTGTTATTTATTTTTAGTCAAATTTGGTAGAGTACGTATATATAAGTTTATTAGTATTTTTATAGTTTACATTTTGAAACAACTTACAACGTGTTTAAGAGTGACCGTAATTTAACCAATACGTCGTAATTATACGTTTAAAATATATGATTAAAAAAATAAATAAAAAAAGTCATAAAACCAAAACCAAAATGAAAGCAAACTAATTATTTCTTTTTAAGAAAAAGTGAACCGCATTCAAAAAACCAACCCACTAAAAATGTTTAAATAATTTTTATAAACGCCATCCTATTCCTGTTTCTATTCCATCCATATTACTACCCCGTATAGTAAATTTCTGCCAAAAATTAATTAATATTAATGAATGTAATAAGATCATTAACAATTTATCTGGGTAGGTATTTACATAGTTTTTGAAGTCGGTGCCAAACCAATACAAGTAAGACTGCTGCCAAACAGAGAAAATTATAAGGCGAACGTATCAACGAAGTTACATCCACTCATGACGACGCGACGACGACGACGTGTGGCCCTCAAGTGTGTGCTTTTCGGTATTTTTTCCGTCAAAGAAAGTGTAGCACAGTGAATTGTCTGGCCCCTAAATTAGACAGTCTGTATGTTAGAGAACAGCGCCATCCCAATTGAGAACAGCGCCATCTTCGTTGATACGTTCGCCTTATAATTTTCTATGTTTGGCAGCAGTCTTACTTGTATTGGTTTGGCACCGACTTCAAAAACTATGTAAATACCTACCCAGATAAATTGTTAATGTTCTTATTACATTCATTAATATTAATTAATTTTTGGCAGAAATTTACTAAACGGGGTAGTTATATGGATGGAATAGAAACAGGAATAGGATGGCGTTTATAAAAATTATTTACTTAAACATTTTTAGTGGGTTGGTTTTTTGAATGCGGTTCACTTTTTCTTAAAAAGAAATAATTAGTTTGCTTTCATTTTGGTTTTGGTTTTATGACTTTTTTTATTTATTTTTTATTGCATACTTTTTAGTGTTAGGTTTTTGTTTTGGACTAGTTATTAGTTTTTTCATAGTTAGTTAGGTTCTACAGTTATAGATATTAGTGATAAGTTTTGGGCTAGTTTTGGTATCAGTAACTACCTACTTCTTCTTGTAATGTGATGTTTTGGTACTGTAAAATCATGACTTTGACCTACCTACTATTGTTATATACGTTTTACCTGTAGGCCTAGGTAGAAAAATACGGAGAAGGACGCTCTAAGAAAGAAGAGGAATTAAATCCCAACGAAAACTAACGACGACTTGATGCAGCACGAGATGGTCTTGTTTAGGTATCGCCAGCATGCTCGTGCTGCAGAAACTGACAAACGAAAAGAGATTCGCTTAAAACAATCTTCGTGCAAACAGTCAGCTAAGAACTTATCCAAAGCTTATCACTAAAAAATCTATCACGTTTATCTACAAATATGGAACTTACTATGAAAAAACTAAAAGCTAGCCCTAAATTAAAAGTAAGTAAAAGGTAAAGGTTCTCCTAAATGGGACAAATACCCTTTTAAAAATCGCATCAACATCGGTTCAGCCAAACGCAAGTTAATCGATGACAAACATAATTAACATACAGGTTAAACTCCTCTTTGTACGTTGGCTACTTTTAATCAGAAGTTTTGCAGGTAAATCTGCGGGAAACTGCTAGTATTCGGTAATTATTCGGCAAATCAATCAAACATTCGGCTGAATACAAATGTACGAAATACGAATGTTCGGCCGAACATTCGGCTCATCTCTCATACAAAATAAACAGATAAATTGAGAACCTTATTTTTTTAAAGTAAGTTAATATATTAAAACCTTCTTCTAAACATGACGAATCTTTTTCTGAAAACCGCATCCAAATCGGTTCAGCCAAACGTGAGAAAATCGCGGACAAACATACATACATACATACATACAGGTCAAACTGATAACCTCCTTTTTTTGAATTCGGTTAAAAATATATTCAATTACACAAACATATGTATACCAGTACAATTGAATAGGTATACCTATATCAATAATAAAAATATCCTATATACATAGCAATCCATGTGTTAGTCTATCGTTTACAAAGAAGAATCGTCATTTCATACTATTGAATGTATAAACATGAAACTATTTTTAAAATCAACTATGAAACAATGCATATCTATTTCTGGTATTATATATTTTTTAGCATCGCTAATATTTTTTTTGATTGTTATGTAATTTTGATAAAAATATACGTGAATCTGGTAATAAAGTAATATGGCACCCGTCCGTCCGTCACTGTCATTAAAATAAACACCTGTCTGTCTGTCTTTGACATCGATGTTGATTGATTCTGATTGTTTTGTGAAAAATATGAAAAACTTAATTACTATATTGTTTTGGGCAAATAGAATATTGATTGTATAGGAAAGCTGATATTGTTACTGAGCTACACCTAAATTGCATAAGACTGCGAAGAGTATTATGATGATGCTGATGGCGACTGGCGACCATCTATCTGTCAGTCACCTGTCAAGTGTACTTTTTTAAACAATTTCAATCTTCTTTGTTGAAGTTGTTGGTGATACCATATTTTAATAATTTCACTGTGAAATAACTTAATATTATAAAACAGGAAATATAATAATGTATGATTTTTCTGTGATTACCTATAATTAATCACACTATACAAATTTTAGTATTTTTAGTATGTACTACGATTCTCTTTTACAATACCATTACACAAATCCTTACATTTCAAAATTATATGTATAACAACGTCAAGCAAATTAATATCGCAAAGGAATATTAAGTTTCAGTTGTTTTGGTGGCTACGTTCCGAACTGGGCTGTCTTATCTTTCTAGAGAAATGGAGATCATTTCAGAAGCATTCATGCATACAGGCGTATCGGGTTCCTTATTGTAGATATCCTCATTATGGTCATCTTGTCATTAAGCTAAATCTATTGTGTTGGTATGAAACGAATCATTACTTTCCTAACGCTTGGTTTCGGTTGGTAGTATCGTGTAGAATTATGTACTACTAGCTTTATCCCGCAACTTCGTATGCGCTTAACTACCCTTCTCGTGGAAATTTCAGAAACTATACAACCAGACACCCACTGAAAGAACCTTCATACCAAGTATCACACTCATGCACTCAAGGAATAAGTTTTTTTCATACAAACTAAAAATCACATATTTCCCGTGCCCATGGGAGTTTTGGGAATTTTTTTCGTAGCACAACCAGTCACTCTTTGAAGAACCTTCATGCCAAGTATCACATCCGTACACTCAAGGAATAAGATTTTTCATACAAACTAAAAAGTCCAACCCCTTCCCGTGGGAATTTCGGGAATTCCTTCCATAATACAAACAGACACTTATTGAGGAACCTTTATATCAAGTATCACATCCGTGCACTCAAGGGATGGGATTTTTTCATACAAACTAAAACATCATATATTTCCCGTTCCCGTGGGAATTTTGGGAATTCCTTTCATAACACAACCAGACACATTGAAAAACCTTTACATCAAGTTTCACATCGGTGCACTCAAGGAATAAGATTTTTCATACAAACTAAAAAGTCCTATATTTCCCGTTCCCGTGGGAATTTCCTTAGTGCACCCCTACATCCCCTAAAGAATGTATGTTCCAAATTTCAGCTCTCTACGCCCAGTAGTTACGGCTGTACGTTGTCTGTCAGTCACTCAGTCACTCAGTACCTCAGTCACTCAGTTACTCAGTCAGTAACGGAACAGTTTTATATATATTGATAGCCGGAGGATCAATTACCACAATTGATTATTCGCGTCGTAGGTATAGCCTAAGTCTATTAAGTCTAAGACAACACTAGGGCGTAGGAAAGTACTGGTTCTTCATATAATATTGCCAAAATAAATCACGGCCGAAGCAGTGACATTTAGTGCCAACGCTGCGTCTCGCGTTCGAACGCGCGTTTCATACAAAACTGAAACGTCCGTACCATACGCACGTTCGATATGGACGTTCGGAATGCGCCAAACGCCGCGTATGAAACGCGCGTTCGGTACAGTCGTGGCCGCTCGCGCTCCGAACGCGCGTGCCGATTCAGTCGGCAACGCTCCGTGGAACGTGTCACACGCGCGTATGAAAATGAGTTTGGTACAGAGCGACTGAATTTTAAAACAAATTCCCCGCACAGCAACCTCGATTGTACAAACGGACTAACTGGATATCTTTTTTAATTTAAACGACTTTTCGCCTAATAGTAAGAAATTATATTCCATTGACACGTCTAGGTCTGTACAAGCACACTTATGAAATTGTACTAGCAACGCTGCGTTCCGCGTAGTCAGACGTCCTCAAAAGGCCCTCAAGGGACCTTCAAAGAAGGGTCGCTTGGACATGTCGCCTTTATGACACTATTCATATTCTATTCTTAGTCAAACCTATTTATAATTTACTGTTATTTGTTAATTTTCTAGTGACATGTGTGCCGGACGTAAGCGCGTGTGCAGTTAGCTGCAAAACTGAAAGATCTGCAAGAGAAATAGAGGTAAGTTATTTTGATAAGTCTGTAAAGGCAATTTTCATAATTTTCATAATCTCGATCTATGATCATTTAAACTTGAGTACTTTACTCCTCTTTATTCGGGGCTCATTTTTAGTCACCGATCAATTTTTAAGCTATTGCATAGCTTCTATCGCGGGCCTTGAGCGTGGGAACCGAATCCAGAAATTCCGTAACGAAAAAATCCTAATACCCCCCACTCCGACTGGCTCAGCGGTGATACTTTGATTTCATAACTTTACATGAGGGCTTTAATAAACAATCAGCGCCATCTACTAGGAACTTGTGGAACTTCATATTAGATCAACCATTACTGCATTAATAAAATAAATAAATAATTATAATTGCATAAATTGATAAAAAATGCTATGCAAAAGCTTTACCGCGGCAGTCTCCGAGTGCCACACGTCTTTCTTTAACACAATAAGACGTATCATTTATAGAAATGATTTTTGCAAAAACATGTATGTATTTTTTTAACGAGGAAATTAATATATTCGCTAACATATGAAGCAAAGTGTGGTCACTCTAAAATATGAATAAATACCATTAAAATAAAGACGACTACGTGCTACTACAAAACCTCTTGTAGTACTGCGTCAACGTATTACTAAACCAGTTATCAAACGTAATCAATGAAATACCGCATCGTAGTAGCTGAGTTCATCAACAGCACCTATTTGTAAAAAGGTTTGTGGTGCCATATCTCTAATGAGCGATACTAAAATAAATATGCAGGCATGTTTACAGTGGTAACATAACATTTAAATTAGGCTGGTGAATACAAAATAGCCTTGTATACACGTGGTAAGTTAAATAATTTAATTTTTAATTTTTCAATCTTCTTTTCAACTGACTTCCAAAAAGGGAGGAGGTTCTCAATTCCTCTGTATGTTTTTTTGTGTCTTTGTTACACGATATTTCGGACAATTATGAATCGATTTTGAAAATTATTATTTCATACTAGCTGCTGCCCGCGACGTCGTCTGCGTGAACGCTATGCAGCACCAAACGCACCTACGATTATAACACTGCTAGCGTGATAATATGTAGCCTATATGTTGACCCAACTTCTTAACTATCTTCATGCCAAATTTGAAGTAAATCCATGCAGTACTTTTTGAGTTTATCCCGGAAAGACAAACAGACAAACAGACAAACAGACAAACAGACAAAAATTCTAAAAACTATATTTTTTGTTTCTGTTTCGATTGTAGATCATACCCCAAGTATTCTTTTAAAAAAATATTCAATGTACAGTTTTGACTTTCCTACCATTTTATTATATGTATAGATGATAGAGGATACTTCATACTTGGTCCCATATAAAGTTCGTCGAAATCGGTTCATACTTCATTGAAAACTTCAAATTCTTAAAAAATATGTATGATTTTGGTGAATGTTTAAGTTGATGACGTTATAACTCAGCCAAAGTTTTGATGGGAAATCGGTTTTTTAATGCTCTGCATTCGTTGATTATTACTAGCTCGATTGTTTTGTATCAAATTATAAAAATAATTATAGGTACTACTAAGTCCATTGTTTTGTACCTTTAATACAAGCTATCTAATAAGCTTATTGACTACGAGCTTTTTCCCGCAACTTGGTACGCGCATAAACATGACAAGTCTTATTTTTCCCGACTCCGTAAGAATTTCAAGAATTCCTTTCATAATACAATCAGACATCTATTAAAGAACTTTTACACCAAGTTTCACATCGGTGCACTCAAGGAATAAGATTTTTCATACAAACTAAAAAGTCCTATATTTCCCGTTCCCGTGGGAATTTCGGGAATTCCTTCCTTAGTGTACCCCTACATCCCCTAAGCTGTACGTTGTCTATCAGTCACTCAGTCACTCAGTAACTCAGTCAGTAACGGAACAGTTTTATATATATTGATTATGTGGTCGCCACATAATAGTCAATAATATTTTAATAGCAGATTAAGAATGATGAGCGGTTCTGAATTAAGATAAAAAAAAGTTTTTTTGGAACATTTTTCATATATTGAAATTTCAAAATTCTTTTAAGTGATCAAAATTTAAGATTAATCTGTAGCTTATGACTACACAGCAAGTAATAAAAACGCTTCCATCATATTGTGTGTAGTCAAAAAGTGAAGATTAAACTTAAATTTTACTCACTGAGAAGAATTTTGAAACTTTAATTTATGAAAAATATTATTTTTTCGAAATTCACACCCGGTCATCATTTTTAATCTGCTATTAAAATATAATTGACTATTATAGGCGGACCCTGTATTTACCTTAATGATTCTCTTGATATCCAGGTTAGAGCATTAGCAAATGGATTCCGACCGAACGAAGCCTGCGTTGCCGTGACTACCGTCAATGAATCAAACCCTCGTGAGTACACCTTATATCATTTCACTTATTTAGGGCGGGTGGTTCCAATGTACCTACACTGAATACGACTATAATATGTTAACGTTCGTTAAGCACGTTTTTTGGTAAAGATTGTTTGTTTATGGCCTCAAATTTCACGGGGCTTACACGAATATAGCGAGGGTACCAATCCGGAACTAGACTAATTCTAGTTACGATTGACTAAATGTTTTTCTTTTATTTCAGAATAATTGAGTATTTCGTAAGTATTTAAATAAATTTAAAATAGGTAAGTCAAACAATTTACAAATTGAACTGAATCTACCACCACTTCGGAAAGTCGATCTGTTGAGACGAAGTGGCAAGAAACTAAACAGCAATCATCTTTTAAAAATAAAAAAAAATACACAATAACAATTTACAGCCAGGGAATCCCATTTTCTTGCATCCGGATATTTTATACTAAACCTTTTCACATAACACTTATCCTTAAATCTATCGAAGGGTTAATCTTAAATATTTTGGAATTTCATTATAAAATAAAGTGTAAAATATTATTAACTAAATGTATCTCATATAATCCTTTCGAAAGTTAAACATAAAAGTTGTAGTGGCATCTAGTTCCCACTAGTTGAACTAGTCAGTTCGACCGTTGTCAAGAAAATATTTAATTTATCACATTTTTCATTTATTTAAGAATAATTGAGCATTTTAAATGCAAAAAACTTAAAAACATTATTAAAACATTGCAATGCTTCACTTTAACTGGGATTCACAATTTCTGTAAAGAAATTGATCTCGGGTGGTCTTAGCTGCAAAGCTTATACCATAAGATGGAGCTACGTTAGCAATATAACGTAAAAACAAAAATCTGGTAAGTAATTTCGAGGCGTAGCGCCAGGCCCCGGTAGCTCAGTTGGAAGAGCACTCGTCCGGCAAACGAGAGGTCCCAGGTTCGTATCCGGGTCGGGTAATTTTTATTTATCACATTTTTCATTTATTTAAATATTTAATATTTTGAGAGTTTAATAGAAAATGAATACATAATTGTCAAGGGTTGATCAATACCTAATTATAGTGGATTTCTTTATTGAATTACAATCCAAACTACTTTAAAAACATAAACGTATGAGGGTTGCCATGTCAACCGAAATGTAGGTTAATTTTTGTGTGAAAAATCTTGGATTTGAATTAAGACCCGATATAGAAATTTTACTTCCCAATATCCAATATATTTCTTATGTTCTACTTTGTTCTTTCTTAACGAAAATAAGAAAAGTAAAAAAGTTTTAAAGAAATACCAAAATGAATCTGAATTTAGGTCGCCATGGCAACGCTCATACATTTAAGAGCTTACAAACAAGGATTTTGAATTGAATTTCAATATAGAATTCCACTGTAAGTAGCTATCTGATTAATCCTTGAAAATGTGTATTCAGTTTCTACTGATCAAATACAAAACAATTAATTACTTATCTTGGGATCCACTTCTCTTTCAAAACATACTTCCTTCCCTTCATATATAAAAATTGTACAGTACAACTTTTATGTCCCTGTAGATCAACTTTCGGGAGGATTGTACAAAGTTGAACTACTGGGAAAAAAAAGTCTCACTAGTTCAACCATTGAACTGATCAATTGAAATACTGGGAACTAGCCGTTCATGGCTTATCTAAGTGCAGTTACGCATTATACCCGATCCGAATCCGAGAAAATACGGATTTAGAAATCTTGTACGAAATGACGGATGAAACAAGCCGGTTCTAGTGCGTAAGCTACCATAAAAATAGTACTACGGGTCGTATATTCTCAGATTCAGAAGGGATGTAGAGCAAAACTGCTGTTAGTACGGCTTTTTTTACTCAGCGAAAAATCCTCATGAATACCCGGTTTCTCGAGAGGAGCGGCCCGGGAATGTCGGACTCTCACTGACTAAAAACCTTATAATCTAAAAAAAAACCGGTCGTCGTTATAACGTTTTTATAGCGCTGGTGTAGCGGTAACATACATTGCCTTCTATGCCAGAGGTCCTGGGTTCGAATCCCGGCGGCGGCGGATATTTGTGCGATGAACACAGATATTAGTCGTCAAGTCAGGGATGTTTATTTGTTTCTTTAAGTTTATTCTAATAAAAAATATGTATTTATTCAATTTCTATGTTTATATATTTCTTAAGTATATCAGTTTTCTAGTATCCATAACACAAGTTCTTAAAGAAACTTAATTTGGGCTAGATAATGTTGTGTGAGTGTCAGTTTTTTTTTTTTATTATTATTTATAATCTTACCTCGTTATCGACGCCTTGGCAACCGTAACCACTGGGGTATAAGTTAAGATCAAAGTGAATAATTGTTTGAAAAACCGATCACTAGAGACCTGTTTACTTTGATACCCACAATTTTGTACGATATTGTAAAGAAATACAGACAATTCTATAGGGAAAAATCGTTATTGAAAAGGAACGTTCGAATAGAATAGAATGTTTTTCTTTTTCCGAATATCTAAATTTACCTGTTTTCATAAGCTTAAGCAGTCTCAACTATTTATATCTCTTTATGTTTCGATTAAAGATGTTATCATTGTAATGATTTTATTGATTTTTCTTCCACGCAAAGAAAAACAGCGAAATTTTTTGTTGTTTATAATATTGATTTAAATATTAGATTTTGAGATGATAGTTTGATGTTAGTTTGTTCGTTTCTTCCATGCTAGTCTGGGAGCGAAAGAAAAACATAGAATGTGCCACTGCAATAGGGGGTCAGTCTATCGTCTGCAAAAACGCAAATGAAACCTCCGTTCCTTAACTGACTTTTACAGTATGCCCGCGAAGAGAAGCAGCTGGTACATTCTATGTTTTTCTTTTGCTCCCAGACCAGCATGGAAGAAACGAACAAACTAACATCAAACTTTAATCTCAAAATCTAATATTTAAATCAATATTATAAACAACAAACATTTTAATCACAAAACTATGCTTAGATTTTTGATAAAATTACAAAATTTGTTTCTATGTAAGCATAGGTATAAAATAAGGCTTAAAAAATGCATTCAAGCTCTTGACTTATGGTACAATCTTTTTTCATGTTCCAATATTTATTAAAAAATAAGTTTATTCATTTTTTTATTATATTTTCCTTGAAACAATTCCTTTTTTTGGTTGACGACATTAAGGGCTTAATTTAACGTATATTCTTCCTTAAAGTGAATGTGAAAACCCCCGCCCTCACTTATACCCACCTCACGCACGACGTCCGTGGTCTCGTGTGGCGAATAGTAATTCATAGATTACATTTTTTATCCTATGTAGTAGATCATTGTTACTTAAATACCTTCCTAAATATAGGTGAAAATACGAAACGAGCGACTGACACGTGTAAAAAGACAACGAAACGTAGAGTTAAAGACTAATATAAGCCAAACCGTGATGAGTTCAAAATAATGTATTTCCATTAAACTTTATGATTGTACAACGGTAAGTCTAAACTTTCTTCGCCGAATGCTCGTTTTGCCGCTTTTTAAATTTTGTTTGTTTTTTTTTATTTCTGATCTAGTCTGGCTAATGAAAGTAGAGAATGAAAAAATCTGGCGAATTTAAAAAATCCCATCATGGTAACCCCGGCTATAGTACGACACATATGGATTAAACAAACATGATACTTGATTAATTTTTTTATAAAATGATCGTAAAAATTAACAACTTTTTAATGAGAAGTATATAATTAAAATGATAGGCAACTAGTATTAATCAGGCTTAAAAATAAAACAATAAAATACAATAATTATTTTTATTAATTTTACTCAAAATCTGAATCCAGCAAATCCATATGGAATGAATCGTCAGAGTCACTGGTATCGCTGTTTCCTACATTGGTTATGAAAATATCATTTTTTAAATATTTTTATTGATTTTCAAATATGAAAATCCCAAAATCTCAATTACCTACCAAAACGAACAACAACCGTTCAATTGATAACAGTGACACCAGAATAAGTTGCCATATAAAAAGTTTACGAAAACCCCCATTGTCTACTTTCGTCAGCCAGACTCTATGGACAAAGCATCCTGTAAGATATTTTGTTAAACGTAATTAATATATTCTAACCTACCTCGCATTTCATTTTACGCCATATTTGCTGCGAAACGAGATATAAAAAAAAATCGGTGAAACGTGCATTCGGCGAAGTAAGTTTCGACTTACCGTTGTACAGCCACACCTAACAATATGTATACATTTTCATTGGAATTTAAAACTTATCACAACCGAATAAGTTGCGAAGTGTGTACATATTAATGCACGTGACTGTACGCTGTTTCTTCATACGTCGGATCTGCTGGGAGGAACTTATTTTTGTACTACCCACATATTGCCTTGAGCGTGGGGCCCGAATCCAGAAATTACGTAACGAAAAATACCTAACTCCGACCGGCACAGCGGTGATACTTTGATTTCATAACTTTACATGAGGGCTTTAATAAACAATCAGCGCCATCTACTAGGAACTTGTGGAACTTCATATTAGATCAAACATTACTGCATTAATAAAATAAATAAATAATTATAATTGCATAAGTTGATAAAAAATGCTATGCAATAGCTTTACCGCGGCAGTCTCCGAGTGCCACACGTCTTTTTTTTAACATAAAAGCAATGGAGTTCAAACGCATTTAGTCGAAAATTGAAAAGACCAATAAAATACCGTAATAGCAGTACAGATTTATTCCGTATGTTAAATAAGGTCACTTAAGGGATGTTTATCATAATACTGCCATTTCCATTTACAATATGACCCGAATTCCTAAGCATTAAACCCAAAGACAAATATTGTGCTGAAATCCTCAGATAAGTAAAGAAATTCAATGCAGGATATGAGTTTCTTTATCTTAATTTACATTCCGGAAATCCCTTTCGGGACACTTCACTGTGATATGGTTATGCGTATCGTTCCATAGTATAAAATTTTCTAAATGGTACTAAATGATGAAAAGCGAACCAAATTTTCAAGATTTTTAATTTAATTTATACTACTAATGATCCATTTTTAAGTTCAATCTCAATTTTCAATTCTTAGAAAAATTCAGACTTGAACTTTGTAAGGTTGTTCCCAGTCCAATCGATCGATCGTCGATCGAGGACGTCGATCAAGGGTAGAATGAATTAGTCGACGTTGATCGATAGTTCCTACCAAACCAATCCATCGATCGTCGACTGAGGGCGTCGATCAATGGCAGAATGAATTAGTCGACGTCGATCGATAGTTCCTACCAAACCAATCCATCGATCGTCGACTGAGGGCGTCGATCAATAGTAGAATGAATTAGTCGACGTCGATCGATAGTTCCTACCAAACCAATCGATCGTCGACTGAGGGCGTCGATCAATGGTAGAATGAATTAGTCGACGTCGATCGATAGTTCCTACCAAACCAATCCATCGATCGTCGACTGAGGGCGTCGATCAATGGTAGAATGAATTAGTCGACGTCGATCGATAGTTCCTACCAAACCAATCAATCGATCGTCGACTGAGGGCGTCGATCAATGTTAGAATGAATTAGTCGACGTCGATCGATAGTTCCTACCAAACCAATCGATCGATCGTTGATCGAGGGCGTCTAGCAATGGTACAATTAATTGGTCGACGTCGATCGATAGTTCCTACCAAACCAATCGATCAATCGTCGACCGAGGGCGTCGATCAATGGTAGAATGAATTAGTCGACGTCGATCGATAGTTCCTACCAAACCAATCGATCGATCGTTGATCGAGGGCGTCTATCAATGGTACAATTAATTAGTCAACGTCGATCGATAGTTCCTACCAAACCAATCGATCGTCGACTGAGGGCGTCGATCAATGGTAGAATGAATTAGTCGACGTCGATCGATAGTTCCTACCAAACCAATCGATTGATCGTCGACTGAGGGCGTCGATCAATGGTAGAATGAATTAGTCGACGTCGATCGATAGTTCCTACCAAACCAATAGATCGTCGACTGAGGGCGTCGATCAATGGTACAATGAATTAGTCGACGTCGATCGATAGTTCCTATCAAACCAATCGATCGATCGTCGACTGAGGGCATCGATCAATGGTAGAATGAATTAGTCGACGTCGATCGATAGTTCCTACCAAACCAATCGATCGATCGTCGACTGAGGGCATCGATCAATGGTAGAATTGATGAGTCAACGACGATCGATAAATGGAATCAACGTCGACCGACCGGCAATCGATTGGTTAGGCGAACGGTATCCGTCGATCAATCAAAACTACCAGAACGCTGGCTCAACTTCTATCGACGTCCAAACGACGCATAAACGTGTTACTCACCGACATACATCTACATAGACAACGCAGGTTCATGTACAGTCTCCAACAGAATTATGTATACCACCCAGTCTACTGCACACATACAATATGCATGCAAATTGTATGTTTGCGGGAGACGAGGTGGTATACATAATTCTGTTGCAGACTGTACTTCGGGAGTCCGCACCCCGACCAAGCGTCAAGGTTGGTCGCCGCTAGATTCAGTCCCCACGTATTATGTCTGTTAGAAAATCGATTTCAAAATACCGATATCGTTCTTAATAATTGACTTCAATCGACGGCATCGGTGTCTTTGAATCGGTTTGTATTTCCCAGCAAAAATATAAGCTGTGACGTCACAAAAGGTATAAAAAAGGCGGCACCCATGCTTTCAATACAAATCGTGTCACTTGCGTTGTCTATTTAAATGTATGTCTGTGGTGTTACCAGACCAAACGACAATCGATTGTTTGGTCTGGTAACACTCTTACAGACTTGGACAGACTTGTAAAGGTATTGACAGTTTTCTTTGAAGAATTGATAGCAAATCTAGTCTTAAGTAATGATCAACGCTTGAGAAAATTCTTATTTTGCAATCTAATTTACAGTACAATTGTTTACAGTGTTCTTGTTAATAGAGTTTAGAATACCTGATCGCATATTTCGACAAGTTATTTAAACGAAAAATTTAAAACTTGGAATTTTGCCGCACATACATGCCGTATGTAGAACTAATTGTCTTTTAATAATTATATATAATTATAAAATAATTAATTAATATAGTTAGCTAACCTCGCGCATGATATGACAGCAAAAGGATATTTTTATTAGGCAGATACAATATCAATATTTATGAGCGAGACTGGGTATTATAGGATACTTAAGCAATATATATAATTATAATATATAATTACTAACACACTATGGATCTGGTCCGAAATAAAGATTTATTATTATTATTATTATGCCTGAGTTGGCAGCTTGTAAATGTTAAAACGGAGCACTCATTTATGGTTGATTGATGGTCAAAAATATCAAAAGCAATAACCTGATGACGCGTAGAAAAAAACTTATAGGTACCTAAGTTTTTAATTTTTGTTCCAAAATGTCTGTGCACTTAATGAAAATGATTTTTTTTATTATCACTTTAATACCTACACTTATAGACTAAAAGAAAATACAATAATTAAAGTTTTAAATTATCAACTTTCTCAGTTCCATCCAATTTCTCTTAAAAACTAAAAAAGCCAGTGAATTGGGGCAATATCATTACTTTTAATCTTTTTGTACCGCCTATGAACCATGAAACAATGCTCAGTCTTAACATAAACACCATCATTATAACCTGAAACGAGTAAAATATCTACCTGCCCTTGTACAAAGAATGGCTCTAACCAGTTACAATAAAAAATCATGACCTAAAGAGACATTACTGACCGCACTCAGTTTCTTCCTAACTGAATAATCATAGTTATAGATACTATAACATAACAGTATATCGACATAAAATATTTTTTATTATAGATTAAAGGCACGAACACACTATGCGGGGCCGCATCGCAGCGCAAAAATCCGCGTGCGAGCCTCCCAGACATTTTACATGAAGTATCGCACACTAGGCTGGCGCGGGGCGGGTCGCATTTCATATAAAATGTATGCAAGTGACGAAGGCAAATTATTGCGCTGCGATGCGGCCCGGCATTGCACGCGACATTGTAAGCGATTGTACCCGACCTTGTACGCGCAAACTATGCGCTAACTTAAGCTCGTATTTGGTGATAAGTGATGAGATGAGGTCGAAGATAACAGCAAAGAACTGCCTCTTCATACATCACCATTAAAATAAAACATAATTCTGTGTATTTTTTAAATTTACGAGAATATGAAATTGAATTGCGTTATCTATGTAAATACATATCTGTGAATCCATCCGATACGTTGTAGCCGCGATCCACGGCTAGGGCTGTCGTCAATTTCCCGTCACGCCTGAAGGTACTCTATAAAAGGTTTTTAATAAGTTCCCATCAGCACTCCCATATGTCTCACTCCCGTAAGTGTTTTTCAAAGCCAAAAAATATTTTATTTTCTTAGCTCGGTACATTTTACATAAATAAAATCCCCAGACAACTTTCCCAGACTTTTTTGTAACTGCTCCGTTCAATCGTTCAAGTTTATGTGCAAAAAATAAGTTTTGTTCAACAAAGTTTATATCAAAATAAAGCTGAATTTGTAAGCTTTTCTACTGTGATACTGGATTTGTGATAACATAAGTGAAAAAACCATATTGAAGCGTTTATTTGCTGCGACCAAAGCTCACTATTGGAATTAGTCATACGTTTGTAACGGTAGTACTAATCGGGTTGTCGACCAATCAGCTGACTTTGAGTTACGCGTCATCTGTTCGCTATTGCCATCGCAATTTGTGCATTAACTCTATCACAACAAGGACGTTTTTGACAATGCAGTCTCATATTAACGGTTGTGCTGGGTGTTTGAAACCGATAGAAGACGAATATTACCTTAATTGCTCCAAATGTAAAAATTGTTATGACATCCAGTGTGCCAACATAACAGTTGAGGGATTCAATAAAAACGTGACAAAAGACTTTAAGAAGTCATGGAAATGCGATTTGTGTAGAAGTCAACAACCTAAAACCGACAACTCGAATACACCAGTTCGTGTCGGCGGCCAAAGTGTCAACGTAAATACTCGCAGAGGGACAAGCTCCCGGATCCGAGAGGATAAAAGCACGAAAAATGAACCCATGTTGGTCGGTGCCCCACAGCAACAACCAGCAAGCGCCACGACCGATGCTCAGGATTTAATAACGGAGATGCGACTATTACGTCAGGACATGCAGTCGATGCGGATGCAGATGCAAGAGCTGGCAGCGTCAGTAACAAACCTTGTTACACGGATAGATAGCTGCGATAGACGCATGGACCAAATAAATGCTCGTATGGACGCCGTCGAACGCAAAGTACAGGAACGCGTGAGTCTGCTGCAACCGGATGCACTCGAATCGATAGCAGCGCTCAAGGCTGAGATAAATGACAGAGACCAAGACTTGTTATTAAATGATTTAGAAATATCATGCGTGCCAGAAGAAAAGGGTGAAAATGTGCAACACATCGTGATCACTTTGAGTCAGAAGCTGGGGGTCACTGTGACTGACCAGGACATCGTCAGCGCTACACGGGTGGGCCGAGTGCTGGAGTCTACGGACGCAGGTGCCGGTGGCGCAGCGTCGCGCCCCCGCCTCATTGCGGTGCGGCTAGCGCGGCGCGCGCTGCGGGACCGGCTGCTGCAAGCAGCGCGCGTGCGACGCACCGCCACCACCGAGGACACAGGTCTACCTAACCCCGCCCGCAGGTTCTACATAAACGAACGACTGACCCGACTAAACCGGCAGCTTTTCAGCAAAGCTCGGGAGCTAAAAGGTCAGTTCCACTGGCGGTATGCTTGGACAAAAGATGGCAAAATCTTTGTAAGAAAAACCGCAGGTACGGATGCCCCGCGTCATCGTATACGAGTGGAATCTGACCTAACTCGTGTTTTTGGTTAAAATTATATTTGATTGTTTAGTCACTACAGTTATTTTACTTCTAATTTGTCATGTTATTTTTTATAATAATATACCGAAATACCTCCCTACACTTATTTTAAATAGGTTAAATTGTAAAAATATAATTAATTTTGTTTTGTTGCCTAAATGTAAGTATGTCTATTTGACTTTGCCTAGATTCAGTTCTATCATAATGTCTTTAAAATTAGTCGTATTTCAACTTACCCAACAGTACTTATTTTATATCCAACAGTGTGTTGCAGTATCACTTATTACTATCGTAGGTTTTTTCTCACCAAACTACACAGTTCACAAATATTACATTTACAATTCTCACACGATACTTTTCAAAAATACTCCACAAAACACATACGTCACAAGCATTTTTATTACGTAACTCGACTATAACTTTAACCAATGATTTAATATTTCGTTTCAAAACACCTTTTTGTTTTGATTTCATTTCTTTGACTTTTTATTGTTATTAATGCACTCTATTGTCGCAGACCGTTTACTGTTTTATAAGTTATTAAATTTATACTTATTTCACCATGGTTTCTCGTAGAACAAAGTTTTTAAAATTAGCTTTATATAATGCGGGTTCCTTAGGCACAGGCCACGATGACTTCTTAATTGCGATGGATAGTTTTAAAGCCGACATCGTAGCAATAAACGAAACTTGGATACGTGAAGGACAGGAGCATCGCGCACCTGCTATCCCCGGCTATCGATTGCGTAATGCGCCTCGTCCTCGATCGATGCGCAGAGGTCACGGCGGCGGTGTTGCATTTTACATAAAGGACGGCGTACGCGCACGGCCCGCGGCCTACCCCGCAGCCCCGATAGAACAAATATGGCTATCTATAACAGTAAACGGCAAAAAATATATTATTGGAACTGCTTATCGCCCCGAATGGATAAATGTTGACATTTTTTTGGACTCTCTGACTAACACATTGGTTCATTTCTCCAATTACGACCATGTAATCTTGTTAGGTGATTTTAATATAAATATACTGGAGCATTCTAGTGGTAAAACGACTAAGTTAAATAGCTTTTTGCACTGTATGGGGTTGGAACAGATTGTAACAGAACCTACTCACTTTTCTACTGACAATCAAACTTTAATTGACGTTGTGTGCACCAATGCCTTTGTTCGTCATATATCTGTTACAAATATAACCGGTGGTCTGGGGCATGCAATGGTAAATGTAGAATTTATGATTAAAAGAAATAAGATATCGCCCAGAATAATAACTTATAGACCGATTAAGGACATAATAATGAACACTTTTAATAGGGATCTGGACTCAATTGACTGGGATTCTGTGACTCAATATACTTCAGTAGAATGTATGGTTAACCATTTTAATGGTTTAATACTTAATCTTTTTGACATACATGCCCCGCTCAAAACTTTAAAGATTAAACCGTTTGATTCATTGCCATGGATTACCGATACCATTAAAGATATGATGCATTTAAGGGACGCTGCTCATAAAAAATACCGACGCTTAAAAACAAATAGTAGCAAACAGTATTATATTGACTTAAAAAAAAATGTGACCAGCAGTATATTTAGGGAAAAATGTGCATATTTTAATCATCACATTAACAATTGCCAAAATAATTCTCAACTACTGTGGAAAAATTTAAAAAATAATATTTTAATCGATAATCGTAAAAATAGTTGCCTGCCTGACCATTTCAATGATCCTAATATTATAAATGATCACTTCCTTGATGTGCCTGGCGAGGAGACTGTCCCTTTATCGGAGTTAACTTTTTTTGAATTTCATAAATTCAGTGAAAAATCTTTTACTTTGCAACCTGTGGATGAACGAGAGGTAGCTAAATTGATCATGTCTTTTTCAACGAATGCTATTGGTTTGGATGGGATTAGTAAAGATATGATCTTATTGACACTTCCAAAGACCTTAAAGATAATTACTCATATAATAAACACTTCAATTTTGACGGCTGAAGTACCCAGTATTTGGAAGTCTGCACTGGTCACTCCTCTTCCAAAGATTGAAGATCCGATAGTTTTGAAGGACGTTAGACCAATCAGCATTCTGTCTTTTATGTCGAAATTATTGGAACGAGCAGTATATAACCAATTATGTGCATATTTGGAAAGTAACAATATTTTACCACAGCTTCAATCAGGTTTTCGTAAAGGTATGGGAACTGTTACCGCCTTGCTAGATGTCGTGGACAATATTTTATCTGACCAAGATAGTGGAAAGGGTACAAGTCTGGTTCTACTTGATTATTCTCGCGCATTTGACTCTTTGAATATACCTTTGCTTCTTTCTAAACTATCTTATTACGGTGTAGATTACAAATCACTATGTTGGTTCAACAGTTATTTAAGCAATCGTTTACAGTCTGTAAAATTAGTGAGTGAAGATGGCACTGTAGTTATTTCTGACCCTAAAACAGTCAATCGTGGAGTACCTCAGGGCTCCATACTTGGCCCATTACTCTATATACTTTATAGTGCAGACATTTCCAAAGTAATAAAACACTGCAACTATCATTTATATGCGGACGATGTTCAAATTTACGTATCGGCGCGCCCTGAACAATTTCAAGTTGCTTTATCGAACCTAAATAAGGACCTAGATAATGTTGCATACTGGGCTCGTAGAAATGGTTTGCTACTTAATCCATTTAAATCAAAACATCTTATTTTGGGTTCAAAGAAACAAGTAACCAAGATACTTAGCACTAATCCGAAAGTCGAAATCAATGGGGAACCGGTAGAATATGTTAAGGAGGCCAGAAACCTGGGAATTATTATTGACAGTAGTCTGCATTTCGATTCTCATGTAGCGAACCTAGTAAAGTCCTGTTTTTATCGCCTAAAAGTACTATATCGTGTCCGAAATCTTCTTAGTGAAAAGGTACGTATTACGCTATGTGAGTCTTTGATTCTGTCAAGGCTCAACTACGGTGATTTGGTATATGGTCCACGTCTGCAGTCTAAGACTCGCCGTCTTATACAACGAGTTCAGAATGCATGTTGCCGTTTCTGTTATGTCATTCCTCCTCGTCAACATATAACTCCCTATCTTAATAAAACATCAACGCTGAATATGTCATCTCGAAGACACCTGCATCTAGCATCACTATTATTTGACGTCATAAAACATAAAAAACCAGAGTATTTATTTCATAAATTAAAATTTTCCACGTGTAATGAAAGATACGGCACAAGATTGAACCACATGCCTCTTGAGACTCACGCTCATAAAACTGTGGCATTCACCGGAAGTTTCCGCTATCTAGCCACCAAATGCTGGAATAATATACCTCCACCTCTGCGACTATTACCATCAAAATTCACATTTAAAAAACACTTTAGAAAATTCCTTCTACAGAAGCAAAAAATTGGTATTCCAAGTGGCTATTCAGTGGCGGATTTCGCAGTGTGAGTTTTTAAGAGAAGACCCTACACTACCTATACATAGATTAATTACATATTTACATCACCTACACAATGTCTTTAGCAGAACTTTGACACACTTAACACTTAGCATCACATACACTTTACATGCATTTAGACTACCAGTTACACGCACTTATATACATTGCACTTTACAATGAACACGGTGTTCCATTGTCTGGCTGACAATTTCTAACTGACCACTGCCTCTGTTCTTCAGGCTACGGCAGAATAATCAGTGTATTGCTCGCAAGAGCAAAACAACGCACTGAGTTGTAGCCTTTTTGTGCTACTGCAACACATTGTTTTAATAATTTTAATAATAATTTTAATAATTTTATATATTCTAATAAAGGCCTATTCGCATTTTTATTTTTATTTCTTATTAATTGTATAAAAGAAAATATATGTATTAATTATTATTATTATATTTTTTTTTTTTTAAGTATTTTCGTCTTTTGTGTTTTTATTATTGTTACTTTTTTTTTTCTGTTTAGTTATATCCAATAGCTGTTTCGTTTTTCATCCTGTAAAAAACAATAGGCTTTTAATTTTAATTTAATTTAATTTAATTTATTTTTTATGTGTTTTTTTTTTTTCCTTTTTTATGTTTTTGTTTTATTATCTCCATATGTTGCATCGAGTAACAAATAAACTGATTTATTATTATTATTATTATTATTATTAGACAACCACTCCAACTACATGGCCCCAAGCTAAGGAAAACTTGTGATATAAAAACTGCGAAATAGTTCGGAATCTAGGCGTACAAATACATCTACAGATATTTCTTTTGTACGCAACTGTTATTATTTACAGTAAAGGGCAAATAAATAGACACTCGGAACATTTGTTTTCTTCGGAGATCAAACCGGGGCCTCAAATATAACACACTTAATTTTATGTATAATCCTCTGGCTGGGTCTTACTCTCCGCGCCACGGAGGGCGTGCTGGTAAATTGCGTGTCCAAGATATAGTCTTATTCCGCGTGAACATTCATGTTATGGCATATTTCAACTTTTTTACATACGATCTACAATCCAATAACAAAATATAATACATGCGTATTTTTTTATCTGTGATTTCTGTGTTTATACTTTGAAATCTGTATTCGAGTCACCGGCTTAGCGATAAAAATGTAATTAAAACTTTTTGTCGCAAGAAATCTTTGATGAGAAGCTAATAATAAGAAGTATTTGAGACATTTTTGTATTTGGAATGGTTTCTCTATTCAAATGTTTTTTTTTTATTACAATGTCATTTGGATGCTACGTTTTCTTCTGTCACTCCTAACTACTAAAAACGGAAGTAAACGTCAGATTCTTAGATTATCTGTAATATTGATTCATTTGACATTAATGGTCTTCTAAGTGTAGAGTCTGCCTTCTAAAGCAGAGCTCTTGGGTTCGAACCCAGGATGGATTATATATTTGTTTGAGGTACACAGCAATTTTCAATCTAGGCAAAGTGTGTGTTTATTTTAGTTCTTAGTGAAATACAATTTTTTTTGTTAATTAAACTTAATTTGGGCCCGATAAAGTGGTGTTCTATTGTTAAAAATACTTACTAATTGGTTTTTATCATGTAAATATACTTTTTACTAATAGCTATGTGGTTATTTAAGGACTAGTGTTGGCAGACGGGAATTGGGTGAACGTTTTCACAGAGATTTCTTCTAAAATATATTTTGCTGTAGAAATTTAGAATAAAAAGAGAAAATTACCCAAACCGACAGGAACATAACAGTACAACCACACACATAATGTTTTAGTTATTGTGTAAAGTAATAGCCTACTCACTCGAAAGTTCTCCCAAAGGTGTTTTCAAGAGTGTAGTCAAAAGCAGGAGCTTATTCATTTTTTATTTCTTCCCATTCTCGTCTAATGCAAGAGAGGGACGTAAACATACAAATGTGATTTGAGATCCTGTATCTGTATCTAAAGCTTTAATGTTTTGAGTGTAGGTAACAGTAACACAGATCACTAGAAGAAGAAGATCAACTTCATATAAAAAGAATAGGAACGATTTTTAGTCGTTTAGTTTGGAAGTACTGCCATCTATAGGCTTCCCAAGGTAATCTATTTGTAGCGGGAAATTTGAATCATTTTTAGCTCACGATAGATTGTAAATTTTATCGATAGCATGCACATCCAGACCAGGAGCGCAGCCTCGAGATTATCTTGTCGCGACCACTCACCCAGTCTGGTTAACGGAGACTGAACTAGCTCTTATGTGCCTATTAAGTACAACAATAAATACAAAATGTCTCCAAGATGCTATATTCATTTAAGGCCGTTTGCACTAAACTTAAGAATAGCCCAACTCTTTGCCTAACTGGTTAAAGTCAAGGAGAAAAACCACAGGTCACAGGTGCGAAATAAATGGGGTCAAAGATTTAATATCTCACGAAAATACACTACAAAGTATTGTATTTCTGTATTCTGGTCGGACAATGTAATGCGCGCAATACAAATTGCAAACCAGGACGCCATATTGTTTATATTTGCTTCATCTTCATTCGTTTCGTTTGGTCAGGTTAACATTATTGCCATTACTAAAAATGGGTTTATTTATTTATATAATAGTAACATCGATCAAAAAGCTCAGCCCTGGTAGGTATTCTAACATGATTCCATACAAAGTGAACCACGGCTGCTTAGTAATTCAAAGCATAACTAACTTTTATTAATCGTTTTGCAGTTGACAATAAACAGGGTCTGTCGTAATGACTGGATAACCCGTTAGCTGGAGTTGTTCCGGATGTAAGACTGTAAGACAATCGTATCTTCTTGCCAGGATTCTCAACCATATGAAAATGGCGTAAACTTTTATTATTTTTTACAGACTTCTAAATTTCCCATTTTTTTTCCATTTCGCTGCCGTTTCATCAAGAAATGGTACAAAAGGTCACTACAAACTTGGATGGGCAAAAAGAGGCCTTATCGATAGCAGCGATCTGTAACAGTCTTTTTATTTCCGTCAACCTTTATGTTGACGGAAATAAAAAGCATGAATGCGATCTAGTCAACCCCAGACAATCACAACAACTACATGGCAACAAAAGAAGCAAAGCTTGTGATATGAAAAATCATATATGAAACTAGGAGGGAATCTAGAATATAAATATGTATCTATAAGTAAGTATTAAGAATACGCGGAGACTCCGTGGAGGGCTCCGTGCGGGGATCGAACCTGCGACCTCTTTATTGACACCTATCCACGTCTAATAGTGAAAACGATGTCGTCATTCGATATTCGGTTAAAAAAGCCTATTTTTTATTAATTATTGTTTTCTAATTCCAGTACCAGAACCAGCCGTGATCTCCTACGGTGTATACATCGCGACGCTTTCACTGCTGTTCATCTGGCTTGCACTGGCCGTGGTGGCTGCAGGGCTGGCCGTCTTCAACGTTGCCGCGAACCCCACCGAGCCAATAGTTGGTTTACCAGGTAAATCGCGTCTAACAGTTTCCATACAAGTTGTGGAGTTTTCCATAGGTTTTTTATTTTGGTATTAGATACAAAATATAAATACAGGGTTGATTTTTAGTCACCAGCCAAATTTTTTTTACTCAATCATTTAAATATCATTTGTAGAAACGGTTTTTGCAAAAAAGTTATGTATTTTTTAGAAGGATATTAAAATATTTGCTAGCATTAGCAAGGCATGGTCACTCTAATAAATTATGACTGAATACCATTTTGTAGTACCTACTAAGTCGTAGTATTATGAAACGTAAACAACGAAATGCCACGTCGTAGTATCGTATATATCGTAGGGTGTATTTGTAAAAAAATTGTGGTGCCATATGTTTTTTTTTTTCTACTGAGCTATACTGAAATAAATAAATAATTGAAAATATAATAAAAAAATACCAAACTGACTTACCAACTATGTGGCACCAAAATAAGTTTAATACAGGGTGTCCTAGAACGTAACAGTCAAACGAAAGGGAATTCTGTCACTAATGTTCATCTGGCTCGCTCTAGGGTGGCCGCAAGGAGGTTCGCGGCCCTCTTCAACATGGCCGCGAACCTCCTATTCTCCTTTTTCCCTTAGAAACTGAGGAGGTTGTTAGATACAAAAAAAAATGCCCAGACCGTTTACCATTAACTTTATATTTACAAAGTAAGCTTTTATATTAAGGTTTTGTATTAACTATGGACACCAAACAGCAGACCTAGTAGGTGTCCTAAGTATTCACACGGACCGAAGCCAGCTTAAAAAATTTTGTTTCCAAAACTAGGCCGTATCTTATTTAGTGTGATGGCATTATTTTTCAATAATTTAGCGTATTGATATTAACATAATGTTAATAGAGAACACCATAACATTATTACCCTTGAAAATCGATATTTCAACCCCAGTTCCAACGCAATAACAATTCACAAATTTCTAACAAGAAAATTTTATTTTACGATTCATAATATTAAATTAAATACTTTTAACTGGATTTTATTTCCTATATTTTACATTTAACTTCACGTTCCAGTACCTTAACAAACTCGGTGGTCACGGGTGTTTAAATTTGCAAAATAACCCTTACTCTCCTTAAATTAGCGCTCAAATTACAAGAGCCGTCCTTGCCTTTTAAAGTGTTCAACAGTTTAATTGATTGTCTAGTGTTACTTCATAGGACAAACTAGTAACTGTGTCCCAAGTTTTAGAACGTTAGAAGTTTGTAGCTTACCCGTCCCTAGACTGTACAAACTCTTGAGAACAACCAGTGACAACACTTACTCGTATGCGCCAGCTGGGGTTTCAATGTTTTCTAGTTTGCAACTTTTGTTTTCATTTTAGTATCTTTTTTAAGGTTTCGTACCGTTCACCAAAATGGGTAACTATAACAAAGACTTCCCTGTCCGTCTCTAGGAACCGTGATAGCAAGAAAGTTTCACAGATGATGAAGGTATTTCCGTTGCCGATGTTATACATATTATATGAAATGTATAACAAAGTAAATACCTGAACTCTTCGAGTCCGATTCGTACTTGGCGATTTTTTTTTATTCTCCCCTTTCTTGAAAAATTAAAATTCTGACCTTGATCAGTGTTCTCACTCCTGTAACTTAAAGATGCTTGTAATTACACATTGTGCCGTATTCGTCATTGCATTTCTTATTTTAAAGTCTTTCCTATGTCACATTTTATGACGTGAAACGTGACAGCCCCAGACAAAAACTATTTTTTTCTCTTTCTGTCACGGCATTAAGAAACATTTAAAATAAGAGAATTCAATTTCGAATCGGGCCCATTATTATATCTTAATAGAATTTACACATACATACTACAAAAGTTATTAAATTTATAGCACCATACTTGACGACCGGCCGGTGTAGGGGTAACGCACATTGCCTTCTATGTCAGAGGTCCTGGGTTCGAATCCCGGCGGCGGCGGATACTTGTGTGATGAACACAGATAATAGTCGTCAAGTCATGGATGTTTATTTAAGTTTATTTTCTAATAAAAAATATGTATTTATTCAATATGTATGTTTATGTATTTCTTAAGTATATCAGTTAACTAGTATCCATAACACAAGTTCTTTAAGAAACTTAATTTGGGCTAGATAATGTTGTGCCAGTGTCAGAAATATTTATTTTATTTTATTTATACTTTTATCTTACCGATTTTCAGCTTAGTGGGAATTTATGTTACTTTTCTCTAATTTTGGTCTAATTTGCCCGGGCTATAAGGGACAAAGGTTTTATATGCGATTTTGTGGGCGATAGGCTTTTCCCGTGTTACTACAATAGTTTCTCTCCATCATTATGATACCTCGAAATTCGGCAAACGATACGTCAGATGATTTATAGCCTCTGGTTTTCTGCCTACCTCTTAAGGGATACAGTAGATGTGAAGTTATGTATGTGTGGTAGGCTCAACCAACAGTTTTAAGATATTGAAACACGGCACTAATTGTTTCGCTATGAAAGCGTCACAGTCAGGCAGACAGAGTTACTTTAAAATACTGTTATAACGTAGTTTTTGCACAGGGGTCACACCTGGGTTTTGTGCAAAGTCATACAAAAAACTAAACTACTGTTAAAATGGGAACATGGGAATAGCAATTGTATAGAAACGCCCCTAATAAGTCCCCGGTACAGTAAAATATTTGTATGCGAATATGATTACGTATTTAAACCTACAAAGTTTATTATTGCATACCATTCTGGAGGTTTATAACAGTTTTTGAAGTTACTCTGTCCGTCTATCTAGAGTACTTAACGCTCTCACAGTTGTTTTTTTTTTTAATAATTTATTCAATACAATCACAATTTCAATCACATGTGTATAAGCCGCACCACGAAAACCACGCAGGGTTTATCTGGGTTCCGGCGAGTCGCTATATGCATGTTAGGTCGAATTTGATATACTTTTTACTTTATGTTATTGCAGTTTAATCAGCGTTTGGAATTTACGTTAAGACAATATTATATTATTCTTTACATTTCGATAAAAAGTATTTTTTTAATGTTAGCTTGAAATTTTTTACATTATTTTTATAGGCACTTTATATATAAATTAATTATATATAAAATTATAAAAGATATATATAAATTACAATGTCAATCTAAACTACACTACAGCATTTTCGATTTTGACGAAATTTAGCATAAAATAAGCTTGATCTTCAAGGAGGATATATCTTTTTAATTTATAGAACTGTAATTCCGATATTCGCGTGGACGAAGTCGCGGGCAACAGCTAGTTGTCAATAAAGCTATTATTAAATCGTTATCTAAAACCATGAATGTTCTCTTCTACCACACGTGTTAAAAGCTCTATATTAATATTACCTTGAGTTTTCACGATTCATTTTATTAAATTACAGCTATATTATATATTAAAGCTTATATATTATAATATATTATATATTAGCAGCTAATTATATATTAAAATACAAAAACAAGGTTTTTTTTTTTTAATCTGACACTCACACAACATTATCTAGCCCAAATAAAGTTTCTTAAAGAACTTGTGTTATGGATACTAGATAACTGATATACTTAAGAAATATATACACATACATATTGAATAAATACATATTTTTATTAGAATAAACTTAAATAAACATATAAACATCCATGACTTGACGACTAATATCTGTGTTCATCACACAAATATCCGCCGCCGCCGGGATTCGAACCCAGGACCTCTGGTATAGAAGGCAATTTATGTTACCGCTACACCAGCCGGTCATCAATCGTTTTCTCGTTTCGTCGGTCGTTTCCTATTTAAACCTATATATTTTTCCAGGTTGTCTGTGGTGCAACGTGATCACAGCAATATTTGGTATAGTCGTACTTCTTTTGTTCGGCATCTACTGGGCGTCATCAGGGTTGAAGGATCACCTGGCTCTAACTCATGTGGCTTTGGGATTGTTCACACCAGTGCCTGCTTTGGGCTTCTCTTATTGGTAAGCATAGTTTACGTATTAATGTTTTTTATTTAGAGACTTACATGTCGACAAGCACTTTAAGTAAGACGATAGCATGGACGAACGGGAGTCAAATCAAAAATGTGTTCTGCAGACCAATGTTAACTGTATCTTGATTTAATATAAGATTAATAAGGAAGCGCGTCCCACGCTACAGTAGAAATATTTTTACCGCGTGTTTCGCCTTTATGAAAAATATATATGACATTATTAACCATTTAGAATTTCTTTCCATGCTGGGCTGGGAGCGAAAGATCCTTCCATGCTGGACTGGGAGCGAAAGAAAAACATAGAATGTTCCAGCTGCTTCTCTTCCCGGGCATACTGTAAAAGTCAGTTAAGGGACAGAGGTTTTAAAGGCTTTTTTGTGGGCGATAGGCTGACCCCCTGTCACTACAATAGTCTCTCTCCATCTTTATAATACCTCCAAATTTGTCAAACGTGACATCAGATGGTCTTGTATCCTCTATTAGAACAATAGGCCCCCCCAGGCTACCCCATAAGGGATACAGGCGTGACGTTATGTATGTATGTATGTAGAATTTATGTGTCTTGGCATTGCGCTCGATATATTAAATAATAGGCTTTTTATTGCGTCATAAGCCGTAGGAAAATACCAAATATAATTAACAAAGCTACTGCGTGACTAAACGGCGTGGCCTACAACTTACTCTCATAGATATTTTAATATAAAAAGGAGTTTTGCCCCAAAGATTTAGCATTAACATCTTCCTGTCCTTTGTAACTCTAAGCGAATGACAGTAATGAAATGAAATGAAAATGTTTATTTCAGACAAAAATTATCCATACACTTACACTTGATATTAGTAAAAAACACAACTTAAACAACTATGTTAGTAAAATTTAAAATGTTCATTGGACTGCACATGTACTGACCTCCAATGTTCAGTTAAAGGACTGTCCGTCCTTGCCGCTATTACCTTCAAGAGAGTGTTGGTGCTACCCCGCACCCGCGCCCATAGCGAAGCAGCTCTCTTTCGAATAATGGCTTGAAAGCCATCCGTTTGCCACACAGCAAACATACCCGAGGCGCTGCAGCGCCAAGGCAGCCCCAACAACCTCCTTAAGACATTATTATATTGTAATACCCTGACAATTTAAATATCTTCAGCGATAAATTTATTTTGTGGCTTCGGTGCAAGTTGTAATTATACATGTTATTTTCTTATGAAGAAAGGTCGTCTATATCCAACCTATTTTGTTTCTTCAGTAACGCACTCTTATGAGGGTTGAATTTTAGTCACCAGCCAAATTTAAATTTTAGTTTCTTAGATACGATAGAAACGTACCTGCATACTTATTTTAGCTGCACTCAGTACAAAAAGTAGAAATTGGAACGATAAACTTTTTTAAATAGTCGCTGTTGAAGAACATAGCTACTACGACGTGGCATTTTATTGATAATACTACGACGTAGTATTAAAAGATGATTTGTAGAAGCGCGTATTCATCTTTATTTTCATGTTAATTTAGAGTGACCATGCTTTGCTTAATGTGTGGTTATATTAATTTCCTTGTAAAAAAATAAATAAATAATAATAAATAAAAATATTTCTGACACTCACACAACATTATCTAGCCCAAATTAAGTTTCTTAAAGAACTTGTGTTATGGATACTAGATATCTGGTATAATTAAGAAATGTATAAACATGTTTGTAATCATTGAATAAATACATGTTTTTATTAAATAAACTTAAATAAACATATAAACATCCATAACTTGACGACTAATATCTGTGTTCATCACACAAATATCCGCCGCCGCCGGGATTCGAACCCAGGACCTCTGGCATAGAAGGCAATGTATGTTACCGCTACACCAGCCGGTCGTCTAAATATACCTTTCTTCTAAAATACCTTTAAATACCTTTATTTTGCAAAAATCGTTTCTATAAAAAAAAAATATTTACCAATAAACTTAATGGGTAAATAATTTGGCCAGAGTCGTCAATTAATGAACCCTGTATAACTTTCTACTTATCCTTCCCAGGATCCAGCTGGCTGCAGTCCTCTGTCCACTCTGCAACGTGGGCCTTCTCCTACTCCGCAACTACCTCCTAGAGAGGGACCCACCTCCACCCGAAGTCAAGATTGACAACCATGACGATGGGACTATATTCTTATATTAGTGCTTGTAGTACTCTGTTGTATTATTATTATAATTATTTTTCTTATTTATTAAGTGTGAGTTTCATTTGAAAAATGTTAGAAGGTTTGACGAATGTGTTAATTTAAATTTTTTATCATATTAATTATTAAGTAAAAGTAAAAGTTAAATAAAAAAATAAAATAAAATTATTCACTACACGTACTTTTAAATAGGTATTCATAGACGTCATCAAAACTTTTTTCTACTAAATTAATTAGTATACATTTAATATCTTCCAGTAGATAGTTTATTCAACTATCTTACCTAGACGTCAAGAAACTATTTAAACTATATATGAGGTATCCTTAGGTATTGAAACTATCCTTAGGCTTAGGTTGGGCGAACGGGAAATATCAGTGTATTATATAAAGCTTTACGTTTAAAGATTGATGGATCTTATAAATTACTTTTGTGCAATAAAAGCTCGGTTTATGTATTTCATTCATGTATGTTTATACGACAAATTATACTACTAATAGTATAATTGTGAAAGTGAGGATGACTGAAGAAAGTCTACTAAATAGATAAGTCTAAGTCATTGATAACTCTTCTTGCGCGATTTAATCGACATACAGAGATATCTATCGGAATACAGTATACTAAAAGTTTAGAACTAAATATCGTTTCTGACTTTTTTGAAAACGTCTGCCTGTTTCGCTTCCGCGCTTTAAGTACTTACTGGTCCGTTTAAAATAAAATTTGATATATAGATAGACCAGACCCTAAAGATGAACATTTGCTAACTTTAACTACGAAAAATGAGTTAAGGGATAGACATAAGGGTGAAATTTATTTTGAAAATCCTCAGAACCAATTTCAATGAAATTTGTTAATCTTGAAAAATCCACACTACTTTTATTGCTAAAAAGGGGTTGAGGGGTAGAAATATGGAATGATTTTTTTCCTCGCAACCGATTATACTTATTGAATGTTGTCGTAGGATAGCGTTTTGTTAATTTTTTATGAACTAACTCCTTATTCCGTAAATTATTCTTAACCACAAAGTTTCTGCTCGTGAAACCGCGGGTAATCATCTAGTATAAAATATAGTAAGTTTTTAACTGATTGAGCTTAGAGTGTAATACCGTTTTTTTGGTGGGTGTGGGCGCTAGGGTCCTTACAGGCCACTTGTCACCAGCTGAGATTGAACCCACGGCAGTTAGAGGTGCCTGAGATAGTTGGTCGGCTAGCTCTTTCTCAGGTCGTGGGACCGTTTTGGCTCAGTGATGGGAGAGAGGACAAAATTTATGAATAATGAGCGCCAGTCCCTCTCCACATACAAACGAGAAGACAGATATACTAAGAAATCAAACAACGAATACAGAACACAGTTGTTTATTGAAAATTACATTCAGTCACTAAGTAGCACTTATTGAAAATCAATTATACTAGATTAACACTAGATAATGGTGGAGGTTACATTATAGGCATAGTTGTTCTAACGGTAAAAAGAAGGATGACGAGGGCATACCTTTGTTTCCTTTTGGGTTAGATGTTTGTTAGGGAATATGGACCTGCTTCCGATAAAAGTTTGAGAGCTCGGCAATGGCGTCGTCAGGCCAAGATTTTATGAACTTTTCCACAGAACATTCACGAAGACATTGTAGGCTGCAGATTCAGGAAACCATCCATGTTCACAATAAGGAAATACTGTAGAGGAACACTGTAGGTGAAGTTGAAAGTACTCCAGAGAATATTGTATTATATTGTATTAGAAAACCATCACAGGAAACGTTGTAGGTGTAATAGAAAACCCTGTAACAAAATAAATGTAATCAACACCCTATGTTACAGCTCAAAAACATGAAAACTAAGATAAATATGACCACGTGAGGGTCAGACACGATGAGACTTACCAACGAAGTGGGTTTCCTTCTCACTTTATAGCACCATGGGGAAGATGGCGACGGATCGCTCCTGTGGGAAACGAGGCTGGAAGAAGAGAAACAATATCCATTTAATTACGGTCCGCCATTACGCTTACCAAGAGAAAGCCAAACTCAATAACAACAATACTTACGAAATGTTACCCATGCATAATGCATTAAATTAATGGAAAAGATAGCCCACTGGCTAATGAGGACCGAATTTCCTCACATAACGGGGTTACTCCGGCACTCCTCCTTGCTCCAATCTTGCGAGCCGAAAAAAAAGGCCAAATGGCCGCGACCGATATCTATCGAACGCTCCCAAGTCTCGTTCACTCCTGCTCACTCAGGTGGAGAGATTCGGAACTAAAGCCCAAAAGGTGGCATAGATTATATAAAAACTAACAATCAATAACAAGGGAACGAGGGCCCTAAAAAAAAAGTGTTACAAGAGTCATTTCATTAATTTATGTTTATTTAAACTCTGTCTATGTCTTCACCATAAAACGCACTAAAATATGGTTAGCCACGAATTTTACTTGAATATTGCTAAAAGAAATGTTTTCCAAAAATATGTCATACAAATTTTGGCTCACGTGGCCTTAAAAATATTACAATAAAGGCTACGTGATAAACCATATTTTATTTGGTATCAGCGAAATCCTTTATAAACATAACCTACTTCAGTATGCAGTTCAATTTGAAGGGCGGTTGTTCCTTCATGTTATTAGGGTCAGATGACATGTGTGTAATGTGATTCAAAAATCAGGATATGGGTGCGCGCGAAGGTTCTTTGTTACTGCAGATATTCTTTGGAAAATTAGGAAAAAGGGAGCGAGACTGACCTGATGACCGCTGGCGGCTGCTTCTTCTTCCCCGGGGATCTCACAGACTTAACTATAATAAATTATACTACTAATTAATTATTTAGTATCATTAATTAATTATACTAAATAATTATTATTAAAGTTAAGGGCACGTCGGCCATTATATCAACGATTTCGGCGAAAGATTGTGATCGATTGACAGCTAAATAGCTGCATATGCGACGTTTCGTCTCGCTCACAGTTAGGAAGGAGTGGGAATCAGGGACCGGAACCGCTTACCCTTAAAGAGGTTTTTGATTGGGTTTTTCATAGACTTGTTTTAAAAAACCCTATCAATTTGGTAACCGTATCGAAGACTTACCCTAATTTAAGGCTTACCATATCAATAGAGTTAGCTTCATGTAAGCAGTAAGCCTGTCGAAAACCCTATTGAAGGTTACCGATTCAATAGGGTTTTAAAACCTGCAGGCAAATTTAATCTCTAAGAATATCAAATTATCAAAAATATCAGCATCTATTCAATCTTGCACTTCGAATTATACTTCCGAATTCAACAGCATGCGCGGAAAAAGATAGAAATAGGCTAACCCTATCATAGGGTAAGCGCATCCGAAAGTAGTTAACTTTATTAAAAGTGTTACCACGTCGATAGGCTTACCATATCAATAGGGTTACACTTCCATATGGTAAGATTTTGATAGGGTTACCCTATCAATAGGCTTAATCGAATAAAGGGGTTTTCCGGTCCCTGGTGGGAATGAGACAAAGCTATAGGAAAGGTATTATCTGCAGCACAGAGAACCTATCGCGAACAGATACTTACAGCGTTTGGCTGTGGGCTGTGGAAATAAACAGGACGGTTCTATACGTATAAATAGAAAGATGGACACGCTTCACATGTCGTTTATTTATATTTATTATGTATACCTTTCAGTGGAAAAGGGCTATGTAGGGTTTGACAAATATATTATCGTGACACTTGGAGCAATATAATAGGCATACTTAGGTACCTGCTAGTGAAGTAAAATTTGATGATGATTGAAGCCATTATACAAAATTATATATTCAATACTAATTTAAAACGGCAACTACCATTACTGCCATAACAACACCGCTGTGAAACTTACGAGTTATAAGTTTATTAAGGCACTTTGCAAACGGAGCAACAGAGCATCTGCGAAAAGTTCACAGTTGCTATAACGCCTACGGTTGCCACGATTTCAAGTAAATCTGTGACCCACTTTAAAAGCTGAGTTGCTCAATCTACAAGGAAAGTGAGGGAGGGCGTGAAATCTCCCAACGCTTTACGTTTGAGATAAGATTATAGTAAGATTACACCAACTGAAAACTGTTGACGACCACCGGAACTAGAAACTCAAGTTGCTACGTGTGTGCAGTCCTATTGAAATATAAGTGAATAGCTAGTTGCCTGTTGCCAGTTGCTTCAATAGTCTCCCCGCTGGCAAAACGCCTAGCTTCAGATATTTAGTAGGTACATATAAAGTAGTACCTCAGTCATTGGCAATAATAGGGAATATGACCCAATATTTAGCCAATATTGTGCCTAACCTCCAAAGATATAAAGTCCTCTTAAAAATGCAAAAAAGTCAGAACCTATAAGCCTTGCGAAGGTATTCTGTTCCTAGGAACTATGTAATCGATTTTAGTGACAACCTAAACTGCATTTAGGTATACTTTTAATTAGATAGTTAGGGAATCTAACCCGGATGTCATGCCTAATGAAAAAACTTCATTAGGTAATTTTCTTTTTTTCTGTAGATATCGATATAAACTAATACAAGTATCGATGAAATAAATAATTTAATAAATTGCAATATAGGCGGAAAGACAAAAAATATAACAAGAAATGGTAATAATGACAACTATTCGACATTAAACTCTAATCAAATTTTCCAAATTCAAATTTTTACAGCAACTATTGAGTTTTGGCATAAGGGAGACCTAAAAATAGAGAGTATGATGTCGAATCTCAGTTATCTGCATCTATTCTAATACTATCGTAAATACATACCGCAGTTGCATATTAGTTTAAATATCCTGCTATACAACACAAACTATACACTAATTTCTAACAAAGAGTCGTTCTCCAATATGGTCTAGTGGCTAGGATACTTGGCTCTCACCCAAGAGGCTCGGGTTCGATTCCCGGTATCGGAATCTCTTTTTTAATTTTATTATTTTTTATTTATTATGAAGATATTTTATTTTTGAATTTTATACCAAGTCGGGGCCATTATACGTCTATTGATATTTATTTGCTTTAGGTACCGGACATTCAACTTATTTCTTTTAATAAAAATACAAAAAAAATACCAATGTGGTACAGAGATACAAAGTTCAGTATTTTCTAACATTACACGTCAAATAAAATTCTTTATCGCGGATTTTTCGACGGTATTTCGATTTTTCGGTAATGTACTATCGAACCAATTGAGTCGACCCACCATATGAACCAATTGAGTCGACCCATAAGCTTATTTTAGCAAAGATAGGTTTCCTTGGTGGCGAACTTATTATCATTTTATTCGACACTGACATTTACTGAGTAAACTTGACGACCGACTGGTGTAGTGGTAATATACATTGCCTTCTATGCCAGAGGTCCTGGGTTCGAACCCGGCGGCGGCGGATATCGGTGTGATGAACACAGATATTAGTCGTCAGACCTTACAAGTTTAACAGTTTCAATCAAATTATCAGCGAAATGGGTCATAATTCAGTTGGTTCGATAGTACTAAGTTGATATTTGATTGTCTATTGGGTTTTGGGTTGTCTATTTTTTCAGGTCAAAACTTTAGTTGAAGTTCATGCATATTTAAAATCATGAACTACTTAATCGATTTCAATGCAATTTCTACGGGACCAAATGTAAAGTATCTTCTATAATATGAAACAAGTCAAAAGTTATCAGGTAACAAACATTTAAAAAAATTACAGACTTATTGAGTAGGTACCTCCTTCTTTTTTTGAAGTTGGTTGAAACAATGACAATTTTAATTTCAATAAAAACATGTTTTAACGGATTTAATCGCATAAAATTTTACATTTCAACTCTACGATTCGATGTCTTTTCAGAACCCGTGGTGACGAGCAATTGGGTACGAATGGTGAAAACGTGTGCTGCCATTATCGACTTCATCTACACTTATCTATCATCAGGTGATATTGAGGTAAAACGCGGGCTTAGAATCTTATTTAAAAGAACGTTTCCTTACTCACATATGTACAACGTTATTTTTTTTTTTTATAATTTGAATAATATATAAAAATGAACAATGAGCAAATCACACAATGGACCCTATTCGACACTGAGTTCTCTTATTTTAAATGTTTCTTAATGCCGTGACACAAAGGGAAAAAAATTGTTTTTGTATCAAGCTGTCAAGTTTCACGTCGTAAAATTTCACACTGGAGAGACTTAAAAATAAGAGAATACAATGTCGAATAAGGCCCAATATTGATGTGATATGAAGAAATAACAGACAAAGTCAGTCAAAAAAAATTAACCATGAATCAATGAAAACAACATTTTTTTTTTTTATCAATATTTCAATTCATATATTTCTCAAGCTTACAGCCAATGAGTTTTATCTTCCATATAATATCAGTCAACAGAATATTTATGCTTGATCATCATTTTCCTCGGAATATTTCACTCATATCTGTACAATCAATACCAAAAGTATAGAACATAAATATACAACACAAAAAAAAATACAAAAAAAATACTAGAATGAACGGCAACTTATCAAAAAGGTCCTTGGCAATATCCGGGGCAAAGGTGCCCATGACGCTCGCTGCATTACCACGCTGGATTGCTACGGCAATTCTTTGCCCCAAAAATGTACCGGCCCTAGGATCGTATTCTTTTTCCCCCAGTCGACGGCCGATTGCGTTTAGAATTTTTTTAGTGTCCTCGCCCCAGCACCCTATAGTTTCCATTGCTAGAGGAATAAATGAGTAACTATCTGTGAGGGCTGAGTGTTTAAACCGTTTTCTGTCGGCCGCCAATTCTGCCGCGGCTCCAGACACTTTCATAGTGCTTGCGATATGAAACTTTTTAAATGTATTTTGTAATTTTATAAGTGCGCAATAAAGTATAAATAAACAAATAAAAGCATGTAACTTCTTCTCTTATCTTATCTTACTTATATTATAAATGCGAAAGTTTAAAATTTTAAAAATAATATACAAAAAAATATATTCCGATACCGGGAATCGAACCCGAGCCTCCTGGGTGAGAGCCAGGTATCCTAGCCACTAGACCATATCGGAGATTATCTCACTGAAAGAAATTAGCATGTTGATTTTACTTTCGGTCGAGTAAACTGTCGTCAAGACTGTGGATCAAGATAAAAATAAACTGACCGACAGCGGCGGCTCGCGCACTATTTTTGTTTTATCCATTGAGATATTGTCACTGAGTTACGTGAGCACATAGTGATGGTTTTATCTAATAAATAATTCCATTTAATTAAATTTGCGAAGATGTTTTAAATAATTATATCTTAGACACACAGTTATTTTTATCAAATACTGTAGTTAAGTTTCAAAATGTAGATGTAGTCGGTTTTTTTTATTCATAAATTATTTGTATTCAGTATTTGAAGACTGGTAAGTACGTAAGTACGATTTAGAAAAATCAGGCACCTTTAGAATAAAACAACACACAATTCTAATAAAACAATGGGCCATACTCGACAGTACAGTCTCTAGTTTAAAGTTTCTCTAATGCCAAACTTAGGCTGCAAACTCGACGGCAGCGACAGAACCTTAATTTTTTTTTTTGAGAACCTTTATGCCATGTGTCACATCCGTGCACTCGAGGAATAAGATTTTTCAGACAAACTAAAAATTCCAACCCGTTCCTGTGGAAATTTCGGGAATTCCTTCCATTATACCAACAGACGCCCTATTGAAGAACCTTTATACCAAGTATTACATTGTGCACTCAAGGAAAAAGATTTTTTAATACAGTTGCTCAAAAAGTGGCGTATTGCAGGGACGTTTAGCGTTCGGGATGTGGGCTATTACACACTTGTGCTTTTTCTTTACCTTTTCCGCACTCGTGCGTTCTCTTTCCCAAATGTCAAAATAATTTCTATTAAAAAGAAAAAATCAACCACGAAGTTTTTACTAAAAAAAAATTCATAGAAGTTTTTACGATTCATGCAAATATTTCTGAAAAGAAGCTACTAATTTGTTTCAATACCAATAATGATTTGATGCAATGAGTTAGGTTAGGTTTCATTTCATTTTATCTCATTAAATTCATTTTCATTTCATGTCAATACAAAAAATCTACTAAAGACTTGCCTAACCAGAATGGGTAAACAAAAAAAAATCTCTGTTTATTATCTTTCACGGCTGGCGCCATTTTGTATATTTTATAAAATTGCTTAATTTTTTCGCAACTGCATTAAAAATAGTCGTTCAGTACACGTGCGGAACCGTAATTGCAAAGAGTTCCGACAAATGTCTACACGAGCCGAGGACAGGCTTTCCGCACTCGTAATGAAATATACTATAGTTCGGCCGTTCAGAGAATGCGTTCCTGACACCTATCAGTTAGTCACGACTAGTGATGGGCACAACATAACACTGAGTTCGTTACCGTTCCTCCAAAATGAAACGCCGCGTTATTTTTAAGATTATTTTCGTTTTAAATTGGCGGAATCATTTAAAATTTGTATTTTAGTAATTTAAGTGGAAACCAAGAAAAGGTAATATTAATATAATAAAATTGTATTATTTATTTTTTTCTTACAAAGTTACAATCTGTATTTCTATGCAATAAAGTATATTGAATTGAATGTGCGTACAGAATATTAATCAGACTCCGATTCGCTTGAGGAGGTAGTTTCTTCGTCATCATCTTTGCCTACATGTATAATTATTTTATTATCAATAACAGTTTCAATCCTAATATCTCGGTCAAAATGTTCCATAATCAGGTTTTTAGTCTTTCAAAACCTTTGCCCAGTCATCTCTAGTGACTTCCCCGCAGGCTTCTTTTAATAAGGTCATCATCTTTTTCGTGCTGAATGGCGGGGAAGTATTGTGGCGAGCGGCGTAACCTTTTATTTGAGCCCAGATTAGCTCAATCGCGTTATATTGGCAATGATACGATGGAATTCTTAGAACGCGATGACCGTACTCCAGAGCCAGTTCATCGATTTCGTATCGCACATTTGCCGCTTTATTTTCTTTAACTAATTTAATTAGCTCTGCTTTTAACATCTGCATGTATGCCTTTTGCTTGTAACCAACCTTTTTCGCGCATTCGGTTTGGTTTTAGTTTTATTTTTTAATTTAATAAAAGTTATCTTATAGCCCATTATTTTCAAATTCTTAAAAAGAAAAACGAAACGTATTATTTCACAAAGTATACCTGTTTAAGAACAGTTTACGATACTGTTATTATTAGAACAGCACTACAAATATAAAGCTTTGACATAACCTTGTAATAGCGCAGTATAGATTTTGAAAAATATTGTTTACCAAGTTATTTGACACTCAGTTTGGCACAAAATTATAAAATTCATTGATTATTGATATAATAATGTTGTTTTAATGCTCATCAATTTTTAAAACGGTAAATAACCAGCAAAAATATTTTCTATCGTAACTGCAACGCCATTACAAAGTTACGTCGTCAGTTCAATCGCGATGTGTCAGGAACGCATTCTCTGAACGGCCGAACTATATTTTCATACAAATTAAAAAATCATATACATATATCCCGTTTCCGTGCAAATTTTGGGAACTCCTTGCATATAAGAACCAGTCACTCTTTGAGGAACCTTTATGCAAAGTATTATATCCGTGCACTCAAGGAATAAGATTTTTCATACAAATTAAAAAGTTCAATAATTCCGCTTCCCGTGGGAATTTCGGGAATTCCTTCCTTAATGCTCCCCTACAACCTTTAAGGATTGTATGTTCCAAATTTCAGCTCTATACGGCCCGTATAGTTGCGTTGTGCGTTGTCTGTCAGTCACTCAATCAGTAACGGAAGAGTTTTATAAAATACATAAATAGATAAACAACAAAAAGGTTTACCGCATCGCCAAAGTGGTCGACTAAAAACTTACAAATTTTGAAGTTGCATAAAAAATGCAGAAATCTTTCCTAATACGATATCTTCTCAAATAATGTAACATGAACAAGAAAATTCTGTATAAAACTTCTTAATTAATCCTAAGTAAGACTCGCTCCTTAAGTAAGTAAGTTGCCTTGAAATGAGCTTCTAACTTGGAAGCTCTAGTGTGAAAGTTAGTTGACAAAAGCTTAATTTTCTAGACTGGTTCCTAATGAGCGCGAAAGACAATTATGAATTCTCACGTAATTAATATACCCATGCAAATTAAACAGAATCAAGCTCTTTGTGTTTTTTTTTTGTCAACTACATTTCAAAAGGAGTTCTGAATTCGTCTGTATAATATAATAATAAAATAATAATTATCCTGTCTTCGTCTCAGAGATTTAATTTGAATATGTAGTAGTTTGCCTACGTTTCACGTATATCACACATGTGTTTAAAGATATGTATAGTAAAAAATATATGTATAGTGCTATAACTAACTATACTCCCTCACTGTAGGTCGTATCCTTTTGGCTCCTCATTCTTGTCCGTGCGCCCACGCCTTTCGCACTGGTCCACTACCACGGAGCAGCGTTAATAAGCGTATTCGAAAAGAATCGGAAGAATATAGATGGAGGAGGAAGTTGAAAAAATACGAAGAATTGGACAGGAAATATCGTAATACTAGAAGAATAATATATTCAGACAAAGAAGATAACCGAAGAAGATAAGTAGACAACCATTCAAGGACCACAGGAGGATGCATAACTTTGTATGGGATCTGGTACCCGCTTCAATAGACATGTGTGATGTATCATTGAAAAGAATTCATCTCATAGAATAAGAATTGCTATGGCGCCTATCTTGATTCTGAGTTCAAGCTGATAACAAACCTCATATAATTAATCAAAATTTCCGAAGGCGAAGTCAAAAAAACAATCTCAATTCAGATGCAATAGACAATCAGGCCGGAGGTGTCGCTAACTATCTGTGCAATAGGCGACTCGTCTGCTATTTTGGCTCTGAACGGACTAGCGATCGGAACTTGGCCCAATGTAACTTTGATTCAGTTTACTAAGACCTATCCAACGGCGGTATACGGTGAATGAGTGCAGCACCGAGCAACGTGGAGAATTTTGGGGTAGGCCATTTTATTTTAACATCATTGGATAATAAACAGTGTGTATTACATTACAGTTTATTCGACGACGGCTGGTGTAGCGGTAACATACATTGCCTTCTATGCCGGAGGTCCTGGGTTCGAATCCCGGCGGCGGCGGATATTTGTGTGAAAAACACAGTTTATTTAAATATGCATTTATTCAATATGTATGTTTATTTATTTCTTAAGTATATCAGTTATCTAGTATCCATAACACAAGTTCTTTAAGAAACTTAATTTGGGCTAGATAATGTTGTGTGAGTGTCAGAAATATTTATTATTTATTTATTATTATGAACTACGTTTAGGAATCTTGACACTATTTATAAGTTATCGCTTATTAGAAAATGTCCAGCAATGGGCGTATCATGGCTGATAATGTGATTTCATATAAATAGCTCAGTTTCGATATGAGTAAATAACAAAATTTTGTAATAAACTTATTTATATTTACAACTGATTTTCTACAACAATGATTCCACTTTGTACTTAGTTCGTTAAATTAACAAAGTTACTATCAATTTTTTAAACACGAAAATAATACTGGAGAAAATCTTGTCATGTACTTTTATGAATTGACAAATAAACTATAATTAATAGATTGTTCCCGTTGTTTAGAAGGTTCAAATAATTGATTACATAAATACTACGTACACATATGATTGATCTGACGAAGCTGTGCTCCGGAAATATTCTATGATGAATGAATCTCGTTCTCAAGCTTGCATACTCCATCATTGACCTAACCATAACTTTGTGGAATCGAGGTCAATCGTAAATTTAGTAAATCAAGAATACAATACAAAGTTTCAATCCATGCAATAAACGTTTTTAAACATATTTTATCGCATACAGGTTGTATTTTGAAGTCTCTCTGTATTTATTTTTGTGAGCAACCTCACCCTTTTACCATCGGACTACTAGATGCAGACATAACTTCCATCCGTATGTGGAAGATATTCCAAAAAGTCGAACTAAGCGCTTTGAAAATTCATTTTTAATACGGGTCGCCAAGGTTTGGAATGAACTGCCTGCGTCTGTTTTCCCTGACCAGTATAGTCCTGATACTTTCAAGCTTCGAGTGAATAGGTTTCTCGTGGATGGATGTGTACCACCTTTATGTTTCCTTACCATCTTATCAGCTTTACGAATAAAAGTTGCTTAGATAATCTTTTCCTTTAATTTTACTTAGCACATTCGGTTTGTACCTATCGCAGTAGCACACGTCCGGTAAAAACGAACTCGTAAAAATTTCTTTTTACAAAATATACTCTTCAAATATTTTCGCAATATTTCAATAAATTGCTTATGCAGTCAGTTATATAAACGGTTTAGGAAAAGGCTCTCTGTTAACGCTAAATCAGCAATTTGTGAGTCAAATGTACAAAGTTTTCTAAACACAGTCGTTTGATCAAAACCAATGTTAGCTAAATATTTGAAGCAACTTCGACTTTGATATACAAATTAAGCGTAATAAGGGCAAATGTAACGCTTTAATGAAATTTCTGGACGAAAAGATATCTTTGCTCAAAGTATGCCTTCGGACTTAAGTGAGTGTTGAAAATCATTTAAATTGGAAATAATTCATAGCGATGCTTATATAAGCAATTTCTTAAGCGTTTTAAAAATGTGACCGTATTTTAAATTCATAATTCAGGTTGTTTGTTTAAAATTTAATATCGTGCTCTTTAGGCACGGTTAATGATGTGTTGCCTTATGGCCAAATTTAAAAAAAATATTTATTTATGCTATAATTTAATAATTGCGAGAGTGGCCTCTATACGCATAGACATCCTCAGACGGTCGAATGATGCGTTGCCAAACCAAAGCATTACTAAATTTTTCATCAAAGAGCCCTATCGACGACGTTTCATCGCCAAAACAACAAAAAATTTAGATTTTTATAGTGACTGTTTTCAGTGGTCTTGTATGATTATGTAGTGCTGGTTACCACACCCCCTTCTAGGAGGTAGAACTGCACTGAAGAAAAGTATTGCGTAGAAAGAGACCTTGGTGGTAAGAATCACTCTGTGTCTACTGCTAGTCTAGTGGCATCTATTTATGTATTTACGTCATATTGATAGAGATATGTCGAAAGGGTAGCCGAGATCGGATGTCACTTTGATTTTATTTTACTATTATAATGAATCTGTTTTGCTATAATAGGTGGCATACGACTACGGCTGTCATTTAAACATATCTTTATCAATATGATTTAAATACATAAATATTTCAGCGTAGACTATTTTCTCGTTTCATACTTTTTAGATTGTGTTTTTAGTAGTCGGGTTTTAGTTTTTAAACTTTTTTTTTACTTATTTTGGAGAAATATTGTTTACATATTTGAAATGTGCTAACGAAGTTCTATTATTTGATAACCCACACGAAACCGTCAAGAATTTTTTTTTAGTTCTTTTCTATCATTTAACTTATTTAGGAGTAATAATGTTCAAATATTTTAACTGTGCTAACAAAGCCCTTTCATTTGATACCCCACACGAATCCCCCCCCCTAGAGGGCGCTCTAGTCAATTTAACGTACTTTTATGAAGCCTATAACCAGCGGACAATGAAGAATCTTCCAACGACACATCATTTGTACAATTATGATTACTAGTTTAGAAGTTCTGTGGGAACAGTTGAACATCGATACCTACATACATACATACAGGTCAAAATCATAACCCTCCTTTTTGCTTCGCCATAGTTGGTTAATAAAGTCGCCTATCACGTAGATAAACTCAAAATCCATACTATTCATAAGCGTATGATAGACCTATTTTAGTTAAAATACTGCTAAAATATGTTTGTTTTAATTTGTTAATGGGTGAAAGAAAGAACACATTTTACAAACCTGTGTTAAATTCACGTGTCATGAAAGAGGGTTAATGTTGTCACTAATGGGCGGAGTGATTCATATGAAAGGCTTTGGAGCTTAACTTTTTAATATTTTGAAACTGGCTTCCTATACCTACGATGAGTATTTTGGAATATGTAGGAAAAGAACATGTTGACTGCAATTCTTGCGAGATCGGTGCTGTCAGATGCTAGTACTTTGGGCCAAGAAAACTTTTGATTTGGTTTCGTAGACATCGAAATTCGCAAAGAGGTTCAAATTAGGAACAGCTGCCAATGTGACATGATATAAACAATAACCATCGTTAAGATGGCTACAGAAGTTGTCAGATAAAAATCTGTAATCAAAACTAATCTTTATTACCTATATGAAATGAAGAAACACCGCTTTTTTTGACACACTGTATACCTACTAGTCCAGTCAATAAATGACCCAAAATGAGGTGTAGAGTGCGTGAGCAGGTAACTAAGCGATTCCTTCAGAAACTTGTTCAGGGGGCTTAGGTTGTTAACATACCAAAAGTCCCGACTCCTAGGTGATGAGCGGGGGGAAGGAGGGGGGGTAAAGGTACGAATTTTGGGTTTTTCGCTTATATCTCGAAAACGGTGCATCGGAGAGAAGTATTTTCGATTAATAAAATGAAGATCTTAAAATTATCTAAAACTTTTATATCATATGTTTTTTTCTAATTCCTAACCGTTTTCGAACTATACCCTCGGAAAAAGTTGAAATTAACAAAAAAATACAATTTACGTCAAAATATTCATAAACATTGCATCATATTGTCTAAACCTATTCATTAAAGAAAAGTATGAATAGGATAGAAATTGTAGATTTTTAAATTCCCTTTAAGGATATATATACATGTGCTGATTAATGTCCAACCCGCCTAAAGTTACAGCTATTTTAAAACTTGTATAGCATTTTAAGTTATCGCGCAAGGATCGGGCATAGCCAATATCTTCTGTCAGCTCATCGATAAAAGTTCACGATGAAAGGGTAGTAGTTGACCCAACATTGCTCTTTCAGCGGATATGTATAAGCAAACGATCAGATGAGGATTTGATGACATATTTTGAGTATGAGTTGGTCCCATTTCCCTTGGCACTGTTCAACGAAAGTGGCATGAGAAAGACAAACAAATCAGTGCTGTACAACTTATTTGAGCCAACCAAGAAAGATATTCTTCTGCCTCAAATGAACATTGTAGTCGATGGAGGATTTCTACTCCACAGAGTTATTTGGCCAAAAGATGTATCGGTTGTGACTATTTGTAATAGTTATATCACCTACGTCGACCACCATTATCTTGGGACTACTCGCACTGTGGTGTTTGATGGGTACGCAAACACAGCCAATAGCACTAAATCACAAGAACAAATGCGTCGTTACAGACTAAAAAGGTCAGCCGACATCAATTTGACATGGGACACACAAATACCTGTTAAACTTTTTATCAAATCCTACCAACAAAACTAACTTCATCTCCTTACTGGAGATAAAGCTGCAGAAGAAAGGGATACAAACTCTTCAGGCTACCGATGACGCTGACATCCTAATCGTGAAGACTGCTGTTGAACAATCCACTCACAACTCTGTGGCTGTCGTTGGTGAGGATGTAGACCTTGCTGTCCTGTTGATTGCTTCCACTCCTGCGACCAGAGGTTCTTCTGAAAACTATATTTTGCCGCTGCACCAAGGATTGTGTAATTGGAAAATGTGGCTGCCGAAAAGCGATGCTCACCTGTTCTGCAGCGTGCATCCACTGTCAAGGGAAGTGAACAGTGTAACTGTTGACGATGAGGACGATGAAGACGATGTAGAGCCCATTCAGCAAGAGCAACGCGCTACTGAGGAAGAAGATGCCATGGAAGAACAATCATTGCCTGGGCCCTCAAGTTCAAAGAGGATGAAAATTTGATTACTTTTAAAGTCGAGAGTAAAACATTAGGAATATATTGAGAACAATGGGGTTCACAATTATTATTGTATTGGTGTAACGAAACTATCTGTAGAATAAAGTGTGAAAGTCATCATCATTATTTTTTCTACTTTATTTAATAACTTGCTTATAAGTGGCCATATATTATGTTATAAGATGAACGAACAAAGGTATAAGAATATGATATACAAACTAATTTTCTGAAAATTGCAAAATGCTATACAAGTTTTAAAATAGCTGTAACTTTAGGCGGGTTGGCATTAATCAGCATATGTATATATATTCTAAAAGGGAATTTAAAAATCTACAACTTCTTTCCTATTCATACTTTTCGTTTATGAATGGGTTTAGACAATATGATGCAATGTTTATGAATATTTTGACGTGAATTGTTTTTTTTTTGTAAATTTCAACTTTTTCCGAGGGTATAGCTCGAAAACGGTTAGGAATTAGAAAAAAACATATGATATAAAAGTTTTAGATAATTTTAGGAACTTCATTTTATTAATTGAAAATATTTCTCTCCAATGCACCGTTTTTGAGATATAAGCGAAAAACCCAAAATTCGTACCTTTACCCCCCCCCTCCTTCCCCCCGCTCATCACCTAGGAGTCGGGACTTTTGGTATGTTAACAACCTAAGCCCCCTGAACAAGTTTCTGAAGGAATCGCTTAGTTACCTGCTCACGCACGCTACACCTCATTCCTTGACTGGACTATACAGACACACTTCATTTTCAAATCTACTTCGAACTTAAAGTCAAAATTCTTTATTCCGTAAACTCATTAATAAACACATTTGATTTATGCCAACGGTGTCAACCTGAATATTAAAGACATTATGTTATTAATACTTTATCAGTTAAGTTGTTAGTTTGAGAGAATTTCCATGAAAAGCTTATTTACATAATTTTCGCACACGGTTGAGATAATCATATGCAAATTGAAGTTGGCGAAGTAAGTCACAGATTATTGAAAGTTGGTTTAAGTTTAGCAAGATATTCCTATTAGATTAATGATAATCCTGTGGAACGTTGAGGTGTTAGGGATTCGAACTGTTCATGTTCAGCGAACTCGTCTTAACGACACTGGGACATTGATTTTATTACATGCCATTTGTTTGACGGCCCGCGGTTATAGTGGTTAAAACTATGCGTTCTTAGCTAGAGGTCTTGGGTTTGTATCCCAGTTCAGGTGGATATTCGTGTGATGAACATAGTTATTAGTCGACAAGGTATGGTTTTTTTTTTGTTTTATTAAGTGTTATGAATTTATGAATCTGAACTTACAAATCTGTACCCACGCCGACCCTAATTTCCTCTACTCATGTCCTGTCCTAACTAGTTTGCAGACATCGCTTTATAACGATAAGAACGCCTGTGTACAAATGATCTAAAATATTGTAAAATATTGATGTAATTTATACTGTTGGTGTACATGCCACCATGCATTCAATGGACAGTGAACACGACGAAGACGATGGTACACGTCCATACACGGTACCAGGACTGAGTGGTCAGGACAAAACAAACTCGGGCAGTTTTTATCCTTATCTAGTTTGATTGTTTGAAATACTTATTTCTCATTTACTAACTAACTGTTTCATACGGCTTTCCCCGCGTAATTCCCGATTATGTGAATATCGGGTTAAAGTATGCACCTTAATTTCAATTTAATCCGTAAAGTCTTTCAGCGGTGAAGAGTACAAACTTCCATCCAGTCTTTCCAGTTACAATTTTTCATATTTAAAAAGGGTTACCTTTTTATATATTCACCTTGAAAGGTGATTCACTGAATAACCATAACATACAACAAGAGCTGCTAAATTGTATGATTTCTTTACAAGGAAAAAGATAATAATTTACAGACTTTGTCCAAGTTTTAGCTAAATTAACAGAATGAAAGTGTGTCCTTAGAAAAACTAAATAATACTATTCTTCATCTAAAGTTTTACGACATTAATTATTAAGTTGAGTTACGTATACCTACTTAAAAGTAGACCGGCTGGTGTAGCGGTAACATACATTGCCTCCTATGCCAGAGGTCCTGGGTTCGAATCCCGATGGCGACGGATATTTGTGTGATGAACACAGATATTAGTCGTCAAGTCATGGATATTTATTTAAGTTTATTCTAATAAAAAATATGTATTTATTCAATATGTACCTATGTTTATATATTTCCTAAGTATATCAGTTATCTAGTATCCATAACACAAGTTCTTTAAGAAACTTAATTTGGGCTAGATAATGTTGTGTGAGTGTCAGAAAAAAAAAAAGTTTTGCCTACAACTTTGGCGAAACCGCGGTGAACAGAAAAATGTACAGTAAAACATTACAGGTAATGGGCCATCAACGTAAACAGAAGCACATTGAAACTGGTGAAACAGAACGCTCGGACATTACTGTAATGCGTGGCGAGAAGACAATTGAATTAATGTTATTGTTATTTACTACTGTGTTGGTACAAAATAAACCATTAAATTATGTTTGAGTATAATGAAGCGGATTTATCGCGTCTCTATTTTATATTTTAACTCAACGTTTCGATAAAACCCGCCTAAAATCGCCTTATTCCTGTGTCTTTTGAATTGTTTATCTACGTAAAAATACTAGTATAAATGTTTAGATATAAGCGTTGTTTAATAAAACCAATGTTCTTTCTTACTTCAGATTAGGATAGCATTGTGTGGATGTTTTCAACTTTAAGAGTCATTAAGCCTGTTTCGCCAACGCCAGTATGCGGCCATTAAAGAGAGTTGTTGCACAAATATTAGGTCCTTCCTTACATGAGACGCCTTCTCCCTCCCGATAGCCAGCCGTGGTGGGTGAGGGGACCTACTGCGGCTATACAGGCTATGAGTGGGGAAAGGGCCGCGTGTACTGGGCCATTTCCTACGTGGGGGGCGCACGGCTCAGGCTGAGCGCAATCCGCCGGGGCTCGCGGGCAATGCTACTGGCGATACCGTGGGCTCCAACTATGGCGGGGGAGGTACACCTGGAGGTTTTTAGTGGGTCGGTTCGGCCTTCCGCCGGATCATCCCCACATACCCCACTGTTCCCCCTTGGGCGGTCGGGGACATGACAGCATGTTTTCCTCCAGACAAAAAAAAAAAAAAAAAAGGTCCTTCCTTACATATGAAATTGGCGTTTTGCATGGGAGGAATAAAAGTCGTTTATTTTTTTAATATAATATATTTATTTAATCAAAGTATGATCCATTGCTGTCTATGCACTTCTGCCATCTCATAGGTAGTTCATTTATGCCTTTTCTAAAAAATAATTGGGACGGGAATCAATAAAATCTTTGAAGGCGGTTTGGACTGCCTCATCGGAGTTGAATTTTTTGAACACAACACACCGTTAACACCTGAAGTGAATTTGGTATGGAAAATGTCACATAGCATAAGGTTTTTAGCAATTTTTCGCGATCATAACTTATAAGAAATATATACTATGTATATAGATTCATTGAAGGCAATCAACTTTGAACAAAACTGAATATTCATGAGGCATTTTGTGACAAACTTAATTAGGTACCACGTTAGTTCGGGAGGTCATCATGAAAAGCTCATTTACATATTTTTTCATAAAATATTTATTGGTTCGTCGTTAGTTTGGGGATCACAATGTGTTTACTGCGGAAAGCTGTTTTACATCATTTTCGCTCGCGGCTGAAATATTTATACATACGGTTCCCAAAATAAGTCAGATTATTAAAATCTGGCCTAAGTTCAGCAAAATATTCCAAAAATTATCGTATTTGATTCACCCTAAGGAATTATGTATTTCAGCATTGAGGCACTTAGGTGGGAAGTGATAAATGTAGAATATTTTGATTAAAATACAATATAATTAAAATATTTACTGCTAAATAGCCCTCCCGCCAGAAACAACTTCGTGTGTTTCCTCACCAATCGATTTTTTCGGATTTTTTTTGGATCGGATTTTCTGGCCTAGTAAAACCTATCGATTGACGTCGACTGATTCATTCGTCCGTCGATCGACGGTCGATCGATTGGTAACACCGATTGGCAAATATGTTACCAATCCCTTAGACAGACGAAATTAAATAAAAACAAGCAGTTTATTGACAATTATGTACAAAGGGACAGCTTATTTATAAAAGAAATTTCTACCAACCCTGAAGTTGGAAAATATACGGTCTTTTTTATGAAGATCGAAATATTTTAGGAGAAGGTTATGAATGATGTGTGGATTCAATTCATTAAAAAAATATTTTTTTATTAAATTTATACTCTATAATTTTCATAACTTAACATTTAAGTTTAATCTGTTATTTACGACTAAATAGCAGGAGATAAAAGCCTTTCCAACTATTTCTATTACGAAATACGTTAAGCCCCGATTTTATTTCTTGCTATGGATCGTACCTAAATAACTGATTAAACTAATCTTTGGCCACTTAAAAGAATTGTAAAATTTAAATTAAAAAAAAATAGTTACCTACAAGATTTTTTTGTTCATAAATGGAATCCACACACTATTCTTAATCTTCTCTTAAAATGTTTTCATCTTCAAAAAATTACCTTGTAGGTATATAGTATAAAAAACTGCGTCCAATTTACATACATATTTCTAGTATTCGCTAACATCTTTTCCCTTTTTCCACGAACCACCAAAATACAATATCCTGTGTGTGCCGAAGTTCTGGCAAGAGAGTAATTCTGTCGCTCATCAATCATCCCGGTGTCCGTTGACCTGGGCATTCTGTGACGTCGACCGGAGGGTGTGACGTCACGTGGGTCTAACGAGCGGCCACTGGGTACTGCAATAATCTCGAAACTTTGAATTTATGTAAAATGGCCGCTTGCGTAGGTTTGCGACGAGGTATATTTTCTATTACAGAATGTTTTATTAACTGATTATTCTCTATTGAACCAGTATGTACACAATTCATCAATAACAAAGGTTATATTTTAGCAAATACTTCTCAAGAGTGTTGGATTTTAAATTTAGATTGTAAATAAAAACATACTTAACATAAAAAACTAATAAAATACTCAGCCCTGTAACATATAACAGATCTAAGCGTACGTAGTTACGAAAGTCTAATGAGTTACGCCTACCACAAAGCTCGCCAAAAAAGCCAGAATTGAAAATGACTTGCTTCAACGATTTGTAATCAGAAACCAGGACGACATAAGAGCTGTACAGTAGCAAAAATATTCCAGTTTTTTCAAAGATGAGATAAACAACCACTTTGTCACCTGAGAAAATGCCGGAAAAGACATGTAAGTAGTAAGTACGCTACGTCTATAGGCCAAATAATTACCTATTTTACAAAAATCTGCACTCATTACCATCATTACTCTTTCTACCAGATTTCACTTATTTGCGAGGTGTCATTCTTCTACCAATGCTGAGGCTCTTCTAATTTAAAAACGTTGTCAATTGTTTCGCTTTGTACACTTTGAGTAACCGAACTTTACATTTCACACATAGCCAACGTAACACATAGGTATTCGTTTCCCTTAAAATGCAAAGCTGGCTAACTTTAGAAAAAGGGCCGACCTATTTCCAAACCTACGGGTTTCGCAAATGTGAGTTTGATTCAGGGTCCGCTTATGAATAAGTCTAATGGTATTAGTTTGGGTAACCAGAACTGGGAAAAAGTTGGGGATTGTTAAAAAAGGCAGTGTGATTGAAAGGATTCTGGACGCCATACAATCTGAGCTTGCTAGACGTACTCAATGACTAAATAAAAATAAATTATGTTTTTACTCAAACATTTGTATTTTATATCATCTTTCATTTATTCAAATTTAATAAGAATCAGCCCCTTTGGCACAAAACTGGCAATTTTTTATTTTTCTACAAAAATATGGCCAGTATTATACCTTTCTGAAATTTTTATTAGATGCGTAATTTATTTGTTAAATGTGCAGAGATAGTCCAGTACATTTTTTTTTCACCACCGAATGCCTAAGCTGAGGTAAATAATTTTTATAGAAAAACATCATGAGAATAATATTTTTTTTCTCAAAGATACTTAATGAAATTTAAAAAAATGATATTTGAATATGATAGATCTACTATTCTAAAATATTTACAAAAAAAAATAAAGAGATATCTGTTTGTTTGTACACACAGCAACAAAAAATCTGACCAAAAGCAGCATTCTTCGAAAAAAAATTAAAGTCGGGAATATCTCGAAAACGGTGACACTTTTACTGAGGTAATTTTTTTTATCTGGTAGAGCACACCTCAATCTTTCTTCCATTTTCGTTTGTCGTGCAAGTTATGGGACACCCTGTATAAAAGAACTTAGTTTAAAAAAATCCGCCGGCTTCAAAACCATCACATTTTTCGGATCATTTTTAGGTAATACCTGCCTTTTAAGATTCCGCTGTCTGTCTGTCACTTGGTCATATCTCATGACCCGTGGTGTGATTAGTAAGACGTTGAAAATCACAGATGTTGTGTTTATCTTGCCGCTATAACAGCTAAAACGGCTTTTTTTTAGGGGCTCTCATACAACTAACACATTTTTTATTTTTTTACATTTGTGCAAATCTCTTCATGCACGTGTTCGACTGGCTCAAGGCCGTATTTTTTTTTTATTTATTCAGGAAAACAAACAGTCACATACAAATTTAACATATAATTCTTATATACAAACAGTATTTCAGTCCATTCATTTAACTGTAGATCTGTTTGTAATTTTTGTTGTATATAATAATTGTAGTTACCTCATTAAGGAAAACTCTGCAAAATACTTTGGAAGCTGCAAAGAGATTGAGTTAAAATCCATTCAGTTGTCAAAAAGTGTATGTCGAGGAGGTTTTGTTGTATACTCTTTATACCAATATTCAAAGCGTTTCTGTTTTTTTTTTAATTTTTCTTTATAATATCACTTTTAATAAAAAAACCATAAAATTATTCAATAAACTAAATTCTATCCAAGATTTTCATTTCCTTCTTACATTCTTTAAAACTAACATCAGATTCTTAAGTAAAATAAACTGGAAAGTAATACTTTCCAGTCTTGCAGGCAGATTTTAATATCCGCTTTGTAAACAATACAAGAACTGCTTTATGACTTTGTTCGGGACATAAATTTCAATTTCAAAATACGTGTCGGAAAGGTTATGAATGTAGAAAAATATATATGAAACTTATGAAATATGGGCGCTTTGAAACAGACCGTATAGAAGAAAGGAAGTTATACAGGGTCCTCTAATAATAGTCAATTATATTTTAATAGCAGATTAGGCACGATGAGTGGGTCTGAATTTCGAAAAATATATAATTATTTTAAATAATTTTCATAAATTAAAATTTCAAAATTTTTCTTTGTGAGTGAAGCTACATTTTATGACTACATACAATTAGATGGAAACGATAAAAAATTCAAAAAAAATAATATATTTTTTCGTAATTATGACCCACTCATCCGTCTTAATCTGCTATTAAAATATTATTGACTGTTATAAGGCAACCCTATATTTTGTTTATACAATTTGAACTTGTAAGTACTACGAGAAATAGTCGAGTTGTACAGTCACGTCTACTAAGATGTATATACACTTAGCGACTTATTCAGTTGTAATAAGGTTCAGATTCCAATGAAAATGTTGTTGTAGAAAACTTTAGATTAATTACTAGCACATTAATACGACGACTTGGATGATCAATTTGGCGTAGGGGTAAACCTATCTGCCTCAGACTCCAGTGGTTGCAAGTTCGTTTTTTTTTCATAAAGTATGGATGGGACTTTTATCTTCCATGACACCTGAGGTTAAATGATGTTAATGATGTTAAATGAAATGACTAAGGTGGTACACTTCCAACCACGAGTACTAGGACTATACTGGTCAGGGAAAATACACGCAAGCAGTTCATTCTTAACCTTGGCGACACGTATCAAAAAGCAACTGAACAAGAAACTGACTTCTGGGGACTTCTGGGGACTGAAAACTGCTCGCGTCCGCAAGGTTTAACCCTCGATGCCTTGTACGTGGTCCCTGGGTGGTGCTAAACGAGCAGCAAAATCTGGTGGTAGGCTTCGGCCGTGGCTTGTCACCACCCACTAGACAAAACCATGCCGCCAAGTGACTTAGTCGCGTTCCGGCATGATGTCTAGTGTAGCCATTGAGGAGGATAGGTCTGAGTAATCGTGCTGCATCGGAGAACAGTTTTCAACTCGTAGGATAATGACTCACCGGGTAACTCGTTTTGGAGGGTAGCGGGATCCGAAGCACGGTGCACCGCTGGCCGACCGCAGGTAGTAGGGGGCCCAAGTAACATGCCAGCCACATGCGAAAGGCTGCCCCGCCACCTCGCGAAAAATCCCGGGAGGCTCCATCGTGCCGGTTGGCGACCGGTTAGAGAGGACCCGATGGCGACCTCGGGGGGGTTCGGGCGTCCCCGCAGTCTCCAGGCGAGTTCCCCAATGGTGCGTTGTTTCCTACGAGTTGCTTGGTTCCATTTGCAGCGCTTCACTCAACTTCTATTCTCCTTCCTATTCACTCCACTACCAATTCACAATGAAAGGTCCTAAAAAGAGTACGGTTCAACAGCGGTTGCACTTCCTCTCCCTTAAAGTGCACTTCTGTAACATCCGAGGAGTGCACTCCAATCTGAATGATGTCCACCACCATCTTGAGACGGAGAGACCACACCTACTCTTTTTAACGGAGACGCAGATCTGCGATCCGTCAGACTCGGCATACCTTGGTTACCCAGGCTATATCCTGGAGTCTCTTTTCCGCCCGCACGCCGGGGTGTGCATGTATGCCAGTGACGCGATCTGTTGTCAGCGTCTCCGTTACTTGGAAGTGCCGGACCTTTCAGTCATGTGGGTTCACATAGATACTGGCCTAGACCAAGTGGTTTACGCCTGTATCTATCGTTCACATAGCGGAGATCAGGAGACAACGAGGCTTATGGAATACCTTGGCAATACAGCAGATAAGATTCAGCAACGTTTTCCCACGGCGCAGTTGGTGTTTCTGGGGGATTTTAATGCTCACCACGGGCAGTGGTTATACCCGTATCAGGACACTGACCATGCTGGCAGAGAGGCCTTTAAGTTTTCGCTGACTTATGGTCTCTCACAGCTTGTTAACGAGCCTACGCGCATCCCCGACGTTGCTGGCCACACTGCGTATTGCTTGGACCTTCTGCTGACAACCGATCCTGACAGATACTCGGTGTCCGTCACTGCACCTTTAGGGACATCCGATCACTGTATGGTGAAATCTGTGTAGTAGGTGAATCATATCTATAATATATAATCGTTGACTTATCCTAATAAACTCAGTTATGATCCAGATTTCGGTTGTTTAACTTGTCTCCTCTAACACCCACCGTACATGGCGACCCTGCCACCGCGCGCTGCTCGAGCAGGCGCGCGTCGCGAATCCGATACGCTCTCCCATATATAGTGTGGAACATTTTAAACAATGATTAAGACTAAGTGAGTAATAACTTTGAATTCAATATAAAAATGTATTCGGTTTTAAGACTTTTACGAGTGAGTACATTTGGTGAAAGAACTAATTATTAACGCGAAAAATGGGCAAACAACAAAGTAAGGAGGAAACCCTAATAATTCAGAATGCGGCTGCTGGAAATAATTCTTCGGTTGAAGAAATTCGCTATCATTTGAGCGTAACTAATATTCTGCTAATAACCATTTTGACAAGTTTTCTTTTGATAATTACATTTGCTGCATACCGAATGTATAAAAAGTGCCACAAAAAGTGGATAGCAGAGGAGATACACCGGAATGCCATACGAAGGTCTATTTTTCGTCGACAACCACAGCCACCAGCTGGCTTAATGAATACCGCTGAAGGTCAACAAAGTGCAAAATATGTAGTGTAAAGTGTTGTGAAGTGTATTTTAAACGCGTATCTATGTACAATATACCTAATCGTCTTAATAACTATGTGTCATAAATAGAAACAATAAGTGGTTACTCGTTCGTACTAACGTATTAGTTTTATATGTAGATACCTAACTATATTTTTAAAAATGTGACACCGCGTTTTTGAACCTACGATTAAGTTTTTATACGATATATTTTATGTTTTAGTTAAATAGTAAAAGTACAGGTGTCTACGTAATCATAAATAAAAAGTGAACGTTGGTGAGTTATAAGGTATTTTATGAAAATGTATTCTAATCTACAGTTTGTTGGTAAGTCATGTCTATTGTTTTAGAAAAGTTATTTTTAGAATTAAAAGAAATAAGAACTTATTTAATTAAAATCGGTTCAGAAAGACGAAAAGGTCGTATTTTGCAAAGTAAATCTACGGAAGCTAATGCTATATTTAATAGTTATTCTAGCTGGTTATTAGAATTAGAAAAAGATTTAGATAAGGGAAAGATAAAAAGTGACGATTTATTATTAATAAAGAAATTGTGTAAGGATTTTGAGAAACTTCATTCTGAGATTTTATTATTGTGCAAAGAAGAAATTGTAAGTCAATCAAACATGGATTGTTTTGATTTAAAAACGGCTTTAACTTTATTGCCGGTAATGACCGATAGTGAAAGTAGTATTAAACAGTTAATTGATAATATTGAGTATTACGATTCAATTCTTAATAAACCTGAGTGTAAAATGAATTTGTTGAAGTTTATATTAAAAAGCAGATTATCTCAAGCTTCTAAATTAAAATTAAGGGACGAGTATAATTCTATCAGTGAGTTAATTACCGATATGACTAGGGAATTGCTACCTAAAAAGGGGGCAACTGCAATACAAAATAAATTGCAGCGAGTAAAACAGCATGAGAAATCTATAGCTGATTTTGGGAAGGAAATTACTGAATTATTTGTAGATTTAACGATATCGCAAGCTGACGGAAACACACAGTCTTATAATATATTAAAACCTATAAATGAAAAGTTAGCAATTAAACAGTTTTCCGACGGGTTGCGAAATCGTCGTTTAAGCACCATTATTTCGGCTAGGAATTATAGCTCTTTGAAGGACGCCGTGCAAGCCGCCCAGGACGAGGAGGTTTCCGGAGCGTCCACCAGTGGAGAAATAATGGGTATGAGTAAAAGATATTTTTCTAATTCACGTAATTTTCATGGAAATTTTAGAGGTTCACGTATAGGTTTTTCCGGACGTACAAATCCTAATCGTGGACGAAATTGGGGTTATTCTGGTCACCAGCAACGAGGATTTGGGGATCGTTCGTTGCAGCGAGGTCAAACGACCCAGAGACGTGCTAATAGAGGTACGTACTATAATAGGCAGCGTGGAAATCAAAGGATAAGCAGGCATAATGTTAATACTATTAGCGAATCGGAAAACCATATGCGTACAGAAAATGAACCAAAGTTTGAAACATTTTTTCGTGACTAACGATATGAATCATTCAATTTTAGCGAGTGATAGTGATTGTTTTATTCATTTACCGATAGTTCCAAGTAAGGTAACGTATTCATTTTTATTAGATTCGGGGGCATCATTATCCGCCCTAAAACTTTCGTGCGTCAGAGAGCTTAGATTACATGTTTATAAAGAAAACATTTTCATAAATGGAATCGGGGGCAAAGTTGAAACTAGTGGATTCATATACTTACCTTTTTTGATTGGAAATGATATCATTACTCATAAAGTATTTGTTTTTAATTCGCTACCAATTAAAGTGAATGGGATTTTAGGTCGAGACTTTTTAAATCGATTTAAGTGTCAATTGGATTTTAATTTAAATACTTTAACTTTTAATTCAGGTTTAAGTAACAATATTTTGTTACCATTGTCGAAGAACTTTAATAATAAGTCAAGTTACTTAAGCACTGATATTTTTGAGATTTCACCGCGATGTGAATCAATTCATTTTATTGAAACCGATATTCGTGAAGATTGTTTAGTTTGTTCAACTGAAATACAAAATGGTGTGTTTTTAGCGAATTCTTTGGCAAAACCTATTAAAGGGAAAATTCCAATTAAAATTTTAAACGTTACTGAGGAGCCCGTCAGGCTGAAATATACAGAATTAATTCCAATTATACATAAGCTTAACGATTACGAACTTTGCGTTTTTGATCAATCTAATATGAATTCAAAAAGGGTTAAGAAATTATTTTCTTTATTGCAACTTAATAATTTAAATTGCGAAGAGCATTCAAGTATTCAAAAGATATGCGCTAAATACGCGGATATTTTTTATTTGCCAGGAGATAAGTTGTGTACAACTGATATCTACACACATCAGATTTCAGTAAAAAATAATACCAACCCTATTTTTTCAAAACAATATAGAATACCTCATAGTCAGAAAAATGAAATTAAGAAGCAAATCGATAAGTTATTACAGGATGGAGTAATTGAACCAAGCAAAAGTAACTGGTCTAGTCCATTATTATTAGTGCCGAAAAAGAGTGATGCTACAGGTGAAAAGAAATGGCGTTTAGTAGTGGATTACCGTAAATTAAATAATGTGATTGAAGATGACAAATTTCCACTCCCTGACATCACAGAAATATTGGAATCACTTTCTGGTAGTCTTTATTTTACGCACTTAGATCTTTATCAAGGTTATTATAATGTGAATTTAGAAAAACAGTCTCGAAAATACACAGCTTTCTATTCGGGTCAATACCAAATGACTAGGATGCCTATGGGCCTTAAAACAAGTCCTAGTTCATTTTCACGCATGATGACCTTGGCAATGTCTGGATTAAATCATGAAAAGTGCCTAATATATCAAGACGATTTAATAATATTTGGTAGAAATTTAGAATCTCACAATAGGAATTTATTAGATGTTTTTGAAAGACTTAGAAAAGTTAATTTAAAATTAAATGCGTCAAAATGTTGTTTTTTGAAGAAAGAAATTTTATATTTAGGTCACTTGATTTCTAGTGAAGGTATTTCACCGGATCCAGATAAATTAAAAGTGGTTAAAAATTACCCACAACCTGAAAATGCAGATGAGGTCAAAAGATTCGTTGCATTTATCGGTTATTACAGGAAATTCATTTCAAATTTTGCTAAAATAGCTTTACCTTTAAATTATCTTTGCAAGAAAAATGTACCTTTTGTTTGGGATAATAGGTGTCAACAGTCATTTGAAACTTTAAAAGAGTGTATTATGTCACCTCCAATTTTACAGTATCCAGATTTTTCGGATAATAATTATTTCATACTACAGACAGATGCATCAAATAAAGCATTAGGTGCAATATTATCCAATAAAAATAATAAACCAATAGCTTTCGCAAGTAGAACTCTTAATAAAGCTGAATCTAACTATCCGGTAATACAAAAAGAATTGCTAGCAATAGTTTGGGCAGTTAAATATTTCCGACGGTATCTGTATGGACAACATTTTAAAATAAAAACTGACTACAAGCCATTAGTTTACCTTTTCGGTATGAAAGATCCTTCGAGCAGACTTTTAAAGTTTAGACTCTTATTAGAAGAGTATAATTTTGAAATAGAATACGTAAAAGGTTCAGATAATGCAGCTGCAGATGCCTTATCTCGAATCTGTATAACATCAAATGAACTGAAAGAGTTGCATGAAAATGCAATAACAGTACTTACTCGAGCGCAAACAAGAAAATTAAATAATGACGATTCTTCGGGAAATATTGAGCAAACGAACTTGAGGTCTGATCAGCCGAAAGTTGTGAGTTCATATATCAAACCGACAGAATCAGTTGAGCTAAAATTTCTTAAGAGTAGAGAAGAGTTAAATAAACTAAGGAAAAATAATGATATAAGTAAAGAGAGTAAAATACTATGTTATGTTCCAAAAAATAGAGTAATTTACATTAAATATTTAGACTCAGAGTCACAAATGTCGCGATGCGAATTCGTGTGTGAGCTAGATACGTTTTGTAAGTCTGTAAATGTTAGTGAAGTATGTATAATAAAGAAAAGCGATAATGCGATATTTATTAAAAAGTTAGTGGAACAAATAAAGAATATGAATAGATCCGGACCACGTCTATGTATTATAAATAATGTTGAAGTTATAGATAATAAAGATGATAAAAAAGTTATTCTAAATGACTTCCATCTCTTGCCTAGTAGTGGCCATGCTGGCATGAGAAGGATGTCTAATAATATTAAAAAATATTTTTATTGGCCAGGTATTGATAGTGATGTAAGAGAATATGTGCGCCGTTGCGATAAATGTCAGCGCCAAAAGCACTCTTTACCTGTTAAGGAACCAATGAATTTAACTACTACAGCCAATACTGCATTTGAAAAAATATTTCTAGATCTTATTGGTCCTATAGAAACTGATAGTAATAATTATTCATATGCGTTAACGTTACAATGCGAGCTAACGAAATATGTCGAAGCCTATCCATTGATATCCAAGACGGCTGAAGAAGTAGCAAAATGCTTAGTTAATAATTTTATCCTTAGATATGGAATGCCGAAAGTAATTGCTACTGATCGAGGAAAGGAGTTCATGGCAACAACCTTCCAAGAGGTATGTAAATTATTAGAAATAAAACAAATATCTTCAACAGCCTATCACCATCAGTCGATTGGAGCTTTGGAAGTCTCACATAAGAATTTAAATTCTTTTCTACGGATTCAGACGGATAACCATCCAGAGACATGGAGTAAGTGGCTACCATATTGGTCATTCTCTTATAATACCACTGTTCATTCCGAAACACATTTCACACCGTATGAACTTGTGTTTGGGAAAAGATGTTCACTTCCAAGTAATTTAACAAAACAAGTAGAACCACTGTACAATTATGACTCATATCCCTGTGAGTTAAGATATCGCTTACAATTAGCGCAAAAAGAAGCGAGAGACAATTTGCTTAAATCAAAGGAAAAAAGGAAAATTATGTATGACAAATGTATTAATCCTATTAAGTATAATATTGATGACTTAGTTTTAATTAAAAATGAAGTAGGTAATAAATTAGATCCTATATTTTGTGGACCATATAAAGTGATAAAAGATGTATCACCTAACATAGAAATACTTAAAAATGGAAAAATAGAATTAGTGCATAAAAATAGAACAAAATTATATACTCCTAATCAATAAATAAATATATTTTAGATCTGTAACTGTCTAGTAATAAGAATCATATAAAGGTATAGTGTTGTAAAAAAAAAAAAAAAAATGTATTGTAATGTTAATCATTTTTTTTTCTTCCGCATGGGAGATGTAGTAGGTGAATCATATCTATAATATATAATCGTTGACTTATCCTAATAAACTCAGTTATGATCCAGATTTCGGTTGTTTAACTTGTCTCCTCTAACACCCACCGTACATCTGTATCGCAGTACTCGCCACCTGACACCCGCCCAAAAGGCTCCAGGCGAGTATGGCGTTACAAGTCAGCAGATTGGGATGAAATGCGACATTTCTTCGCATCTTATCCATGGCGGCAAACTTGTTTTACATCAACCGATCCATCGTGCTGCGCTGATGCTGTCTCAAGTGTGATAGTTCAAGCAATGGAGTACTTCATTCCCCACGCTGATCTATCACTTGAAACCAAAGCTCGCCCATGGTTTAATACTGCTTGCCTTGCCGCTGAAAAGCGAAAGCGGGAAGCATACAAAGCCTGGGCAAATGCTCGCAGAAGCAAAGCCCTGGATTCGCATGAACTTAAGAAAAGATACAATGCTGCCGCCAAGTCCTGCAAAAAGGCAATCAAAAGAGCTCGTTTTGCCCACATAGGCCGTATCGGAGACAGAATAGCAGCATACCCTTCGGGAAGTAAAGCTTTCTGGTCCCTTGCCAAGTCGGTCGAAACGAACTTTTGTCGCCCGTCGCTGCCACCACTGAGGAAACCCGATGGTTCTCTGGCCCACACTGCTAAGGAGAAAGCAGATTTATTTGCTAGTATCTTCGCAGAAAATTCTCGTCTAGATTGCCAAGGAAAAATCCCACCCCAATTACCTCAGTTCGGACCTACAATGGGTACCGTTCACATTCGCCAAAAGGAGGTTCTTAAATGCTTGCTGCACCTAGACGAGAACAAAGCTAGTGGTCCAGACGGTATTCCTGCAGTGGTCTTAAAACGCTGCGCAGCTGAGTTGTCTCCTGTTTTGACACGTCTTTATCGACTTTCGTTGGAATCCGGTAAGGTTCCCAAGTCCTGGAAGCTTGCTAACGTACAGCCAGTACCAAAGAAGGGAAGCCGTGCCGATCCTGTCAACTATCGACCAATTTCAATCACCTCCATACTTTGCAAAGTCATGGAACGTGTATTGAACAATCGACTCCTGGCATACCTCGAGACCAACGAGCTCCTAAGCGATAGCCAATATGGTTTCCGCAACGGGCGCTCGACCGGCGATCTTCTCGTGTATGCCACTCACTTATGGAGCGAGGCCTTGGAGGGTCATGGTGAAGCAATAGCTGTATCCTTAGACATTTCCAAGGCCTTTGACAGGGTCTGGCATGATGGTCTCTTAAGTAAGCTTCCAGCTTATGGCATACCGATTGGGCTCTGCGACTGGATATCTGATTTTCTGAGGGAACGGTCAATTCGAGTAGTCTTAGATGGCTTCTCCTCCGACCAAATGGCAATTAATGCCGGGGTACCTCAGGGATCTGTTCTCTCTGCAACATTATTCTTGCTGCACATTAATGACCTTTTAACACCGGGCATTATTAGTTACGCTGATGACAGCACTGTTGTAGAGAGATACGTATCCAATGCGCGAGCGAGCCCCCGTGAAATCCAGAGTTTAAGAAAGTCAATGATTGAGCGCGTTGATTTGACCTTACGGAAAGTATCCGATTGGGGTGAGTCGAATTTGGTCAAATTCAACGCGTCCAAAACTCAGGCGTGTCTATTCTCCGCAAAAAAGAGCACCTTCACATTAACGCCCACTTTCCAAAATGTATCTGTCCCCATCACTGACCATCTAGGGCTTTTAGGCGTAACTATAACATCCAGTTTAAACTTCGGTCAACAAATTGTGTCCATGGCTCAAGTAGCTTCGAAAAAGTTGGGAATCATCTCGAAGGTACGGCGGTACTTCAGCCCTGCACAGGTTCTTAACTTATATACAGCTCAAGTGCGATCATGCATGGAGTACTGCAGTCATCTTTGGGATGGTTCAGCCAAATATCAACTAGAAGCGCTGGACTCCGTTGACCGAAGAGCCCGTAAATTGATTAACAACGTCGACCTTACGACCAAAAAACTACAGACCCTAGAGCATCGTCGTAAGGTTGCTTGTTTAACCGTGTACTACAGGATACATTTTGGTGAGTGCGCGAGTGCTCTGTTTGAGCAAATTGAACCCTCACCCTTTTACCATCGGACTACTAGACGCAGACAGAACTTCCATCCGTATGTGGTTGATATTCCGAAAAGTCGAACTAAGCGCTTTGACAGTTCCTTTTTGATACGGGTCGCCAAGGTTTGGAATGAACTGCCTGCGTCTATTTTCCCTGACCAGTATAGTCCTAGTACTTTTAAGCGTCGAGTGAATAGGTTTCTCGTGGATGGACGTGTTCCACCTTAGTCTTCATGTTCACTTAACATCAGGTGTCATGGAAGACAAACGTCCCATCCATATTTTATATAAAAAAAAAAAAAAAAAAAAAAAAAAAAAAAAAAAAAAAAAAAAAATGTTCCGGGTTTGGGCGGTTTATCTATATTTTGAGGAACGTTGCATAAAATGTAAAACACAAAGCGTTGCGAACTGTACTTGTGCATAGCGATAAAAATAGGGAATGAAAATACCACGTTGTCATACTTCGCATACAGGTGTTTTACATAAGATGTTTTGAGTTAATTGCTTTATTTTGTATGAAAAAAAAATTAAAGTTGAAAAATTATTTACATGTTATTTGATTCTATTACATGCTCTTATTTACATCTACCTTGTATGTATACGATAAACGCGATACCGTCTAAATACTCTGCCCAAAGATTTCTGTTTATTTTTCTATTATGTTGTTTCTTTTTGTAAATTTAATTCTAAATGGATGGTTTCTTTTTGTTGGTTGCCTGGTAGAAATCACTTGTAGCGATAAGGCCGCCTCATTGTCAATATCTGTATAATTCATAGTAATTGTAAAATTGTATTTTATTTGGCAATAAAGAGTATTATTATGTACAATATGGTAGCGAGAATTATTATCTAAAATAAACAAGGCAATTTTCAAATATAAGAAAGGTCTAATGAATCAATTTAAACATTTTTTTAAATGAGACGACAAGTGATCTGTCTGTCGTAACCTGTATTTTGAAAAGACACTTGAACTTCTTCGAGTATCGAGAGTCGATGTAAAATATAACTAGGAAAAAAGATTTAAGGGTTTTTTTTTTATGAATCGTGAAAACATAATATATAAATAAATATTTCTGACACTCACACAACATTTTTATCTTAATACAGTGTTAATTTAATACAATTTTGACCAAACATTGAGTAAAATTATATTATATAAACCGTTGAATAAACCAAACGTCAATTGAGGCAAACCAAACTCACGACCTTTGGCATTTAACATTCAACATGTATGTAGGTAGAGGCATTAGAGAAGTTAGTTCAGCATAATTCACGTACGTGCAATATCATTGATGACGTCAGAAGTTAAATGTGCATTCTATAATATATTACTATATGAATATCGTTACTAAAACTAATTGGAATCACCATTCTTCTTTGATTTATAAGGTTACTAGCTGTTGCGCGCGGTTTTACCCGCGCAATTTGGATTCCCGCGGGAATTTCGGGATAAAAAGTAAAACGTGTGCTATTCCGGATTGTACTCTATTACTGTGCCACATATCATTAAAATCCGTTGAGCCGTTTTGCTGTAATTGAGAAACAAACATCCATACAACCAAACATTCACATTTATAATATTAGTAAAATAAGATTAGCGCTACCAATCGTAAGCAGCGACCCACTTAGGGCGACAAAAGAATTTTGCTTGTATATTTACTTCTTCTGAGTTCGTCTGGTTAGTGACTAGGGAATGAAATCCTACTCTTGCGGGATCTCATGTAATTTTTTGGGATCAATCTCGAAGCATAGTATGACGAGATCCCGGTCGAGATTGACGAGATCGGATAATTTACAAATAATTGCTTAGTCACGTTGCCTGTTGAGTCGGAGAGGGCATTCTCAGCAGCCACATTGCAACGGACATCAGATGCTGTTTAGCAGATACGTATCTTAATAACATACAAAACTTCACACCTGTATCCCTTATGGGGTGGGCAGAACACCAGAGGCTATAAAACCATCTGATGTCACATTTGACAAATTTTGAGGCATAATAACGATATAATAAGGATGGAGAGAGACTATTGCAGCGAAAGGGGCTCAGCCAAAAAAAAAACCTCCAATAAAACCTCTGTCCCTTAACTGACTTTTACAGAATGCCCCGGAACAGCAGCAGCTGGCACATTCTATGTTTTTCTTTCGCTCCCAGTCCAGCATGGAAGTATCTTAACGTATCTTAATATGCTTTGTTTATGAAGAATTTTCTTTTAGTTTAAGATCCGTTTTAGAGGCGATCTGTTAATTGGATTAAGAGAACTTTAAGTAATTGGATAATCAATTCAACGTATCAAATATTGCGGTGAGTTGGATAAAAATTCCTGGCCAAACCATTAAAACTCGACCACTGTGCTACGGAGGCCGACTTTATGTTTAACTTTATGTTTAATGATATATAGCTAGTTCCCAACAAGCACAACTAGTATTATAATAGACCACTTTTGGTATACACGGAAACTAAGAGCTGAATTGGACAGTTCTATAATGGTATTGACAGCGCTGTAAATTCCAATATAACTCTTATTTGGGCACAAATTTGGTTCACATTTCTCTATAAGAGTATTATAGTAGCATTATAATGGAATTATTATAGGCCACCAGGCTGTTTATCTGCTGCTTAACAGAATACGTGTGTCCTGTTATACAGACTAAGCACTACGATTGGGTGACTGCTAGTCTTAAAAAACGCTTATGGTTCTGCATTATCCTTTGAGCATTTATATAATCTACAAAAACCTATTTAATTTTTATAGTAGGTATATATAGTGCTGGCCGACAAATTATATAATGGCAAGTGAGGTGTTGTGTTCAGTCGTAAATTGTAGTACCTACACTATTTTAATGTAATAGCATGTGAAATCATTTGGGAACGAAAGCTCACTGTAAATGTTTATATGGTTTTATAACATATTTTTCTCGGGACTACGAAATCTTTCGTTATTAATTAAAAATATTGTGAAAAAAGTATAACTAAAATGTCTATATAAATATATTTTTGTCTGAAATATGTTAAATTTGAGTAAGTTGTATTTATATTCTAAATAGTGTAATATCACGCTCACGCATAATTTAAAGCAAAATATCATTAGTAAAACATATATTATATCAACAACGAAATATTCATCAGAAACCTGTGTGAACCCTTTTAATGCTGAATTAATTACCATGGCTGTACAAGAGTATACCCCAATTCCACTTTAATGTTTGTGGTACTAAATAAGAGTTCAAGTGAGCCAATATAATGCTTGCCTGCCTTGTGTTAGTTTTATTTTGTTTCCTATCAACACTAAACTTGGAATATGCCTCTCAGATATGGAACCCAAGATACGCTATTTATATTGAAAGACTTGAGAATATCCAAAAAAAGTTTTTAAAATATTTATGTTACCGTATCGGTATGCGCTATAACTCAAGAGATTATATTCAGCTCTGTAGAAAGCACCATCTGCTTACGTTGGAAAATCGTCGAAACATAGCCGATATCATTTTCTTAATTAAGATTGCCTCAAATGTTACTGACTGTCCCGAGCTTCTGTCGTTACGTCAAGAAATTTGCGTAATTTTAAACCAATCCATCTTCCTATCTCAAAAACTAATTATAGACAAAATTAATTTCTATTACGAGCTGGAATAGTATATTATGTAACAAGTTAGCAACGCTCACGAGTTACATACGACGTTTTTCAACACACTTGTGAGTAAAAGACAGACATACGAGGTCATAAAATAACAAATACATTTGATAACAAAGCTGTGAATTGTGATTGAAAAATGGCGCCGAACCTCGCGCATGCGCGTAGATTTTTTTTTCTGCCAAATGTGTCAATGTCTGTATAGCATTGTATATGCCTATTTTAAGTGAAAATGTTTAATTTGTAGTGGTAAATGCAAATATTTTAATATTTTATAACAAATTATTGTAAATTGTGAATAATTTGTTTGATATACAAATTTGTTTTACTAATATAAGGCGCAAACATCTAAAAATGTATATGGATTTGAAGTGGTATAAAACCTCTTTGTTGTTTCTGAAAATATTTAATGTATAACCCGGACCAATAAAATATGCTCTGTTTACTCGCATGTAATTTGCACAAAGGTACAATTCAACTTTGTAGGATTCATTATATTATGCACTAGGGTATAATATATTATTGCACGCGTGACTTATAGCCCAGTTTATAGTTCTAAATTCAATAGAATAACGCTCACTTTACGAGCAAGTATGTTGAAAAATATTTTAATGCTTTGTGCGTAAATCTAGACATTGACCTGTTTAATTCTAGTTACGAGTCAGTAAGGCGTGAGCTTACTAAATTGTTTTTTAAAAACTAATTATCTTTCTTTATGTGGCAATTGCTTTCTTATTATAAAGGAATAATGTTATTAGTGTGTGCTCAACTAAATTTGTTAGTAATTTTAGATCTTCTAGTGTGAATCTGTTATTAGTTATCGATTTTTATATGTAAATATTAATTATGTTTGTACAACTGTTGATTCGCCGTGCAAAATAAAATAAAATAAAATAAAGCCATAATATTCAACTGCTTTAATTCATTACTTTTTAAAATATTTATCTTGTAGTTTTAGGAATCCTTTGCAAAACTCCAAACACTAAAAATAAAATGCTGTCTGAAAAAGTTATACCAACTGAGACTAAAGCAATATAGTGGTATTTCCGTAGCCAATATAACAACAGCCAAATGCTGTAATTCTAAGTTAGATGAGGATTTCCTAATACCTTTGGTGTTCACGTGTGTTAATAAAAAACCTTTGAACAGCTTTGAAAAATAGGATAATAGCAGAGTTACGGTGAACCAATATGGAACTTTTTGCGTTTTATCGCTCTAAGTGTACACCAATCTAAAACTGTTGGCTTTACAGTAGTTCACAGTGACTTTTTTGATATGCTAGCATTAGAGTAGTTTATTTATACGCCTTTATTAAGCATTTATCATATTTTATTGCCGCTAAAATACTCATATGAAACCAATCCGATAAGGGTTGTAAGTAGGCTTTTTTAGAAACTACTGTAACACCGATCCCGTAACAACAGTATCCGTTCCTACTTCTATGATGCTCTTATACAGACCATAGCGTAATTCGGAACTCTAAGTTCTCGGTTGAACCATTCTGTTTATTAATTCCTCAAGTTCAGAGTTATACTAAATGTGATCTATTGTAATGCTACTTGTGCTTGTTGAGTAGCGACCTTCATCATCCTCATCATCACGACTCTTTTTAAAGAGCCCACTGCAGAGCTATATGCTTCTCCCCTGGGTGACGAGGAGGTATAGGCCATAATCCACCAAGCTGGCCCAGTGCTGGGTGGTGGATGTCAGAATTTTCAGGGCGCCGAAAATGGCTTCTGACAAACTCTAACGACTACTGTATACAAGTATACAGCACCCGGGACCAACTGCTTAACGTGCCCTCCGAAGCACGGAAGTCGCCGTGAGAAATGAATGTTCGGCGGTCACCCATCCAAGTACAAGTACATCCGCACCGAACGTTGCTTGATCTGTGATATCGTTTGATACACACGGCGCCACGACGACTTCGGTAGCGACCAAACTGCATAATATAAATCCTGTCAGCAATATACGGTAATATATTTGTATGAAGATTCATCTTCGAGCTCGTGATCGCTTACCATCAGGTGATAAAGGTCACCAGGTCGTTTTGCTGATGACACTATGACTGTTTTATTCCATTTTGCTTAAATACTCTCCAGTTTGTCATGCTCGTGTTGTGCATCTATACCTCAAAGCACCTACTATGTAAGCAATTTGGTTGTGACACGACATTGGCTCTCAAAATAAGCTGTCTTGTGTTTGTTTTTTTTTTCATGCGATGGTCAATTTGTACTGTACCTATATGTATTAATTCGTTTAATTCTGACTGAAAAAGAGTGCTAAGAGTTTTTTCCGCCGGCTTTTTGTCTCTTGGTCTACTGTAATATCTTATTAAACAACTGTCAACAATTAGTTAAAGCCGAAGTATATTGACATAATTAATGAATAAAAGCTTTTTGAATTTTGAAAAAAGATAAAAGGCGGTTTCAGAGTTACTTCTTTTAATTCTAGTTAACGATAAATGTCAAGTATGTAACGAATAAAATAAAAATAAATTTGTTTTATTTATTTGTATTCACTTAATTTTAAATACATTGCAAGTTACATCACGTATCAGCACGGTTTTCATAAGAGATAAGTCACACGACAAGACATAATCTTGTCACAGTCCAGTAATTTGTCTTATATGACAGCACGGGCACACGACGTGACAAAAATGCTTGCCGCGACATATCTTTGTCTTGACGTTTATACAAAGAACGAGTTTAACAACTTTTAACCTCCAAATGTAATTTTTTAGTTGGTGAATTTTTAGTTTTAATATTATTTTTAAGTTTTGTGACCATGTCAAGTGCCAAAAAGCAGTAAGTACCTTTACCGTTGAAGTCTTAAAAGAATCTGATTATAATAATTGATAGACATAATTGTTATTCATCATCATCATCATCACAACTCTTTGTAATGAGCCCACTGCAGGGCATGAGTCTCGCCCCTGGGTGACGAGAAGGTTATAGGCCATAATCCACCAAGCTGACTCAGTGCTGGGTGGTGGATGCCAGAATTTTCAGGGTGCTGAAATGGCTACTGACAAACCCTAACGACTACTGTATACAAGTATACAGCACCCGGGACCGACTCCTTAACGTGCCCTCCGAAGCACGGAAGTCGTCGAGAGAAATGAATGGTCGGCGGTCACACATCCAAGTACCGACCGCGCCGAACGTTGCTTAACATGTGATATCGTATGATACACACAATAACCATGGCGCCACGACGACTTCATAATTATTATTATGAAAAAATAATCTCACAACCTCCGAACCGCAGAGATAAAAAATGTTTGGCGATGTGTCAAATTGTGAAAAAAAAAACAAAACGATGCCGCCATGCTATTAAATAAGAGATAGAACTTGAAAGAAGTCTTAAACATTTGTCAAGATGTGTTTGTCACGCGTTCTAGATAAATTAAACTTGCCCCGTGCTGCTGTATAAGACTAAGCAATTATGTCGCTCAAATTGTGATATAATCTGTGACACAAGTCTTGTCTTGACAAGCCGTGCCACGCCTGAGCGATGATATTTAGTGATAGACATTTTTTAAACGACATTCACAAGCATTATGGACCCTGAAAATTAGTTCTTACTAGAAAGTCACCATGTACGGCTTAAAAATGAAAATAAAATTTTTAATATAAATATATTTATATAGTATACTTAATTTAAATCTGGTATTTGCGAGTGAACCTGGATCTCAATGAAAAGTAAGATTTAAGAAATTTTGTCATTATTATTATTTTTAATAGTCATTTGTATTTGCTTCCATGCTGGACTGGGAGCGAAAGAAAAACTTAGAATGTGCCAGCTGCTTTTCTTCCCGAGCATACTGTAAAAGTCAGTTAAGGGACAGAGGTTTACTTGGCGTTTTTGTAGGCGATAGGTTGACACCCTGTCACTACAATAGCCTCTCTCTATCTTTATAATACCTCCAAATTTGTCAAACGCGACATCAGATGGTCTTATAACCTCTGGTGTTCTGCCTACCCCATAAGGGATACAGGCGTGACGTTATGTATGTATGTATGTTGTATTTATTCTGAAAATTTTCCGCTGACCCACTTCCATAATTTTAATATATTCAATTAAAAAATATCGATAGCTGCTTATTCGAGTTATTTTTTATCAAAATGAAGAAAAAGAAAAAAGGAAAAAGCGACCTACATCTGAAGCGTCGACTAATGAATCAAAGCTATGTATGCAATGGCTTCTATAACGAGACATCCAAGGGTACTTGGTAAATATTACTGGAGGGTCTCTTCATTAATTTCATATCAAGATATAAATTCATATGAATTTTGCAAAGCCTTTTTTGATTAATTAGATTACTCAAGCCGTCATTTTTCATTATAAGTATGATTATTTTTATTAAAAGTACAAGCTGAAGTTTTTCAGTGGGTATGTATCAAAATAATGTTAAATAAAAAAATCAGTAGATCCGTAATCAGTAGAACGTAAGGTTTGTGTGCGCCTTGTAGTTTGTAAGTAAAGAGTTTATAAGCGCAAACCAACTTTACGGCAAATGTAAGAATTCCATTTGAAACATTAAAAATAAAATAATAAAAAATTACGCGGGTTGTCCGTCAGATAATATTTTCATTCTACACAATTGTTTTTTCTTCTGAAAGTAGAAGGATCCCGAGATCCCGCCCCTCTGCCACCAACCTAATAAACAATATTTATATTCGTAAAGTAAAAACTAAAACAGTGAATAATAAAAGTGTTTCTGATATTTAAAATCTTTATATTTCATAGAATAGCCGCCTATCGGTCCCGCGTTACGATAGATAGAGTAGCTCTCGTTTTAATTAATGACAGGATCTCAGAAATCCATCAATCTTTGTTATTTTTATTTTACAAAAAAGGAAACTGCCCGTTTCATCTTTATTTAATTTTGCATTTTTCTTCATCAATGAGCAGTGTGTAAGTTAATCAGCTGCGAGTGCAAAGAATTTTTTTAATGTACAACTTAGTATAATTCCTTGGAAGTAAATGTATGTTTTGCTTTAGAATAGGACGATCTTCTCCCATGTCACCTGATTTAAAGTGCGCATGAAGACTATAGTGGTACACATTCATCCAAGATAAACCTATTCACTCGACACTTAAAAGTAGCAAAACCTTGGCAACCCGTACGATGAAGGACCTAGCTAAGCGTTTTGTTAATTTTTTTGGTAAATCAAATATGTTGAGATAGAAGTTCTGTCTACGTCTGATAGTCCGTTGGTAAAAAGGAGGTTCAATTTGATCAAACAATATAAAGTAAATTATTATATAAATAAATAAATAAATATTTCTGACACTCACACAACATTATCTAGCCCAAATTAAGTTTCTTAAAGAACTTGTGTTATGGATACTAGATAACTGATATACTTAAGAAATATATAAACATATATATTGAATAAATACATATTTTTTATAAGAATAAACTCATGCTAGTTTGTCTTCCTTACAAATACCGAAATTCTATTACTACTAGCGCTACGCGTCGGGCACTACTGGAACTTTTCGTATTTTTTGCTGAGTTCGATATCGATATATCTATAGTACCAGGCAGCGTATTTATAGTATAGTATTCAACCAATCTTTTTGCGTTGCATTTTCTTATTTTTCTGTGTATTTTTTTGTCGCTGAATTATTTTGTTAGTGTTTTCTACAAAGTACGTTGAGTAGAGTGTTCACTCATCGCGTTTTTACGATCTCAAATCGAAGATTTTACTTTTGTGAAGTGATATTTTTACAAAAGATGCTGACTTTTTAGTGAGATAGTGAGTTAAGAAAAGGAATTGCATTGATTTTGAATGACTGGTGCAAGGAGGTGAACAATTTGTGTGGCAAAAGGATTGAGTTTGACGAAAATGACCCGAACAAATCTAAGGCCTATAATTATTATATCAAACACAAATAATTAAGAAAAATTAAATAATTGTCTGAGATGCATTTTTTTTTCTACTCCCAACTCGCATACCATCATGCTTTGTGCAGTTTATTTCAACTTATTAGTATTGGTTATTATTAGTTATGGTTGTCTGGTAGAGATCGCTTCACAGCGATAAGGCCGCCAATAGTATATCTTTTTTTTATGTGTTTCAATTTTTTGTATTTTTTGTAAGGCATACAATAAAGTGTAAATAAATAAAATAAATATTGCGCAGTTTAAATTTGACTCGTTACTCGAATCAAATTATAATTGCGCAATATTAATAACTGGTACTACGAATTTCTGAAAATTTGAAAGTGGCGGTACGGGCGGGCTGCATTATAAGGTTGTTTTGGTCAAAAAGTTTCCTAGAGTGGATACTGTGTGGCGCTAAAGTGCAAAAACCGCGAGACGGTCATCTATACTTTAGTACTTATATTCATCTATGAATAAACTTAAATAAACATATAAACATCCATGACTTGACGACTAATATCTGTGTTTATTACACAAATATCCGCCGCCGCCGGGATTCGAACCCAGGACATCTGGAATAGAAGGCAATGTATGTTACCGCTACACCAGCCGGTCGTTTTATATAGGTACAATGTTATTTTTTTGTTTATGCGAAACCTTAAACACGGGTCAAATATTTTCGTTAAAAAAATAGAAACAAATTATAACATAAGCAAGTTTCAAGTTTCTCGTAGAGCCTTGGTATCGTCACGCGAGTGTGTTGGAATTTGGTTGGAATTCAATGGACGCCTGAAAATTTCATTTTGTGTTATATATATTAAAAACGTTACGGTCAGATTTAAAAGTATTTAGACAAAAGACAATGTTTATTTAATGGTTGAACAGTTTAAACTACTTACAACATAATCTTATTTAGTAAGAATAATTGATCTGCATGGCTACTCGCGTAACTAAAACCACAGCACTGTGCTCGACGACGAGCTCGTCGACGATATGTCAAACAGTTCGATGAATTTCAGTTCAAACTCACGCCGTCATCAGCGGCGAGCGCTGGGGTCGAGTTATGTGTTATGTGAATACAAATTATAAAACAATAAATAAATATTTCTGACACTCAAACAACAATATCTAGCCCAAATTAAGTTTCTTAAAGAACTTGTGTTATGGATACTAGGTAACTGATATAGGTACTTAAGAAATATATAAACATACATATTGAAAAAATACAATTTTTTTATTAGAATAAACTTAAATTAACATATAAACATCCATCACTTTACGGCTAATATCTATGTTCATCACACTGATATCCGCCGCCTCCAGGATTCGAACCCAGGACCTCTGGCATAGAAGGCAATGTATGTTACCACTACACCAGCCGGTCGTCAAAAATTATGTCACTCATCGCTGATGCATCGATACGTCGATGAACTCGACGCTATTATTTACGTGAACAGACCTGCAAAGATATAATCTCATATTAAAAATCTACACCGACTTACTACAGACTATAGTTCTTTTTTCAAATCTAGAAAGTTTAAAACAAAAACTTGAATTCTTAAAGCAAAGTATGTATTCTTTTCTCGATTTTCATGCCTTGATAGAAAACTTTTATGCACCAGTTGTAACTGAACACTTTTAAATAAAACTTTTATTTTTGAGTCGAGCTTTAAAATACATTCTCGTAAAAGTTCAGCTTGTAGCTTGGCGCTGGGCTTAATATAAAATTACAGTGGCTAGTCTATGACATTTTGGTCGTTCTATTTATTTATGCAGGAACTTTTTTATCGGTGAATAAACCCGCGTTTGACATCAATCTCACCTGATGGTAAGTGAAGATGAGGTCTAAAATCACAGCACAAGTGCCAAGGAAGAAATTGGTTCCTCAAAAAATGAGGCTGGAATATATCACTGCTGCCGCGATCATACAGGGTGACTGGTGACAAATTTTAGATACTGTAGGAGAGCACTCAGTACTCGATTCTAATCAAAATTATGTTATAAATCAAAGAAACATTATGCAAAAAAGGCTACTATAGACTCAAAGATTATTTAGATGACAAAAGAGCGTGGGATTGATGTCTCCACAGGTTATTTCCACATATTAAACATTAATCACTATGTAAGCAGCTTAGCTGCGACATAATATTGGCAAGCACGAATAGCTGTCTTCTGTATGTTTGTTCATGTCATAGCAGAGCTGTATTTCTGCCAAATTGTACCTTTAATAAAATAGTTGTATAATTTTACGAAGAAGAAAGAGTGCCGAGAGTTTTTTTTCCCCCGGCTTTTTTCCTCTCGGTCTACCTAGGGTTCTACTTTCATTTCGTTTTTTAAAGCCGAAGAAGAAGTGGTAGCAGACAACACCAAGACATTGGTAGATAATGGGCCATTATCTTCATGAGACGAGAGATGCACACTTCTCTACGGAGGCCTCCCCCAGGATTCGTCATGTCATCCGGACCCGCGCCGCCCTTAAAGTACCGAAGTCGCGCCGTAAAGTGTATAAAATTACCTACTACGAAAAAAAAGTTTTCATTTCATTAAAAGTAGGTACATCATTTTTCACTAGTATTCCCTATAAATAAATACTGCTATGTTACTATTTACTTTACATACAATTGAGTCAATCGCGTCACGTGAACTTGCACGCGGATCACTGCCAACGCTAGCGTAGCCATGAGTTGCGTAATCAATTCTTTAATTTTCGGTTAAGTTTACTCAGTAAATAATTAATATTATTTTTTTATTATATTTTCTCTTCATGTACAGTCACCCTGTATATTGCTTCAGATGTTATGTAAAGGGAGGTTGCTAGCCGCGCAAGCAATGAAAGGGTTCTAGTAACCAACACATGGGTGCCACTCAGATTATTTATTCGCCCTATGAAAGACAAAAAATCTACGAGTATGTTCAATATACTGTTATTTAAAATTCAGTGTTTACAGTTATAAAAATATGAAACTACCTATTTGGAAAGGCAAAACAAACGAGGTGGTTCTATCGCTACAAATCAATTTATTCCAGAAAACCTTTTGATTTTGTTCAAAAGTTTTAAGAATCGTCATAACAAATAAGGAAAGCTTGTAATCGGATTCTATAACGTCAAATAAGGTGGCATATTGACTCGTTGTTTAAAGTAAGTGTACAGTCGATAACACATTGCCAATTTCATTTATTTTTAAACTTTTTTGCAAGTAGGATTTGAACCCTTGAAAGAGCCTTTTAATGAATTAACTTTTTTGCTCATGCCTCACGTAAATCCCAGGACTACAACCAAGCAACACATTTTGAATTGTTTCATTAATTTTCATTCATAAATTCATCTCGGCAACTTCTTCAACAAAATCAGAACTGAATTAAATCACGTCCATTTTTAGATAATTGAATTCGTGACTCAATTATTCAACAATAATTTTGATTACCTTTTCCCTTCGTTCATGGCTTACAATATTAATCCAGAAATGTGTTCAACAAAGGTCAACGAGATTGAACCTATTTTTTTTAAAACAAGGTCTGTTCGCGAAGGTTTTTACCTAAAGAGGTTTGATTCATAGCGCGCTTCGGCTTTTTTTACTCAAGATGAAGTAAAAATACGTTTTTTTAACCTTTTTTTAAGTCGCGATTTCAATGAGAATAATTTTAATTTTAATCGTATGGAAAGAGAGGTCAACTCGCTTCGCTATAAGAATTTTATTTAAAATCTAAAGCAGGTGATGATTGATTCATATGTCGAATCACTCGTAATTACGGGCTGTTTTCACAGAAATCGAAGTGTCTTGTTAAAATATAATTATAAATCAAAAACAATTAGGCCCGACTAAAACCATATTTGACAACTAAGTTTAATAACTGTTCTTGAAAACTTATGTTCCTAAGCACCGATCTATTTAAGTAAACAAGTGTCAAAATTCTAAGATTATTCAAAAAGCATAATATTTACCTAAAAAGTATTCACGTAATAAGTAATTAAGACGTATCTTTCAAAAGATTTCCTCATAAACGCCGGTTCAAAGTAAGATGTTGAACCTAGTAAGCTGCATCAATATGTGCTCAGCTCAGCAGGCAGTGAAGGTGTTAAGCTCGGGTATTGATTACAGAGCTGACGTGCTATCTACGGTTAAGAGATGTAGAGTTACAAAGCTGGAAGAAGTGTCATTTAATTAAAAAAAACGTGTTTTCAAATCTGGGTAAGTATAGGTATTATGATTTTTTTAAAGCTATCGCGAATATTTAATGCGATGTTGAATACCTATTTTATTAATTTTAAATTGATTATTTTTTTTAAATGGGCTAGATCGCTACGTTTGACCAGCCTACTACTTTTCTGGCATCATCGTTATCCGTCATCACTTGAAATTGTGGACAGACTAAATTTTCGTGCAGCGCAATTTCTTCGAGTAGAATAGAATTAATTCATCAGCTGAATATTAAAGCTAGGTAAATACATCATATTCAACTATTGTTGATAGCAGTGTGCAAATTTCATAAAATTCATCAAATTACAACATAAAAAAATCATAAACGCCGCTTCAATGTAAGATGTTGAACCTAGTGAGCTGCATCTATATATGTGCTCAGCTCAGCAGGCAGTGAAGGTTTTAAGCGTGGGTATTGATTACAGAGCTGACGTTAGCAATATAAACAGAATATGCTTAATAATTTCGATTGCGTGTAGCTCAGTTGAAAGAGCACCTCGACTCTTGGTCGGGTGATTTTATTTAGAAAAAAAAAACGTGTATTTAAAAATAATTGAGCATTATTAAATGCAAAAAAAAACTTTAAGATTTAGACTTACGAAGCTGGAAGGACTGTTGACGAAAATACATAAAAATTATGTTCGTATAAAAGTTGTAAAATCTATATATCATGTTTTTTTATGACCATAAGCAATCGCGTATGCTTAAGACAATGTTGAATATTAGCTATTTTAGTTTAAATATATTTTTTAAATCGGCTAGATTGCTATCTTTGATACGCCTATTAAGCTTCCGGCGTCATCGTATCTACCATAAGGACGACAACGCTGATTGTAACAAAACTCAGTAAATACCGATTCTTCTCTGAATCTCGATTTTCTGAGTCAACTAAGGCTGATCAAGGTGTATAGAAATGAAATAAATACTAAAACAAAACCGTTCTTTTTTTTTTAAACATTCAATAATTTTCTACTCTTTACGCTTATTTCTGCTTATCATAATTTGTTGTTAGCCATAAAATTTAAAATGCATAAACTGTTTTATTTGGCCATTTTCTTTAAAACAACGAGATTTGTCTAACGCTTCTCAACTCTATTGGCCACACTTTGCAATTTAAAGTTTGCGGAAGCGCGTCTAGGAGCACAAAATAAATAACCTTTTGCGTATGAGCAAACTTTAAGAACTATTACTTAAAGAGTTGATTTCATTTTTGATTACTTGGCAACTCAATACTCTTCTCATGGTTGGATTATTTATTTTATATGTCAAAGTGTTATCTAAGAAATCTTTGGATTGAAACGTCTCGAGCTCTTTGATAGTAAACTTACAAAATATTAAATGAAGTTGGATTTATTTTTGACTTATACAATTTTAATATAGACAGAAATAATGTCTGATTCCTATTTGGGTAGTTAATTTTTCAAAAGTAGCATGAGCCATTTATTTTCACTAGATCCGAAGGCCTATTAAGCTATTCGTAAGCTATTGGAATGCCTCGTGTCTGAAATCAATTATTGACATATTGTTTAGCAGGCCAAGGTGACATGGCGCATTGATAAGCTTTCTCCGTATCAAAGACTACTAAGACAATGCTCTAATGCTTGTTGAAGTGGGTGTTTCTATGTACGATTTCTTAGTGAGTAAAATATTAAACTCTGAAGCCAAACCATTTGTCATAAGGCTTTAATTTGGAAATCAGAAATTATAGCAGCGGCGGCATGCATAACTTCTAAAGAAAGGCCGACATCGATCAACCTCCAGTATAATTGTTTTTTATTATTGACGACCGGCTGGTGTAGTGGTAACATACATTTCCTTCTATGCCAGAGGTCCTGGGTTCGAATCCCGGTGGCGGCGGATATTTGTGTGATGAACACAGATATTAGACGTCAAGTCGTGCATGTTAATATGTTTATTTAAGTTTATCCTAATAAAAAATATGCATGTTTATAAACTTAAGTATATCAGTTATCAAGTACCTATCCATAACACAAGTTCTTTAAGAAACTTAATTTGGGCTAGATAATGTTGTGTGAGTGTCAGAAATATTTATATTTATATTTAATTTTCAAAACATTGGTAGATTAATGAGCTGGCCGAGCCTTTCTTCCTTTCATAAATATTATGTGTAAAGGATTGTAGTTAACATCCACGGCGCGATCAATCGCATGGTGATGTAGGGTTTCTTAAGGAATCTAATCGGCCCACTAAGATTTCTTAAATAAGCCAATTTATTATACACTTGAGGCAGTAGGTATCTCGAGCGGCGACTACGTACTGAAAGACGCAGCGTAGGTAGCTGCCCCCAAGGTGAACCAAACATCTGGAATATAATCATCATCATCACAACTCCGTGTAATGGGCCCACTGCAGGGCATGAGTCTCTCCTCTGGGTGACGAGGAGGTTTAGGCCATAATCCACCGAGCTGGCCCAGTGCTGGGTGGTGGATGTCAGAATTTTCAGGGTGCCGATATGGCTTCTGACAAACCCTAACGACTACTGTATACAAGTATACAGCACCCGGGACCGACAGCTTAACGTGCCCTCCGAAGCACGAAAGTCGCCGTGAGAAACGAACGGTCGGCGGTCACCCATCCAAGTACCGACCGCGCCGAACGTTGCTTAACCTGTGATATCGTAAGATACACACAGTAGCCACGGCGCCACGACGACTTCGACGACTGGAATATAAAGTCACCGGTAAACGTTAGATGTGAGAAGCATAGGGAAGATCGGCGTTTAGAACCTTGTAAGAGATCTTTATCCAGCTTCAGGCTTAATGATGATGATTGTTCACTGAGCTTTAAGATGACCACTGTGGTGATGGGGTAAACCTATCTGCCTCAGACGATAGGTGCCTGCGGGTTCGATTTCCACCCGGAATAAGAAAAAAAAATGTTCCAGTTCTGGGTGTTTATACAACGACGTAGTACTACGAGATGTTTTGTAGTATCGCGTAGTACTTTATTATAATGGTAATTTTGCTTAACACGTTAGCGGATATATTAATTTCCTTGTATAATAGTATATTATGTAACAAGTGAGCTAAGTTGCTAATTACAGCCGAGGCTGTGATTTGAGCCCGAGCCGCAGGTGAGGGCTTAAGGTGACACCCGGGGCGATTTGGCGAAATTGGGGTATGTTCAACCTCTATAAAGTACGGGAAAACGTTGAAACAGAATACCGAAAAAAATATATATTATAGATTAATCTTCATTCTTTAATTGCTCACGAGGATTTTTTTGCAAAGTTTCTAGTTCATTAGAAAAAAAAATTACCGTGGACATCGATTTTACTGCAAAATATGGATAAACTACGTAACTACGCGGCTTACATGAATGCAATTTTTTTTATATAATACAACTTAAATTGCACTACAATCGCTCACGAGGAATTTTCATTTTACTCATTGTGAGTTTTTTAATTATCGATTTCCTGTTTTGTTAATATTTTGGTGACCGCGGCGCTCTGCGCGGGCGACGGGCGGCATACGGCCTCCGGCTCTCGTACGCATAGCCTGTGTCCGTTGTCGCTCTGCATTGAAATAATCGAGTCGGTGTAATTATTAGTTTCTGGTGAGAAAAACAGCAAAAGGACGATTTATTTTGTTTGTACATTGCAATGTGAAAAGACACTACTAGATTTGAAAAATAATAATATCTGAGAACCGCCGCGAAAGGACGTTTTATTTAGTTCGTAATAATATACTGTGAAGATTCTTTGAAAGAGGCAGGTGCGGGGAAGAGGTTTAAAACTCTCAAGGTTGTTGGCGCATGTACAAGCCTTAATAATGAGCCGAGACTGTAATTAGCAACGCTCACGAGTTACATACGACGTTTTTCAACACACTTGTGAGTAAAAGACAGACATACGTGGTCATAAAATAACAAACACACTTGATAACAAAGCTGTGAATTGTGAATGAAAAATGGCGCCGAACCTCGCGCATGCGCGTAGGTTTTTTTTTCTGTCAAATGTGTCAATGTCTGTATAGCATATACAGCCTATTTTAAGTGAAAATGTTTAATTTGGAGTGGTAAATGCAAATATTTTAATTTTTTATGACAAATGATTGTAAATTGTGAATAATTTGTTTAATATACAAATTTATTTTACTAATACAAGGCGCAAACATTTAAAAATGTATATGGATTTGAAGTGGTATAAAACCTCTTTGTTGTTTCTGAAAATATTTAGTGTATAACCCGGACCAATAAAATATGCTCTGTTTTCTCGCATGTTATTTGCACAAAGGTACAATTTAACTTTGTAGGATTCATTATATTATGCACTAGGGCATAATATATTATGCACGCGTGACTTATAGCCCAGTTTATAGTTCTAAATTCAATAGAATAACGCTCAATTTACGAGCAAGTGTGTTGAAAAAAAAATAAAAACATTTTTTTGTAAAAGTTGTTTGTATAAATGATACTTATTAAGAAAAAAGAAATGACCGGTGACCACAAACCAACCCTGTATGTACCTATTAATATTCTAGGTTCCCACCTTGTTCACTACATGGTATCTCATAACACAAGCTTTGCTTACTTTGAGGCCATGTAATTCATGTCATTGTCTGGGGATTTTATTATTTATAAACTTGAGCAAAAACATACAAAATGGGTTTTTATCTTCATTGACTGAGACAATAGTCCTCTAAATATTGTTAGATTTTAACAAGATAAAAAGGCTCTAGCCTATCAACATTTATTACAAACATTGCAATAAGGTACAATTACAAGAATCACCGTTGCCATGATAACAGCTTCTATTAATCTTATTTAAGCAGTAAGCGTCCTCAACAAATATCGTGCAAATAAATCAACACAATCAACAATTATTATTGAACTGGTTGACGTCACAGATATTAATTGGCGGTTGATTGAATTCAGATCAAAAGCCCTTAATTGAAAATATCTTTATTGGGTTGCTCTATAGGAATAGTATGGATTAATTTAAGACTGTGATTCGAAAAGGGTTAAATGAAACCAGAATTTTTGTTATTTGTCAAAGGAAATGAACGGGACAAAGCCCAGGGCTGGTTTGTAATTAAAATAAAAGAAATTGGAATTCTGCAGTAGGTATTGCTTTTAGTTTCATTTTTGGTTTGATTAAAACCGATGAAGCTTGGTCTTCTTTACAAGTTATTGGAAAATAACGCTGATGGCGATGGATTTGAATGAATATGATTTATTTTGGAGCTAATGAAAAATGCTATAATCAACGAATGCAGAGCATTAAAAAACCAAATTCACGTCAAAACTTTTGCTCCGTATTCATACATATTTTTTCAACATTTTTAATTTTGTCATAAAGTACTCATACGATGGGACCACCTCCGAACTACCCTCTATCATACGAAACAAGAATATTCGAAATCGATTCATAATTGTCTACAAATTGTGTAACAATACAACAAAAAAACATACACACGAATTGAGAACCTCCTCCTTTAAGTCGGTTGAAATTAGTGAATTGGATCGATCGTTTCAACGATAAACATATTCAAAGAAACAAAATCTCATATTGTTTAACATTATTTTCTAAATAAAAAGCTTTGAAGTTAAGTTCATTACTAAGCATAGATTTTTTTATAACAATCGTAGATTTATTTCCAATACTGTATTGGAAATAAAACGTGGTATCTATGTATTTATAATATACTTACTGTAGATAAATACCACAAGAAATCTTTGAAGTTAAGTAGTCATGTCTACTTTTTAAGAAAAAGAAGTTTTGGTTTGAATTAAGTTTCAACCAATGGTACTTGAGCTAAACTTTGAAGATGGAATCAAGGTACTTGAAGAAAATTTTCTAGACGTATCATAAATAATCAAAGGTTTTATAAAAGATATTAAGTGAAAATTCTAAAGTGTATCTTTTATTTTATATTGAAAGGATAAGACGTTCGTCTTCCATGCCACCTGATGGAAAGTGCGCATGAAGACTATGGTGGTACACGTCCATCCACGAGAAAACTATTTCAAAGTTTAGCTCAACTACCAAGATAAGAGGTCAAATTAAAGTACATAAATGCCGTGATAGTAATAGTACAATAGTAATAGTACTGATTTGTTATTTGTCGTGAACCCACGACAAATAAAATTCAATTATTTTTTTGCTTTTGTTTGTCAGTGTTACTCCATCAACACAGCGGTCAGGTAGACATGTCTTTCGAAACAATTCTTTATCCTATTTACTTTTACGGAATTGATTTTTCAAAGCTTCACGTTAAATAAATATTTATTTCCTATCGAACAATAGGAAACGTTAAGCTGCTATTACAAACAATATTCCCGGAATCGTGTATCAATGAAAAAGGGTTTACCAGCTATAAATTACTATTATGATCCTACCTTCTTTCTGAGGATTATGTCGGATCAATATAAGCCCAATTTCAGAGATTTGATCATACCTTTATGTAACCTCGGATCATAAATATTTGCAGTAATACTTTTGGACTTGTTAACGAGGTCTTAGCATTTTTGGAATTAGAAATGTTATAATAGCGGATAAGTAGTAGCCATTACGTATGTAAATATAGAGTTTGAGATACAAGTACTTATTATATATGTATATGTCGCAGTCATCTGGTTGAGTTAGCCACTCAATTGGACGCCTAGGCCGTTTCAACCGGCTTAAGGACAATTAGTCAAGTCGTTGATCGCAACGTTTAACCAGTTGCCTAAACGTTGTTTAGCCATTTAGTTAAATTGGATATTGTTAAATTTATGATGTTTGGTTTAAATATTAAAACATTAAAACGGAACTTATTTTATTATATTTATGATATTTATATGCGCCACAATGGAATTTATTTCCTTGTAATTGAAATTAATAAAAAAAAATCTTATAAAAAAAAAATTTGCTTGACTGGTTTTTCCGTCATGACAGATAATTTTACCATGACCTACTTGTTTTATTACTTTATCCAAAACTGTACCAAATTTAAATCACTTGGCTGAATTTTGGTCAGCCATCTTCAAGGGGCTAACTTTCAACACGCCAAGTTGTTAAACGTTGAGTTTTTCGTGTTCAATCAACTATCGGCCTAGGCCGTTGATTCGGTCTAGGCGTCCAATTGAGTGGCTAATTCATCCAGATGACTGCGACATATATATAACGAGCTGTTTCACGCGGTTACGACCTCGGAATATTGAATATTAGCTTTTGAGCTATTCCGGACTATAGGTACTCAATCACTATGCTAAATTTCATACAAATCCGTTGAGCCGTTCATCCGTGATTGATAAAAAAACATGCATCGAAAATTTCACATGTACAATATTAGTAAGATATAGTAAGATACTGTCAACTTTAATAGGCCTCCACTTCAGTCACTTGTAACAACAGGGTTTGGAAAGAAACCTAACGATAAAAAAATGGTCAAAAATCTTAATCAAAAATTATTTCAGTTTGATTTTCTGATGATAAACTTAAAATAAAAAAAAACTTAAATAAATAAAGATACTTCCATGACTTGAAGTTTATTATCTATATTTGGTTTACAGAGTTGTAAGTGCCACGAAAAAACACTTATCTACATATGTATAGGGAATTCTAGTGAGAAATTAACTACCTACTTTTATTACATAATTATGATCAAAATCGAGTACAAAGTGTATTCGAATCTGATCATAATATCTAAAATTTGTCTCCAGTCACCCCGTATATCAGTTGGTATCTAACGTGGTATCTAAAATTTCTCCATTGTCTACCATTTTCCTATTTTCTGTGAACTAAGTAAGAAAAACATGTAAGTTTTATATTCTTAATCGAGTTAAACGGAATTAGTTGAGCGTTACCCCGGGCATTCCGAAATTTGCTTGGCTATTTCACAGGCTGTTGGACTACGTGCGAGTATTCCGTAGGTTTCAATTGAAGGCGGGAAATATCAGGGCTACAAATGCAGTTTAGGGTTACCAAAATTGTTGACGTTCAATTTGATACAAAACAAAAAAAAATTGTAATGCCAGTTTTTTTCTACTTACCTCACAATCGAGATGTAAAGTAGAATAGTTAGCTCGGGTGTAAGCATCAATTGCAACCTCGAACTATAGGCGCCCTCACTGCGCTCGTGCGCCTAAATATCTCGGGCTGCAGTTGATGCCTTACAGCCCTTGGCTACTAATGTACTATTATTTGTTGAAATTTATAATGAAATGAGAACAATTTTCAACAGGTGTCTTTTAAAGTAAAAGTTTTCTATTCCCGCCTTTTATGCATTAAAAAGAATCAAGTAAAGAGCATCTAAATTTTTTTTTCAAGATCGAAATTGAACTTCGCCTTTCCATATTTAAAATTGAAGACTATTATACTTACACGAAGACAAGGCTGCAGTGCTAGCACGGATCTTTTGTCGATCGTAAGTTTACGAATGCTCGTATAGTATGGAGTCGGTTGCAAGTTTTTAGTAACAATGTAATTTTTTATTTTACAGTTATTTAAGAGTAGAACCTGTTAACAAACATTCAAAATTAACTTTTTTTTTTTTTTTTTCCTGCCAAAGAATGACACCCTACTATGGCGCCCCAAGGGGCGACCACAGATAGGGAGGGGGTGAATACTCCTAGTACGCACTGGGCCCTGCACGGGGATAAATCCCCGCCGACAGTAGCAACCGACAGTAGCACGTTGGAAGTGACCTGTTGCCAGGACTTTCAAGTGCTGTTGAGTAGAGGGGAGCTCCAGGTCCCTGTGCAGGACCGTGTTACGCACGTACCAGGGCGCGTTAGCTGCCCTTCTGCAGAATAGGTTTTGGACCACCTGTAGTTTGTGAAGATGTTTGGGATTCGCGTGGGCAAAGACGGGAGCCGCGTAAGTCATGACTGGTCGTATGCAGACTTTATAAAGCGTACGCTTGTTACGGAGGGACATTTTACTATGACGTCCTAGCATGCTGGAGAGTCGGCCGAGATATTTCCTAGCCAGTTTGGACACCCTGGTGATGTGGGGTAAAAAGGAGAGAGTTTTGTCGAGAGTGACGCCTAAGTACTTAACCGTATTAGACCACGGTATGGGGACTCCCCGCATGCGGATCCGTGTGTCAAAGTGACCACGACGCCGTTTGTGAGAGAATTGGATGGCTGAACTTTTATCTGGATTGACCTCAATGCGCCACTTCGTGAACCAGTCACTGAGTTCGTCTACAGCCGATTGCAACTTTGCAACTATTGTGGACATTTGAATGCCAGTGCAATAGAGCGCGGTATCATCGGCAAAAAGGGCAAGTTCGACCCCTTTAGGTGGTTTGGGGATGTCGTTCGTGTAAATCGAGTATAGGGTAGGAGCGAGGACTGAGCCTTGAGGGACGCCAGCCCTGATTGGGTGGGGAGATGAGAGCGCACCATCGAATCTGAATCGGAAGGTGCGGTTCTTTAAGAATGAAGAAATTATACGGACTAGCCTATCAGGGAGTCCTATGCCGTATAATTTGTGGATGAGGCCGGCGTGCCAGACTTTGTCGAAAGCCTTGGCTACGTCAAAGAAGACTGCCGCTGTGGTTCTCCTCCTAGGGTAGAAGCCAGCAAGGGCGTACTCCACTATTCTGTGGACCTGCTGAGGGCAGGAGTGTTGGGGACGGAAGCCGAATTGTTCGGGTATGATGAGGGGATCCCCGTCTGAGGGGAAGAGATGGAATTTCATGCGCGTCAGAATGACGCGCTCGAAGTTTTTACCTAAGGCCTTGAGGAGGCTGATGGGTCTGTGGTTTGCCGGGATGTGGTGAGGTTTCCCGGGCTTGGGGATTCCTATCACGATCGCCTCTTTCCAGGCACTTGGAAAGTGACCTAGATTAAGACAAGCGTTGTATAGGATTGCCAGTATGGCAATGATTTGCTGGGGCAGGTGCTTAAGCGCCTGGTTTGGAATACCATCCGCCCCCGGCGCTTTTCTAGCGTGGAGGCGTTTGATATGAAGGCGAATCTCATCAGCAGAAACTGTGATGGGTTCGCTGGTCGGGGGGAGAGAGTCCTTGAGGAGGACTTCTTCTTCAATCGCCTTAAGGTGGGCGGGATCTACGGGTTGGGTGCTGGGGGAGCATTGTGAAGCAATGCTGTCAGCAAAGGTCTCAGCCTTTTCATCATCCTCGAAGGCTATGGTGCCATCGGGACGGGCGAGGGGAGGAATGTGGGAGATGGCGTCGACTCTGAGTCTGCGCGCCATAGCATAGTAAGCCACGTGAGACGGAGTTATGTTCTCCATGAGCTCAGTGGCTTGAAGATGTCTATGCTCGAATAGGGCTTTCTTTACCCTGCTTTGAAGGGCTTTCGCTGCATCCCTACACTCGATAGTTGGGGCGTATCTGGCTCGACGAAGTGCTGCATTTTTCTGCTTAATTAAAAGAATAATATGACGGGGAAGTTTGGGCCGCGGGATTTTGACCGTTCGAGAATTGGAACTGATGGCATTGAGGATGGCATCAGAGACTGAATCGACTGCACTGTCGATTCTCTCCGGGCTACTAAGGTAGTCAGGGGAGAATCCCAGCGGAGAGTCGGCGGGTCCGGCCAGAGTGGCGAGGGACTTTTGGAAACCTTGCCAGTTGGTAAAGGTTTTAGAAGTGGGGGTAGGAGCTGAAGGCTCGCCTAAAATAAGCCGTACTGGACGGTGATCGGAACCTAGGTCGTCTAGTGGGTCTATAGAGCGGAGGGCTAAAGTTACGTTTTTAGTTAGGGCAAAATCGAGTATGTCGGGAGACTGGCTCGATATGGATGGGTAATAGGTGGGTGCGTTAGGACAAATCAGGTCGATGTCAATAGGAAGGGACTCAAGGATTTCATCGAGTTTGATGCCATTATTATTGGTTGAGTAACACGACCAGTCAGTATGTTTGCAGTTGAAGTCTCCAAACATAATGACTGATTGGCCCAAGCCCATAATGGCCTCAAAATCGCTGCGGATGGGAGCCTTACCACTCGGGAGGTAGATGGAGGCTATAGTGACAGAAGGGTGGCCCGACATGGCCAGCCTGCACACCGTCGCTTCCAAGTGGATAAGGGGTGGTGTAGGGATGGGACAGCAGTGTAGGCTCCTTTTGTAATAGATGGCAGTACCACCGTGTGGATCGGTGGGTCTGTCAACTCTTACTAGGGAGTATTTGGGGATAGAGAGACCTTTTGTGAGGTGGGGAGCGAGCCAAGTCTCTTGGACTAGGAACAGGTCAAAATCATTTTGCGCGAGAAAGGCTTTGATTTCGAGAAAGTTGGATCGTAGTGAGCGTGCGTTGAATGAACAAAGGGTGAGGCCCTTGGGTTTAGTCTTGCGACCAGTCATGACTGTGGTGTTAATTATTGCGGAGGACGGGTTGTTATTGTCCATTTAAAAGATGTTGAATTTTAGTGATAATGGCCTCGTGCCTTCCCAGGATGTCGAGTACGTCGGTCGGAGTACGAGCTGACTGCAGCTCTCGGTTGATGGCCGTATATTCGCTTATGTTAGCGAAGGCCAGTAGGGAACCTAGGTCTAAGGTTCTCTTAGACTGCTGAGTGGGGCGGTGGGGCGCCTGTCTAGGCGGCAGGGGGGGCTTGACCCAGGTCGAAATTTTCGGCGTGGGGGCAGGGTTAGACCTAGACTTGGGGGCTAGCGGGAAGTCGCTAGTCACCAATTTAGGGGCAGGGGGTGGGGGGGGCGGCCGCTTGTTGTGCGGGGCCGCAGCGTGAGGTTTGGGGCGTGGGGCCCTAGGACAGCCGCGGTAGTTTGCGGTGTGACCAGATTGGCCGCACAGCACGCAAGCTGGAGGGGTAGGGGACTCGCGGGTGCGGGAGCACTCGCGAGTCGCATGAGGCTCTAGGCACTTCACGCAACGGGGGGGGGCGGAGCAGTTGGCCGCCGCGTGTCCATAAAGTTGGCACCGGTGGCACTGCGCGGGGTAACCTGATTTGTGTGGGGTCTCCACACGGATGTTAGAGAGGCCGCACACTGTGCTGACCTCGAAAACGGCCTTGGCGGCTGGGACGTTCTGGAGTATGACCAGCACAAGATGGAAGCGTTTGCCGCGGCTGTTGTGCATTTTGTGCACAGCCTCCACGGGAAGATTTTGGGATTGGAGGTCCTTGAGGACCTCCTCGTTGGGGAGTTCATAGGGGACTCCCCGAAGAATAACTCGTTTTTTACGCTCCTCAGGGAGGGCGTAAGTGTGATAGGCAATGTGCCTATTTGTAAGGAGCTTGGTGAGGCTCCTGAAGTCATCCATGGTAGGGACCTCTATCTTTATAAAGTCGCCCGTATTGGACGCTTTCAAGTATTGAATGCGCTGTTGCGCGCAAAGGGCGGAAATTTCGGACCACCTATTCTTCTCCTTTAGGAAGATAGGTGGGGGCTTCTTAGCCTTGGGCGGGACGGGGGTGCAGCGGGAGGCTGGCTTAGTGGGGGTCGAGGCCCTGGGAGCCGGGGTTTGCTGGGAGGCCTGAGGGGCCGGGGTGGAGGCCTGAGTGGCCGGGTTGGAGGCCTGAGTGGCCGGGAGGGGGGCCTGAGTGGCCGCGGGGGAGGCCTGAGTGGCCGGGGTGGGGGAGGTCTGAGTGACCGCTACAGGGGAGGCAGTGCCTAGGCTGCGCTGCTTCCTGTTTCTCTTCTTCTTCGGCGAAACAGTGAGAAAACCATCCTCGTCTAGGGACGCGTCTGGATTTCTCACTGTGGCATTGGAGGAGTCGGTCACACTAGACGCAGTGCGCTTGGTGCCGAGGGACTCGCTGCCGGAAACGTAGAAATCGGTTTCCATGGCAGACTCAGATTCGGAATCTGAGAATGGGGTTGGGGGGAGTGCCTTATGGGCTCGGGAGAAGCCCGGGGGGGAGCGTACGTTCCTAGGTGGTGCGTCGTCGGTCTGGGAAGGCAAGGGGCCTTGGGAGTTATTCGCGGAGGTGGCCTGAGGGGCCGGGTAGTAGATGGCCTGAGAGGCCTGATATGACGTTGAGGCGTTCTGGAACATCGGGTGGATCCAAGGGTCCTGAGGGGACGCTTGGGGTGCGGGGGCCTGAGGGGCCGGGAGCTGCGCAGGGGCCTGGAGCTGGGGTGCGCCTTTGAGGGCGGCTGAGATCAGGTTATGCAAATGGGATTGCATGGCCTGAAATTGGGCTTGAAATTGGGCTTGCATTTGGGCCTGGTAAGCCAGCACGGCTTCCAGTCCCGCCTCCCGGGATTCGGTGGTGGACGCCATCGAACCCGGGGTATAGCTACACGGAATTGAGTTCAGTACTCAGATAACGACCTGAAAAAAGAAAAAACGAAAAAGACCGTGCCGCTGAACGGCACGAACACAAGGAACGAGGGGGGGGGGAAAGGCGCGTGCTCCTAATTTGAGCAGGCGCCGACCGTCTCCCTGGGAAGGCCCAAGTGCAATGGGTTCGGGTCTGCCGGATTACTAGCCCAGGAGGGCTAGCAGCGTTCCGGGTCGACGCTGACAAGCTTCGTTGTCACCGTAAGGTTTCCACTTGCCCAACGCGAAACTAAAAAATTTGCTTAAGGTTCGCTCTGAAAAGAGCGAAAGTTAATCAAACTTTCCAGTTATTGAAATACGAAAGTTCACGAGTGCGTCGCTAGCACGCGAGTGGCGCCACTGTCGAAAACGGGTACTAGAAGCGAGCAATACCGTAGCGAGAGCCGCGGTCAAAATTTGGTAAGCTAACGCGGCAATACCGTCCGGAGAGCCGGGACGATAAGCGCGAGAGTCGATAAAAATCTTATCGAGCGAGTCGACAAGACTTTTACCGAACGATAAGGGAGCACTGAACACACGATTGGCACAACCACTGCGTACGAACGATGTCAAAATTAACAAGGAACACATTTATTTAAGCTAACCGTGCGGCAATGGATAGATTTCAATTATTGCTTGCAAAACCGTCTCCATACTATACGAGCATTCGTAAACTTACGATCGACAAAAGATCCGTGCTAGCACTGCTGAATAGCAAAGCGACCTCTTGGTCATTGGGCTGAATGCATGATGTCTATTGCCTGTACGATGGTTAGATGTAAGCGAACTTTTTGAAAGAAAGAAGTGTTTTCTTTTAATTACTTACCGCCCTAGGGGTTTTCTAGCTCGATTATTACCCTAGAGCGCTTATTAGTCACCTACAAGCCCCATTTGGAGGTAATAAGAACCTACTTACCAAACATGAGCGACGTAAAGATTGATTATGTTCTAAGCAATCTGATCGGTAGGACGATTTAAGTTTTCTTATCGTTAACAGATTTGATGGAGTTCGCTTCGTCTTCATCTACAATTTCCGTCGACTCTGATAACGACGACGGTCGTGCATAGTCTTGAGGTATCTGTTATTAATGAACTCACAATCGAACGCTAGTCATACCGAATTCAATTTCATTACGACTTTGAAAAATTAAGTTTTTAGAACGTATGACTTTGATGCGAAGTTGAATCGGAAGGGTGCGATGACATAAAAGTGATGACTAATAAAAAAATAACGGTATAAGGTACAAATGAGCAGATAGGCATACCGTTTTCTGTTAAATGAAAGGTAAGGGCAGGCGAGTGAAATTATGGGATCTAAATGTAGTTTTTTCCCATTTTCAGTAGGTAAAAATTTCGAAATTTTATTTTTAATATAATAGACCGTGAAAATTTAAGAAAATATACAAAACCGGAACAAAAGGCTTTTCTTACAACCTTCATAATTATCGCATTATTAATGCCAACCGCCTTTAAATTAATGATACCCTGGTCGCAGGTGTGACTTACCAGCAGATCTATAAAGTGCTCGTTTGTTAGCTCATCCTCATATTTAGGTTGTATTTAAGAGGTCAGCAAGAAGGGCGGGGGGCACAGCAGGTTTTAGCACCAATTTTATTATTTACAAGTTAATCACACCAAGAATTTTTCAACTAAACACTTTGGCAACAAGTGCTGGGTTATCAGTATGTTTTGAGCATTTCACCCTTCAGAAGACTATGGTACAAAGGTTAAATCTACTGCAGAAGAAGAGTAGAGTAAAACTACAACTTGTGGATGGCATACAGTGGTAAGCTACTTTAAACATTCTTAATGTGACGAAATTAATATTTAGCTTTTCTAGTGTAGCTGTGATTTACTCATTGCAAAGGTACTTACATACATCTTGAACAAAAGTATATAATATCGACAGCTTTTTACATTCAAGTTTTGACGGTGAAGTTCAGTCATAAAACAAACAATAAATACCTACATTAGAAAGAAAATTTGTCGAATAACAATTTCTGCTTTTTATTTCCCTTTCCACGAATACAGAAACAATGAAGCTACGCAATAATCATCCTTTTTATTTCAAAGAAAATCTCCGTGGAATAATTTTTCAAAGTTGATTTTACATGAAATCCGCTAGCACCGCAAATGAACCAGGCAATTTGCACAAAGAGACTCATTCCTAGGTAACAATGTGCATTTTTGTTACTTTATTTTTACTCGTAATAAATAAGTGCCGTGCAAAACAATGCCAGTCTTTGACTATTTAGAATTTAACTGTAATGTTGAGTTCTATTTCTTCTACTTTTTATTTACTCTTTATTGTAGGTAGGTACATACAATAACTCAAATGGGAAATTGTCCTACATATTTGCACTACTGGGTTACTTAGTAGCTATCTGTGTATAATTTGATGTGGAAACAATAAGAATTAGACGCTTTTTTATTTATAATTGTCGTATTTTTTTTAAATTTTCGAGTTTCTGTTGCACGATATCTGCACAAAGGTCAGCTATTATGGTTTATATATACGGAATTTGTTTGTAATTTAGTTTAATATTTAAATTAAGATGTCTTACCAAAAATGTTTAATCGTCAAATTGTTATTAAGAAATAGAAACTCATCATTTTTTAACGTAAAAAAATTGGTGGCCTTTTAAAAGTCCCGTCGCAATAACTTACAGGTGACTTTTAAGAGCACCCAATCTCAATAAAATAGATGACAAATTAGAACGATATTGTAACGATTAAGAGCTTCCAATTCAAAGAACAGTTTTTTGTCAGATTGATTTTGGAATTAGCTGATCTTCTACTAGGTCATTATACAACCTTGCCATTTCATTTGTCGTCAGAAAATTATTATTTTTCTTTTTTTTCATGATCTTCGTAATTGGGATCTTAGAACAACTGGTACCATTCGTGAAATCAGGAGGTCTAGGTGTCCTCTCCAGGCCAACAAAGATTTCAAAAAGACTTTAAGAGGCTTATTTCCGTACAAATCTAGTTTGCCCAGCAATATTTTAGTTTACAGATGAAATTAAAAATACAGTATCGTCACTATTGCTTCAAATACTGTATCTCTTGACCCCTTGCATAAAGTAAAGAGGTTTCCGCAAAATACAATTACAATATGGAGGGAGGAGTCGATTTCAATGAGAAGAGTCCATAGATTGGATCAGAACATAGGGTTGTATCGAACTTTTATTTGTGGCAAGAAATGGTATTTTTTCCCGTTTTGTCACACTTTAGACATTGGCTTGGCATTGTGCTTGGCAGCTATAGAGGAGAGATGGCGGAGAACATGATCATATCTCTTTTCGCTAAGGGTTTTTTCGTAAGCTACAAAAAGAACGATAAGAGAGGACTATGTACAACATGAAGATTTCATTGTGGATCATCTCGATATGGTGGAGTTGACACTTGGTCCAATACAGCGCACCCCAACAGATTTAAAGTTTGCAAAATCATTTTTCTTTTTTTTTTATTTTTTAACTGTAAAGTTTCAGAAGAATACATTCGGCAGTTTTTGCGTGAAAGAGTAGCAAAGATCCATCCGTCCAGCCATTATCAGTGTATAATGTGTATCTATCTATAGTTATGATTGGCTACTTTTCACGGTAAAATGGCTGAGCCAATATTAATGTAATTGCTTTTGGTAGTTAACAAATACCTACGTTACTTTTTATTCTCGGTTTCTAACTTCCAAGAGCTAGAAATGATCACGAAATAAATAAAACCTTGAGTCCCATTATTTTAAGTTTAACTTTCTTACAATATATATCTGTATGTACAGAAGGCAGCACATCAAGCGTTACAAATCGGTAATTTTTTTTACTTGAATCTGAAATCTATGCCCTCGACATTACTTAAGTTAAAATTGTTTGGGGAAATTTGACAGGTAATGTAACGCTTGACCTGCTGCCTTCTGTACCTACCTGTATTAAATCGCGCAAGAAGCTTTATTGATGATTTAGCCCTATCAACATAGCAAAATTTTCTACTGCATACCAACTATTTTTTCAGATTTATTATTTTTAAGCCCCTAGTACTTTTACCGGGAGAATTTCCTTAGATTCTTATTCCTATGTTTATTTTTAGTGTAGTTCAGTTTTGTTTTCTTCTGGCTATCCGAATGCTTTTACATCTAATCTACTAATGCCACGTTACAATATCAAAAACACTGTCCGTTCGTTGCTTCCACGCTGGACTGGGAGCAACAGAAAATCATAGAATGTACCAGTTGCTTCTCTTCCCGGGCATGCCTTAAAAGTCATTTTAGGGATAGAGGTTTTATTGGATAGAGGTTTTATAAGGGATAAAGGCGTGAAGTTATATGTATGTATGTTCGTTTAGTCTACGAACAGTAGATTTACCTAGCGATCATACACGTTGAATATTGAAACGTATAAAGCGTTTCAATATTCAACGTCTTGTTAAATTACTACTTACGATTCTTATAACTACCTACCATACTCATGTAAAATATTGAAACCCAGCATTCATTGATTTTGACGACAATTTAGTTATAATTTACCCCTAGAATAACCCTACCGCCTCTGAATAATTGACTAATCCGAGTGAGCCCCGCTTGGCGGTAAACTGACTGTCTCGGCCGACTGAAATTTGCCGTCAAATATCACTACTGCCAGCGGTGACGCGTCCCGAAAACATTTTATAAAGAACTGGCGTGGCTTCGGTATTCGACCTCATTTATACTTACCATCAGGTGAGAATGAGGTCAAATTCGGGCTTATTCACTGATTTGAAAAAAAACTTAGTGTTTTTAATATTTTGGAATAGAAAGTTATAAAATTAAACTCGTAGGTAGTCTGACTCCCAACCGTTACACAAATTTGGTGGTTCATTCAGAGAAATCTTATTTCCAAGTGAAATAATAAAGTTAGGTGAATATGGTCATAGGCACCGAGAGTTTGGTAGGTATCTCGAACAATTAACAGCGTGAGTGGCCGGCCATGCCAGCGAATCACTCGCTCGCCCGCCCGCGTTTTATCGAACAAAAATCAAAATTCTAGTTCGCCTCATATTTTTTTAGAAACCATGTGCATATTTACTTTGAACTTTAACGCAAACAAATAAAATGAATTCAAATTCCAAGCTACTCGTAGTTTGTTAACTTTTTTCGGTACACAGGTTCCTAGTTATTATACCAACGCGTAGCCTTTGTTAAAAACCGCGGCAGTGCTTTGTACCTTCCAGATTTGCATCATTTGGTTTTGGTTCGGTTTATGATGAACTTTTAAAATACCCGCATAAACAAAGCGTGAGATTGCTTGAATCGAGAAAAGTCGATGAAAATATCTTGAACAAAACGAAAATAAAAAAAAATATTTAAAATAACAACTTGCACAATCGAACGTTTACCTTATTCTGAAAACCAACTTGTGTACTTAGTCTGATAACAATGGTTATTTCATGCTTATTTCTACCACCATTCAAGTCAAGACTGATGAAGACATGCAAAGCTTGCTTGGTGGTAGGATCCCTTCTGGGTCCGCCTGGCTAGCGACCACCCTTTATATAAAGTCTGCCGCCAAATGTTACCGCTCCGGCGGTAATGTGTTCCGGCAATATTGTATAAAGAGCCAGTTCCTTCCTAAACCCGTGTGCTTTCATCTTCGACCTCATCATCACTTACCATCAGGTGAGATTGAGGTCAAACGCGGGTTTAGTCACCTATAAAAAAAAAGCCTCACCCAAAAAAAATCTAAACGCACACCTCTTAATAATCTCTACTTGAGTAGTGACAGAACTTTTATTTTCAAGCCACTAACCGAGTCAAGAACTTTTGCCGATACTCATATTTTTAAACAGCCCTACCGCCCCTGTAAGAGCATGTCGTAAAAGGCAGTCCTTGTGGTATGACCCTTTCAACAGGGCTATTTGCGTTACTAAAATAACAGCGCTGTGCTCCACGATGAGCTCGTCGACGTGATTGCAAAGATTTCGTCGACGACCTCACAGATGTTACATTTAGCGGAATACCAAAAACTAAAGAAAATTTACAAACATTTCGACGAATAACAGTTCTTACTCTTGCCGTCATCAGCGATGAGCGCTGGCGTCGTATTACGATATAAGTGAATAACAATTACGTTACTAGTCCCTGACGCTGTTGTTTAGGACAATATCCCTGCTGGTCTGCTAGCTAGCGCACGTCCTGAATATGATATTGATGTGTTCTGTTATTGTTTCACCACTTTGGCGATAGGCTAACACTGTCTGCCTCTGACGCCAGTGGTCACGAGTTCGATTCCCGCACGGAACAAGAAAAAAAATCCGGGTCTGGGCGTTTATCTATATAATATGTATTTATATTCTAGGTTCCCCCGTAGTTCACTACATGGTATCCCATGTCACAAGCTCTGCTTAGAGAGACCATGTAGTTAGTGTGATGGTCTGGGGATTTTATTTTATTTTATAAAGACCCAGTTTCTTCCAAAACTCGTGAACTGCCATCTTTGACCTCAATTTCACTTACCATCAGGTGAGATGTAGGTCAAACGCGGACTTAGTCACCGATTGGTAATAAGCAGAAAAGTTTCAGTTAAAATGCTAACGCCGATGAACGGTCATTTCATCTTAGTCTAAGTTAAGTAAGGATCTACGTGAAGAAAACCCGTAAATCTTGACAGAAATTCATGCAAACAAACCCTGTATCTAAATACTAAACGGTCTAACACGCAGTTGACTCGGATGTTTAGCAAAATGTTTTACTGCAGCCTGAGATTTATCGGTACAACACTTTTGTCAACTGCACTGAAGTTGGAGAGGTTATTCAAAATTCAACCTCACGAAAACAGTTCGACGACGAAGTCAAATATTTTACTTCCTAGTCAAACGGTAGAGTTAGATATAAAATGTGTTTTAGGCGACAAAATCCAGTCAAATGTCTCTTTTGTTTCGTATGTGACTCATGAAAAGTCAATTGATTTTACTGACATTGTGGGCCATTTATTTTTTTGGGATATTCCTAAAATTTTTAATAATTTTGAATATGTGAATAATATTGAACTATTAGTCGATAACTTAGCTCTTTAAATGCAAGGTACGATTGTTCGATGCTTCGGGAGGTATACCCTATAAACATATCATGGTCTACGATCGCTACATTTGATTTTATTTTAATATATTATTATCATTTTATTTTATTTAAAAATACTTATCCATTTTCAATATTGTACACCCAATAAAATGGGTCAGTATGGAGAAGTCAGAAACTATGAGAGATAGCGAAAAAATACGTTCTTAGGAACCATGGCGTCGATTTTAGATATAATCAAAATAACATTCAAACTTTTTTCTTAACTTTCATACATAACCGGGAATCGAACTGGAATCGAACCGAGAATCGCAAAATAATCTCAAATGTGCGTATTAATGTACCATTAATATTATGAAATTGTAATTAAAATGGGAGTGCTTAAGTGGTGTCGACGCTCTCAATTAGCAGTCTTTACTTCACGCCTGAGGTTATGAGAGTAGTTATTACGATAATGGATATAAAGACTAAAGGCATTCAAAAGTTTCATTTTTGATATTACATGCTTCAATTAATTAATACAAAAATAATAGTATTGTAAGGAAATGATGTAAGTGTTATTATAATTTTACGGTTATTGTGCGCCGCTAATCCGGAGACCCAGACTTCCTTAATATTGGTTTCATCTGTCAAGACTTTTACAAAAATATCGAACTTTATGTTCGCTTACATTAGCCATCGCACTCAGCACTCGTATTTTACAACTCTAGAAGACATGTATGTAAGTTAATAAATGTTAAAAGACCAAATAAATTTAACTTATGATAGCTAGAATAAACAGATTTACAATATATGCCAACTTTACTAACAGGGAAATAACACACAGTGTAATTTTGCTATAAACTTCCTCGCGCAATTCATTTGTTTCTTCAGTAGCAGTAGCAGCTGCATATGTTTTGAAATATGAGTACGCTAACAGTGAATTTCACCACACACTTAAGAAATAGTTTAATAGTTACAGAGAGTATACTGGGCTGGAACAACAATAGCCTGGAATAATAAATAGTACGTAAGTATGTTTAAAACTTAAAACTATATGAAGATATATTATGAACGATTGCTTCATATTATCACAATAAGTAAAACTGAATATAGAGAAAATTTTTGTTCACAATCATCTAAATATGTCTTGGAAAACAAGATAGCTTTTACTTCAGTAAAATTCAAATTAAATTAATGATTTGTAAAAATTTTAAAACATTGTTCACCGGAAAAGAGCTTGTCAATAAATCACTACAAACCATGGACACCTACATAAGATGGTATCGCTCATCATAAATCTTCGTCATAAAAACTCATGAAGTCTTTCTTACCACCAAGCGGGGTTCACGCAAATCCTAGGATAATAAACCGCCTAGGCGATATCCGTATTAATAATGTTTTATAAAATTCTCGTGTCACAGTTTTCGTTGCCATACTCCTCCGAAACGGCTTGACCGATTTTGATGAATTTTTTTGTGCTTATCCGGTATCTATGAGAATCGGCCAACATCTATTTTTTTTTTATTTATATGGCAAAACAACGTTTGCCGGGTCAGCTAGTAATGTTTTAAGTTTTTGCATTCATAATGCTCAATTATTCTTAAATAACTGAAAAATGTGATAAATAAAAATTACCCGACCAGGACTCGAACCTGGGACCTCTCGAATCCTGGTCGGGTAATTATAAATGAAAAAACTTAAATCATTATTAAACATTGCAATGCTTTACTTTAACTGGGATTCACAATTTCTGAAAAGAAATTGGTCTCGGATGGTCTTAGCTGCAAGCTATATTAGATGGAGCTACGTGAGCAATATAACGTAAAAACAAAAATGTGATAAGTAATTTCGAGGCGTACCGCCAGGCCGTGGAAGAACACTCGCCCGGCAAACGAGAGGTCCCAGGCTCGAGTCCGGGTCGGATAATTTTTATTTATCATATTTTTCATTTATTTACGATATCCGTATTTTTTCAGTTAAAACCTGTTAAAAGTATACCTATAAAGTTTTTGTTTTGTCCGTCAATAAGACATTCAATCCGTTTGTATTCCATAACAGCTAGTGTAACCTCAAAGCTAATAATAGCTTGTCAGGGGTTGGTGCGGAATGCAGATAATATCTTGTTAGACGTGAGTCAGTCAGTTGAGATAAACCGTGTAATTAATGGATGTACAATCGCAAGCATTATCTTGGCAATGGAGCGATCTCATCTCAAGTGGTCATTTGAGCGGATAATACTATTTGGGAATAGTTATTGTCCTTTTGTTTAGAACCTGAGCGTTATGATTAGGGATTTGACGACCGGCTGGTGTAGCGGTAACATACATTGCCTTCTATGCCAGAGGTCCTGGGTTCGAATCTCGGCGGTGACGGATATTTGTGTGATGAACACAGATATTAGTCGTCAAGTCATGGATGTTTATATGTTTATTTAAGTTTATTCTAATAAAAAAATATGTATTTATTCAATATGTATGTTTATATATTTCTTAAGTATATCAGTTATCTAGTATCCATAACACAAGTTCTTTAAGATACTTAATTTGGGCTAGATAATGTTGTGTGAGTGTCAGAAATATTTATTTTATTTATTTATTTACATATTCAATTTTGTTATTACTTACCTTTTTTTACTTAAGACTAAGCCCGCGTTTGACCTCAATCTCACCTGATGGTAAGTGAAGGTGAGGTCTACGGGATCCTACCATCAAGTGAGGAACACTCGGATTAGTCGCTTTTTACGACAAGCTTATATTCTAAGGAGAGTTCTAAGCCCATCCGTCACGGACAAAACAAGTTAAATACGATTGTAATAATACAACAGATTTTTATTAGAATCGTCTTTATAAAGGAGCTTTATATAACATAAGAGATTTCGAAAATGCTCATTTTGTTGAATCCACTGCAAACTGGGCTTCCACTCTTCCATAATGGATATTCCCACGAGTCAAACGAAACGATTTGAAAGTTCCTTTGTAGTACGAGCCGCCGCCGCCAAGGTGAACCTATTTTCAGACCATTTTATGAAATTTGTGGTTCTTTTAAGTTTCCAGTGAATAAGTTTATCGTGAAGAGAGTTGTAATACCTCCGTTTTCATTATCAAAAAAAAAATACAGCAAATAAATAATTAAGTAAAGAAATAAATAAATAATTTGGCCATCTTACCTGACAGAATGTGAGGTTTAAGACAAACAAATAAGATAAAAAAATAGTAGCCCTTTATAAAATATTGCAAGCCCTCATACAGACTAACAGATACTTTGAAGACCCTATTTGCGCACTGTGAGAATCACAATAATCGACATCTGGCTAAAACAATAAATAAATAATTTCCTAAAGCAAGCACGTAGCTTGTGATTTATACAGGGTGACTGGTGACAAATTTTAGATACAGAAAGAGAGCACTCTGTACTCGATTCTGATCATAATTATGTAATGAAAGTAGGTACTTAAGTTTTCACCAGAAATCCCTATGAATAAATAAAGAGACCTTACTACACTTTTCCCGACGCGCTGCCTCAGTCAACACGCCCACAGCAGTGTTCCCGCCACACGCACACAACCACCCGCTAAGTATCTATTACATAATGCTTATGTAACCATGCGTTGCGTAAATAATTCTTTAACTTTCGGCTAAGTTTACTAAATAGTAAATAGTATTTATTTATTTTTTCTCTTCATGTATGATCTCAAACTATCAAGTCCTGGAATTTCGAAAATGACCCACCAGTCACCCTGTATACAAATGACAAATATAAAAAGCTCTTAGACTTCGGGTTCAAGAATATTTAGTCTTTTGCATCGAATTGAGTGAGGGAGAGCATTCTACAACTTATCAACATTAAATGACAAGAAATTGCAGAACAGTAAAATAAACATCCACAATATTTCATACATTAAAGAGCAATCTAGAGGCCAGAGATTTGAGTGAATTAATTATTTTGATTGAAACGAGCAAGGGAATCTTAGATGGAGGAAAAAAGTCGTTTATTTCACAGCTATTTGCATCGTTGCTGTTCTCCCAAGGTAATAGATGGCAGGACTCGGAACGCGCGGCCGTTTTTTATTGATAACTAAACTAATCCCACGTTTGAAATCACCAGTTGGTAAGTGAACACGAAATCGAAGAACACGGGTTAAGAAAAAAATACAGCGGTGATATGTGGAGGCAGATTTTATATGAAGAGTGGTCGTTGGCAAGGCGGTCCCTGAAGAGGTCCAACCACCAAGCGGGGACCACTCGAACGCTAATCCTGATTCTAATTCAACCTGACGCTGGTAAAACACGGCCTCATCGTTATTTTGCGAAAGAACTGTATAAATAACACTAATAATTCATAATATTACATTATGATGCCACAAAGTATGAACATTCTTCATTAAATCATCTTCAAATAGTTGACGTTGCATACTTTGTAAAAAAGTCCTGGAAAAAGGATATACAAATATTTCAGTTTCAGAAACGTAGACTCGTATTAATTGGAATGTGAAGAAGGAAACGTGATTTATTTTAACTAATATAAAAACGACATATTTATAATGTTCATTAAAATATTATAGTACTAAAAAAAAACTTTTAGTTAGTAATATGGTAAAATTATTATAACTTAATAAACCAATGCCATAGAAATGGCAACATAAGAAATTGAAATACAACAGATTTTTTTGCGTTAAAAGTTAAATAAAACATTATTGTTACAGAGTCAATAAAACGAAAACATTATTTTTCGCAATGTTTCCTTATAAAACACAGTTTCTTTCATGACCCCGTCCCCTCAGGGCTTACCAAGTTATTTTGCTACGTCTAACATTTTTTCACTCAAATCCGATTATGTTCAAACAATACAAATTTATTTCAAGAAATATTTTTTGGTATTACATTGACGATATATTTTAAGACTGATGTTATGTTTCTGTTCGCTGAAATTGAAAATTGTTTTCAGGTTCTTTATTTAAAATATTTATGTAACCAAGATTATTCGTTAAAACTTTAAAGTATTTTTTTACGTGAAGGCTTGAGAGTCTTTTTGTGAACAGTTAAGCAAACTCACTTTTGTAGATAAGATTGAAAAGTAACAACTCATGAGAAATGATACAGTTATTTATATAATTGCTACTCGTAAATTTTAAGAATTATTTGCCATAACCTAATTATATCTTTACTGCTTGGCCAGCAAAGTAAAATTCCATAGGTGAGACTTTTTCTATCATGAAGAATTTGTAATATAATTTTTACTCATTATATCACAAAGTCCACAGACACCTTCTACTTTATGGAATTTCTTTTCATGAGTTTCTTCGATGCTAGACTGGGAGCAAAGGAAAAACAAAGAATGTGCCAGCTGCTTCTCTTCCCGGGCATTCTGTAAAAGTCGGTTAAGGGACAGAGGTTTAATTGGAGGCTTTATGTGGACGATACGCTGACCATTTTACTGCAATAGTCTCTCTCCATCATTACAATTCCTCCAAATTTGTCAAACGTGACATCAGTAGGCCTCTGGTGTTCTGCATCCCCCATAAGGGATACAGGCGTGAAGTTATATGTGTATGAATTAACTAGTATACTTCAAGCCATAGTAATTTAAAAATAACATATAACCACTTGATACCAAATATTGTTTCTTAAACACAATTAAGCAGTATTCAAAAACGTTATTTAATTTAAAAGCAGCGCTTCCCAGGCCAGAAACCTATTTTTCTTATCCTCTCGTTCTTGATAAGATAAGGCAGATAATAAGACGATCTATCTCAAGGTAAATGATGGCTAAAATTTACCAATAACCATGGCTGCTTAGAAACGCTGAGATAAACTTTGCCCAAGTTTAATCACCCATTTAGATTTAATTGCGATCCCAGATCTCATTTCACGATTATGCTTTTAGCCTGAATTAAGCTTGATAAATTCTAATGGGCAAAATTTTAGTCAACCCTTTGTTTAATCTACATGAAATTATATGCTTTTAAAAAAGTTTATTATAAGATTTAGTTTTTGTTAGTCTCAGGTGGAGAAAAGTGACAAAGTGAAGATTATGTAACATGTCCTAGAAAGAAAACAGCTGTTTATAATTGTTTGCTAAAATACGACGGCTGAGTTGCATGCTCGCAGATCTTGAGTTTGAGTCCAAAGTTAAATTATAGAAATAAACTTTTCTTTGCTACTTGAGTCTTGGCATATACAAATCTACCCACTAGTACTATCGCTGCCATAGGCGCTTGAGCACTTAAAAAAATGTCGCATAATCATGGCTGCGGCACCGAGCCACCGATAGTACTATTATAAAGTCTCCACAGCCCAACTTATTAAAGCTTATGTAGTCAATACAAAGATCTAATTCCCAATTTTCATCGGTAAAGCGATTAAGTTTGCAAGTATCGATCTATTGGGGTCGAACTAGAAAGATAAAATACTTATGAACTTTATAAACAAATAAAACAATGATACGAATAAACATATGTACATGCCTTTCACGGTTGATGTGATAAATGTGATAAATGAAAACTTTTCAAAAGAGAAAATTTAAATAATATTCTATATGAAAGGCTTAAATCCATAGTATTTGAGCCGTCGGCCGATGATGTTTCAGCATTTAATACCGTCATGATTATTATTAATAGATTGACTAGTTAAACATGAACCATGTCTAAAAGGTTATTGAAGTAACTTTTTTGTTTTTGGTAGTTAAATTAAACAATGAAGTCAAAGGAAATCTTACGTAGGTACAACACTAAAGTCACATGTCCAAAATCTTGATTAGAAAATAGCAATAAAACACATCGTTTTGAGGATCCGAGTCCTTGGGGTTGCTGGGGTCTTGTGAGGTAGCAGAATTGAGGTCAAGATGCGAAAAAAATTGAAAATAAAAAGATAACCGAAAGAGCACATCCACAAGTTATAGTTGCAATCGAAATAATGCATCGCAAGATTATACAATCAACATAATTATGATTGTAATATGCTATTGACGTTATTAATTTTATTTTAAAAGTATACTTTATATGTTAACTTTACTGTTTAAAAAGAGCTTTATGTTTTCATCTTTAAAATAAACCACCAGTAACACTTCTTTTGCATTGAATCAGCAGCCCCAAAGTGTCGCAGCTATTGTATGGAGACTCCTCACGTTTAGTTTCTAATTAATTGAGATTATTTTTATTGGGAAATATTTGAGTTCTGATACTTTTTTTAATAATTATTTACTTACATAAATCATATAAATTATCGTGCATTCAATTCGTCCATTAAATGCTGAAATATAAAGCTTACTGACGGCCTGAAATGGACTAAGGCATTTAAAAATATTTGATAAATCATAACTATTTTTTGTTATGCGACTTTTACTCAAACTTTATTGTCGAAAGCGTCTGGCATTTGGTCTGGCCAGTCGAGGCGCAGCGACGACTGCACTTAACCCTGTAGGAGGACTTCATTAGAACCCAAAACTGGTCGAACACCTCTGACAAAAACGTTTAAGTAAAAACCGCATATAAAAAGCAGAGCTAACTATAATTGACGACCGGCTGGTGTAGCGGTAACATAAATTGCCTTCTATGCCAGTGGTCCTGGGTTCGAATACCGGCAGCGGCGGATATTTGTGTGATGAACACAGATATTAGTCGTCAAGTCATGGGTGTTTATATGTTTATTTAAGTTTATTCTAATAAAAAATATGTATGTTTATATAGTTCTTAAGCATATCAGTTATCTAGTATCCATAACACAAGTTCTTTAAGAAACTTAATTTGGGCTAGATAATGTTGTGTGAGTGTCAAAAAAAAATTCCATTAACAGAGTATGAAGCACAATAATGTGGAAAATATATGCTTCAAATCTAAAGTAATAGTCATTATTAAAGTGACTGAAGAATCCTGCATTTGAGCGTAAGAGGACGACGATAGAACTCGACCTACTATCTAATGGGTTAAAGGATAAGAAATTATGTAAAGCACAAAGCCAATTAATTTATTGGCTTTGAATAAAAAGTTATAGTCATGGGATTAACGAACGTTGTTTTTGATAACGGAAAGGGTAAATAACAATGTCCTCGAATAATTCTCTTTACGAAAATTAATTTATTTAAATAGAGATAATGGAAAATTCTGTGTCGTAGTTATTGTAGTCATGTAGCGAGCATAAATGTAGCAGTTACTTTTGCAAATATGGAATAATTTTGTAACTCGCTTTGATCCTTATTTAATAATAATATAGCGTATTCTGTCGTTTTGGTTCGTTAGCTATTATGGAAATAATGACGGATATTGGAAATCTGTCCAACTACTGTTTTCGTCAAAGAGATGACAATGTTTCTTTTTAATGTTTCGTTTCAATGTTTTATCAAACGTTAATGGTACTTTATTCGAAAGAAACATGTAAGATTTAATTTTTGTATATATATTTTTTTTAATAGGAACGTAAAAAGCCATTCACATATGTATATGGTTGAAATTTATTAGTTTTGCTCAGGCAAACAAACCTTCTGATTTTAAAAATTAATTAAAAGTATTGTTTGTGTATTTTATTTTTGAATGAGGTCGTATTGCACAAACTTTCAGGACTCTGCGAAAGACGAGAAACCACTTCAGAAATCATTTATTATAAAAAATAATCAATTGAAAAACACTAATGTTATGCTACCCTACGCTTATCCATAGGTATCGGGGCTCAACTAAAAAAACAAAGCAGTAGTAAGTTTTTCATTTGACAGTTAATAAAAATTAACTTGAAATGGCGTTCAATATCAAAAAAAGGGCAAAAAAACAAAAACAGATGGCTTAAACAGAGTTCCATATAAAAATACTAATTTAAGCATAATAAATAACTCAAAAAAGTCCTCAAATGTTCCATAACAATGGCAAAACCGCTAATTGAAAACCTATTTTCTTTCTTGTACCAGAGGGGCTTAGATCGGTCTTTTTCAATTTAATATGCATTTCATCAATGCGTTGAACTTACTCAAGGGAAATCAGGTACGTACCGGAGACACTTTCTGAAGAGGTAAAAACTGTGTAAGGCATAGGAAAGTGCGTTGCAAGTACAAGAATTGCGTTTTTTTTTTCCCTAATATCATCCTCAATAATATATAAATAAATAAACCGGAATTTTATTCTGCAGCTACAATATCAATATGCTAGGTGATGTGTCTTCTATTTGACTAAGTAACTACAGGATTTTTTTTTCTTCCTGATTTTAATATAGTATCAGACTTTGTCACTAGGTATTCATATTGTTGTTTATTATGCGGCTTTTACTCACATTGTTGGATTATCGGATCAGATCGAATTTTTAAATTCAACAATTCATATTGTTCATTTTCTCAAATTCCGATATGCATAAAAAATCTTTAGTGAATCAATTTTCATTGATTGGTAAATAAATAATACTTGTTGTATGTACTTACGTATGCACTTTCGGTCGCATATTTTTTTATTATAATGTTGTTCAGTACAGTTTTCATCATCCTCATTAATCCAGGAGATGCCCACTGCTGGACAAATGCCTTTCGCAAGGTTCTCCACACCAATCGGTCCTACGCTGCCTTTATCCAGCGTTTAACGTCTTAGCGTTTAGTTTTTTTTGCATTAAATATGATTGTTAGAGTGAGGTAAAGGCAGAATAGTTACACATTGGTTTAACCTTTAGCTTCTTCTAAATTTCTTAATCATAATTTTAATAAACAATGTAACAATCATAACTGCTATATATCTAAAGATAAAATTTCATTAAATACTACAAGCGTAATGACACATGACATATAAATTCACCAATAGATGAATAAAAAATCAGGGTCCGTTGCATTCGCTCCTATGTCAGTCCCAATGTTTCAATGTCAGCAAATTCGGTTGCTCACAGTAAATAAATTACGCAAAATGATTTATTTATTCTGTATGAAAGCTGTGTGAAGTGCGAAAAGCATAAAAAATAAAATGCAGCTGTATGTGAAAAAATGTTATGCAATCAATATATATAAAACTGTTCAGTTACTGACAGAGTTACTGAGTGACTGACAGACAACGTACAGCCAATAACTACTGGGCGCAGAGAGCTGAAATTTGGAACATACATTCTTTAGGGGATTTAGGGGTGCACTAAGGAAGGAATTCCCGAAATTCCTACGAGAACGGGAAAAGTTGGACATTTAGTGTATGAAAAATCTTATTCCTTGAGTGCACGAATATGATACTTGGCATAAAGGTTCTTCAATAAACGACTGGTTGTGTAATGAAAGCAATTCCCAAAATTCCCACGGGAACAAGAAATATATGATGTTTTAGTTTGTATGAAAAAAAAATATTCCTTAAGTGCGCGGATGTGATACTTGGTATAAAGGTTCCTTAATAAGTGTCTGTTTGTATTATGTAAGGAATTTCCGAAATTCCCACGGGAACGGAAAATATAGGACTTTTAAGTTTATGCGTGTACGAAGTCGCTGGCAAACGCTCGTAAAGTATATTGAAATTATGCCATCCAATATGGACCCTTTATGTAAAACCGCTTTGTGCAGATTGTTTGGCATAGTAACTTCTGATGTTTGGCTTATTTTCATTGCCACATTATGCTGTGTTTCGAATCGAAGGTCAGGATACATACTCTAATTACTGACACCGGAACGTAACATGTAAAAAAACATTTCAAATAATTGTTTACATGTTGCGTTAGTACCTAGGGGCGCTGATATTTTCTAAATATTTGAGAAAGTATATTCGTTTGCACAATATTAGGACAATAAAGAAAAGGGGTCCTAAAATTAAGTATATCAGCTAAGAATTTCTTATAAACTAAGTTATTGATGTGACTATCAAATCGCTTTAAGTCATTCCCTTATCCCATTCTCATGTTAAACCTGTCTCTCTGCTGGAAATTTATGTTAAAGCTTTGGTTTTATTCGCAGATGTACTTTATTTACGCTTTGTTAAATGTATTCGACAGCCTCTGTGGCATTACAATTTAAGAGTCCTCATGCCACTAAGCCGAACTTGTCGCTCGTCAGAAACCTTGCTATTTCACTCAGCTCACAGCGTAAGTTGGCATGTTTGGTGAGACGCATGATATATTCTTGTATGTAGTCGTTGTAGCACGGTGGTTACTGTGAAAATCAATCGATATCGGCGGGGCCGGTTACGTTTTTTCTCTACTTCCTTTCATACTATAATTCTCGCTTTTATGCCTCTCGCACTTGTATTCTTTCCCCGCCCACCTTTTCATATCTTACATGCATCTCTTTCATACTTATTTCGGGTGGCAGTTCCCGCTTTATCTACTTTTCAGTTTTGTGAGAGAATAATTTTACTCATGTTCCTAAATGTCGCATTATAATTTTGGTAACCACCTCCAATAGCCATGTAGGATACGCCGTTGGATAGGTCTTAGTAACTTGAATCAAAATTACTATGGTGCCAACTTCCGATCGTTAGTCCGTTCAGAGCTATAAGGTCCTAAATGTCAGACTATAATTTTGGTAACCACCTACAATAGCCATGTAGGATACGTCGTTGGATAGGTCTTAGTAACCTGAATCAAAGTTACTATTGCGCCAACTTCCAATCGTCAACTTCCAAGCATAGATATTAAGGGACACCGCCGCCATTATCTGTTGCACACGTGAATTTAGATATTTTTAGGTTGGAATTTTATTACGTTGGAAATTTTTACTAGGTTGGTTATCAGCTTGGACTCAGAATCAAGACGAGGCCATACCAACTCTTTTCAACGATATATCTGACATATCTATTGAGGCGGGTACCAGCTCTAATTTTTTTAAAGTTATGCGTCGTCCTTTCCGCCTAAATTTGCCAATTTAAAGATAAAAGGCAAAACCTTCGTGAATATTTTGGTATTGGTTAGATTTAGTGAAAAAGTGAATATCATTCAAATTCAAATTCAAATTCAAACACTTTATTGCCATTTGCATAGAATGGGATAGTTATAAAAATACAGTATTAACGTTAAATGTACAATTTGGGCGGCCTTATCACTTCAAAGTGATCTCTTCCAGGCAACCTTATCTTAAAATAAATGAAAAAGAAACGTAAACATGGCATTATTATTTTATAAATGGTACTAATTTAAAGTATATAAATAGGTGTAATAATATAACATGAAATACATATATACATAAGACATAAATTTAAAAATAGATATATAAGTAGAAAGAACAAAGTATACTTTGTATTAACATAGATTCTATGTAATGTGAGATAAGTTTGAGAGATAGAAGTTTTTTAAATGATATTTAAAAGAAGCTATTGATTTAGCGTGGTGGAGAGAAAGACCGCAAGTTACGTTCATGGTGTTGATGGCGAAAACTAAAGCGTTCTTTAAGATAGATTGGCAGACAAGGGTTAAATAATATTTTGTATAAAAGATTTAGGGTATGAGTATTCCTTCGAAGACGAATTGGGAGCCACTTGAGCCTAGCACGGAATTCGGAAACGTGATCATATTTTCGTAAACCAAATATGAATCTAATACACATATTTTGAAGGCGCTCAAGCTTGTTTAGTTGCTCTTCGGTCAAATTAAGATAGCTAGTGTCAGCGTAATCCAGTATTGGGAGTATAAGTGATTGTGCGAGAGCAATTTTGGTAGGTATTGGCAGAAAATTTCGAAGCTTTCGTAGAGATCGTGCAGCAGAGAAAACTTTTCTGCTGACTGATTCTATTTGAGGTTTCCATGACAGTGTGGAATCCAGTAGAACTCCTAGATTTTTAACTACTCTACTGTAGTTAAAAATCTAGGAGTTCTACTGGATTCCACACTTATTGGAGCAAGTTGCTGATAATCAACTTTGTTTATGAGTTTAGAGCTACCAATAAGGATAACTTGAGTCTTTGAAGGATTAATATTTAAACCATAATATTTACCCCATTCAAGTATTGAACCAAGGTCCTTATTAATAGTGTTAATGGACAAATCGATGCTGTCGGGACTGAATTGCGTATAGATTTGTAGATCATCTGCATACAAGTGGTAGGAAGAAGATAGGGAGGTCGTTATAGTATTAATGAAAACTGAAAATAATAAAGGAGAGAGCACACCACCTTGGGGCACACCGGCGACAGTATTGCACCATGAGGACACTTTATCATCGACTAAAATACGTTGCCGGCGGCCTTGCAAATAACTGCGAAACCAGTCGATCACTTCAGGAGATATGTTTAGAGAGCAAAGAGTACCAAGGAGAACATCAAAATCAACTGTATTAAAAGCATTACTGAAGTCCAGCAGTGTAAGTAGTGTCAGTTTTTGATGTTCCATACCACTTCTTATGTCATCGGTTATTTTTACCAGCGCGGTAACCGTACTATGTCCGGAACGAAATCCAGATTGGAATGGGTTAAGGAGACTGTTGTGATTAAGGAAAGTATATAGTTGATGGTGTACTAGGCGTTCAAGGACTTTAGAAAGGAAAGGTAATATTGAAATTGGTCGATAGTCAGATGGATCTACAGGATTATTTGTTTTTGGTAAAGGTATAAGGTTTGCGACTTACCAGGATTCGGGGAACGTTGATGAAGATAAAGAGTTATTGAGGATCTTGGTTAAGGTCGGGAGAAGGATATCAAGGATAGGAATTACCATATTACGGTTAATGCTGTCACAACCCATGGCATTGGAGGTAATTTTAAGAATACTCTGCTTAACATCACTATCAGTGAAACGTTTAAATGTGAAAGGAGTTATGTCCGGGCGTGGCAAGTGAGAAAGATGGTTTAATGTACGATTTTTTATAAATCCGTCCATTTTGGAAACTGAGGAGAAATGTCTGTTAAGTACGTTAAGGTCGACATTTGAAGTAATAGAATTTTTTTGTTTGCCAATACCCAAAGTCTTAAGAAATTTCCATACTTTTGCTGGATCACCGTTTTCTACGGATGCGTGAATGTGGCGTCGTTGTGCATCCCTACACACCTTGTTGCAGTAATTTCTGATAGATCTATAACGCTCCCTATTTACCTCGGATTGGTCTGCTTTTAATTTAGCCTTTGCGAGATTTTTCTTATGTAAGAGAAGTTTGATGGTGTCAGTTAGCCATGGAGCCGGAAGGTGCTTTAACTTAATTTTACGAAAAGGTGCATGTCGGTCATAAATTTCTGTCAAAAAGCTATTAAGAAGACTAACTTGTTCATTAACATCAACAGTTTTATCAATCAAAGACCAATCCATATTAGCAGCATCAATAAGCAAGTTTTCCACATTCATACCTCCAAAATTACGTCGCAATACAACTTTAGGCTTTGGTTTAGGAGGACGTACCTTATACGATAGATATATAAGATCGTGATATGAAAACGCGTCTGCACCACACTGGCCATGTTTATGAATATTATTTTGAAACGTGACAAACATGAGGTCTAAAAGAGAAGGGGCACAGTTTGGGAAAAAATGCGTTGCATTTAGTGAAGGTATGTGCAAGTTACTGGATTCCACAATGGACTTTAATTTATTAGCCCTAGAATCGTTTTTTAGCATACAAGTATTGAAATCTCCCATGATTATAGTGTCGCTGTAGTTTGGCAAGGAATCCTCCAGAATTTGCTCGAATATGGAAAAGTAATTGTTCCTTTTCCTTTGTAGTTATTTATAATGAAAATACGAGCTCAATAATAGACGGGTGTGGCTTATAAAGCAGCCATGACTTCGCTATAAGAATCTATCAAACAAATTATTTGATCCGCGTTCAACAATGAAAGCAGTTATAACTTACGAAGAAAACTTTTAGAATTTTAAAATAGATACCTTATACTTTACAAAGAACTCTTTCAGTTTTTAAAGTTCTGAGAGCTCTTAAAGTTTTCACAAGAAATATGAACTGCCCAGTATTTTGATACTACCTTTATTATTTTTAAGTTCAAAAGCTATTTTCGACTTTAATCTCAATGTACCATGAGTGTGATTTTCCTTGTAAATAAAAGCTTGTCGATATCATTGGATCTGGAATTTCGATAGTCCTCGATACTCTCATTAAAGAAGTTTGTATTCCTACTTGGGAAAAAATTTTGTTTGTGAAAACACTTAATGTTTACTTTCTTAGCACCAGAAAAAGAAGGAATTTATAATTTTGTGCCGCGTACAGTGAACGAAAAAGCATGGAAGATTAACTGGTGCTCGAAAATGGTCCAACGAAAATGTTGTTTTATGTTGTTCATTCGGGTGCTTTCGTGTTTAGTTAGTAGTTGGCAGCATATGTCATGGACCATATTTGTCAATTGTAAAAATATAAACAAAGCCCATTTGCGGTATAAAATGTTTTATAAATTGATCGCACTTGCATAATAAAAATGCAAGTTTAAGATATAACGTGTATATAAACCCGTTAACTATCAAATTATTTTTTTTACACTTTAATAAATTTTATTTTTTATTTTTTTTATAAATTTAACAAAACTTGGGACAACTATTTCTACTACGATGGTGTTATGCTTAATGAACCAAGTGAATTTTCAAAGGTTTATAATTTGAACGCAAACACATTTGTGAATTTTGTTTGCAAAATGAAAAAAGGCTTATGTTTAACTGCCTGTCAAATGTAGTCAAAAGTTACGCCCACAAAAATACTTAAATTTATTTACTAAAAACTAGTACTTGTGAACCAAAATTTGTCATCCTATTTTACAATATAACGTGATCCATATGCGGTAAGTAACGTAGGTCAAATGAAGAATCGAATATCACAAATCATATTGATTTCATGAAAAAAATGTATATCAAGGTGGATCAAAAATGTCTTAGACACGCTTATACAATGTATAAGTACCATTTTGGATGTTATTTAATTTTCTTAAATATATCAATCTGACAGTACCTATTCATGCAAAGTTTCACTTAATTTAGTAATTGTATTTGCAAGATACATTTTTTTGCTTACAATAGTAAAAAGCAATAAAATATGGACAAAAATGAACAACGTACGGTGATTATGTACCGCTGCCTGAAAAAAATGTCTACGAAGTTTTTTTTTAGATATTAGGTGATCATGCTTTATCCTTATCAATGGTCGCTTACTGGGATGCTGAATTTAAATTAAAACAAGGAGATCGATATATGAAGGGTATTTATTAAATCATACCTTACGAAGTAACTTTTGCAGAACGTAAATGTAAAGTGTGATTGAGATAATTTCTTGTAAATGTTATGAATTGTTATAATTCCAACGGAATATCATTGTATTGGAATATAGCTACATAAAATAAATAAATGCCATTTTTAGACGCCTCCAATACGATTCTTATGTAACGGTGACGGCACTACAAGGTTGTATTGTGGAAATTACTGTCAGTGTCATAGGGATCAAGGTTCGCCGCGTCGGGTATAGGTGTTAGAAGAAAACAAAAGTCGTGTGCCGCTTTTCAAAGAGATTTTGTTTGAAGTTACTCTTCTATGCTTTTTTCGTTCACTGGCCGCGTTCACTAGCTTACAAGAGGCGTACCGTTCTTGGATAAGCGTGACGTAAAACAACACTAATCCAGGTACACCCCGCTTGATGGTAGGTCATTCAAAATCCATTTCAAAAGTCCTTTCAAAACAAACATACAAACAAATCCTTCAGTTTCATTATTGAGTTAAGATAAAATCTTACCAGTCTATAAATATGTAAATTGAAATCACAAATCTGGTTGTTTCCACAGTTGTAAAACGCCTTAATTTATATTATGGACAAAATAGTAAAAAAAAAGAATAGAGACTTTTGTGGCCTTAAAACTTATTCATCTAAATGTTCCATTAAATCACATTTTTATTTAATTTAAAAACGGCCAGTGATTTAGATCGGCCATTACATATTTTAACTCCAGAAACAGTCAAAAGAAACATAACAGTATTTCAAAAAGAGAAACACTCGTACATTTCTTGAAAGCCAGCCAGACTTACACATTTTTCGACGATTTAAATGAAAATTGACTTACTTCCTCGTTGTTCTAGTACTGACCTAAATGTGAACAAAGGCTTCGCGTTAACATCTGGGCAATCGTTGAAACAATGGAAACTAGACTTTATGTTTCAAAAACTTTGTGTTCAAATCCTGTTAAATCGAGAAATCCAGAACGTTTACCAGATGGTAGATTTTTGCGCAGTAAAGCAAACACTGCAAAAATGTTTGTGAGCTCTCTAAAAAGTTTGTGGAAACGCAGTTAATTGAAAATATAAAAGACTGTAAATGCTATCATTTTAACAAAAATATTTCACGGTTATTATAATCACGTAGGATTTCTTGTTTTAACCAGATGTCATCATGTTTAATAGTATCGTATTGTTAAAAATTATAATACTATAATAAAATCCCGAGACATTCACACACATGGCCCCAAAGTAAGCATAGCTTATGTTATGGGATACCATGTAGCGAACTAGGGGGGAACCTAGAATATAAATACATAAATAAATAAACACCCAGACACGGAACATTTTTTTTCTTGTTCCGTGCGGGAATCGAACCCGTAACCACTGGCGCCTAAGGCAGACAGGTTTTGGGTTTACCCCATCGCGAAAGTAGTCGTCTATCTCAATGTAAGTCGACGCTACCGTGTCTAAACTGTTATCGTTGTATCTGTATCGTTTACAAATACAACAATTACATCTGTTAATGCATAGGAAGAGCGAGGCATTCACAACACAAGTATCTTAAGATTACTATCTGGGAAGCCCCGGCAACTGATTTGTAAATGATTTACTGAAATCATTATTATTTATCGTTGTCAATAGTTAGAGCGGTTACGCACCACATCCGGTTCTTATTCGATCCGAATCCAAAAAATGATTAATTCTATTTTTTCTATGGTAGTTAACGCACTACATCCGGAATCCATCATCGGTCACTTCTACAAGATTTCTAGATTCTTATTTTCTCGGACTCGGATCGGATAAAAATCGGATATAATGCATAACCGCTGTAAGGTGCTGTGGTATGTGAACGACCGGATGCGAAACGTCGCGATACGACGACGACGCAATGCGACCAATACTTCGAATAAATTAGGTAAACGCGACAACTTTTTTGTAAAGATGAGATTGAAGAAGCACACAGGCTAAGGAAATATCTGGCTTTTCACGAAATATTGCCGGAACACATCACTGCCAGAGCAGTAATATTTGTTGGCAAGTTCTATACGAAGAACAGTCACTAACTAGTCGGATCCTGAACAAACTTAGTGCTACTGCTATATCTTTTAAATTAATTAAGAACGATGATAAGAGTCGGCGAATATAAGTTTAAGTTCTAATTAAGCTTTAGAAGTAAACTAGTACTAGAAAAATCTTAAGAACTTTAATTGTAACTGTCAAAGCATTTTTTAAGTCTCAAATAATAAATAAAAAAAAATCATATTATTCACTCAGATCGTAAATAAAATTATAAATTAAGTAAATTAAGCTGACTCATAAGTTAGTGTTCATGATAGTACAGGTTGTAAGAGGATCAATCGTTAACAAAGTATTATTTAATCCATTGCTTTCGTTGATTATTTATATTTCAGGAAGTTTTTTTTAAATTTCAGTGTCTAGAATATTCGATAAAGTAGTAAGATAGAATTTTACGAAATTGCTTATTTTCATTTCTGTTATTGCCATGTACTAACCTTACAATCCAATTGTATTTTATCGTCTGAATAACGACTTAGGCTTTGAATAGCAAAATAAAGGTTTCTGGAGGCGAGGTTTTTTGATGCTTTGCTTTGTAATATAGTGTTGTGTTATTTTCATTGAATTTCAAATTTAAATTTCCAAAAAAAAGCTTTTGTAAAGTATTGCTCAAAAGATTTATAAAAGTGATTGTGGGCAGCAAATTAATTAACAACCGTTATTCCTTCACTACTTTAACAGCTTAACCGTTGTGTATAGTAAAACGCCAGTTAAATCATACCAAAATCAGTTTTAGAAAATGATGTTTTGTTAACTTGGCTACTATGTATTTAAATAAAGGTCGTCTCACATCTATGCACTAGCAAAGCCACCACAGAATGTTTTTCATTTATTTTTCAAATGATATTAAGTATATTCGAAACTAACTATTTAACAACGGCTGTTTTATTTCACAAACAAATAAACGCCATTATTATTAAACCACAACTTGCTTTTGCTGAAACCGCCTTGCTAAAACGAGGTCTGCTATATTTAACTAAAGCCCTTACCAAACCGCAGACCAGTAACCACTACATCAATGCATTTGTGTAGAAATTTAATTAAATTTTGGAGATTTACGCAAAAAGGGACAGTTCAAAAGTTTTCCATTAGGTACCTACCTACAGACATACGCTCTAAAGAATCCCAGCGTCAGAAAATAGCCTACATTTAAATTATTTTTATGTAAATTTCATAGAGGAATTTGATTTTAAGCGTTTAGGGTTTAAGACCAAGGACCGTATACCGGTATGAATTTCTGAACAATTTTTTTCTGTATGACGTCATACCGGTAAATTAGGTGTATTTAAAAATAACAGTACAGAAATTCATACTGAAATAATTCTTGTACCTTTTTTATTATTGTAGCATAACTGATTTTTTTTTTCAGTTAGCTGAAATTTTCCGGTATTAATATTAATATTAAAATTTTATTTTTAACACTCTCAATGCCACGTGATCCGCGCGCCGCCCACAAAATGTTTAACTTAGCATGCCATCAATAATTTTGTATGCTTTTACTGGCAAGCCATGTGGTCCGCGCGCGTGCCACAATTAGCCTGCCAATTTACTTGACAAAAATGTATTGTGCTACCTGCATAAACTTATTATGCCATGCCACCCGTGTAATTAGGCCAGTTGGCCGCCGGCCGCCCACGTAGCCTGGTAACAAAGAATTTCACGCCAATTACACCGCGATTTCCCGCGGTTTTTAGAAATGTTGGACTCTAGTGACTCAGATTACGAACGATCACCATCTTCAGACGTGTCCGACACTGAATCCACAAGCTCTTCTACTTCTACTGCTTCAAATGAGGGTTTACTTGTGAACGAGTGGCGGGCAGCCAGATCAGTAACCTCACAGTCGCAATCTGAATGGCATCTTCCTAATGGATCGCCACAAAAGCAGTTCACATTGGATATACAGCCACCTGGCTGTATATCCAATGCATCCATTCATATTCCCGATGATGCAAAAACAGAATTGGATATTTTTCGATTATTTCTCAATAAAGATATCATGGATTTTATGGTAGAAATGACTAATTCTTACGATAACAAAATTAAAATTCTAAGAACTATTACACGTTCCGTGAGACATTCTAAATGGGTCGACTGCAACAGTGAAGAAATGTGGAAATTCTTAGGCTTAGTAATTTACATGGGACTCAAACAGTTGCCTAGAATTAGCGATTATTGGAGTAATGACGTTCTGTATAAAAATGAAGTAGCTCCCAAGACTATGAGAAGAAACAGTTTCCAGTTTTACTGAGATGCTGGCATTTTGCGAGATGCTGGCATAAAAATAAATTGATATTATTCACGATTTTCTCATTTTTCTCATTTTCTTTTGTAATTTTGTGTTTTATTTTCTTCAATTTTTTCAAATAAATATCTGATTAACCACTTTTCAATGGGTTTTATTAGTTTACTTTGAACCTTATACACTAGCAAATTAAGTCCGATTTTGATTATTTTTTTTTTGAAGCATGAGATTTTTTATTCAAGAATTCAATGGTACTAAAATCAAGTCCTTATCTAGCAAGCCGCAGTCTAAAAATTTATTTAAAATTGTGGGATCACAGCGGACCACACGGCCTGCAAGTAAAGTTTACTAGGTGTCCGGCCCGCAGCCCACGTGGCCTGCTATAGAAGTTTGACAAAATTGGGTTTGGCTTGCTGTAAAACTACTTAATGTGGGCGGCGCGCCGCCCCAATGGCCTGCTTTTACAGAATTACTTTATATATACGTGGCATTGTGAGTGTTAAATAACTGTAGAATGTTCGATAGTTTAGTTGAAGCCTATGAAGCGTAGGTACATATGTTGATCTATACATTTCGGTACAGAAATTAAATAAGTTAAAATATTTCTGTACTTAAAACATCTACAGAAATTAATCCGGTATACATTATTTGGGTACTGATATAATTAATTTAGATTTTAATAACTTGTACAGTTATTGTGTTTGATGAAGCAGTACGTTAAGGGTACTGAAATTTTACTAGTACTATTTAAAAATTTTATACCGATATGCAGTCCCTGTTAAGACACACAAAAAATACGTAGTCAATTTAAAAACTCACTAACAAAGTACATCCAGATGTATGTATTACTCCTTAGGCTTAGATAGTAATAACACAAAATTTTCACCAAAATCTTACGATCCCAGGATAAGCGTGTCGTTGTCGTAGGGAGCGACTAATCCGATCTATCTCCGCTTGGTAGTAAAAACTGTTAAGAGTCCACTTTGCTATTCCTAGAGCATAGCTGCCGGAGCGGTGAAGCACGACAAGTTCCACCGCTCCGGCAGCTATGTTCCAGGAATGTTTGATGGAGAGCCAGCCACTTCCTAAGACTTCCAAGTGTATAAGGTGAGATTGAGAGATTAAATATAGATGTATTCACCGCAAAAGCAAAAAAATATACAGGGTGACTGGTGACAAATTTTAGATACTGAAGGAGAGCACTCTGTACTCGGTTCTGATCATAACTATGTAGTCAAAGAACGTACTTAATTTTTCACTAGAATTCCCTATAAATAAATAAAGTTTTGTAACTATTTAATTGACTTACGCCTGAGTCAATCGCGGTACATGCAGGGACCGGAACCGCTTACCCTTAAAGAGGTTTTTGATTGGGTTTTTCATAGACTTGTTTTAAAAAACCCTATCAATTTGGTAACCGTATCGAAGACTTACCCTAATTTAAGGCTTACCATATCAATAGAGTTAGCTTCATGTAAGCAGTAAGCCTATCGAAAACCCTATTGAAGGTTACCGATTCAATAGGGTTTTAAAACCTGCAGGCAAATTTAATGTCTAAGAATATCAAATTATCAAAAATATCACCATCTATTCAATCTCGCACTTCGAATTATACTTCCGAATTCAACAGCATGCGCGGAAAAGAGATAGAAATAGGCTAACCCTATCACAGGGTAAGCGCATCCGAAAGTAGTTAACTTTATTCAAAGTGTTACCACGTCGATAGGCTTACCATATCAATAGGGTTACACTTCCATATGGTAAGATATTGATAGGGTTATCCTATCAATAGGCTTAATCAAATAAAGGGGTTTTCCGGTCCCTGGGTACATGACGTGGCACGCGGATCGCTGCAAACGCTAGTGTAACCTTGCGTTACGGAATCAAGTCTTTTAGTTTCGTATAAGTTTATTAAGTAAATAATTAATATTTTTTTTAAGAATATTTTGTCTCTTCATGTATGATCTCAAACTATCGAGTCCTCTAACTCCAAAAGTGACCCACCAGTCACCCTATATATAGCGGCGAAAATAAATTACTGTTTTGTGTTAATTTACCATTCAAACCGTCTTTATTGTGATTCCACTGAAGAACGATGGGTTTCATTTCGGTAAAGGTTACGAGCATTTAGATTTCCAGATAATCTAGGAATTTAACGATCAAAGATTTCTTTCAAACTTCCTGGAGAATTAAACTTATTTAGCATATTTTTCTATTAAAACATTTTGTTCCAGAGATCAGCGCGCTAAAACAAGTAAACACAACCTCTTCAAAATATTTGCAAGTCTTGTGACATTTATGAGGCTAGATAATGCTGTTTAAAAATAATTTCCAGCATTATTTATTCAGAATTTTAAAGCAAAATAAAGGCTTAATTAATGAATAAAAGAGCTTGTGTTACGTATTCAGTGTAGTAAATATACAAGCTAATTCAAAAGCTCCGTTTAAAAGCAAACATAGATTTTATCTGTTTTAGATAAGTTTTACAGCTGCAGTGCACGAATGTCGGATTACAGTGATCTTTTTGTAAATAGGGTTTTTACTACTGGTTTTAGAACAAACGTTTAATTTGAATAAAGAACGCTTTGAACGGTTTTTAAATTGTTCTTTCTTAATGTAAAGATTTGTGAAAACTAATTCAATATTATTATATCCAAGTAGGAAATGGTTGAATTAATTAGCGTTGCTTACCTAAGGCCTATTCTTCCCGTAAATAGATGATCCTTTGCTAAGATAATATAACGATTTAATTAGTAAAGACGATAATACCTAACTAAATGTTATTATATTTCGTCGCTTCATTCTTCAGATATTATATAACAGGTAGTCCTTTTTAGGTACTAGGTAACTTCGCACAATTTAAAGTATCATAAAAAAAACACTGTGGCGGGGCGCCGCGTGGCATGATCCACCCGGTTCGCGCCAAGCCCTCATTCTTTTTTCGTGCGTGGTAACAAGCATACGTCATTTACTTTAATCATTTACTTAAGTTTTTACAAAATGTTAAACGTACAGCAGAAGAACAGCTTCAACATTATAATATAAAGATAAAAAAAATTGGAACAAAAAATAAATAAAAAACGGAAACAGCGAATTATTTCTACCGATGAAGAAGAAATCTTACAAGGCAAGAGCTACTTATTCAGTGTAAAAATGTTATTTAAAAAATCAGAGCAGAAAATGCGTGTAATCTATAATAGATATATCACGTTAACTGCTCAATATCGATGTGATGTAAACTTTAATAAATTTTATCTGATCTTATCGATCACCTTTTGTTTTCAATACGACTACAGAAAATGCGGGTAATCTCAAGGAGATTTATCTCGTTGTCTGTAATACGTTATGGGCGTTATATTAATATGAATTAGACATAAACATGTCGCCTCCAAGGTTATTTAAAAAATCAGAGCAGAAAATGCGTGTAATCTATAATAGATATATCACGTTAACTGCTCAATATCGTTGTGATGTAAACTTTAATAAATTTTATCTGATCTTATCGATCACCTTTTGTTTTCAATACGACTACAGAAAATGCGGGTAATCTCAAGGAGATTTATCTCGTTGTCTGTAATACGTTATGAGCGTTATATTAATATGAATTATATGTTTGTTAAAACATAAACATGTCGCCTCCAAGGTATGAGTTACCGCTACCGCTGGATGATGTAAACCTGGATAACCAGAAGACTGCCGCGTCATTCACTGTGGATCAAAAGCTATCTGCAAAGACGCTCCCTAATCCGGAGCCGTCAATATCACAAGACGCACCAGGTATATCGGGAGAACCTAATCCCGATCTGGATCCAGAGCTGCTTACTGCACTTGGAGCTGCAAATTCCGATACACCCGAATTTGGCGCTAAAATACACGATACGCTCTCAAATTTATGGACACCTTTACTAAGAAAAGGACTGTCCAAAGAAGACAAAGATAAATTAACCATAGAAAATACGGTACCCGAAAACTGCAAAAACTTGCAAGCCCCAAAATTAAATGCGGAAATCTTGGCAGCCATAACTGACATAGCACGTGACAAAAAAAAAAAAAAACCAAAACTTTCAGCAACAGCTGGGGTACGGTATTACCGCCATAAATCGAGGGATTGACGTCCTCCTTGGGAAGGAAGAAAACAAATGAAGGCCCTCCGTCACGTAAGTGATGGATGCCGCCTATTATCAGACCTCCACTTTATGTTAACCAAAGATAGGGTAAAACTGATTTTACCGAATTTGGATACAAACTTTAAACATGTTATACAAGACTCCGAAAGAGACAAAACTTTATTCGGAAGTTCAGTGCCGGAAAAAATAAAGGCAAGTAAAGCCATTGAAAAGCAGGGAGCCCTAATTAAAAAAGGCCCAGCCAAAACAGCCGCCTCTCAAATATCAACGGTCAACCGGTCGTCTCAGCAGGGAAACTGGACAGGACCTCCTCGTTACCCGTCGTTCAGGGGGGGGCGGGGAGGTCAGAGGAAACCGATAGCAGCTCAAACACAGCAGCGCCCACAATCGAACTCTGCGTTCAACGCCAAGTTCCAGCCGCAGACTTCATCCAGGATGCGTGCTCCGACCCAACATTAATCAAGGTACATGCAGGTCGAATTAATTTATTTTATGATTGTTGGACAAAAATAACTAAAAATGAAGTTATATTGAAGTGGCTAAAGTATTTATTTAGAATACCATTCGATACTCAAATTTGTCAGTATTCTATTCCTAAAAATAATTTGTCATCATGTGAAAAACGAGACATGAAAATAGCTATAAATAAATTATTTGACTTAGGGGCTATAAAACCTTGTTCTCCTTCAAATGATCAATGTATTTCAAATATATTTTTAGCTCCGAAACCTAACGGAGAAAAAAGGTTTATACTAAATTTAAAATCTTTAAACAAGTTCGTAACAAAAGTACATTTTAAAATGGAATCTTATAAAACAGAAAGTACCTACGATTCGAATTCCAAGAAAATGATTCGTCTGAGCCGATCACTTACGAGTTCACAGCAATGCCGTATGGATTATCGATAGCTTAGTGGGTATTTACAAAAATTATGCGTGAAGTAATGAGTCATTTGAGAAAACAAGGTTTTAAGTCTACTACCTATTAAGACGATCTTCTTATTGGAGATACATATGAAGAATGCATGATTAATGTAAGAGAAACTTTGAAGTTATTACATTGTCTAGGTTTTATTGTAAATTTCGATAAAAGTCACATTGTACCAAAAAAGTCAATCAAATTCATAGGTTTTATGTTCAACACAGAACAGATGTCTATTACGTTACCTGGCGATGAGCGGAATAACATTGCACAGTTAATAAATAGGTACATTAATCTTAAAACTTGTTCAATACGAAATTTCGCTAAACTTATAGGTGTATTGATCGCAGCCTGTCCAGCCACAAAATATGGATTCTTATATACAAAAATATTAGAGAGACAAAATTTTTTAGCCTTAAATAAGTTCGGAGGAAACTATGAGGCAAAAATGAATCTCAATAAGATATTACTAAAAGATTTATGGTGGTGGAAAAATAATATTAATATTATTTCTTGTCCAATCATTACTCAAAATTATAAGTTAGCAATTTACACCGACGCATCTAGGACAGGCTGGGGAGCAGTATGCAAAAATAATAAATATAGTGGTTCATGGACGAACAGTGAAAAAGAAAATAATATTAACTTTTTAGAATTACTCGCGGTTTTGTTAGGTCTCAAAAGTATAGCTAGTGAAGAAAAAGAAAAGAAAGAAAGAAAAAGTCCAGAAAACTTAACCCTGATACTGAATGGGCCCTCTCGGATAGCGCTTTCCAACTTATTGTAAATAGTTTCGGGCCCATTAAGATCGACTTGTTCTCAAGTCGAGCCAAATGTAAATTATTTGTCACCTAGAAGCCTGAACCTGATGCAGTCGCAGTTGATGCATTTACAATAAGCTGGGCTGACTTGGATTTTTATGCATTTCCTCCCTTTTCTCTTGTATTAAAATGTTTACGAAAAATCATTGATGATAAAGCCGAAGGGGTACTTGTATTCCCCTTCTGGCCTTCTCAGCCATGGAGTCAGCACCCACTGCACTCCAGCCTTACCCTGGGTGCCGCGAGGCTCTCCGGGCGTCGTTCAGCCGGCGCGGCTGCCCACCAGAGGCTCTCACGTTGATGCTCGCCTCGCTCGCAGACACTACTATTCGCTAGTACAACGTCTCATTGAAGTTATGGTTTCAAGAAGTGTGGTTATGAATTAATAGTTTCGAAAAATCCATTCCATTAGTTCTTTGATTCTTAAACGAGCAATTTAATAAGGGATGTTCTAACGGTTCATTAAATACGCATCGATCTGAATTATCTCTTTTATTAGGAGAAGAGATAAGTGATAATAGTTGTGTTAAACGCCTCTTAAAAGGAGCCTATAAAACTAAACCTATTAAGCCTAAATATTCATTTACTTGGGATCCAAATTTAGTACTAAATCAACTGTCTTCTTGGTATCCAAATATTAATTTATCATTAGAAAATATTACAAAAAAAAAAAAAAAAAAAAAAAAAAAAAAAAAAAAAAAAAAAAAAAAAAAAAAAAAAAAAAAAAAAAAAAAAAAACTCGTTACATTATTAGCTTTATGTACCGGTCAAAGAGTACAGACAGATAAAGTAAATATTATTATAACAGATATAATCAAGACTTCCGCTCCAAATCGTGAACAGCCCTTATTATCTCTCCCTCTTCTCAAATTTTCAAAGCAATATCAACATATGCCCAGTATCAACTTTAAAAGAATATATTTTTATTACAAAAAATATCTGAGGTTCAAACTCCGGGAATCTCTTCGTAACATTCAAAGCTCCCCACAGAACTGCATCAAGTCAGACGCTAAGTCGATGGATTAAGCAAACGCTCGCCACGAGTGGCATTGACATGAGCGTTTTAGTGCGCACAGCACACGACACGCGTCAACCTCAGCCGCGCGCGCGGCCGGTATCAGTGTCGATGTCATTCGAAAAACGGCCGGGTGGACACAAAACTCACAGGTGTTCGCAAAGTTTTACCATCGGCCTTTAGATGATCAACAAAATAACTTTGCTTTGTCGATACTTAACAATACTTAACCTAATATTAAAAATAGTTATTGAATATTACGTATTTTGATATTAAGTAAATTACTACATTAAAAATTATGTGTCTATAAATAGACTATCACTAAGTTTCATTAATTTAAGCTGATTATAATTTCTAGCAACTCAAATAAAGTAAGATTATTTGAAGCTCATTATGCAATAATACTAATTATTAAGTACTATAATAATAAAATATGTAATTACATATTTATATCTTTACTTATTTCAATTCCAAGTATATACCTAAACAAAACTTTCTATCTCTGAAAATCTACCTGTTATATAATATCTGAAGAATGAAGCGACGAAATATAATAGATGATTAAACGAACTTCTAAGTGAAGTTCTATCGCTATTATATGAGTCGCTTCATTCGAAGATATGACGTACCCACCCACCCCGGAACCCATTTAAAAGTTTCGTTTAGGGTCTCTAAAGAATGAGGGCTTGGCGCGAACCGGGTGGATCATGCCACGCGGCGCCCCGCCACAGTGTTTTTTTTATGATACTTTAAATTGTGCGAAGTTACCTAGTACCTAAAAAGGACTACCTGTTATATAATATCTTCGAATGAAGCGACTCATATAATAGCGATAGAACTTCACTTAGAAGTTCGTTTAATCATCTAATATCGGTAATAAGGCTATCTTGAAAAGTTTTTACTGCTAAAGGAAGTTACGATTACGTCACAGATGCATCTATAAGCTTATCGTCTATCATATATGGCAGATCCTGAACGAATTTTATAACTTAATTGGATCACTTGAGTCTTTGTTTTCGACGCATTTCAGATGTGTTGGAAATAAAGCCCCTATTTAAGAAACTCTGTTGTCTCTGAAAGCAATCTTAAGTTCTGTTAAGAGATATAATTCACTCACTTAAGGTCACCATCAGAGATAACAGTGATTAAGAAAAAAAAACGTCTGAGCTTTAGTCGATTCCACAGATAGAATCCGTCAGATAGTATCACGTTATCTGACGCCCATGTATTATTCAATTTATAATGAAAATTTGTCATTTAAAATCATCAACTAAATATTTGAAATAATTCATTTCCATGGGAAATAGACTTAATTAAACGACCATTGTTACTCTTATTAAATTCAACTGAAAAGGCGAGAAATCGTAGTAGTAGTCTATGTTTAATCAAAGCTAGGCCATCATTCTTGGATTTGAATAAATGGAACTCGATAAAAAACGGGTCAAACCAGTTGCCATGGTTCACAGAATGCTCGTAGCGTTTGTCATTTGATCAAACGGCTTTCGGAAAAAGTGTTTGTATAACAATATCCGGTGTATCCCGGCTTGACCGAGTTTTATCGGCCGGAGATATTTTATTTACGGTATAGTAATTTTTTAAAGAAAGATAATAAAAATTTCAATTTGTAATTTATACAGGAAGTTTTTAAACAGAAATTGAAAACAACAAGGCCTGTTTTTGTTTAATTTGATAGCTTACTTTTAATGAGGTGATTGAAGACATTTTTTGAAATCTAGTAAACTAATGTGAAGTGAGGTTACTTTTTTATGTTTTTTAACTTATTTTATAAGTATGTTTCCTAAAAATAATTCTATCATGATATTTCTAACCATGAATAATAATAATAATAAATACTCTTTATTGCCAAATATAATACAATTTTAATTTTAATTATAATACGTATTTGTATTTATAATTCGCTTCATATCGGTGAGGACCTATAATTGGCCCACTATTACTACTGTATTTTTATTATTGTTACAATGGCTGTTGGTCTTCCTAAAAATAAATAAATAAGGTATTACTAGGTAATGAGGCGGCCTTATCTCTACAAGCGATTTCTATCAGACAACCAATAAAAGGAAAACAAACAACCGTAAATAATACATTTACTTAAATCATGTTGTTGTTATTAGGTTTATTTAGTGAAAATGCTAGGAATGTAGCATTTAATTAACACTATATAATTTAAATAAAACTACATTTTACTTAAGACAATATCATTAACACTATATCATTTTAACTTTATTTTACTTACCACATTGTAAATTTTAGTTTTTTCTACAAACCAAATAAACAATAATTCAAATTCTGTTTAAGAACGAACAGAATCGAGAAAATTTTACTAAGACGCCAAAAGCTAAATATAAACAGCTACCAAAGGAGGATGGGCAAAAATGTATGGAAGCTGGTATACCTTGCAATAACAATGAGTCATATATTATTAGAAAGGTACTTTTATGTATTTCATTATGTAATAGGTTGCATGTATCTAAGATATACATGCAACCTATAACAAGAGATTTTATAATTATAACAATGGTTTATAATTATAAAACCATTGTAATTAGCCTAGGTGATCACGCAGGGCGCGTACGCTACCCCTTCTTCTACCTGCCCTTATCCCACTCCTCACCTGTCTGCGCTCATAGTCGTAGCCAAACCATTATTTAAAACAATAATTAATTACATTGATTAAAATAAAAATAAAATATCAACATAACTCATCTTTGAAGCGCTGTATCTCCGAAAATACAACGATTTTGGGAAAGCTCCCATAGAAAGTATTTATGTACTATTAAATCCCAATCTAATAACATACTACTCATTCTTATTGGATCGTATACCAAAATGCCCATCCTCCTTTAGATTTATAAGTCTAGTTCATGATTAAAAAAAATCCTTTTAAGAAGAATGATGCTGAATTTTCCTGCATTTACCAAGGATTTACTAACATCAATATAGATAGCCAGGCAGGTAAAATGCGTCGTGCAACGTGTTCCAAACGCCTTTGTGAAGGTATGCAGCACTGTCCTGCATAGTTTCACCGTCAAATAACTTTCATATAATCTGACAAGGCAGGTAATGTAATTACTTGCTCTGGAAATATCTATCATTGTTTCAAAATCTCAAAGCATTTTTCCTTAAGAATTGCAAGTATTCATGGATATTTTTTATCGATGTCTAACACAGCGATTGATCTCGAATCTCAACTCATTTTAAGTGACGATACGGTTGGAGAAACACACGATTTAAGAAAGAACTCTTAGTGGAAATACATTAAAATATTTTTCTTCAACAAAAATACAGATACCTGCAGAACCTTCAAGAGCCCGATTTTACAATTATCAATAGGGTACATAATATAAGGCACATTGCATTTATAGAATAACTACACAAATATATACAACTGATATATCCAAAAGTCTTTAAATAGGGTAAGGCAAATTGAATCAGTAGACTATCTACACAAATAAGTATAACTAGCTGTTGCGCGCGGTTTTACCCGCGCGATTTCGATTCCCGCGGGATTTTCGGGATAAAAAGTAGCCTATACGGATTCGGAAGAATCCCTCTAAGTAATGGTAAAAGAAATTTTGAAATCAGTCCAGTAGTTTTTGAGCCTATTCAATACAAACATACAAAAATACAAAGGTTTCCTCTTTATAATATTAGTATGATGAATATATCCAAAAGTCAGAAATGTAGAATTTTAACCATTAATTGTCCAATTTCTGAAAAAATAAAAATAAATCTAAGTCCACTTAAAGCTGTTTAGCTCTATAAGTATCATTAAGTGCCGCGTAATGTGTGAAAATTTCACACTTTAGATCACCCTATGAATCGACAGCGTTGTATAAATAAGAACGAAAAAATTCAAGTAAATACATCAAAATTAATGTTTAAATTATGCTTTCTTTATGAACATCCATAAATTAAGCTTTTTATGGTCATTACCGCTATTAAAAACTGCTACCGGAAGTCATAAGCTAATTAATAACTGGTGAACTTTTTTAATACACATCACTCATAATTAAGCGGTTATAACATTATTTGGAAAACAAAGTATTTCATAATATTGTCTTAAGTTTTCGCGATTCATACTATTAATTATTGACATTTAATAATGACATTTAATAATATAATTAAAAATAAGTAAATAAGTTTGGACATAAGTAATATACCTAATTATTTTGAATTGTTAAATTGAAAAGTGGACAAAAATTTGCACACCGATATTGACGGTTGAATATGCTGTACAATATATTTAGATCTAAGAACTTTTTTTCTACCATATTCTGCGAATAAATGACATTCTATTCTATTCTATTCTATTCTATTCTATTCTATTCTATTCTATTCTATTCTAAATAAAACACTTTTTAACCGGATTTATCGCGTATATTTACATTTTAAATTTTAACTCGATGTTTCGGTGTCTTTGCAGACCCCGTGGTCACGAGCGACTGAGTTATACATCATCATCTTCATCTGTTTCTCAGTCTTCGAGCATAGCGTTCTGGATAGACACAAAACGAGCTGACAGTATCTTGAGTTTCAGGTCGTGCAGCTTGCTGGATGTTAAGCTACGGATACACGACGACACCTGACACGTGACACTCAGTGTATACACCGAGTGTCCGTGTGTGTCATGTGCCGCGACACTCAGTTGCAGCTCTAGGGGCGCTCTAGCTTGGTGTCGCTCTAGCTGCCGTGTAGACGCGACGTGCGCAGTGTCTGAGACCAGTGTCGCGGTTTTCGGTCGTGCGCGAAACTTTTAGCTAGAGCAACATGGCGGCGGCACGCGCTTGCATTTTAAATTTGTAATATCTTCGGAAATATTCACTTAAATTACATGCTGTAAAAAGCATATTAATCTATAATAAATGCACAATTTATTAAAGGTACTTAATTGGATAAGAATGAATGCTGTATTGTTTAAAATCACTTCGTAAATAACCATTTTTTAGTAAAGGATAAAAATGGTTATGGTGGGTTATCCCTAAGAGATAGACATATACCATCGCAAGTTTTTTTGTTGAACTTTTTAAGGTGGACAATACTGTAGTACATCATTTTGGTCTATCTCGTAGGGTTCAGCCAGCGTTTGCAATATAAGCGCAAAAGAACGTGCTTATTTACGACATCACATTAGAAACATCTAATATCAGTGTTTCTCTACTATATTATGCATGTATTATACATAATAACCTTCCTTAAGAATCAGTCTATCCATTAAAAAAAACCGCATCAAAATCCGTTGCCTAATTTTAAAGATCTAAGCATACATAGGGACAGATACCTACGGGTCCAATTGATAACCTCCTTTTTAAAAGTCGGTTAATAAGAACGCATTTATTCAGCGGGCGTGCCATTTCACACATTGAATACATTTTTTGCAACTGATGTCATATTTTAAATAAAATGTGCCTTTTATAAATGCAAACGATATTTTGACCAGGTTCGATTCCCGGTTATGTAAAATTAATAGTAGATATTCATTTCTTAATTTTAACTAAGTCCGTAAATATCGATTCATGGCGATGAAATGTCTGACACTGAATTGCGCATCGCTCCGTGTAGACGGCCAATACACTTCGACCGCGACACTCGATCTCAGAACTAGTGTCGACACAAAAAATTGCTCACCGTGTGGACGCGTCTGACACTTGTGTCGACACTAGTGTCGGTGTCAGTGTCACCGTGTATCGGTACCTTAAGATTTAATGTTTTTCAGGATAGGGTCCCATGTCGTCAGTAGTTTCCAACCATCTTCTCTATTGAAATTAGGGTGTTTTTTTAATTTCAATCGCTTCTCTGATCATTAGAATTATCAATAGAATGATCAGAGTAGCGATTGAAATTTAAAAACACCCTAATTTCAATTTCAAATTCAAAGTGTTTTATTCAAAGTATTTCAATTACCTACAATCGTGACCCATATTTTTTATTACTGGATCGGATGACACTCAAGGAGAGATGTCTTGAAAAAAAGAATAGGCACGGAAAAGAAAAAAAATTCAAATCAAATCCGTTTTTGAAGTTGAAGACTTGAAGCCGTTGATTAAAGTCTCAAAGCAAGCAAGCTCGGGATATTCGCTTTTTACGACACGGTTTTCGGTGGTCATTAGAACTGATTTCTGTTGAATTCCGTTAAAATGGTCAAAACTTCACGTTTAATCAACAATTTCCAATGGTACCTCTACAATAATCCGGAACTGGGTGGACCGGAGCGGAGAAGAGCTGTAAAAAGAAATTAATGTATCCATTGAGGCAGCGAAGTAAAGAGTCTCTCTCCGCTCTGATGCTCGTCTTTTTTTCTACCCTGCTTGGAACATTCGGCTTTTGTATGAAGTTTCGCATTGTTCAAGTCCACTCTACACTCAGCGTTTTCACCGAAACGAAGAAGATATTTCAGGTATATTGTCATAGATCAATTAGTGCACCTCTAAGCTCCGCTCCATCCAGCTTGGCGTCAGTGGAAACGCACCCTTACTGTAGGTATTATAAAACAATATTGTAGATAAGAATAATGAAATTTCTGGGAACATGAACACACCTATCGTCGCAGTAATTATCATCGCTTCGACGAGATAAGTTGTAACAATTACTGAAATGCATCAATAACCAATAACTTTTTAAACGTCATTCGAAAATATCACAAACAAATAAATATGAAATTTTCAGCAAACGGATGTAAGCGGTACTATTTATCACCATAATTTCGTTGCATGAAGAAAACCTAAAATGCTTATTCAAACTTGTAAGAATATATTTCAATTTCATTTATGATTCATATTTTCGTATATTAATCTTTCTATAAAACATTAGAAACCATTGAACATTATTTGAGGCAACTGTTCCAAACACAAGAAAAAATATCTGCTGATCAAGACTATTCCAACTCATTAATAGTTCAATACTATTAATAACCGAGGGATATTCTATTGAAAATGCCGCCTCAAACGTAATTTCTCGTCTCAGTTGCAATGAGAGTCTGAACGGGCGGCTGCTGACAATGCTGTGAGTACAATACCGCAGCTCCATACCACCAGCTATTATAATGGCAACGGTAGCATAGATAATATGAAGCAGCGAGTTAACGAGTAATATTTAAAACTCAAAAGAATTAAAACTAAACGCATCATATTCGATACTGCCATTATTTAGGGCGTTTGGAGTTCAAAATATAAAATCTGAGTTGGCTCAATGATAACAACAGATTACTTCTAACCACTGCTAAGCTACTTCAATATGTCACAAACATACTTAGAACTATTACGTTTCGAACCTGTTATGATTGAGATTTTTCCAAATACAAAGATATTATTTTTATGTTTACGTTATTCCCAAACTGACTACGGCCGAAAATGACGATCGAGTTTTGTCCGTATTTTGAGAGGTTTTGGAATTCGGGTCTACGTGTATATTAGATTACCCAATAATATTACTATCCGAGAGATCTATTGAAAGTGCCGCTTCAAACTTAATTTCTCGTCTCAGTTGCAATGAGAAGCTGAGCGGGCGGCTGCTGACAATGCGATTACAACATCACAGCTTCATACTACCAGCTATTATAGTGGGAAAGGTAGCGTAGATAAGAAACAGTGAGTAAATAAAAAAAATGTATGGCCTCAAATACTGCCACCATATTTACCATTTCTTGAATGAGTATACCTACTTACTAATATTGAAAATTTTGTACTAGCTTACCCAATTTTAACAACAGGAGGATCCGTGTTTTTTTGTGACCATGGGTACAAATGTAAATAAATTTTATTTATTATAATGTTGTTTGATTGTGTAAAGATAAGGCGTAAATTAGTCCATCCTTAGCCACACTAGCTAACGTTAACGTTACAAAATATTCTGTTTTAAAAAATAATTAAAATTAAAAGCTTATATTCACGATCATTAGTCTAGTGTTCTCCAGCGATGGACCTGGGTTCGAGGCCTTGTCAAGCCAGTTTTGGCATCGAATTTTTCTAAAATCCGTGTGTGTATTGGTTCTTTCAATATCAATACATACAATTCCTATATTTATGGCAATCAAAGGCCTTTTGGTTTTATAGTCACCAAAAGACAGAAAAGACTAAAATTCTACATTTTTAACTTACAAAGGTTTGGAAAACAGCACCATTTTTACGATACTGTCAGATACTCAGAAGCTATTATTTTTTTATCAAAAACGAAAAACTTTAGAATGCACTTTTTACCCTAATCTATACAGTACCTACATAAGTTAGAATGAAAACTTTCCTAAGCACTACTGACATTTATGTACTCTACTTTATCCCGCTGCCGAGTTTTACGCTGTGAATTTTTATGGCACAACCGCTAAACGAACCTTGATATGAGACTCCCAGCAATAAATAGCTCGTGAAAGTTCATAAATAACGTAAAACAAGGAAATTAACGCTTTGTGGATAAACATAATTTATTAGGGAGCCGTTAAAGCGCCCGCGTGTAATGTTATTCAATTTTTATTTTTTAAACACGGTTTTTAAAAAGTGTTTCAGAGTTTTAGCGGTGTTGGCTTCGTGAAAGCTTAGCAATTTTGGCTAAGCGTGTCGTACACTAAAGACAACTAAATTGGTTTAAGCAACCACTGTTTGGTTGTCTTTAAAGTACGTCTGGCTAGAGTTCACCTTTTATATTAAGTCTGATGTCTAATATATTTCACTTCGATGGTCATATGTTCCGGCAACTTTAATATAGACCCGCTTGCCTCTTAATACCTTATCATCTTCGCTCACCGTAAAGCGAAATTGAAATCAAATTGCCGCTTAGTCAAAATCAAAAATAGAAGTCAAAAGTACAAATTATGCAAGAAAACAATACAAAAAAACTAGCTCCAAGGGAAAACAGATGTGTCTCAAAAAATTAATAATAATGATTTATTAAATAATAATCTGTGTGATCCTTACTTGCAAACATGTAGAAATTGCTAGTTTCATTCTTCAGGCGTCAACTAAAAAAATAATAGTTTAATCAATTATTTTAACCCCAGACGCAAAAACAGGGGTGTTTTAAGTTTGACGTGTCTGTGTGTGTGTTACTTTGACTGTGGCATCATAGCTCCCAAACGGATGAACCGATTTGGATAATTATTTTTTTATTAGAAAGGTGACTTGATCGAATGTGTTCTTAGCTATGTTTAATTGATTATTTTTAATACGTGATTGTTTTCCTTTTGTACCTAAGCTTCACTATTCACAAAAAAATGGGTATCTAATTTTTAAAATTCTAATCATAAAATACTATGTATAGTATTTTAGTTGTAACAGAAACTGTTACAAGTTTAATTGTTGTGTCACATAAAAGTTACCATTGATATCTACTTTCTATGGCTTAGGCCTAGGGCTATGGTGTTTAGTATTTCCATCAGCGCCATCTGATCTACACTGTGAATAATATAATCAGTTGAGCACCATTTTTGTAAGTAGATACTTTAGAAAACAATACAAGGATATATGTATGATTGTGCAATTAATTTGCCAGTAAATGCGAGGTAGACAACGCTATAGAAAGCCGAATCTCTTTCTTAAATAAAGCTTACAATAGAAGCGAATAGGTAGGTACAGCAATACCGGGACCGGGAGGCGGTAACTTTGAAAAGCAGTCTAACAATTAATAAATCAAACTTGTAAATTCAAAAACAACTCGTGGCCACTAGTACCTTTCAAATGAAAATAAAGAAGTGAATAAAAATCACTGACAGACAAACCATGTCAATTTTCAATATCTTTCTTTTAAATATTTGAAACGTAATCCTTTCATCTCTCATAAGGATGGTTTGCGGTTATAAACTCTTTATTCACCAATAACAAGGTTTTTGTGAGGTTTGTGTGCACCAACAAGTAGGCATATTATAGTTTGTACAACATAGCTTGATACCTGTGACGGCAAGATACTGCGAACTATCCTTGCTACAGCATCAGGTCTCTATGTATCTCGATATTTGTCACTAACAGTAAGTTTATCCACTCATCGAGCCCTTTTCAATAAGCCTAAACAAGATATTTTTCTGTTAGTTGTGGACGTGTTAGATACTCTGGAGACTATCCTGGCTGAAGCATCAAGTCAAGGTCGCCAAATTATTATCATGTTTTATGATTTGCTATATGTATCCAGTTTCAACTCAATCAGTACAGTAGAAGCATACTAAAAGTCCATTAAATGAATGATTACCTCTAGATCATGCCGGAAAAGAGCTAAGACCTTCAAGTGGCTGCACAGATTTACATAAAACATAGCTAAGAGCACTCTCGATTAAGTCACCTTTCTAACAAAAAAAATTATTATCCAAATCGGTTCACTCGTTTGGGAGCTGATGCCACAGACAGAGTGGCATACGCACACACAGACACGTAGAACTTATATCACCCCTCTTTTTGCGTCGGGATTTAAAAATAATTAATTCAGCTATTATTTTTATAGTTCGCGCCTGAAGAATAAAACTTGCAATTTTTACATGTTTGCAAGTAAGGATCACGATCATAACCGATTATTATTTTATTATTGATTTTTTGAGATACATCACGTTTTCCCCAGAGCTGGGTTTTTTTTGAGCACTTACCTTTCAAGAACTTTCTCTGATTAAACCTTTGGTTGGCAACGGATAAGTATGCAACCATCTAAAATTACTGATGTGACTTGGTAGATCTCTTTATTGTTAAAAGCTTTCATTTCAATATTAATGTTAATCATGTAATATTAATGCTGTAAATTATTACTCGGAGGACTCATTTAAATTCAAACTAAGGTTTGAAGGCTTTTAAAGTTTTAGTATATTAACCGACTTCATAAAAAAAAGATTCTCTGTATATTTCTCTGTATATTTTGTATCAGAGATGAACTGAATGTTCGGCCGAACATTCGTCTTTGCTACATTCGGCATATTATTATAACGTTCGTATTCAGCCGAATGTTTGGTTGATTTCCCGAATACTAGCTGTTTCGCGAGGTTTTACTGTGTCCTTCCCAAGCATCATTATGCGTCCTTTGTTGTCCTTAAAATTGGTTTGGCGCCGACTTCTAAAACTATGAAAATACCTACCCAGGTAAATTATTATTTAATTAATTATTAATGCTATCCGGGATAGTAATAGGGAAGGAATAGGAACAGTACTAGGATGGCGTATATAAAAAATATAAAAAAATAATTTTAGTGGGTTGGTTTTTTGAAGGCGGTTTACTTTTTCTTAAAAAGAAATAATTAGTTTGCTTTCATTTTGGTTTCGGTTTTATGACTTTTATTTATTTATTTTTCATTTTATTTTTTTTAGCACTAAATGTATGACAAAGATAGCACCTACTTCAAGCAGCAAGAGATATAATTAAAAATACAGACATATACTATGGGAACGGTACATTCAAAATAGCACCGCAACCGTTTTACCAGCTTTTCTCGCTGCATGTTGACATAGCCAAGGGTAGACATTGTGTTAACTTTGTACCAATACTGTAAATTCTTTTTCATTTCTCACACTCGGAAAGTAGTCTATGTTTGATCCAAGTATCGGTCTGAAAATGCTTCATCCGACCCGCGGGTCGGAATGTTTCATACAAATTCATTCCGAACCAAGGGCCGGAATGGATTTCAAAAATAGAACTAATACATTTCTTATGAAGCCAGCTGTCAAAAATTTAGATTTTTTCATGATTTTTTTTTATTTTAGAAGTCAAGTTAAAAGGAGTAATTTAAAAAATTATATTTGTCTATATTTTGTCACTATCATTTAAAAAAAATATATATGATTTTCTTAATTATATATAATTATTTTAATACATAGGGTTGTTTTATGTAAAAAATGATATCTATACCTACATAGAAATATGTCACCGATTTATATGTGAATAAAAATGTCACTTTAAACTTTACGAATTGTTCGAACTTTTCCATTAATTTTAAATAAATATTTAAGAAAAATGTTTTTTTTTACTTTCCTTATATTCGAAATGAAATGTAGAGTGTTCCCCGCGGGTGGATGACATCAATTCATACTCGGATTATATCTAACACCTCGTATGGGAATTGATGTCATCCGTCCGACCCTAGTTTAACAATCTACTATTACCAAATGAGTCTCAGGAAACGTATAGAAGAATGTTTAGAATTTTAAAACAGTAGTTGTCTGTTAATATTAAGCAGATCAAGTGCGATTATGAATTAGCTATTGCACAAGCATTGTGCTACTTTCAAAATACTACTACAAAATACTCGTGGACTGCGTACAAAAACGAGTTTGTACGCAGTTTGAGTTTGAGTTTGACTTGGCTTCTAGAAGGCATTGAGAACAGTGAGATTTTTGATGATAGATATATGATTTGGCGCAAGGATAGGGATTACAAAAACACCGGGGAAAAGTACGGCGGTGGGGATCTGGTGGCTGTTACAGCTGTAGAACGAGTGGATTGGCGCTCATCAGCCGAAGATAACACTCACTCTCAAAGACAACATAAAAGTTCATGTTTCTACTGCACATCTATGTGCAGCTAACCAAGGAAACAATTTTAATACTTAAGGTGGATTCTTACCATCAGCTAAGCACTTCGCGCTCATAGATGGCGTTGATGCGAAAATTTGAACGTTTTTAATTGTTTAATGAATGATAATGTTTAAATTCTTTAAAAATTATACGTTTTGCTGTAATAACATAACATTTGTAATGTCTCAAGCAAGATTCAGCTGAGTTTTAAGTCACGAAATTCGTATATTTGATTTAAATAACAACTTCTTAGTGGCAGCAAAGTTCTCACGCACACATTGACACACGAAGGGCGGGGGGCAGGTTTTCGATTGCGCTTACCCGAATGGATGGACAGACACGTGAGAGCAGGGCATGATCACTTTCGTGTATGTACACACATCACGCACACATACACAAATCTATGATAGTTGATCTGGATTAAGTGTTGCTATTGTTGGCGCAAATCACTGCATTACAGTTTCACAAGTTCGTGATTTGTTTTTAAAAACAGTGAAATTATTATCAAACTTCTTTGATTAACAATGCTTTAAAGAAATATACCTAATTTTATTAAAATATTGGAGCTTAAGATTAATTTAACATGAAATTAAATATTAGGTTAGTATATCGGCGGATTTTTGAACATTTTTTTATGGCAACAAATCACGGCGGCCATTACCACTGACCTCTATATTTACCACTGGACTGGCTGTTCCGTAAGTTTGACAGCTATTTTTTTGTGCCTATTTGAAGCGCCACTAGCGAGTAGCGAGTGTCCCCAGAACTAATTTTGACGTATATTGCAAGTGGCCGCCAGAGAAGTGCTTGCTTATTGTTAAGTGATTTTATATTTTTTTAATATAAATTCGAATTTTATGTTGTTATTGTTATAAGCATTATATAAAAGTTATCAAGAATGAGGACATGTGTATATTGTAAGCGACTAGTTTTAGTACCACGGACACTCGCTACGTCCGACAGCGCCAAAATGGCGATTATCAAACGGGCACAAAAGCACTTTGACAGCCACCAGTCCAGTGGTAAATATAGAGGTCAGTGGCCATTACCGACCGACCGGCCGGCGGCCATATTTATTTACGTTTTCATTGTGAGATTTTGTTGCTTGTGTTGATTGATTTCCTTTTCGGCTTTTGGTTTTATTTTCTTACAATAAGATTTACGTATTCACTTTAGCAGAAGTTTTACATTCGTTGTGTTGTGTATTACGCTAGCGTATAGTGTTAGCACCTGTTTATACCCTGTATGGAGGGTTATCCTTGGAAGCATATTGAACAGTTCTTTGAACTTGATTCTGTTTATCGACACTTTGTGTTCACTCCATACCTATCAAAGCGTCATATCAAACCCAAGGAAAAAGAAAATGCGAGTGAAATTGGCCACCCAGATATTTTGACAATGGGCATAAGTATATACAAAAGCATCAACAAGTAAGTTAAACTTTGATGATTCTATTGGCAATTATATATATTTATCTTAGTACCAGTACACATAAACGTAAATACATATATTTATTACAGCCCAGTCCATGATACCCTCCCTATGCAGCAGTAGCTTGAACAAACAAAAGTAAATAAACTCAAATAAATTATGACTATATCTTATAGTTCTGCTCTTTGTAAAGTACATATTAATAATAAAATGCAAATAAATATTAAAACAGATATTAACATCATGCCAAAATACTTTAAAATATATTGAGCTGTAATTTATTATAAAATTTTGTATTATTTCCAATAATGATTTTATTGTTTTCATATTCAGTTTACATTTCTTTACAATTTATCAAATGAGAAACCAGTAGTGTAAGAGATCAGCATATGTAAAGAGATTTTTGACAGAGTGCTCATAGTTACATTTTCTTTTTCAGATTAAATGCCTGCGGTAACCATTGCAACGGCCACAATTCTCCTACATTTCAATAATTTATTCGATTTACTAAACTCCACCTCACCTCCACAAGGAAGATGGACAAGTATTTAAAACTAATTGGACAGCCGGTAGTCCACATAAGGAACTTATCATTCAGTGAAAAACAATTATAAGGAATATTGAGTTTATAGGATGTAAAAGAAAACCACCATCACAACTGGGCTGACTCAAGTTATTTAATGGTTATGAACGGCTGTGGGATAACCAAATAAAAGAAATAAAATTGAAAGACTAGCCGTAAGGAGTATCAACAAAGATCCTTTGGAAAATAGCTGTGGTTGTTTTGCTTGTAAGAGCCAACGGTGGCTCAAATGACTATCGTACAGTGAGTTGGCTAACAAACATTTCTTGAAAAAATTAAAAATATTGAAAAATTCTCAAATATCCTTGTTTTATTGAAGATGTTGTATTTTGTCTCGAGCAATATATTTAGCTGTTGTTTTTGTGCTTCATGATTATTTTTTATATTTACACTGTTGCTCGAGGTAAAATTATTAAGAATAAAATTATAATATTACACAATGAAAGTGGAACCCCACCTAGTCGATCTCGTAGTAGTTTAAATCTCCCGCCATTAAGAAAATGCATGAATTTTAAATTTCCCGCCAGCTCAAAAAAGGCGACACCAGCGCTATCTGACCCTACTTAGCAGGTACTATTTCTTTGACGGGGTAATTTATTTTGTATGAAGTGGCGCTTCTTCTCTTGAGTATAGTGTTCCTTGCGTGAGAGCAGACTTGGAGCAGACGTCGTTGACACTCGTGCGCGCGGAGCTAATTATTTTCGATACATTTGCGAATGCTAAATATTGTACGTTTATGAGTTGATACTTTTTTCGATGGATAAAATTAATTTCAATTACTTACATAGAAATTATAGTTGTTAAGTACTTACTATAAAACGAAGAAACAAAGAATAATCTTATAATAGATAATCTTTATCTATACCTACAAATAAAACATATAACCAAAACAACATTTTTTTTTAATTTTTGTCTGCTGGACCGATTTTTACGGGACGTTCACAGGCAGATACTTTGCGCCATACATTATAGTGCGCCGGGCGACCCGCCTGACTTAGCGCTGCTCTAAGTATAGGATCACATGTAACAAGCACGCCGAGCGATCGTCCGCTTCACGCAGTGAAGGCCCTATGCAGAGCCATACAGAGCGACCTTATGTGAAGGTGATAGAGGTCATAATTGAACCGAAAACTGATGTGTCTCGAAACTATACTGTTTCAAAATTTCTATGTTCATGGGTCAGAATAATTTGGTGGCAATAGGGAGTTTTATACAAATTCGCTTTCCGTCCATTATAATTTGATCCTGGAGGACCTTATCTCAATATAATAGATGTGCCAATCAAATCAAGTGCATAGGTACTACAATATAACAAATACATCGTTTCAAAAATAAATATTTTCAATTAGGGTTTGAAACACTGCACCGAAACATAGTTTATACTTAACTACTTCTGCACACTTTTACAGTGAACCACAGCACCCGAGCACAAGCATTGACATTGAGACACCACCGCAATATCTCAATTTGTTAGTAGGGGCTTATCAAGAACAATTATGTATCTATTTCCATTTACTCAAATCAACTATTCAAAATGATTAAATAAATAAAACACATACAAACGGATTTTATCAGGTATAATTATTTTAAAGAACTGAATCTACCGCCACTGCGAAAAGTCGATCTGTTGCGAAGAAGATCACTACTGATCTGAGTGCTTTCACTATAGTGAAGGAGGATATGTGTCACCACCTGTTGAAAAAAAAATAGAAAATGAGTAACTCATCCATACCACCTACTAAAGTGCGGCTGTTGAAAATGCGTTCCTGACACCTGTCAAAATCATAGCTTTTTTAACTTTCGAATCGGAAATAAACTTTATTCAGTGGACATAAGGAGCTGTCAGGAACGCATTCTCGCAACGGCCGCACTTTAGATGCTGCGCTGTCATCAGTACTTATTCAGGGTGATTTATAAAATTAGCCGTGCGCCACGGAGGCGGTCGATAATGGACAAATAGAAATATATAAATATACTTATATCGAATGACATACAGACCTGAATGATATGTCCAAAGATTTTTTTCTATATCAATAGCCCTCTCTTTTTGTCCATTCTTTTGAATTTCCTCACTTAGATGGTCTTTCCAAACATCACCTAATAGTTTCTCTGTGGCAACTTGGCTGCTGACATTGTAGGGATGTCCATCAACTTTGTTATGTGTGCAGCCTGTGTATAATAGCTGTCAATGTTCCCCAAACAAAAGCTTTATTGAAGTGGTCCTCTTTTCCATTGCTGTACCTAAATTCTTTGCCACACATACTGCATTGGAAGATAAATATACTATAGAAACCATTCTTTAATTCATTCCCAAAGACAATACTGCTCCCTGCACATTGTGAATGATGTTTCTCAATTGTAAAAGCCCATTTGAGGACATGTGATATGTCAACGATTCTGTTACCTGATAGTCCAGCCAAGTTATCATGCGGTTCTATAATCAAATCATGACTATTTACAGTAGGATCAATCAGCGGCCAATTAATATCCAGAGAACTTGACGAAGGCTCTTTCTCTATTTGTAGCTCTTTCTTATTTTGGGTATAACTGGATTCTGTATATATCTTTTTACTTTCACTGTAGGTTTTCGCAGTTTTATCCACTCTAAATGGAAAAAACAATTAAAAATTACTTATTAAATATTACTTAAACTTATTATACTAATACAACAAAACGTAATGTTATCTTTTTTGTTATGTTTCTCGAAGAAGGTTCGTTGGTATCAGTGTTATTCTTCTTGCGCAATATTGAAGCACGGCTGCAACAAAAAGCCAAATATATTGACGATAATAAATAATTATATTGACGACCGGCTGGTGTAGCGGTAACATACATTGCTTTGTATGCCAGAGGTCCTGGGTTCGAATCCCGGCGGCGGCGGATATTCATGTGTTGAACACAGATATTAGCCGTCAAGTCATGGATGTTTATATGTTTATTTAAGTTTATTGTAATAAAAATATGTATTTATTCAATATGTATTTTTATATATTTCTTAAGTATATCAGTTATCTAGTATCCATAACACAAGTTCTTTAAGAAACTTAATTTGGGCTAGATAATTTGTGTGAGTGTCAGAAATATTATTACAAATATTATTATTATTTATAACGCACAAATAATCTACAAAAATACAATTATTTACTTGACTGATAATTACAAACAATTTCTCATGAATACTAATATAATAAATGTGAAAGTGTGTTTGTATGTTTCTAACATGGCTAGTACATAATAAGATATATAATAATTCAATAAAATATATAAAACCTTACCTTACTATTTCTCCATGATACCGTTTCATTTGTCCATAACTACGTTTGCGACTTTTTGCGGCCCAGAGTAAGTGTGGTTTTTATAGTCTCTTTGAGACGTTGGTGGAGACATTTTTACAATTTTCTAATTAAAACAAAAAGATAGTATCAAAACAAATCTTTCGACTGAATGAAATCGGCGCGGAGCGGGGCGCGGGCGTAGAGATCTCGTGCGATGAAATCCGAAGTATTCCAAAGTTCTGAACGACAAAATACATAGGTTGCCTGACCTGAGCGGCAACGTCGCATTTTCAGCAAACGCCAAACACGCAACGTAGCTTCAATGAACGCACACACACTTAAACATCCTGTTAACGTACTACACTGTCACCGTCCACCCATACATTGACACATTTGAACAAAATTTAATACTTCAGTTAAGCTATTTCTTGTCAGATTTTTTATTTTAAAAGTAATTTTGCTGTAACTAAATATAGAAATAATTGCTAATGCAAGCATTCCAGAGTAAAATAACGCTCTGTTCGCCCATATTTGATAAAATAAATTAGTATGGGCGAGAATACGCCTTAAATAACTAACTTTTCAAATAATTTGTTTTTGAAAATATACGAGTCGAAACCTGATGATACTTGATATTTGTAATTTTGGGGGACTTCAGTCATTTTTGGATATATTAGCGCAGTGTGATCTAAATCAGTTTAATGCATGCTGTAATATTAACAACCGAATCCTTGACTACGTTTTATGCAATATCGAAGTATCAGTATCTGTTTGTACAGACCCATTAGTTAATGAAGACCCACATCATAGATCGCTTATCATACAATGCAACTTAAATATTTGCGAGATTTTAAAGCATGACTCTCGAGTAATATATCTTTATAACTGTGGGGACTACAATAATATCAGGTTATCTCTTAACAATTTAGATTGGAGCTCTTGTTTCCGCAATAAGTTTTTAGATGAAGCAGATGATGCCTTCTATAACATTCTATATCCAAACCGAGACAAATACATTACTCATCTAATATATAAAATTCTCTTTATTGACCGATTTTGATGAAATTTTTTGTGCTTATCCGGTATCTATGAGAATCGGCCAACATCTATTTTCTTTTTTATTTATATGGCAAAACAACGTTTGCCGGGTCAGCTAGTATGTTATGTAATTCTAACAGATATCCTCCTTCGGATATCTGTTAGAATTTGTTTTGGGCATGCATTTCAAGATAATGTAAAGTATTATTCTTGTAAAAGTTCTTTCAATTTTTATATAATTGTTACCAAGTGAAACGCGACGACTAGTTTCTGAATAGAAATAATAACTAGAGGAATATGCACACACATTGATAATATGGTTGTTGAGTGAACTCATGGTGTCTGTGTGTGAAGCCTTATGTATATGTGTGTGAATTCCTTTGTATGTGTGTGTGAAAACGTAATCTTTATTGATTGGCCTATCTATATCCGTTTATTTATAGTAATCTGTGGTTGATAGCGACCACTCGCCATCATCATTCCAGCGATGATGTGTTCTGGTAATATTTGACGACCGGCTGGTGTAGTGGTAACATACATTGCCGTCTATGCCAGAGGTCCTGGGTTCGGCGGCGGATATTTGTGTAATGATCACAGATATTAGTCGTCAAGTCATGGATGTTTATATGTTTATTTTAGTTTTTTCTAATAAAACTATGTATGTTTATATATTTCTTAAGTATATCAGTTATCTAGTATCCATATCACAAGTTCTTTAAGAAACTTAATTTGGGCTAGATAATGTTGTGCGAGTGTCAGAAATATTTATTTATTATTTTATGAATTGCCAGTTTCTTCCTAAGCCCGTACATGCTTTCATCTTCGCCCTCATGTATAGGTAATACACTTATCATCAGGTGAGGTCGAGATAATATGCGGGTTTAGTCTTAGCTATCCCTTACTGTCCTAGGTTACCCTGCTGTTCAATACATTTATTTATCTAAGAAAACTGGCTTTACATTATGACTAGGTACGGGATAAATAACAGGAGCAGAAATACAGACGTTATTCGTTTTAGTAGGAATGAAGGTTTTCATGCTTGAGAAAAAATACAGATACTGATCGATATTTTTTTTTATTATGAAATACAATAATTTATGTGTCAGAATATTTACAACGTTCGTACATTTATATGCTTACTTACTAAATATAATATATTATTTAAATATGTATGCAACAATATCAAGATTTAATACTTCTAGAAGATTCTATAACAAAAAATTCGACTGAGTATGAATGCCGTCGAAATCATTTTCAACGCGTAAAATTAAATGACACTCGATTGGTCGAAAAGTTAACATTTACTATTTCCGATGCACTAGTCCTATACTTAAAAAAATATAACCATGCCCTCATTTAATTTGTTATAAGCGAGTATGTGATATCGGAAAAAGCAGATAAAATGATATTAAGTTTTCGACCAGCAGCCGTCATTTGAGTGTGTTATAAATAAGATTATTCTATTTATATGGCATCATACATTTGTCAAATGTACAGGTATAGTAGTTGTTTTGACGGCAGGCAGGCTCTCTGAACGCTTTCATCTTTTTTATTTCTACAAAATACCGAAAGAGATCTAAAGCAAAAAGCAATGACTTAACAAAATCCTGTATTTTGTGATTTTTTCATACATTTCATACACATTTCTATACCAATTAAAAAGTATGTAGATGATAAATATAGCCAACCCGGATTTTTTAAAATTTAAAAATACCTTCTTTATGAGTACAGGTTTCAAATGAACTATAATTCTTTTAAATAAAGCACATCGATGTTAATTGGTACGACGCGGCAAATAAACAAAATATGTGGTTCGAAGGTAAGCTAGTATAGTTTATAGAGACAGCGGAATTACAGGATATCCTCAGAAACGAGCTAGTTTATATTCCAAATTTATATTATTACAATGAAGTCAGAAAACGGATGTTAGGTAACAGTGGGATAATGGCTTGTAAATTAAAAATATAACTTTATGCCAAAAATATATTTACATTTTTGTAGTTAAACTAGATATTTTATTGCTTTTTCTGGTGTACATACTCGTCACGATTTTAAAAAGGCACATATAATACCATCTAAACACAACCATACATCCGAATAGCAACTACTTATCAAAACATTTAGAAAGCGCTACAAAATATGTGAGAGTTATTTTTATCTACTACCATTAGACGTGTTTTATTTTAAAGTTGTGTCATAGAAAACCTGTTAAAAAAATCGTTTCCACTGTCCATGGACATAAATACTTTGCGGAAGCAATATCTTTAACTTTATACAAGGAATTGATTTATTTGTATTTAAAGAAAGCCTTGTATGAAAAACTCACAACAACACATAATGTATGTTTCTATCTTAACATTTAATAATAATATTCTTCAGTTTGAAATCCAGTATTTCAAAATACATTGGCAGTTGACAAGCGTGTATAAATCGGACTTCGTTAACCAATCTATGTTATGTTAACGATTTATAATTTATACAAATTATATATTACAAATTACTATAATATATTAGATCTAACATGTCGATGTTGCATGCTATTCACGGTTAGATGATTAAGCTTTGTTACTGCAGATTACAAGTAAGTAAATAACCACTGAATCTATACAACATCGACAACTAAATGCAATCTAACAATAAAAAAAACAATTGTTTTTTTACACAATATACACGATCAGTCGAAAGAATAATTTTATATATTTATAATAATAGTCTTACAAAAGCTGCCCTATTTACAAAATATATTAAATATCTATAATTGTTGTTATTAGCGTACGAAATATACCGTGAACTCCACGTATATTTACTATACTTAGTCCTAAAGGTCCGTATTCACATGCAATCTTGATCACCAATCCTAGATCGTAACCAAGTACTTAACAATATAATCCATATTTGTCAAACAAACCGTAAAAATAAAACTCTAGATTAAGGATTAACACTATACACTGTTTGAACAAGAACGTGACAACAGAAATATCTATGTTTTTGAGACTTGAAACTTTTAATTAAAAAAATAAACAGCAATTGTCACAGTTGTTCGAAGATAAAACAATCATGTTTCTTGTGTATTCTTTAAGTTCATTGATGTCTTTCTTTTCATAAATTTATTTGGCCACCTTAGAGTTTTGCGAAAATCTAACATATTTATGACTAAATCCATGATCGTTTAAGGATGAGTGACGATGCAATAAAGACATCTTTTGATATAAAATGCATATTTTTATCCAATGAACTGATAAGAGAGGCAGTTTTATTGGCGGAAAAAAATGAATATTATAGTGACTTGCCTATTAGCTCTTTTTTAAATGTCAATTATTATATATATCTTTTGAAATATTGATAACACTAAGGGCCGTATTAAGGCTCTTAAGTGTTGATCATAACTCTATCGTATTATTAACATATTATAAAAATAAACAGAGAAGTCGGAGTCATCTGTCACGAACACACAGTATTTTGTCCATGTTGGTATTGTATTTTTGACAAATGGAAGTAGTGATTGTACGAACACATTAAAATCGATAAAAAATTTAATTACACATTTTTTTTAACTTATATTAAGTTACTCGGTCTTTCTATGTATGTATATTTAATTAATTTCTAATTACTGAAATATGACCGTGGGCATCTTGCTTGTGATCACAAATCCATGTCCTGACCACAACGTGTCATTAAATACTCGCAACATGTCGCCAGCGCTTGTGTGTTGATCACTACTTTTCTGTTTATTGAATATTCTCCATTTTTAATATTATATTGAATAAAATACATCCCTGATTAAGAATCCATTGTTCATAACAAAAAACAATTTTGCCAGACTTCTAAGTCTTAATTAGTAATTGTATAAAAAGAAACGATTTTCATTTATCATTTAGTTCTATGTGTGATGTCTAGAATACAATAATATAGTGGACGCAGTATAATAAGTATCATAGCAGCTAATAGGCAAGTTACTTTGACATTATGTCAGAGCTCTAAAGGTTTTCTAATTATAAAAAATAAAGCTTATTTCTGTTTGAATCATATAGATATTTAAAAAACTGATTTATATAAATATGCATCTAGCTTTTACATTGGCAAAAACAATATTTAAACATAAAAATGACGTCCTGTTACGTTAGGTATCTGAGGCGCAAAAATGGCAAGCAACTATATAATTTATGTACTTGTATTTTGTCATTACTTTACCTACTATGAAAACAAATAGAGGTTATAAAAAATTTAATTAATGTAGGTATCAGTTGATGTTTAAATTTATTTAACCGTTGCCGTTTCCGGCCTTGAACTTGTTTTAATAGTATATAAAGAATAATTTTAAATATATCTTTATTTCATTACTTTTGTATAAAATCTAGTTTTCTATAATGCCCGATTATTTGCCAAATGTTCGTGGTACGCTAGCTTTCTAAGAATGTGCTTATACAACTAATGTGTGATACAAAATTTTGGCCACTTCAATCAAACTAAGGAAGTCTTACGAATTGCTATAATATATACTGTACACGTTCATCTAAATTAAACAACTTATAAAACAGAAGCCAGGAAGGCCTTCGATTTTAACACTAGAGTACGACAGGAAGAAATGCGATGACGAATTATGATTTAAGTATCAAAAATTGGCATAAGAATAAAAGCAGTTTATGGACAAATATATGACACTTATACACTTAAATAAAAAAGCCATATTAAATCCTCGATTTCTACTTGAATATCAAATTCATTGTTTAAAAAAATATCCTTATCAAAGTTAAATGGTGTTCATGACAAAGAAATGACAGATGTATTAAGACAGAAACAAAAGACCTGCTTAACAAGTTGCACTTTGAAGGTCTATTAATTAAAGTTCATAGCTGTGTGGTGAGATCAGAAAGACAACTATTTTAATTATTACTTGAATATCTATAAAAAGGCATCAATGGTGACAGGTTTCAAAGTCTGTTAAATCTTGAATAGAAGACGTTTTTTACCAAATTGGGATACCGTGGTACAGTCGGCCGCAAAACTCGCTTATGAAAATCAAAAGTGCAAAACAACTTATCACCCAACGAACGAAACATAAATTTTTGCCGTGAGAAAGGTGCAAAATAAAATTAACCTACAAAGTCCATAACAGGCATACCACAACTGTTTCGTAACTTGTTAAGCGCTTGTTTAGTTAGTTGTTTTGCAGTTTTGATTTTTATCAAGCTACTTTAGAGCCCGATTTTACATGTATTTAATTTATTGCATTGGGCTCGATTAGACAAAATATATGTCAAAAGTCTCTCTAATATCAAGTTGGGAGACTTCAAACGCAAAAGTTACTAACAAAAGCTTAAATTTTGAAGCTTTTAAGTTTGACATTACAGGGACTTACAATCTGAGATTGTTTCTAATAATTTAAGAGTAAAGCTGCAAACGGGACGGCAGCGACATCTAGAGCGACAGCGGCGCGGGCAGCGATACTTTATACTCAATACTTTCCATCGTGTCGCGGAAATCGCTGCTCGCTGTCGCTGCCGTCCACTTTGCAGCCTAAAAGCTAACAAACGTTTAAGTTATCATAATTCTTTCCGACAATGTAACTGAAATATCAAATCGATTTTTTAAAACCCATAATCTTGAAGAATAATTTCATTAAAAAAAGTACACAACTTTTTTGTATGTATAAATACAGGCATGATTCCAACTGTTGTCAACGGAGAGCCGCAAAGCTAACTTATGTTAGGTTTTTATTTATTATTCTATGAATTAAGTTATAATGTTATTTATAGAATACGAGCGTTTGCCCGTGACATCGTTCGCGCATAAACCAAAAAGTCTTAAGGTATATTTCTAGTTTCGTGGGAATTTCGGAAAGTCCTTCCATAATTCAACCAGACATCCATTAACCATTTTTACCAAGTTTGACCGAATAAAATAAATGTTTACAATATAGTTGACTTAGTTCAAGTACATCTAGTTACTGAACAATATCTTACTAATCTTACTTATATAATAAATGTGAAAGTTTGGATGTTTGTTCCTCAATCTCGGCAGAAAGGCTCAACTGATTTTTGGCATAGTTATAGTGCACAATCAGGAAAAGCACATAGGCTACTTTTTATCGCGAAATTCCCGCGGGATTCGAAATTCCTGCGCGAAACAGCTAGTAGTTCATAAAAAATGCACCTATAATAAGTTAGCTCAGCATATTATGGCTCCTTGTTAATTGTTAACTATGAAAAGGACAATTTAAGTGGATTTTATTACATACAACTATTTACATTTAAACAACTTTCAAAACAAAATCAAAACCTATGTTTATTTGTGAAGTGATATTCGATAATAGTAAAAACTTAACATAATATGGGTTAACCAAGTTGATCCATACATCTTATTGTAACATTTTATTTTACATTTTCAAGCAAGGTACATTGGTACCCCCGTTACGATAACTATCTCGAACTTTTTTGAAATTTAGTGTAGTTCGTGGGTGACACTTAAATATAATTTCAGAACATATTTCTTCTCGAATGACGACACATGATCTCATACATTTTCTAGTAATAAGACCTCCAGGGCTGTTAAGACGACACGACATACAAAGAATGAGTATTTAAAACCGAAAAGTCTCATTTGAGCAACGCGCGCTACAAATATAATTAACTTTATATTTACATACCCACTACGAAATTATATACATTGGTGTTATCAAAACCTGTAACAATAGAAAAGAACATATTAAAACAAATAGAAAAAAAATTTATACATGTCTACAAATTTCAGATTAACTACATACCAATAATGGAAACGTTTTAAGATGGTATGCGAGACAGTTTAAAATTTAGTTATCTTCTTTCTTAATATATAAAATTGTTCCGTTACTGACTGACTGACTGACAGACAACGTACAGCCATAACTACTCGACGTAAAGACCTGAAATTTGGAACACATATTTCTTAGGGAGTGTAGAGGAGCACTAAGGAAGGAATTCCCGAAATTTCCGCGTGAACGGGAAATATTGGACTTTTTATTTTGTATGAAAAATTTCATTCCCTGAGTGCACGGATCTGAAACTTGGTATAAAGGTTCTTCAATGGGTGTCTGGTTGTATTATGGAAGAAATTCCTGAAATTCCCACGGGCACGCGAAGTATAGGACTTTTTAGTTTGTATAAAAAATCTTATTCTTTGAGTGCAAGGATGTGAAACTTAGTAAAAAAGTTCATCAATAGGTTGTATTCTGGAAGAAATTTCCGAAATTTCCACGGGAACGGGAAATACAGGAATTTTTAGTATGTTTGAACAATCTTATTTTTTGAGAGCACGGATGTGAAACTTGGTATAAAGGTTCTTTCAATGGGTGTTTAGTAGTTATGTAGTTATGGAAGGAGTTTCTGTAATTCCCACAACTACTCTTAGTTTAGCGCACACGAAGTTTCGGGGAAAAGCTAGTTCTAATATAAAATCGTTGCAAGATGGCCGCTCATATTCATTGATACAATAGGTATAACCTCTATTGATTAACGTTCTGTAACCGTTCCTTTAACGGTACTCTTTCATTTTTATCAGTCACTTATTATCTTAGCACAAGTTTGTTATGAAAGTTATAGCAGTGGTCAGCAAGAGAGACATTGATGGACGAACATGTGAATGTGGGCCGAGGCGAAGCAACCAATTTATTGTGCCGTCAGTAGGTATTATTGTTGCTTAAGAAATTAATTTTTGCTTCGCGTTAAATAAAAATGTTAATAGAATATATCATCAAATCAACGTATGTTTTCAAACTATCTATTTGATGTAAAAAAAAAGTAAATTGATGAGGAAATATATATTTTATTTGCAATTGGTATCTAACTTATATCCCATTTTAAAATAATTCTGTATGATGCACAGTGAGGTTATGCATTCGCAGCGTTATCGATAAAATGATGAACATTTTTGCATAAGATTCACAACCCTATCTGTCATAATATTCAGCTGCTTACGCTACGCATTAGGCGGAAAATGCAATACGCGCGCTCTACACCTTATAAATGAAAGCTAAACTCCAAGCTAAAATGTCTTAAGTGAATTATACTCAATAGTCCTTACGAGTTTGACAGTTTCCAACGAATTATCAGCAAAGTGGGTCATGATTGAGTTGGTTCGACAGTAGCTATGACATACATGTGCGACATACAAGGGCACTCACGTGGGTTCAGTGGCGGCGTACAGACATACAGAGGCACTCACGCGGGGTCAACGGCGGCGTACAGACATACAGAGGCACTCACGCGGGGTCAGTGGCGGCGTACAGACATACAGAGGCACTCACGCGGGGTCAGCGGCGGCGTACAGACATACAGAGGCACTCACGCGGGGTCAGTGGCGGCGTACAGACATACAGAGGCACTCACGCGGGGTCAGCGGCGGCGTACAGACATACGGAGGCACTCACTTGGGTCAGCGGCGGCGTACAGACATACAGAGGCACTCACTTGGGTCAGCGGCGGCGTACAGACATACAGAGGCACTCACGCGGGTCAGCGGCGGCGTACAGACATACGGAGGCACTCACGCGGGTCAGCGGCGGCGTACAGACATACGGAGGCACTCACGCGGGTCAGCGGCGGCGTACAGACATACGGAGGCACTCACGCGGGTCAGCGGCGGCGTACAGACACACAGAGGCACTCACGCGGGTCAGCGGCGGCGTACAGACATACAGAGGCACTCACTTGGGTCAGCGGCGGCGTACAGACACACAGAGGCACTCACGCGGGTCAGCGGCGGCGTACAGACACACAGAGGCACTCACGCGGGTCAGCGGCGGCGTACAGACATACAGAGGCACTCACTTGGGTCAGCGGCGGCGTACAGACATACAGAGGCACTCACGCGGGTCAGCGGCGGCGTACAGACATACAGAGGCACTCACTTGGGTCAGCGGCGGCGCGGCTTGGGCGAGTGGCGCATGTTGCCGAGCGTGACGAGCGCGCTGGCCACGGCCAGCCCGCCCAGCGGCGGCGCGCGGCCGTCGCCGCCCGTGGGCAGCCGCACCAGCAGCGACAGCACGGCCGCGCGGCACCCCGCGCACGGCTGCAGCGCTACGACACACAGAGGCACTCACTTGGGTCAGCGGCGGCGCGGCTTGGGCGAGTGGCGCATGTTGCCGAGCGTGACGAGCGCGCTGGCCACGGCCAGCCCGCCCAGCGGCGGCGCGCGGCCGTCGCCGCCCGTGGGCAGCCGCACCAGCAGCGACAGCACGGCCGCGCGGCACCCCGCGCACGGCTCCAGAGCTACGGGCGCGGGCACGCCCGCCGCTGTGAAACATGACAACTAAAGTTAGGACTGACTTAGCGCCATTTTGTGACGTCATAGCTGTCAATTCGAACCAGTTAGGTGGAGTAAGCATAAAAATATTAGTTAATATCGAATTTATACACATTTAGATACAAAAATTAAGATAAATTAGTTAAAAAAAGGGACGGAGAATTTATTGGCGATTTTGCGGGCGACAGGCTGACCCCCTGTCACTGCTATAGTCTCTCTCTATCATAATAATACCTCCAAGTTTGTCAAACGTGACATCAGATGGTTTTTATAGCCTCTGGTGTTCGCGCGCCTAGCGCAGCTTAACCAGAATGTTCGACCGGGCTGTATAGCTTCAATATATCGCCGTGATTCGTGGAGCATCCCCACTTGCAAGGGCATAGCCTGCGCGTACACACGCGTGTATTTACGTATAAGACAACCTAACTAGCTATTCAATTGTATATTACCAAGGCATTATAAACCCAAAATAAAGAAGCATCTATTATAAATTTGGAGTTTTCCTTGTTGCCCAAACAAGGAAAGTGGTGCCGTGACCAGGATTAACAGCCAAAGCCAACGCCTTTCTACTTGCTACCGTCTTGTGGTGGATTTGTGTGGGTGAATATTAAACGTAATTCCTTCTAGACATTTCGAGACACAAAGGATCATCGAGGTATTAATTTTCATTATTTTATCCTTTAAATTTGGTGCATAATAAGATTTTAATTTCAATTCGTTTCGGTTTAATAAATTCTTAGTCCCACAAAATGGTTGATATTAGCGATAACTTAGAAAAACTTATTAAACGACGGAGCTGTATGAAAGGTCAATTAACTGTTTGTAAAAATTATTTAGATACAATAGGCCAAATTAGTTTATCTAAATTAACTAGCCAGCAAACTTCCGAATTAAAAATTAGATTAAATAAATTGGATAAAAATCTCGAATTATTTGATCATTTGCAGACCGAGATTGAATTGTTATCCGACGATTCTAGTGAACAATTAGTCGAAAGAGAAACTATGGAAAATAGTTTCTTTGCATTAATGTCGAAAATCCAATCTATTTTAGATGCTGTGGATAACTTAAGCGGTAAGCGACAAGGTTTGTCTAATACAAACGGCGGTAATCAGTCCAGTAATTTTGAAAATTGTACATCTAACAACAGTATTTCTTTGCCTACAATTAAATTACCAACTTTCGATGGGTGTTACAATAAGTGGTTGGAGTACAGGGACACGTTTACTTCGTTGATACATAATAGTGAAAGTTTGAGTGTAATTAATAAATTCCACTATTTAAGGTCTTCGTTAGAAGGTAGTGCTGCTTCGCTTATTAATTCGATAGATTTTTGTTCTGATAACTATATCGCAGCGTGGGACCTACTATGTGAGAGATATAACAATAAGAGGTTACTTATAACTTATCACGTAAGGTCTTTGTTTGGAATCGAAAACATAGTTAAGGAGTCGGATGTTTCATTACGTTTTATAATCGATCAAGTTTCGAAAAATTTACAAGCTTTAAGGAATTTGGGTCAACCCGTTGAATACTGGGACACATTGGTGATTCATTTAATTTCAACAAAACTCGATAATTTTACGTGTAGACTATGGGAAGAACGTAAATGCACGCTCGGGGAAACACCCACATTAAAGGAATTTATAACATTTTTACGTAACCGTGCCGATTTTTTAGAGACAGTTAAATTTACAAAAACTTCCAAAAATGAAAGGGTATCTAATTTTGTAACCTCTAATCAAGTGCCTTATAAAAGTAATAACGTGAATTGTATAGTGTGTAAACAATTTCACCGCTTGTACGAGTGTCCTAGTTTTATTTCTATGAATCTAGATGATCGCCATAATTTAGTATCGAAACATAAATTGTGTATTAACTGTTTAAATAGTGGACATTTCGCTAAAAATTGTAGGCAAAAACCGTGTAAGGTATGTAAATTTAAGCATAACGCCCTATTGCATAGGTCGAAGGTGTACAATCCCGTAGCAAATAATAATTTGCAATCATTTGTATCGCAAGCGCAGGAGTCGGCCGGCAGGAGCGACTCAGCGGCAATAGAACCGGTTTCCTTATCAGTATCCCTCCCGGTAGCTAATCAATACATTTTTTTGTCTACGGCGCTCGTTCGAGTTATCAATAATTTAAGTAATGAAGTATTTGTAGTGCGCGCTTTACTGGATAGCGGTAGTCAAATCACAATGATAACCGAATGTTTACGTGCCAAGTTAGGTATAAGTAGTGTAACTAGTAACGAGCCCGTGACCGTTTCTGGAATTGGAAATATACGGTTATGTATTGCGGACAGTTGTAATTTTGTATTAAACAATTTGAAAGGTGATTTTTCAATTGAAGTAAATAGTAGTAAGGTAGTAAAGTAAAGGTAGTGCCGCACATAACTAGTATTTTACCAAATGTCAAGGTAGATGTAGGGGGTATAGGTATCCCTAAGGATATTATGGCGGACTTAGCGGATCCGCAGTTTTTTAATCCAGCTGAGGTTGATATTTTAATAGGAGCTGATTTGTATTGGGAAATCGTGAATAGTAATCTGGTAAGGTTGGGGCGGGGTAAGCCTACCCTGCAACATTCGAGTTTGGGTTGGCTGGTATGCGGCCCCGTATGTACACAAAAAGGTAAAAATAATAATTTAGTTTGTCAATTAAATATTGATATTAGTCGTCAGTTAGAAAGATTTTGGATGATTGAAGAAATTTCGCATAGTAAATTGAACGGTAATACTAGTGTAGGTGGAGATTTTTGTGAAATGCATTTTTTAGAAAATACTAGTAGATTGCAAAACGGTAGGTTTTGTGTTAAAGTACCTTTTCACACTTCACCTGAAATATTAGGGGATTCTTTAAGTATGGCTAGACAACGGTTTTATAATTTAGAAAAGAGGCTTAGGAAGCAACCCCATATTAAAAAACTTTATGTAGATTTTATTAATGAATATAGGGATTTAGGTCATTTGTCATTATCTAGAAGGCTCGATCGTGCGTATTATCTACCTCATCACCCTGTACTTCGTGAAAAGAGTGAAACGACGAAACTCCGTGTTGTATTCGACGCGTCGTCGGCTAAGACTAGCTCGGGGCGGTCGCTAAATGATATACAGGGTGTTGGTCAGGTTATACAGGATGATTTATTTAGTATTTTGATTAGGTTTAGACAGCATAATTTTGTATTCACAGCAGATATAGCTCAATTTTATAGACAGATTATTTTAAATGAAGATGAAAGACAATGGCAAATGATAGTTTGGAGGGAAAACGAAAATGAACCTTTAAGTTATTACACATTAAATACGGTGACATATGGGACCGCATCGGCGCCCTTTTTAAGTACTCGTTGTTTGTTTCAGTTAGCGGAGGAATGTAATGATAAATGTATAGCAGAAATAATAAAACATGATTTTTTTGTTGATGACGGATTGACTGGTGCTGAAAATGAACAGGAATTACAGTATATTTGTAATTCAGTAACTAAAATATTACATGAGGCTGGTTTTCATCTTCGAAAATTTCGTTCAAACTCAAACATTTTAACCGATAAAAATAGTGTATTAGAAAGTAAGAATATTTCCGATTTAAGAAACGATACTGAAACTTTAGGGCTGCTGTGGTCACCCACGTCAGATGTTTTCATGTTTCCGGTACGATTTGAAATAATTGAAAATATTACAAAGCGTATTATGTTATCAATGATCGCAAAGATATTTGATCCCTTGGGTCTTTTGAGTATATTTATAGTAAAGGCAAAGATAATATTACAGAATTTATGGAAATGCAAATTAGGATGGGATGACAAAGTTAGCGAGGAAATTAAAAAAATGTGGGATAGCTTTGTAAAGGCTATAAACTCACTGCCATGTATTAATGTACCTAGACATGTACTTTGTAAAAACTTAATATCGGTTGAATTGCACTTATTTTCAGACGCATCTCAGGCGGCTTATGGCGCATGCGCATATGCACGATCAGTAGATAGTGAAGGGCAGATTTATGTTAAGCTGTTATGTGTAAAATCAAGAGTTTCACCTTTAAAAACGCTCACCATACCTCGACTGGAGCTATGTGGGGCGCTGCTGTCGGCTGAGATGGGTGCAAAAATAATAAAGGCACTACGTTGTCCGGTACTTCGTTGTATTTATTGGACTGACTCCATGGTGGTCCTTGGGTGGCTACGGAGTTCCTCTTCTCAAGAACTAAATGTTTTCGTAGCTAATAGGGTGAATAAAATACACGTTCTTTCACCTAATGGTCGGTGGAAGTATGTCCCAACTAAGGACAACCCGGCGGACCTAGTATCGCGCGGTGTAGATTCCTTTGATGAAAGGCTAGCTAGCCTTTGGTGGGGAGGTCCTGAGTTTTTGAAATTGAATGAATCCCAATGGCCAAGCGAAAAGTATGGTCCACATTCTTTTCTTAATAACGATAGTCATGCATATGTTGTGAGTAATATTATAAATACTTTGCCAAAAAATCAAGTTATTGATTTTTCTCGGTATTCGAAATTAAGTAAGTTACGTCGTGTAGTTGGATATGTTTTGAGATTTATTAATAATTGCAAAAATAAAAATATTAATCAAAATTCATTACAATTAACAGTTCTGGAACTAGAAAGTAGTACAGTGGCGTTAAATAAATTAGCTCAATTGGAGTCATTTTATTCCGAAATTCATTCTTTAAAAAATAATCTATCGTTACCAAATAATTCAAATATATTGTCATTAAATCCTTTTATGGATAATTCGGGTGTAATAAGAGTTGGAGGCAGAATTGTAAATTCGAGTTTTAGTTATGATAAAAAACACCCTGTACTATTAAAGTCAAAACATCCCTTATCGTACCTTATATTTGAAGACGCGCATAGACGTCTTTTACATGCTGGGCCTCAACTCTTATTAGCTTCTGTTAGAGAAAATTACTGGGTTATTAATGGTAGGAATCTCGCAAGAATGATTCCACATAAATGTATAATTTGCAGACGCATAAGTAGTAAAAGTATGGAAACTTTAATGGGTAACCTGCCAAAGCAACGCCTGACCCCTGGTATTCCGTTCGAGCATACTGGCGTTGATTTCGCCGGCCCGTTCTATATTACTGATAGGAAAGGCCGTGGATGCAAAATATCTAAATGTTATTTATGTATTTTTGTATGTTTTGCAACCAAGGCCCTCCATTTAGAAGCCGTAGGTGATTTAAGTACAGCCTCCTTTTTATTAAGTTTAAAACGGTTTATATCACGTAGAGGTAAACCGAGTAGCATCTTTTGTGATAATGGAACTAATTTTGTGGGCGCTAAGAATGAATTAGATAAGTTTATTTTTTCAAATCGAGATTCAGTAATACAATTCGGTTCTCACGAAGGCATTACGTTTAACTTTTCCCCGCCTTATGCGCCGCACTTCGGAGGCTTGTGGGAGGCAGGCGTGAAATCGTCGAAATTCCATCTAAGGAGAGTACTGGGAGATCGGCACCTAACGTTTGAAGAATTAGCGACGCTTTTTGCTGAAATAGAAGCCATTCTCAATTCAAGGCCGCTGTGCCCGCTGTCTTCAAACCCTTCGGACTTGAGCCCTCTAACACCAGGTCACTTTTTAATTGGAAAGCCATTAACTGCATTACCATCCAAGCAGCTGGCTGATATAAAATTAAGCAGACTACAGCGATATGAGCAGTTAGAACAGATGAAACAACATTTTTGGAATCGCTGGAGAGGAGAATATATATCAGAGCTTCAGCAACGTACCAAATGGCGCCAGCGACATCCGGCGCTGAAAATAGGAGATATGGTGGTTCTAAAGGAGGAGAATTTGCCACCCTTGAAATGGCGAATTGGCAGAGTAGAAGCTGTATTCCCTGGAGCTGATGGAGTACCTCGGGTAGCCGACGTCGCTACTTGCAATGGTGTTGTTCGTCGAGCTTTGAACAGAATCTGTCCCCTTTGGCCACCAGATGATGAAGAGGAGTTGAAGAAGAGGATGTCTTCTCCAACGGGCGGAGGATGTTCGCGCGCCTAGCGCAGCTTAACCAGAATGTTCGACCGGGCTGTATAGCTTCAATATATCGCCGTGATTCGTGGAGCATCCCCACTTGCAAGGACATAGCCTGCGCGTACACACGCGTGTATTTACGTATAAGACAACCTAACTAGCTATTCAATTGTATATTACCAAGGCATTATAAACCCAAAATAAAGAAGCATCTATTATAAATTTGGAGTTTTCCTTGTTGCCCAAACACTCTGGTGTTCTGCCTACCCCATTAGGGATACAGGCGTGAAGTTATGTATGTATGTTAGATACAAAAATTATTCCGCGTTTACAATTTCTTCCATTCCACTTAATGATGAAAATTCATTTTCTGAATAGTCATCATCGTCGTATAGTGTTACAACATTGCGGCCAGTCGCCATGTTACGACAAAGGCAACAACAAGTACGTCAGTTATCATAACGACTTGCTTTTCGCAAATTGTGAAAAAAAAATTAAGTGTTTTTATGTGAAATATTTGTTGGTTATAATTCAGAAATTTGCATAATACTGCCATTTTTATTGTTAGATGCAGTGTGTTAGGCTGCCCTCAGAAAACCTATGAGCACTACGGCAAGCCGCCATCTTTGTTTCTGACTAAACAGGGATGTTTTTTTGTAGTTATGTCATGTCCTCTTTATTCCTACTGTCGATATTTGAACCGCATATGTACTTACTGTTAATTTTCCGATTATTCGATTTCGCCAATCAATTATTTCTCATGTAGATTTTCGTGCTTCCGTGTACTCAATCAAATAAATGGATGGATAAATAATGACAGTACTATTATTTATTAAGGATTTAAGGAATCTCTTGGCTTTTTGTATCCTTACATCCTACTAATATTACATCCTACTATCCTACTAATACTAATAATATTATAATTTAAAGTGAGGATGACTGAAAGAAGTTGAAAGTTGATATTTTAATGCACTCTTAATTTATAAATGTAATCAAAATTTCAATTATTTATAAAAACAATTGCCTTCCATTAAACAAATTGTACAACGTTAAATACTTAAGTTTTATTAGACTTGGTCAAAATTATTTCTAAAAAAGAACTAGCCTCATATAACGTTACCGGAATACATCTTTTTATGAAGAAGGGATACCATCAAAAAGTGAGAGTCACTTGGGTCAGTACTCAGTCGTCTTCCACAACACATGGTTGGTTTAGCTATTCTAAACTAATTCTACGGACTACTTTATTAAAATCAATCACGAATTCCAACTTTTTCTCGTATCGCAAAAGCTTAAATTTAAAATTTTAATGCAAATATTTAACAAATTTCATATATGTTAATTCTAAAAACTCACTGGTAACATTCCCCCGTTCTAGCTCAACGCAGACTTGGCTGAACGGCCGGGAAGCCATTTGTTCCATCTCGACGAACAGTCGCTGTCGTCTTCTGTACAGGTCGTACTTCTGCAAATAAATCAATTAGTCAATTTTTCAATCTTGGGCGTGATAGTAGCCGATCCTCGAACGATTGCGTCTGGTATTGGCAGATATTTGACATAGGTAAGGATAGCTTTTTTATGTATTACAATTACAAATCTTTCTAATGTCGATTTTCTGGATCACATATTAATTAAAAGATACTGTTTCTTTGTATCTGCGGTGGAAATAAGTAGTAGAACGCAAGACACACGCCAAAGTGTGTGATCCAGATACAGATACGGAATAAGACATACCCAATGGTATTTTCTCTCATAAACCTGCACAATGGTATTTCAATTGGTATTGTAATTACTAAAAACAGAATAATTATCTAATTTCCCAAGGTTGAAGATCCACGTTAGTCAGCAGGGCTAGCATGCGATCATCGATAAAGATTCGAATCGAGAAGATAAGTATTATTTTATCCTATCATGTAAGCTAACATGCGCACCATAATAGATAGAATTACTCGATTCAATACCATGATTAAGCCCACAGAACCAAAGTTGCCACATTCTAAGAAAATATCAATATAATGACCCGATTTATGGTTGAGTTGAATGTGTCCATAAAAAGTAGCGATTACTTAGTATCAGCTAAACCTCCAATTTTTTTATCCTAAGAAGATTAAGCATGTTTAAGTGTCAAGGGACGGTGGTAGCTAATATCATCAGATAACCTAGAAACAAGCTAGCCTGAAGCCTAAGAAAGAAAGTGTTACAAAAGTCAAAACTTTTTTTTCCCGATTGAGAGTATAATAAATAAATAATAATAAATAAATATTTCTGACACTCACACAACATTATCTAGCCCAAATTAAGTTTCTTAAAGAACTTGTGTTATGGATACTAGATAACTGACATACTTAAGAAATATATAAACATATATTGAATAAATACATATTTTTTATTAGAATAAACTTAAATAAACATATAAACATCCATGACTTGACGACTAATATCTGTGTTCATCACACAAATATCCGCCGCCGCCGGGATTCGAACCCAGAACCTCTGGCATAGAAGGCAATGTATGTTATCGCTACACCAGCCGGTCGTCTTATGTGCGAGGATCGAACTCGCAACCTCCAAAATCTTAGTAAAGTTATGATAATTATTTTGTATCGTGCGAGGAATAATCCTGCGACCTGTAACTAAAAGAGATAGTGTCAAGCAACCCAATGTTCTTATTAATGCCGCACTTGGAACTAATGGTATTTATTCGTAATTTAGAGTTACCATGCTTTTCTTATGTTAGCGAATATATTAATTGCCGTGTAAAAAATACATAGCGTTTTTTTACAAAAATCGTTTCTATAAATGTTAATAAGTGGTACGTTTTTTACACTATAATTCTGAGAATGGCACGAAGATTTTAATTGTGATAAACCAAGTGTAATTTTTTGGCCAAAATGTATCATTTTAATCTAATTTTCTCTGACAAACCTGCTTAATCTTCCAGAGCGCCGCCGCCAGCAGCAGCAAAAGCAGAAAACAAGACGAGAAGGTGATGAAGAACTGCTGCAGATTGAGTTTGGGGTACTGCGAGAAGGAGATCTGAATCCACAATGGCGGCCGGAAGTCGTACACGTACACGAAGAAAGTCGTTAACGTCACGTTGTCTTCCACGCCGAATGCGTGCTCGGATTTCGCGAACCTGAGGTGCAACGTTCTGGGAGTTAATTAGGTAAACCTTTTATAACGCGTATGTATAAACATTTTAAATACCCAGTGTGTAATCTTTCATTTTAAACAGTGTTTTAGGGATCGGACTTCCGATACCACTTATAGTACGTAAAACTTTATAAACAATATACTATACAAAAGTCGCACCCCTCTGATTGACAGCCATTTCAAAATTTAATATCTCGTATTTCTACGAGTTCACGTAATCTCACATTTTTCACATTTTCATGTCACTCCGATACATAAAAGTGGTGTTATTTAAAATATTATGATATTGGCTAGCATTTAAAAACATTTTCGTTAAGAAGTAATGCCAAATTGTTCACGAAATCCCTTAGTTTAGCAGAAAAACTCGCTAAAATTTTAGGTCATGTGCGCTACCTAAAAAACCAACCCCTTAACATACCGTTTTTTTTGTTCATTTAATTTGTTTGCATGGAACTATGCTATCATAAACATCACATTAATATTGTATTTTGGGCTTATTTGGTCAAAACTACAAAAAATAAAACAAGACTATTAAGGTTGTACAAATCAGGTAACATTCCACTGGTGTGCGAATGGTGTCAGTGAGACAAACCGACTTCTTTTTCTTCTTCTTTAATGTAAACTTCTTCTTCTAGTAAAATTTTGCAGTAATTATTCGAAGTGCCCGCCATTATTTCAAATGCAGGCCGTTGCCCTTAATTCCAATACCACTTTTAAGTATGGGACGATATGAAAACATGAAAAAAATGAGTTTCAGTGAACTCGAACGAGATATTTTTTTTTTAAATAGTTTTAAAATGGCTGTTATTTAGAGGGGTGTATTTTTACGGTAAAATTGAATTTACTATACGTGGATGAAGTACCGGAAATCCGATCCCTAACACACTGTATATGTAAAATAATGTAATGTTATTAATATTATCCTAACCTAACAACATGTAATTTTACTGTTATGGACGAGTGGTTTCTCTCAACAAAGAGGCACCAGCGATTTATTGTTAAGCTTTGTCAAAGTAAAATAAAGATTTTGTCAAGATCATAAGATCACTTTACACTACAGTGATTTGTGGTTTATTTCGAATGTTGTATTGAATGAATCATCACGATTAATTTACACAAGAGTTTTACATAATGCTACATAATCTTAAATAAAATACGAAATGAAAAGACAGGCGTCAGATTGATATAGTTACTATTAGTGGATTTCTATATTGAATCTTAATTTCAGTACAAGATTTTTTCATACAAAAACAAATCTAGATGTTGGTTGCCATGGCAACGCTCATACATCAAACCTGGATTTTGGATTAAAACTAAATACAGAAATACACCAGCTTTTTTATGTCATAAGTTACTTTACACCTTTGTCTTTAAAATAACATCAACATTGAGCCCCTGACAGACCCAGAACTTAAACTGACGTTGTTTCACGAATTAATGTAAATTCTGCGAAAGTGAAAATAAAGGTTGCTACAGAATGGCAAGGCTTTGAAATTGACCCGCCATATGTGGTATTTTCGTCGATGAAATTGTGCATAGTTACTGCTTCTCAAGTCCTATTGCTACATGTGGGTACACACTGTATAGTTATAAGGCTGCAAACTGGACGGCAGCGTCAGCGAGAGCGACGCGGGGAATCTGAGCCGTTCCCGACGCCACCGGGCGCTCGAGCGATATGTCGCGGTTTCATACAAACTCAATACTTTCTATCGTGACACGCAAATCGCTGCCCGCGCCGCTGTCGCTCTCGCAGTCGCTGCCGTCCATTTTGCAGCCTAAATCTCACCGCCTGACAGCGGGGTCTAGCACAGAAATGAGTTAAAATGTAAAATATGTTACAACAAGCGAGAAACCCGTTTAAAAAAAGTGTGTTTATTTAAGATTATGAATCCTGAAAACTTAAGACACTATTATATTACATAACATTTGTTGAACTTATAAATTTTTATAACTAATTAAAAATTTTAGTGAGTTGTACCGGCGTTTCTATTATATAATATTCTTTCACATGCAGAAAAGTGTTAAACAGTGTTATAAATATGTTATTATTGTGCTAAACTATGTTCGAGGGTGTGGATAGTTGTCTGACAGACACACATATTAGCTCTAATCGTCATTTATATGTATTTTTGACATGTTTGTTTAAGTTTATTTATCTATTTTACCCGCAACACAAGTCCTTTAACAAACTAAGGCCCCCATATTTTAAAGGCTTTCTTAATAGTTAATTCGCTGATAATTCTCCTTTCAGAACTGTCAAAAAACTCATACTTTAAAAGAGTTCAATACTAGAAAGGGTTTCATAGAATAATCGGCCATGAAAATGGATTACTAGTTTTAATTCGATTCCCTAGTCATCGAAATCTACAAAAAGGTTCAAACTAGATAATTTATTACTGAAAGAGTAATGACCTAAGCCTAATTAATAAGTATTCAACCGTCAGATGCCACTTTTATGTGCATGACATTTTAACTTTTATTATAAATGGATAAGACATCAATTTCAGAAAATAACATTCAAATGTTTCTAAACTAAACTACTAAAAACTCTTTAGACAACCAAACTTTATTTGATAAAGAAACTGACAGTTGACATAGCTGTAATCAACCTTAGGATGGTATAACACTTTTTTGGTCGCTTGCACGAACCTTAACTTAGGATAGATAATATGGTGTGATTGTTACAAATATTTATAATTATTTATTTGATTATACTGCAATAAGACGCAGCGTAAGCAGTCCCCCCTTAGGTGGACCGACGATCTGGTCAACGTCGCCGGTAAATGCTGGATGAGGGCGGCGCGGGACCGAGCGACGTGAAGAGCCTGGGGGCAGCTATATCCAGCAGTGGACATCTACAGGCTGATGATGATGATAACTCAACTTACTTATATCTAAAATTGGTGCAATTCACATCACTAAACAACGTCCTTTCGGATGGATCCGATCTCGTGCGCACTGTAAGGTTCATCCGCGCATGCGCAGAGCAAGTTATACTAAAGTCCGCGTCCACGTCCGGTTTGACCGGCGCGTTCCGGAAGTTGATGGCGGAGAGGTGGCGGTCTTCCTTTTTTGAAAGGTTGAATGTGAATTGGTAGTCTACAGCTAGGTCATCTGTTGGGAGGAAAATGTTTGGTTTAGTATTTTGATAAAAATATAAAGAGTTAATTTTAATTAGCGCATCACCTCTTGCAGGTAGACTCTCCACATCAATGCCAACAACATTTGTATCACGACTCTTTACAAATCTAGATAAATAACACAAAAAAAAGAAAAGCAAACAAATTTTTGCTTCCTCTGTTATTTATTGCTCTGTAAGTCACCCCGCAACCCCGCACCCCGCAGCACATGGCGTGACGCAAGGTGCGCGGCACCAGTGTAAAAAGAGTAACGCCAGTTTAGACACAATAAATATGTTTTGTATGGGAAAACTAAATTTTTTTAAACAATTAATTTTAAAAGTCGTAGAACAAATGTTGTGGGTATTAATGTGGAGACGTTGCTTGCAAGATGTGATGCGCTAATTAAAATTAACCCTGTATTGTTTTGAAATATTAGTGAAAATGTATAATTTTTTAGATAATTTCATTTAAAGGATACTTTTTTATTAAGTTACTTAAATTTAGTAATTATAAAAAGTTTATAAATTAATAATACTATTTTTAGATTAAATATAGATTTTAAAATTTTAAACAGTCTAATTTAAATTTAAACATAAAAAAAATATGAAAAATAATTACAATTTTAACTAAAATTACATTAAATAAAGTTCTTGTTTACTAAATAGTGAACAAGTTGAACTGATAGTTCTTCAATAAAACAATAAAATACTCTAACATTATTACGCCTGAAGGGACCTCTCTTTCCTTAAGCTTACATTATTTCTAATAATAATCCAACATTATTTTTAGCAAAACTAAGTATACTTACAATAACAAGCGCCCTTATTATATACATCGGCGTGATAATGATTAGTATTATCACACTTATCACATTTGTCTCCGGCCAAGCCCTTAGTACTGCAATAACAACGCCCAGTGTCCGGCGCGCAAGCAACGGCCTGGTCGTTGCAATCACACGCTGGAAATAAAAACGACTACATAAGTAACATTTTCTATGTATATTCACGTCTAGCTTACATTTTTTATTTGATCAATCATTGAAAAATACGTACATACATAACTTCACGCCTGTATCCCTTATGGGGTAGGCAGAACACCTGAGATCATCTGATATCACGTTTGATAATGATAAAATAAAATAAATTTGGTTCTGTGAACATTAAATAAATAAAATCCCCAGACAATCACACCAACTACACGGTCCCAAACTAAGCAGAGCTTGTGATATGGGATACCATGTAGCGAACTAGGGGGAAACCTAGAATATCAATACATATAGATATAGATACATCTACATATCAATACATACATATGTATCTGTGTCTATATACATATAGACGCACAGACCCGGAGACAGACAGTGTGACATCGCCAAAGTGGGCGTCAGGGGGTCAGCCAGTCGCCCACAAAAAACCTCCAATAATACCTCTGTCCCTTAACTGACTTTTACAGTATGCCCAGGAATAGAAGCAGCTAGTATATTCTATGCTTTTTCCTTCGCTCCCAGTTCAGCATCATTGAAAAATATTTAAGATCAATCATCATCATAACTCTTTTTACTGAGCCCACTGCAGGGCACTAGTCTCTCCCCTGGGTGAAGAGGAGGTAAAGGCTTTAAACCACCAAGTTGACCCAGTACTGGTTGGTGGATGTCAGAATTTTTAGGCCGCTGAAATGGCTTCTGACAAACCTTGCCAACTACTGTATAAAAGTTTATAACACAGCACCCGTGATCGACTGCTAAACGTGCCCTCCAAAGCACGAACGAGTGTATAAGTGGCATTTTCTATGAATATTCACGTCTGGTTAACATGTTTCTATGCTGAAAACTATTTAAGGTAATACATGACTTTGGAAATGTTAATTACGTAGAAAAACATTTAGACGATAAATAGATCGTAAAATAATGTTATTCGCTGGGGATAATATCCGAAACCTCACATCAGGCGGATATCTCAGTACTGCTCAAAAAATCGTCGAATAATTCAATTTTGACGACCCGCTAGTGAAGTACTAACAAACATTGTCTTCTTTGCCAGAGGTCTTGGGTTCGAATCCTGGTAGCGGTGGATGTTTGTGTGATGAACACAGATATTAAGCCTTTAAGTCATGGTTGTATAATATGTTTAAGTTTAATTTCTAATATTTATTTATTCAATAATGTATGTTTATATAAGGTGACTGGTGACAAAGTTTAGATACTGAAGGAGAGCACTCCTAATTAATCCATAATTCCCTATAAATTAATAAAGTTTTGTTACTATTTACTTTACTGACGCCTGAGTTAATCGCGGCACGGGACCTGGCACGCGGATCACTGCCAACGCTAGTGAAACCATGCGTTGCGCAATATTTTTTTTAAGTTTCGATTAAGTTTACTCAGTAAATAATTAATATTTATTTTTTATTATATTATTGATATCAAACTAACATCCTCGAATTCCAAAAGTGACCCATCACTCACCCTGTATTTTTAGGATTATTATCCAGTATTTAGTATTCATAACACAAGTTCTTTAAGAAACTTAAATTGTGCTAGATAATTTTGTGTCAATGTCAGAATTATTCCTGATGTCCTGAAATACAAGTTCCTTGGAACTTAGTTTAGGCTTCGGGCTCTCACTTTTCTTTTCTTCTTAAACTTTTGTGTACCTTGTTTTTTTATATACATTTAACTGTGTAAATTGTGAAATTGTGATGAAAAAAATATTTTCTAATTATCATTATTTTGCATACGTTTAACTACACGCCTTTCGGCGGAAAAGACCCGACAATCGGATCAGTCGGTCGGGTATCAGGGCACGAGAAGAAGAAACCGACGAACGATTCGGGCAGTGTCAGGCAATACCGCTTTCTGCATAAGTGCTGGAAGCGAACCACCGCCGACCAGCCTTTCAAGGTGTCTGAACAGTGTGGCTGGGGTCAAACCGTTTGCGGATATTACAACTAGGATGATTTCCGTGGACATAACTTCCCACGTTTCGGTCACCTCATGTGCAAGGTCCAAGTACTTGCGTTATTTTTATTATTATTTATTCATTTAATTATTTTAAAATAAAAATAAAAGAATAAGACGCGGATTTTTCGGCCGGGCCTTGTAGGTTTCTTTTTTAAACTTTGGAATAAACTACGTCTGTTTTCTGATACTCACGTGCGCACTGTCGGCCGTTGAGCGCGCGGCCCCAGTGTCCGGGCGCGCACAGCTCGCAGCGCGCGCCGGCCGCCCGCCCCGCGCACGGCTGGATGCAGCGCGCCTGCGAGTCGCATACGGCGTGTCCGTTGCATTGGCAGCGAGGGCAGCGAGTGAAATGCCATCTGGGGGATAAATAATATAGTCAGTCAGGGTAAGTAAACATAGGATTGGGGTGTCTCGGAATTGTTATATTCAAGGAATGGATATGATAAAGGATAGTGGAGTTAGGGCGGCGCCCGTCGATATCGAATTGCAATCTAGAGTAAATAGAAATGAATAACTGAAAAAATATGCTAAATAAAATCATCACCCGACCAGGACTCGAACCAGGGGCCTCCCGTTTGCCGGACGAGTGCTCTTCCACTGAGCTACCGCGGTTTGGCGACGAGCCACGAAATTACTTAGCATACTGTTTGTTTTTACGGTATATTGCATATTGCAGCTAAACCACCCAAAACCAATTTCTTAACAGAAATTGTAAATCTCAGTTAAAGTGAAGCATAACCTACATAAAAATGTGTTATTAAGTGAACATAAAGTGAATAATAACCCCCCCAGGGAATAAACCTTGTCGTGGTGGGGGGGCTTAAGGGGAGCGGCACTATTTATAACTCTTAACATCTTTTACCAAATACTCAAATGGCAGAACAATTAAATCTAAAACCTCATATCACCAGAGGTACCTCCCCGAACAAATTATTCCCAAACCCAAACCCTCATGGAGCACGAAAAGAAGAAGTATAACCTACGGCCGCTGACCGGGGGTCGCCGGGGCGCACCTGGAGCCGGTGCTGGGTGTTTCAGTTTACGGTGGCGAGGAGCTGAGCAGGCGGGCACTCGTCACAAAACATACTACAGTCGGATGTCGGGAGTTGAACAGGCGGGCTCACGACGTAGAGGTTACAGCCGAATCTACGGGCGATGACACTGCATCTCTTTTTTCATCCATCTCATCGACTCGCCCCTCTTATATGACAAGGCGAACATCTACCATGTCATCGAATATGCTCGCTGATGTTGTGCAGGCTCCAAGTCAATAATGACTTGGAGCCTGCACAACAAGCGCTAGCAGCACACGAAGACGATGGACCACTGACATGAACAAGTTCATACTGCGCACTTATCTTCACCTAACAGCACTTGATACCGACACCAAAACTACTTAGAACCCTTACACCTTAAATTCATTGAGAAATTCCCGGACATGAACGTTGGCAGACAACGAGTAGGTGACCAAAGAAGAGCCATAATACGGAATAAGTAACTTCCTCAAAACATAATAGATGAAATTTATAATGAGGTTAGAAACGAATTAAACACTTTAGAAAGGAATCTTCTCACATATCACACCCAAACCTTAATTGAACCCACTAGCACCTTGTCTACACAAAAATACAGTACCCAAAGGTCGGCTCGTATGAAATGGTCCAACGAACACAATGAAAAAATTATACGAAATTACTAAAAAATAACTGAATTGGAAACCAATAAAACACTTACATTTTAAAATTTTACTACAAAAAAGGTAAAAATGCAAAGCAAGCCGCGAAAAAAAATTGCGATGTTTATGGGCCTAGTGCAGTGTCTGTGAGAGTAGCACTAATTTGGTTTAAGCGTTTTCAATCCAAAAATTTTGATGTCAGAGATGCACCTCGCTCTGGTCGCCCTATTACGGATAAAATCGATGCCATTTTTGAAAAAGTGGAGCAAGATCGACATATCAGTAGTTACGACGTAGCTGAAGAACTGGGAATTGAACACAAAACTGTTTTGGCGCATTTGAAAAAAACTGGGTACCTACACAAAAAAGCTCGATATTTGGGTACCTCACGAGCTCACTGAAAGAAACCTAATGAACCGTGTACTCATTTGTGATTCTTTATTACGACGTAACGAAACCGAATCATTTTTGAAGAAGTTGATAACTGGTGATGAAAAGTGGATCACGTACGACAAGAACGTGCGAAAAAGGTCGTGGTCAAAGGCCGGTCAGGCTTCACAGACTGTGGCGAAACCCGGGTTAACTCGCAATAAGGTGATGTGTGTGTGTGGTGGGATTGGAAGGGCATTATTCATAATGAGCTGTTACCACCAGGCAGACCTATCGATTCTGAACTCTACTGCGAACAACTTATGAGATTAAAACAAGAAGTTGAGAGAAAGCGGCCGGAATTGATCAACAGAAGGGGTGTGGTGTTTCATCATGATAACGCTAGACCTCACACATCTATAGCCACCCAGCAAAAATTAAGAGAGTTTGGCTGGGAGGTGTTAATGCATCCGCCGTATAGTCCTGACCTTGCACAAAAAAAGTCAATCGAACAAAATGGTACATACATATTTTAGTTAAATGTCAATAAACTATATTAAAAAATATTTTGAATTTTTTTAAAAAATGCGAAGAAACTTTTTCCCCAACCCAATAAATAGCGTCATTTTACCGGAAATTACCAACCTAGAAACTAATTTCCAAACCCTCCAAACAATAATATACTCTGCGGCCTGGGCTGCTGCTAAGACCAATGGTGCAAAAATAACCCTCGAACTCACTAACCGAACACAACAAAGTCAAAAAGATAATACACCCTCCTGGCAAAGACGGTTAGAGCGTAAACTAGAAAAATTACGTACAAATATTGGTAGAATAATACAATATGGTAACGGCAATAGGGGTACAAATTTAGAACGACACGTAAACTATATAATAGAACAGTACAAAATTCATTCAACCCACGAAGAACCAAACACACAACTTGCACATACATTAGACACTCTTAAGCAAAAACTCGCTGTGATTTCCGGCCTACGCCTACGCATGCACTCTAAGAAAACAGCAAAATAATCTTTTGAAAAACAATGAGAAACAGTTTTACCGTAAATTAACTAGCATTAGAAGCAACACACCAGGAAATAGTACTCCAAATAGTGTAGATAATACCCCAGATACAGAAAATTTACGCAGGTTCTGGACTGGAATATGGGAGAAACCGGTTGAGCACAATGTAGAAGCCGAATGGATGCAATCAGAAATAGAAAGACATACCACAACAACTGAAATGAACTTTGAGCACATACCGATAGATACTTTTCAAAATTTTTTACGCAAATTACACAATTGGAAAGCACCAGGGTCAGACAATATCCACAGTTTTTGGTATAAGAAGTTTACAAATATTCATGGCTACTTATACAATCACTTAAACAAGTTTATTGAGAACCCGACTATTATACGATCTTTCATTACAATAGGAACTACAGTCATGATACCAAAAGACCCTGAGGACCCCTCTAACCCCGCCAAATATAGACCAGGGATGTTGCGAACATTCGCATCCGCATCCGCAAATACGGAACATCCGCATTGATTTGGACGTCTGCATCTGCATCCGCATCCGCATTAATCAATGCGGATATTCATGCGGATGCGAATATTATACAAGTAGCGACAAGAAAGAAATTGGGCGGGGCCGGTGATTGACGCGTGCCGGTCGCACGTGATAATAACCAATGGGAGCGAAGAAATTGGTGACAAGATTCGACACGTTTGTTTGTTCTAGCTAGTGCATCATTTGTTTCTTGCACGTGAATAAATATTACGTGTTGTTTGCGCTGTGAAGTGAAAGTGAACTACTTATCGTATCATAAAGATAAATAGGTATTTTGAATATTGTTGTGATACAGTGGTCATTGTGTGTAAATAAGAAGAGTTTATAAGAAAACTTTATATTACTTAAGACTAATATCCAAAAGATCACAAGGTAAATTATATTATAATTCACCGGTAATACGTTTTATTGTAGGAAAAATTATCGTTTTATGACGAAATTCGTTATTTTTCCAGTGTGATTCCCGTTATTGATATTTTATCTAACTAGTTAGTTAACAATGTCACCACCGACCAAAAGTAATGTATGGGATTATTTTGAACCAAATAAAGAAGACCAGGATAAAGCTAATTGTAAAATATGCAACAAAAGCTACTCTCGCAAGGGCCGAACCACATCGTCTTTGAAAAATCATCTTAAGTCGATGCACTCAGAAGAATTTTCTACATTTGAGAACATTAGTAAAGAAAAAAAATTACAACAGATGAAATCTGACGCAAGTAAGTTTCATCATTTATAGTTTTAATTAATTCATATTTACTTGAGGCATTGTTTGGTTAGTATAATAAAAGCATAGTTTTAGTTGTGGTTGATTGGCTAAGTTTCCACTCAATATTATAGTTATTTGCTGTCATATAACTCCGTCAGTTGTAAAAAGACTGACATAATTCATTTATCTATTTAAAATACTTTTTTTAATTGAAATCGTTTCAATTTTAAATAACCTCAACATAAATATATATTTTTTAATATGATATTAACATATGAATAGTGAATTAACTCAAAAACTACTTGGCCGATTTCAAAAATTCTTTCACCATTGAAAAGCGTAGCTTTTCTTCTTAGTGTAGCTTCACACTATATTTTAATGTTACTCTTAGAAAACATTAGGGATCCTTTCTAATTATAAATATTAATAATGAATAAACTCCTTTTATTTTTATTTTTTGCAATATTAAGTTGGACATTTGATTTTGAAAGTTATTTACAAAAATAAGAAAGGTTTTCTTTTATTTCAAAAATTTAAAATGTCCTCACTTGTTAATTACTTTTTAGTAAATTGTTTTTATAACGAAAATTTTTATTCGTATGTATTTTTTTTAGATAAAGTTACCACTCCTCTGCAAGAAGCAAAGAAACAACTTTCATTAGAAGAAGTAATTCTAAAAGAAAAGAAGGGGGACGTCAATAATCTAAATTCTAAAAAAAATTATAAACTCATTGGAGAAATGATTGCACTTCAAAATTTACCGTTTAATTTTGTTGAAGGGCTGGGTTTTCGTAGATTGATGCAAGAATTAGCAACAAGATATAATTTTAGGGGACGCAATTTTTTTACAGATTTTGTATGCAAGGAATTATATAGCAAAGTGGCTCAAAAAATTTAAGAATTAATCGAAAATTTTGATAACATGTCGTTTACGTCTGACATTTGGTCGGATCCAAGCTCAAACGCTTCTTTGCTAAGCCTGACTTGCCATGGAATTGCAGAAAACTTTGATAGATCATCGATAATATTGAAATGTGAGACATTTGACGGCCGTCACACTGGTGACATAATTGCTGAAAAATTCAGTAACATGCTTTCTGAATGGAATATCAAAAAAGAACAACTACATTGCCTAATCAGAGATGAAGGGTCTAATATGAAACGAGCCGGGCGATTAGCAGCATTAAATGATATAGACTGTACTGTTCACAAGATGCAACTAGCTATCCGTAGTTGTTTAGGTTCACAAGAAAACATAAAAATACTAAAACAAAAATGTAAGAAAATTTCGACCCATTTCAATCACTCTACCATTGCCCAGAAACAACTGCAATCAATTCAGTACAGACTGAATCAACCGCACCTGAAAGTATTTCAAGATTGTGTAACGCGATGGAACAGTGCATTCTACATGTTCGAGCGTTTTTCAAAGGTAAAGGATGCTTTGAGTCTTTACATGAATGATAATGAAATTGACCCTATTCTACCAGAAGACTGGAAAATCATTGAAAGTTTTATTCAATTACTGGGTCCTTTTGAGGAACTGAGCAGCTCTTGTGCTCATATTTCATCTGTGATACCGATAATACAAATGCTTGAAAAAAAGTTGATGACTATTTAACAAGATCACAAGAGTTTGATCCGATTCGTCAGGCTGTTACGACTTTGAAAAACAAACTTTCAACAAAGTTTTCCAGCTTGGGAGAAAACAATTTATATACCATCGCCACCTACTTAGATCCTCGCTATAAGCACAAATTTTTCACACCGGTGACTGAAGAAAAGATTAAAGATGACATTTTAAAAATGATAAATAATGAGAATGACAATTTTGGATCTCTTTTACCAATTAAGAGTCTTTTAATACCAATACCAAAAGGGCTAAAATAACTAATTGCACGGAAAATGATATGGAACAACTAGGGCCAGGGACTTCAGGTTTCAACAAAAAGCCATGCTTACAAAACGACCTGGCTATGATGCTAGATTCGTCGAGTGAAGACGAGAGTCAAGATGAGCCAGAAAATGGTAGCATTGAAGCTGTATTCAAAAGGAGTTACTTGCTTACCGTACTAAAAAAAGAATAAATGTGAATGAAAATCCTTTAAACTGGTGGAGTGTACATCGAGGGAAATTTAAGGTATTATCGCCGATAGTACGAAGATTTTTATCTGCTCCACCGGGCAGTGTTCCTAGCGAACAACTATTCAGTAGCGCGGGTTTAATTTACGAACCTCTGCGTAACAGACTTGAATCAGAAAAGGCGGCAATACTACTCTTTATCAAGTATAATGCTCCAATTTTTAATTTCAATTACTAATATAAACACCAGTGGGTGAAGTTTAAAAAAATTATTACATTATACATTACTTTTAGTTAACATAAAAATAAGTACTTATGTTTGATTACAATAAAAATGTTAATAATTACGTTATCATTATTTTAATAGACTTTATTTACATAATATCTTAAACATCCGCATCCGCATCTGCATCCGCGGATGTGAGCCTGCAAAACTCCGCATCCGCATCCGCGGATGTGAAAAAATCGGCATCTGCAACATCCCTGATATAGACCTACAGTATGCTTGCAGACTTTGTACAAAATTCTCACAGCTTGCCTATCAGAAATCACCAACAATATTTTGGCCGAACAGCAAAAAGGATGCCGCAAGTTAAGTCAAGGCTGTAAAGAACAACTTGTGACCGACTTAGTAATTTTAAAGCAAGTTTATAAACTCAAATCTGATTTATTTAGTATGTATATTGATTACAGACAGAAAAGCTTATGATTATGTCCCTCATTCAGGGCTGATAGAAGTTCTTAATATTTACAAAATTCACCCAAAAATCATAAACTACTTAAAAGCTACTATGGCGAACTGGACCACTAGACTTAAGCTCACAACTCCGACAAAACTCACAGAGACAGAACCAATCAAAATACAACGGGGAATATTTCAAGGGGATGCCCACTCTGAAAAAGTAAAAAAAAACCTATTTAAAAACAAGCTTTTTTTAATGCGCTAAAAAGAAAATAATAAACTTTAACGCTAAAATATTTACTGTTAACTTATAACGTCATTTACGTAATTTTACATGTGAGACAAAATTGCTGCGGACAAATTTCTACGCAGTTTCGCATTTTTAGAACATCCAGTCTATAACCCAAAAGTACCAAATTAAGGGTCATACACAAAATTGAGGGGGACAACGTCCACAGTGTTATCGAAAAAGAAATCCAGCTTGAAAAAAAAGCTGGACGTTTATACCGTGTCAATACGGCACTTTAACTCTTAATTTGTAGGGTGAATCCCAGGGACTCCCCTCAAAACAAAACCTACGCGTAATTTTTGTACGAACGCGAGAACAGCGCTGTGCGTTCCAGTACCTTTCTCCAGTTGCGCGGCCGACGCGATGCGGAGAGAAAGTGCGCGCGCGCTTGTCGTGCGATGGCGCTGAGTCCCACGGACTCCACCGTACACTTTACGTTACAATTTATGTATTATATTTTTTTCAATATAAAGTGTGTTTATTGTTCCAGTTCGTAAAAACGGCTTCTAATTCGCGCAACATAATGTCTATAAATCGTCATGTTGGGTAAACAAGGTTCTATCTGTTAATTGCAAACAATCTGATTTGGTTCTATCTAATATTAAAATCACTGCCAAATTATTAATATTTTCAAAGTAAATATCAGAACAACATTGTTCTATCTACAAAAATATTATTTTTAGTATTGCAACACAGTTCTATCTGTCAATAAGACAACTGACACTCTATGTCATATTGAATTCCGTCCGTCAAAAGTAGCATTAATAAGGTAAATAATTTGAGTGAGTAAAGAATATTTAAATAGAAATGGAGAGAACTGTGTTAGATCCTTGTTCAGGCGAATTTGTGCCCGATATATCGGAAGAACTGCAAGCTGATAACAATTTACTGACAGGTTTTGTAGATGTTTTGGATGAAAAAACAGGTGAATTTCGGAGGGCTGCAGTTCAAATGCTTCTGAAAACTTAAATGAGGTAAAAAGACAACCAACGCCAAAATACCAGAAAACACGTGAGACAGCCTAACAAGTGGGTAAGAAACGTGAGAAAGTTGAAGCATCAATTAGGAGAGGAATATACTTCTGCTAGAGGTAAAACAGTGTCAGCAAAGAAAATAGAAACTAAGAAAGATTGCCTTTCTTCATGCTTGTTTAAATGTATAGTTAACCTTTTTTATCATTCATGGTGAATTATTGGTCATTGAAATTTTGATGCTTTATTATTTGGAATGGCAAGGTTGTTTACCTAACATGACGAAATGTTTTGGATGAAAATACTAGTTCTATGGTTACACAATGGATGGAAGATTTCGAAAGTATCGAAGAGGGTGAAGATTATTTTACAGCGGTGCCCAACGCTGTGCTCTCAGATGATGACGACGCCGAATATATTTTGTCTGACCATGATTCCGAATCCGAAGAAAGTGGGATCTGACATGGATGCTGATGATGAGGTGGGCAATGAGGAAACAACTGAGGTGAGAGACCGTCAAACTTACTTTTATGGTAAAAATCGATTCGAATGTTCTACTCGCCCACCGTCTAGGAATGTTCGTACAGAAGCGCATAATATATTACGGCTACCAATTGTCAGAAATGATACTCCTGAAAATCTTGAACCCATCGATGCTTTCCGACTGATATTTGATGATCGTATGTTTGATATAATAATTCTTTGGACAAATAAAAAATAAGAAGAGATGCGTAACAAATATACAGGTGTCAATAAGTACATGATTCTATTTACAAATCCGATAGAGTTGAAAGGATTTTTATCACTTTTGATTTATAGCTCGGTAACAAAATCCAATCGTGAAAGTGTTCTCTCACTTTTCGCGACTGACGGAACAGGAAGGGGAATATTTACTGCCACAATATCTATGCGACGTTTTTTAGTTCTTCTTGTCACTCTTCGATTTGATGACTTTTCAAATGGAGACACTCGAAAAACTACTGATCCAGGATGCGCGGTTACAGACATTTTACAATTTTTTATTGAGAATTCCCAGAAAAATTACACCCCTGGCGCAAATATGACAGTTGATGAAATGCTTATAGCATTTAGGGGTCGCTGCAAATTTAAAATGTATATGCCACAAGCCAGCAAAATACGGCTTGATGATGCAATGTTTGGTGGATTCAAAAACTTATTTCGTCTATTATTTATATCTATACACTGGTAAAGGGTCAGATGGACATTTTTTATACATACTTTGACTATTGAAGAGCGCAAGGCATCTATCCCAACACAAGCCGTTCTGTGCAAACCAATCTTTGGATCTAACAGAAATGTGACGACGGATAACTGGTATTCATCCATTGAACTTCTACAAACTCTGAAAAGCAAAGAAAAGCAAAAGAATAAGCGAGAAATACCACTGGCCTTTCAACCACACAATGGCAGAGAAGTTAGTTCATCTCTTTTCGGCTTTGCTAAAGATTGCATGTTCGATTCTCACTTAATGTAGGTGGTCAGCTGATCTATCATTGATTTTTGTCTCGACTGTTATGCCGGGACTCGTGTGAGATCGGAAAGGTTCGTGCTTTTTCGCTGCCACCCTGGCAGCAGTCCTTATTGAACTGTTCAACGATATTAACGTGTGTACGTGTTTAATCCTTATTTAATGTGCCTAAACCTGAGAAGTTATATTCTAAATATACCCTGAGAGCCTTCGAGAACGAGGACGTGACGGCCGTGCTGATCTGGTCCATCTTGACTTGGTGCGCAGGAGTGAACAAGGTTGGTGGTAGATCTAGTTTGATTTCTTATATTGAGTGAGATCGAGATTATATCAACCTAAGAAATAACTTCTATATACTTAAATCTAAATTCTAAATGGTCCTTCAAAAAAAAAAATTTTCTAAACCAGTGCCTATTTACAACGCCACATTTTGGTCTTCGAGCCCTGATTGTTAACAGTATCTAAATTCATTATACCAATTAAATTAATTTTAAAACAAGCCGTGCTTGCTTTTATCTATAACTCATAGGACTAATAACATCTCATAACTAAATTGTTGCCCGCCATTACCTAAAATACAATTCAAAATGGCTTCCAAGGCAGACGAGAAAGTTCCATCAAAAAAAGAATTAGAATCCATCAGAATGCTAAACAAGTATATTGCTGTTAAACAACGTTTGTTTTCTCAATTACAAACAGCATTTGATTTGTCAAAAAAGTTAGAATCTCAACCTGAACTAATTGATATGTTTGTTTTACGCGCCTCAGAAATAAATTCATTGCGTGAAAAGTATGAGCAAACCTGCATTGATATTTATGAACTACAATTAAACATTGAACCGAATAAGCAGTATTCTGATAGCGACATGGATAGTTTTGATGAATTATTCTTTAGCGTGAAATTGTGTGCATCGAAGTACAATGTACACAAAATGGCGGACGTTCCAAGTTATGCCCACGCGGGGAATAGAAGCGTGCACGTTGACCATGGCCAGTCCCGACCGCGTCTTCCTAAAATCGAACTATTCTCATTTGATGGAAATATTGAAAACTTCACAACATTTCACGAAACATTTTGCTCTTTGGTGCACAATCAAACAGGTATTTCAAACATAGATAAATTTCATTACCTATTATCGTGCACAAAAGGTTCCGCACTTAATATCGTAAAAAGCATACCTATTACCTCTAGTAATTATGAAGTCGTGTGGCAAGCGTTGCTAGACAAATATCAAGACAATAGGATGCTATTAGGTAAATACCTAGATAAAATATTAAACTTTCCTACATTAAATTCGGAATCTCCAGACAACTTGAATAGTTTTATTGAGACTTTTGATCATTCGTATCGAGCAATAAACACCTTAAAAGTCGAAAATCTAAATAGCTACGTATTTTGTCACTTAGCGTTACGTGCATTAGACATCAATACGCGAAAATCTTTTGAACAAAGTATCAATCAAAATTCTATTCCTACGTATGAACAGTTAATGTCTCACGTACAAAACCAAGTTAAGGTCTTAGAACACTCGCAATCTTATTCTACCCTACATACTCAAAATAAAACTTTTACGCCAAAAAATTATAATAACAAAAAAACTTTTGATCAGAATAAGAAAAAGGCCTATTCACAAATAACACAATCCAAGCAGGATTCTAATAAAATAAAATGCATTCATTGTGGACAAAACCATATGATTTTTCGTTGTTTGCAATTCCGTGAATTGACTCCCTCTCAACGTATCAGCCGTGCTGATTATTTAAAATTGTGCCACAATTGTCTCAAACAAAATCATACTGCTGTAGATTGTAAAAGTGAATTTAAATGTTTTTCGTGTAATCAACGTCATCACGCACTATTACATTCGGACTTGCACAGCAAAGCGATATCGTCGCAGACAACCGCTCATAGTACTAACTCGTCAGCTGTGGGTATGCATTCAAATTCATCTCACGCGAAAGAGGTGAACCGTAATTATGTTGTTCTTCTTGGTACAGCTGTTGTAAATGTCATAGATGCATTTGGTAATGAGCAGCCATGTCGTATTTTGATTGATTCAGGCGCTCAATCTAATTTTATTCAAAAGAGTTGTTTGGATAGATTAGGGTTGACAAATAAAAAGTGTCCATTTAATATTTCTGGTTTGGCTGGAAATAATGTCAAAACCTATGGAATGACGTCATGCACTATCAAGCCAAGACACTGTAATAACCCTTCATTTAATATAGATGCCATAGTCTTACAAAAAATTACTTCCGATTTACCTACAGTCGAAATCTCGAAAGAAATATCAAATAAATATAAAAAATTATTGCTTGCGGATCCTCACTTTTATAAAAAATCTTCAATTGACCTAATTTTATCGGGTGAAATATTCCCATATATATTTGACGGAAATAAAATACATTTTAGCCCCACATTGCCCACTGCACTTAGCAGTATTTTTGGGTACGTATTGTGTGGTAGGTTAGAAGTACCGTGTACTTCAAATAATGAAAGTACAAATATTTCAACTTCTTGTAACTTGATGTCATACAGTCAAGTTGATAGTATTGAAAATTGTTTAAAATCTTTTTGGAAATTAGAGGAGCCACCGTGTGACAACCCTGTGAATCCAAAAGATATCCTCGCGGAAACAATTTATTCCGAACGGCACTACCGTGATAGTACCGGTAGGTATATTGCGCCCATACTACTGGACCCTGACCGAAAGGCTTTAGGAGACTCACAGAACTTAGCTATGCGTAGGTTTCTTAACTTAGAACGACGGCTTGCTAAGTCTGTTGAATTGCGTGCAGCCTACGTTAGTTTTATGCGTGAATACGAAGAACTTGGCCACATGCAGCCGTACACCGGTACCGAGCCGAGTAAGTATGTGATACCTCACCATTGTGTGGTACGACCCTCTAGTTCCACGACCCCCTTACGGGTAGTGTTTGACGGTTCAGCGGTCACATCTAACGGTGTCTCATTAAATGAGACCTTACTAACCGGTCCTAAACTTCAACCAGACATTTTAGAAATCATTTTTAATTTCCGGCTTTATGAAATATGCTTCACAGCTGATATTTCTAAAATGTATCGTTGCGTGATTTTGGACCCCCCAGACCGATGCTATCAGCACATTTATTGGCGTGAGTCTCCATCAGAGCCACTAAAGACCTACGAATTAGTTACAAATACCTACGGGTTGCGTAGCGCGCCGTTTATAGCCATACGCACACTGCGTCAGTTAGCGTGCGACGAGCGCGAGCGGTACCCCCGCGCCGCGCATGTACTTATGAATGGGTTCTTCGTTGATGATCTCATGTGGTCTACTCAGGATATGACTGAGGCCTGCACGTTGCAGGATGAACTTGTAGCACTTTTGCAGCAAGGCGGCTTTGATTTGCGCAAGTGGGCTAGTAACTCACCTGATCTATTAGCCAGAGTCGCAGCTACTCAAGGTTCTGCCATCAAGTTCAGTGATGATAACTCATGTTCATCAATCAAAATATTAGGTTTGACCTGGTCACCTTCTGAAGATTACTTTTCCTTTGAATATAATATGAAAGATGACATTTGTACAAAACGGTCTGTTCTTAAAATATTAGCTAGTATTTTTGATCCTGTTGGATTTATATCTCCTTGTACTTTCCTTGCCAAGTGCATAATGCAAGATTTATGGAAAATAAGTCTAGGTTGGGATCACCAGCTGCCGCCCGAGTTGCGCGACAAGTGGTTACATTTTATTACTTCATTGTCAAGTCTTTCAAAACTACAAATAGAACGTCATGTACTTGTACCTAAGTTCTGCGAAGTGCATTTAATTGCATTCGCTGACGCATCTACTCGTGGTTATGCGTCGTGTATTTATGCTCGAAGTATAAATTCGAACAATGAAGTGAAGACCAGACTGCTCCTCAGTAAAACGAAAGTCGCATCCATGAAACCTATTCTATCTATACCTAAACTCGAACTTATGGCAACTGTCTTACTATCCAAACTAGTTTTATTCATAAAAAGTAAATACAATCATTTAAATTTCAAACTAACTGCTTTGACGGACTCAAGCGTCGTACTCGCATGGTTGCAAACATCGCCATACAAACTTAAAACGTTTGTATCGAACCGTGTCGCGCAGGTGACCGAGGTGGTGCCCCCGCAGTGCTGGTACCACGTGCGCAGCGAGCACAACGCCGCTGACGTGTGCTCCCGCGGCGCCATGCCCACTCAGCTCATGGCTGAATCTGAGCGCTGGCTGCACGGTCCCGCTTGGTTAACTGATGACTTTCATCAGTGGCCAATCACTACTTTCTATGTCACTGATGAAACTAAAGTTTTAGAATTAAAGTCTAATTCTAATACCTATTCGTTTCCTTCTCAAATAAGCGATAATCTTTGCGCGAATGACCTTGAAGGTACAATACAAAAGTATTCTAACTTTCGTAATTTACAACGTATACTAGCATGGTGTTTGCGTTTCATACACAATGCACGTAGTGTAAAACAAAATCGTTTACATGGTACACTTTCAACTAAAGAACTAAATAATTCACACGATTTATTAATTAAAATAACTCAGGAAAAACATTTCGCTTCTGAAATAATAGAAATTAAAATGAAAAATTATACTCGAACTTTACGAAAACTATCACCCTTCATCGATTCCCGTGGCTTCCTCAGGGTGGGGGGTAGGATTTCTTTGTCAGATTTACCTTACAATAACAAACATCCTTTGTTATTACCAAAAAAATGTCACCTTACAAAATTATTAATTAATCATTACCATAAATTATACCTACATGTAGGCCCACGAACGTTACAAGGGATTTTGTGTAAACGATATTGGATCGTATCCGCGCGTAGTATGATACGAAGTGAATTGTCGAAGTGCGTCGTATGTTTTAAATGTAGTCCTGTTGCAGTACAGCCGTGCATGGGTACGTTACCCTGTACACGACTAAAACCTAACAAAGTGTTTGATCATGTCGGTTGTGATATAGGAGGACCCTTTTACATAAAAGATAGCTTACTTCGAAATTCAAAAATTCGAAAGGGTTACATGTGTTTGTTTGTTTGTTTCTCAGTAAAGGCTGTACACATTGAAGTACTCAATGACTTATCAGCAGAGTGCTTTTTAGCTTCTCTAGACCGGTTCGTATCCCGTCGCGGCTTATGTTCGTCTTTATATTCGGATTGCGGAACCAACTTTGTCGCGGCTGCTAAACATTTGAAAGAAGTTTGTGAATTTTATAATAAAAATAGAACCGATATTGCTATAGGTTGTAGCTCGCGTCAAATTGATTGGAAATTCAATCCTCCAAGTGCGCCTAACATGGGCGGGCTGTGGGAGGCCGGCATAAAATCTGCCAAACGACATCTTTACCGTGCGATAGGAGAAAGATCCGTTACCTTTGAGGAACTTACGACTATTTTTTGTAAAATAGAAGCTATATTAAATTCGCGTCCATTGTGTCCTTTGTCTGATAACCCGAACGAATTTGAAACGTTAACAGCTGGTCATTTTTTAATAGGACAAAGCCTACTGGCCGTGCCAGAATACTCCCTCGATGACGTCACTATGAACCGCCTGTCTCGTTGGCAGTGTCTACAAAAAATCTCCCAAACGTTTTGGAAGAAGTGGTCAGACGACTATTTACATACACTGCAGCAAAGAGCAAAATGGTTCACGCCTCATCCGAATATAAAAATCGGTGATTTAGTCCTTATAAAGTCGGAACTTTACCGTCCGCTTCAATGGCCGCTGGGCAGGGTGGAGCGTCTCCATCCCGGTCCTGACAATGTAGTTCGTGTGGTTACTTTAAAAACACAAAAGGGAACATTACAAAGGCCAGTTAACAAACTGTGTCCTCTTCCTTATTCTAATTAAAATAATTAAAACTTAATAATTAAAGTTAAATAAACATAGTTAAGCTAAATAGTAAATAAATATATTTTGTAAAATTAATTTAAAATGTTTCGCTTCTAGAATTTAATATACTTTAAATATTTTTTTATTGAAATCATTATACTTAATGATTTCGGTGGGGGGAATGTTCGATTCTCACTTAATGTAGGTGGTCAGCTGATCTATCATTGATTTTTGTCTCGACTGTTATGCCGGGACTCGTGTGAGATCGGAAAGGTTCGTGCTTTTTCGCTGCCACCCTGGCAGCAGTCCTTATTGAACTGTTCAACGATATTAACGTGTGTACGTGTTTAATCCTTATTTAATGTGCCTAAACCTGAGAAGTTATATTCTAAATATACCCTGAGAGCCTTCGAGAACGAGGACGTGACGGCCGTGCTGATCTGGTCCATCTTGACTTGGTGCGCAGGAGTGAACAAGGTTGGTGGTAGATCTAGTTTGATTTCTTATATTGAGTGAGATCGAGATTATATCAACCTAAGAAATAACTTCTATATACTTAAATCTAAATTCTAAATGGTCCTTCAAAAAAAAAAATTTTCTAAACCAGTGCCTATTTACAACGCCACATTGCACGCTTGTAAGTTTTGTCCCAAAAAAGAAAAAGGCTGTGAAACTCTATTCTTCAATGCACCATGACGCGGAGTGGATACTGTAGACGATAAATGTTCAGTCTACTCCTGCAGTCGACGAACAATCCGTTGGACGATGGCGATTATGTTTCGTATCCTGGACATGTGTGGTGTAAATGCATATGTGGTTCACCAGTCCCAAAACCTAAGTACTAAAATGAGCAGGCTATTTTTTTTTTAATGTAGCTTCTGCATTGAATTAACCTAATTTGAAAACACGCATGAACAACACGAGGTTGCCTAAAACGATTCATCTACAGATATCCTAGATTCTTCGAGAAAATCTTCCAATGGTTGTAGATAATGTGGCAGAGGAAAAATTATCCCGAGAACAAAGAAAATACGCCTAGTCTAATAAGACGAAATACTGCATACATTTGTCACACATGCAGTAGGCCAATATGTCTAAAAAAAGTATGCAGGCAATGTGTATTACGTACTCAGGAATAAGGCAATGCACGTTTTTTTTTTTTGTTTTTTTTTACAGTTTTTGGAGGAAAACCTGGGAGTCAATATCTCAAAATTTAAATCGGACTACAAGCTTTGTACATGTACAAAGCCCAGATTAACGCAATAAAAAACGTTAGTCCAGATGTTGTATCTGGTAACTTTCACCATTATTCCGATGCAATATGGAATAATAATCAACGAATGAGAGCATTAAAAAAGCCGACTTCACGTCAAAACTTTAGTTGAATTATAATATCGTCAATGTAAACATTCTCCGAATTCATACATATTTCTTACAAAAATTTAAATTATCCATGAAGTAGTCAATCGATTTCGATGAAATTTATATGGGACCAACTATGCAGTATCTTCTGTCATATGAAATTTCAAAATTGATTCATAACGGTCCGAAATATCGTGTAACAAAGACAAAAAAAAACACACACGAATTGAGAACCTCCTCCTTTTTTGGAAGTCGGTTGAAAAGAGCAAGGATGGAACAATTTAAAATATACAAGGTGTTCCTGTTGATTTCCCATAACTCTACGGTATTAATGGGGGCAACAAATTCATTACATGGGTGAATTTTGTTTATGAGTTGTGGTCTCCAATTGATATATGGCCTTCATTCTAACACAAGGGTGATAATAGATGGTACTGAAATACTAATAAGCAAACCTACAAATCCGACTTCACAACAAGCAACATTTATTTTATTTATTTATTTTATTTTATTTGGAAAACTTAACAGTAACATTAATTCATATATACATTACGACATAAATTACAAAGTACACATTTACACAGTTTTCGCATATATATAACAATTTAACAGTGAATGAACGTTTTAATTAAATACTTATACAACTACATATAAGAAAAAGAGGAAAAAAAAACAAACAAAAAAAAGAACACATATCTTTGAAATTAAAAGGAATAAAGCAAGCATCAGCAAGGAATCGCATCAAACCAACTCTTAGCCAGGGTGATAGAAACTTTTTCTGGTTTAGTATTAAAAAGGTCTAGTTCATGTTTGTCTATTAGCGTGTTGATGGAGTTTGCGCTTCGAATAAAAAATGCATTTTGCCTATTGTTTGTGGTACAGAAAGGAATGTGTAACAGCTTGTGTTTTCTGTGAATTGGGATTTTTATATTAATTGATGATAAGAGCTCAGGTGAATCAATCTTATTTTGGGCTATCTTGAACAGCAATGTAGCGTCAGCTATATTTCTTCGCTCTCTAAGAGGTAATATATGATGTTTTTTGCATCTTGCTTCGTAGTTGCTTTGATAACTTTTGCACTTGTATTGTATAATTCTAAGGAATTTTCTTTGAATATTTTCAATTCGTTTGATATAAATTTCATATTGAGGGTTCCATATTGGAGAGCACTATTCGAGGATGCTACGCACAAATGAACAGTATAATATTTTAATTACTTTAATATTAGTGAATTGAGAACATGATCTTATCACGAAACCCAGAGCTTTTATTGCCTTTTTGGATATGTAATCTATGTGGTTATCATATTTCATTTTGGAATCATGTATAATACCCAAGTCTCTGATTTCGGTAACTCTATTGATGTAAAGATTACTTAAGGAATATGCAAAGTTAATCTTGTGCTTAGTTTTCCGTGTAAAGGTCATGCTATAGCATTTATTAATGTTAAGATCAAGTTTATTTTCATTACAATATTTTTGAAATCTATCTAGATCCTGTTGAAGGTTATGACAGTCATTAAGATTATGTATTTGTTTAAGTATTTTGAGATCATCCGCATAAAGTAAGAATTTACTATGTCTAAAACATTGACCTATGTCGTTAATAAAAATGTTAAAGAGAACAGGAGCTAGTAAACTACCTTGCGGGATGCCTGAGGGAAGAGTAAACCAGTTGGATAGGTATCCATTTACAGCAACAGCTTGAGATCGATTCTCAATATACGAACTAAACCAACGGAATAGACAACCATGTATTCCAGCAGATAGAAGCTTTTTTAATAGCAGTGTATGGTCAATTCGATGAAATGCCTTGCTGTAGTCCGTGAAAATACAATCAACTTGGCCTCCAGCATCGATGTTTGATGATGTGTATTCACAGAATAAAAGTAGATTTGACGTAGTTGAGCGATTTGGGAGAAACCCGTGTTGCTCGTCGATAAAAAAGGTAGTGAGTGTGCCTTGAAGTTGTCTATATATTACCCGTTCTAATATTTTTGCAAAAATACTAATTTTAGATATTGGCCTGTAATTACTTGCTTCATTTTTACAACCGTTTTTGTACACTGGAGTAATGAACGCTGATTTCCATTGAGTGGGGACGTGCCCCTCATCAATGGAACGCCTGTAGAGGATTGTGAGAGGCTTGGTTAGGCTTTTTGCGCAGTTAACTATGAATTTTGATGGTATTTTATCGGGCCCGGCTCCTTTAGATAGATCAAGAGATTTAAGTAATTTATAAATTATTTCGGGATCAATCTCAATGTTGCTTAAATAAGTAGTTGCTGTGGAGATGGAAGAATCAGTTGAAAGCGAGATATTATCGTTTGTGTCATTAGGAGAGGAGATATTGTAAGTAGATGCGAAATATTCAGCAAATAGATTACATGCTTCCGTTACAGACTCAGATGACTGGCCATTGTATGTTATTGTTTCTGGAAGAAGATTCGATCCTTTTTTGGTGGCTTTAATAAATGACCAGAACAAACGAGGATTATCAGTTATAGAGGATTGTATAGTACTTAAGGGGCATTAGGCGGTCAGCGAAAATTTAGATTTCGCTTCGATTCCACGCCTGAGGCGGGGGGGGCGCGGTGCGTCGCGGCGGCGCGGTGCGCGGGGGGCGCGGCAGCCCTAGCTATCCTATTTCATTGCGTTTCGATTCTTATAACCATTATATAATGTATTGGGCAGATTAGCTAGATGACTGGCCTGCTATAGGTAGGTACCTACTACACGAATAAAAATAGTTTACCTGACAATCATACATAGCTCCATTTAGTATCTTCTGTATTCCTACTTATGAATATATATACATATACAAGGGACATTATAGGGGAATAATTGGGATGAAAATCAGTTAGGTAGGTATGTAAGTACGCAGTAATAAAACACAATAAATAAAATTGTAAGTATAAAAAAAAATATTTCGCTATCATAGTCAGCTGGTAGGTAACAAATAATACACAATAAAAAAATACAAAATAGTGTAAGCGATCCCTAGAACAGGTCTATCATTCAAGCATAAATAGTAGTAAATTTTTCGGTACGTATTTTTTCATGTAAATTATGAAAAGTTAAAGTAAGTAGGGTAAACGACCTACTAAACGGACCCGTCTTCAGTTTTGTAAAAGTGGTCGAATATATTAAATACATACCTAAAACCCAATCAAATTATAAGCAAAATATTATGTATGTAAGTATCTCATTGTATTTCCGAATTAATAATCTCTTGACAAAATAATTATAAGCGTATCTTTTTAAACACCTCATTATCGAATACAACCGAGGCGTTTGGCGTCATAAATGCATACATATACGCGCGGGAAACATTTCGCATTCGTTGGGTACATAGATATCAGAAACAAAGAGATCGGTTACCGGGCGCAATTTATTCAAGCCTCGATGTCACCGCAAAAATTCACACCCATATATTTTAAATAAGCACACTGTTCCACGCGTACATTGACAAATTACTTGACCAATCATTGATATGTTATCGCACACAAATATAGAGCGATGTTACTGTGTTGCCCGTATTGCGTTCTCACCGGCAACGCCCCCGATACCACTCTAGTGGTTTCTTATCTCTGTGGTTGGTTAGAAACTAGTGACCTTGAATTTGTATGAACCAAGCATGATTTTGTTCACCATGAGAGCCGTATCTCTCTCTTTAGATTTTTTTCAAAAATTCACTTTCCCACTTGAAATTGCTTTTTATAAGCTGGATTTATAGGCTGAAAAGGGACATTTTATTTCCACAATGATATCGTCACCTATGAAACCGTCAGGTGTTGCACCCAAAAAAGGGATTTCTGGATCAATAAATAGGCCACAAGGCCTGATTTGCTGTCCAATTTGCTGTTCTAATTGCTTCAAAGTAATTTTTTCATTGGCAGTACCATGTTGCACTGATGCAACATGGCTAATATCTCGTTTGTAAATTATTTGTTTTACGAGATTTTTGGCACTCGTGTTCTGAGTTTTTTTCACTACTTTCTTTCTTACACTGCAAAATTAGAAGCGGTGATAAGATAACGTCGGATCTCCAACCAATCGCTTGAGTCATGGTGTTTCTTTTTATGTCCTGTATTTCCCCGTTTGTTTTATGCAAGTCTTTTAAGAATTGTGCTTTGCATTTTAGAAGAACACCATCAGACATGTCTGGCCGTATACATGATTCCCCATAGTTCAGATCACTGTTACTTTGATGCTTTTTTTAATTTGGCGTGTTCGTTTCGCCCTTCGAGTTTTCAGCCGTTTTAATCTCGTGGGACTTTTGCCAAGAATACTTTTGTGCAAAGTGTACAAGGGTTTCTTTGAATTAAAAGATACAACAGCAGCATCGCAACGTGCTTGGTAACTACGTCTCAGTGAAAAAATTACGCGCTTACCACCATCCAGGCATAAATTAGGTTGTAGGTTTTAAGAGATTGCTTAAAACCTTTCAATAAAATGTCAGATTCCATACATGTCGATGAACCGGAGTAATTCTTGAAACATGTATGTGTACCTGGGATTTCATTTTTGTTTTGAGCTCGAGCACAAATAAAACAATATTTGTTCTTCACCTCTATAAAAAGAACCTCTCCAAATGTTCTTCCTACAATTGCGGCTGCTCCCGAAAGAGCCGAATAATTGGTTTTATATGAGCGCTTGGACCAACAACCATCTGCAATCACATCTATGTAGGGTATACCATCTTTTGTCACGTCGCCTCTTTCTATAGCAGCATCCCTTTCACGTTTACCAGCAGCTAACATTAGATCTACAGCAGTTTTGTGCCATTCATTTCAAACCTCATTATGTAATAAATCAAAATGTTTTTGATTTAGACTGGGCAAATCCATTGATGTACACAATTCCTCAAACTGCGAGAAACCTATACCAGTGGACATAAGCCCACTTATTGCAGCCTTATTTAAATCCAGTTTTATATCCAGTTCATTAGTATCCACGAAAAAAAATTCGGCACACATATTACAATAACTTAGATTTAAGTCCTGCTTTTTTTCCGACATAAGAACTAAATTTTGAAGACCGCAACCAAAACCCGGATTGTGCATGGAAATTTTCTTTAGGTTTTTCAGAAAAAAATTAATAGACACAATTCTGCGCCCATCTTTATTAAATAGTAAATCATCTGTGTCGAGGAGTGGCTACCAGTTTCAATTTGAAATTCAGTTTCCGTTTCGCTATATGGCTGTTCATCGTATCGGTCATCTGTATTCGCTGAGCTAAAAAATAAGAAGATAACTCCATCTATAAAATGCTGAAACTTTCGTGTGGCAAAAAAGGTACGAAAAAAGAATGTGAAGGAAAAGTATGTGGGTTTGTAAGTTTGCGTGAATGATTGAAAATAAGTTATGAAAATATATAGTTGTAAAAAATAAACAAGTGCAAATGAGAATGCATAAAACCGTTTTACTAACGTGTTTTGATCACAGTGTGTTTCAATTGTTTGTGATTTTTTGGCAATTTCACATTGTTTTACCAAGTGTGAGGATATTTCAGATACATTCCGTAATTCAGTATTTTTTTTTCTAAAACCAAGTCATAGATATGTAATAAAGATTAAAACAGCGTAATAAGAGAAAATATCAGAAATCTACATAATATAACTACAGTTATAGTAAAAAATGTATGTAGTATGTAATGTACTTTAAAAAATGATCAGTTATTATGCAACATTGCATAATAACTCTAGTACCTATACTAAGATGATACTTACGTAGTGTTCTCTATAGTATCGGTTGTTGGTGCATTTACCCTGTGAATAAGTAACTACACCTAGCTATAACGCTATTTGAACGTAAATAAATATTTTTGACGTTTTTTGATTTTGAGCTATGTTTTAAAATTACTAGACCCAACATAGTGCAATTTACCCTATTTTGAATAATAAGAAATCGTAAGATGATACGTAGTTTTATCGTGTTGCATGGAACTCTCTGGTATGTCCGTTATTGTTACGTTTACCCTGTTGTAATAAAACAAAAAGATGATGAATAGGTAAGTACGTAACTACCTAACTACACCTAGCTATGTTTCGAAATTACTAGACCCAATATTAGTATTTTTGCTATTTTTAAACAATCAAAAAATTAAATAATAGAAATATTTCTATGCATTGAATTTTTTATTATTTTTAAACTGATACTTACGTAGTTTGCTCGTGATTTCTTTTATAATAAAACTAGCTTTTCCCCGCAGCTTCGCTTACGCGCGCTTATCCCATGGGAAACAAGTATTTGTAAAAAAAGTAGCCTATGTCCTTTCTCCTTCTCCTAATTACGTGTGTACAAAATTTCGTGATTGCCAGCTGGGTGCTTCCTACCTAGCCGAGCGCATAAATGTGAAAGCGTGGATGTTTGTTACGTTTTCATGCAAAAACTACTCAACGAATCATCATGAAACTTTGTACACATATTTTGGGAGATATTAGCAGTAACATAGGATACTTTTTATCCTGGGATACCTTTCATCCCGAAATTATCGCGAGCGGAGCCGCGGGCATAGCTAGTATGTAGTAGCTATAATAAAGTGCCCACCAATTCATTTACCAAACAGCAGCGTTTACAAGAGAAACTAAAGAACCTATAAAAAGTAGCGTATGTATAGGCATATTATAGTAACCGTAATATCTCATTAGCTCCCAGTTCTAAATTTTGATTGGTTACTAGGCATCGTCGTTTTCTGCAATGAAATAAATAATAAATACATAAGTAGGTAAATAGAAATAGTTGTCTTAGTAAAGCAGCAATCAAAGTTCCTACTTAGGTCGGTACTAAAATATGTCAGTATAATAGGTGTGTACATACCTCAACACCTCATTCATGACTTTGGATGACCTTTTTCTGCTAGTATTCAATTTCGATTTCTTTTTATTTCCCATGGCAATATAAGTTTGTGTTCTCGTAATTTTCGCGCGATCAGTGTGGTGAACGACACAACCCCTGCGTCCGAATGCCGAAGCGGGAGTGAGCTCGCGGTAGTGCGCGGGTCGGGGTCTGAGGTTACTATGGAATCAACGGACTCGAAACTAAACGTCGTAAGCGTCAATTACATTTTTATCAAAAAGTTGATAAAATGTTTAGTTTCTTAAAAATCTAAAACAGTCACGAAATAGAAAAGGTGAATACCTATCAATTTGTAATTTTATATGACTTATTATCGTAAAACACAGTCATAATGTGCATTTCTATGAAATTTTAGAGGTATCTTCAAGATTTTTTTCTATCGAGCCAAATTTTTCCAATCGTGTTTTTGAAACAGTCCTCCCATCACATATACGTTCTTTATTACGTATTTGAAATTTCAGTGCAAAATATCATCAATTTTCTAAGTAACAGCTAATAAAAAACAGCCAATTTTGCCGTTTTCAGTTACTAAGGGCTCTTAAGTACTCCTGGTAGCATTGTTGTTCAACATGTTTTGCTCTTTTTCTGAGTAATGTTAAAGTTTCATAATCACATGTGTTGCCATAAGTACGATATTTTTTAAGATATTTAAATTTTTCTTTCAGGATTTTTTTTAATGATGATTTAAACCATGGTGGGAACTTTGAAGGAAATACTCTTTTATGGGGAATGAACTTATTAATTATTGCATTAAGACATTCATAGAAATGGTCAATAGCATTTTGTAATGAATCATTAATTAAACAGTCCTCCCAGTTAATGTCGTTCAGGCTATTATTAATTTTCTCATAATCCCCTAAATTATAAAAATATTTTTCTCTCGGCTTGGTTTCTAGGTATTTGGAGATTTCTAAATTGAGGTAGACATTCAACGGTTTATGATGGGCATCTTCAGGCACTAGTGGGTCGTGACAGCTTGCTACTTCCAAGTCCAAATTACTCAATATTAGGTCTAATAAGCGATTATTTTGGTTACTAAATTTGTTGAATTGTGTGAGATTGCATTCTATTAGTGTATCAAAAAAATACACCTGGGCTTCACCATTTATACCTGATGGTGTTAGAGAATTTCCGTCGTAAATCCAGTTTACATTACTGAGATTAAAATCGCCCAAAATAATAAAGAAATCATCCGGACAAGAATTTACAATATTTGGTAGTTTGTCGCCAAAATTTTGTAATTGAGTGTTGAATGTATAACCCCTTTTTTCGTTACATAAGTAAATTGTGCAGATGTGAACTTTTATTTTATTATAATGAGGTTTTTTATAAGTTATGGTGACCCACATATCCTCTGCTGTAGAAGCCCACTCCGGTCGTTCCAGTGCAGATAATTCCCGACGCACGGCCAACAGTACTCCGCCTCCGTATCTTTCTTTTGTTAGGCTATAGTTTCGGTCACGTCTAAAAACTGTGTACCTATCGTCAAACAATTCACTACTGCTTAAACCGTCAGTCAACCAGGTTTCTGTAAGCGACACCACATCATAGTTGTTTAGTAGTATATTACGTTTAAAATTAAAAGTCTTAGTGCGTAGCCCCCGTGTGTTTTGATAGTATAAGTTTAAATTCGACATTTTAAATAATATGACAAAAACAATTGAGACACTATGTAAGGATTCATCACATATTCCAATGACACTAATATTATTTTTGAATATTTATAAAGCCTAAGTTTTAATCTACTAGAAATATTAATATATATAATGAACGAAAAAGCAAATTGTTGTGCTAACAATATTAAACGACATTGAAACTGTTGTCTTGTTTTACGAGTTAATTTCTTTTCTTCTACGATTTTTAATTCATGTAAAGTGAAATATATTTTATTAGAGCACAAGTAACAAAGCATTTGTAATACAATATAAGGGTATAACTCATATTCAAACAATACTAAGAATAGTTTATTTATATATTTATAACGCCTAAGATATAATTTTACTAATGCTTTAATACTGATATACATAGTAAACGAGCAATAAAACAAAATGAGCACTAACAATATGAAACCGTCTTTAATCTCTTGTCTACGCATCAATTTCTTGACTTCTTTGGTTTTAAATTTGAATGAGATAAAATATATTTTAATATAACACAAGCAACCCGATATTTGAGATTGAATATAAGCATTTACCTCATACTCAAACAACAGTATGAATCGTTTTTTTATATATTTGTAACGCCTATTATTTAATTTATCCATAATATAAATATGCCTAAACGAAAAATAAGCCTCATGTAATAGCACTATAAAACAATGTTTATAATGTATTTTTCTATGTATTAATTTCATACCATCTTTGCTTTTTAATTTACATAACGCAAAATACATTTTAACAAAACACAACCACTGACACTTAACAAAAAAATATAACTTGATCATCAAAAATATAAAATCAAACTGTTGAAAACATTCAATCGGCCAAAAGTCCGCATTCCGTATAACAAGAACGAAACATGATTTATTTCCTCTTATAGATACTAAAAGCATCCAAATCAAACTCGCAACGATAATATTAAGAATTTGCAATTCCGTAATATAACTCGATATTTTAGACAATTCACGCTGGTTAAAATAAGTCATCACCACAATACATGTTATTATCCTTGCATGCAAAATTGATAGAAATGATTCGTAGCGTATGTAAGCTAAATAGAACCTAATTGCAATAAGAATAAGATCGATTGTGTAATGTCTGTGTTGTTGATAACTTACATACGATATTAGGCTGATGCGTTCACTGCGGGTAGTTCGAATTAGTTGACAGCTTGAGGCGATTCCTGTACCGTACCTACTTATTGCTAGTGATTTGATAAGGGTAATATTTTGATCTGCTTTATTATTTATCATGCTATTTTTGATAAATCCTTGTCTTCTTTTATTAATATAATAGGTGAAGTATCCGATTTCCTTGCCATGATTTTGCAATGCTTTACCCATATATGTTGGAAGTTTTTTTCTTTAGCTAGTAGTCTTGCTTTATTCAACAAAGTTTTGTTTGATGGGGTAAGATGGTCATTAATGTAGAAGTTGGCCGTAGATGTAAATCCGAGGTTCGATAGCGTTAGTTGTTTACATTTTCTTGCCGAAGCCACCAAATCTTCTTTAATATAGCGGCTGTTAAAGCCTATAACAATTGGTTTTTCTGTATTAGGAACTCGAGTCGGTATTCTTGCGATGTAGTTTATGTCCTCTTTTCTATAAGCGAATTGGCATAGATCACTTATTTTTTTGGTTATATCATAAAGATTTTCATTGTTTTTCGCAGGAATTCCTCTGATTTCGACGTTGTTTATTCTAGCTCTCTGATCTCGATCTTGAAGTTCCCGATTGAGACGTATTATTTCATTCCGTAGCGAAGGTATTTCATCCGAGATTTTTTCCGTTTTTGTGACTTTCACTTCTAAGGTTTTCACTTTGTCAGTTAGGTTAGTAACCATTCCGTGAGCCATTTCTATGGATTCCTTTAGACTTACAATTTCGTTTTTTATAAGCCTTACGTCTTCTATTAGTGATGCAAGTGGTTTCAATTGAAACATGATGTGGTTGAGCTGCTCTTGTATATTGTCTAACTGGCTCGGTTGCGGTGACTTTGCAGCCGGGGATGGTAGAGGACTAGCTTTGCATTTCGGACAGCGCCACGTGGTTCTTCTATCACCTAGCTTACGATAGCCGCCCTCGGTAATTCCTGAGCACTGGAAGTCGTAGTTCAGTTTGCAAGTACTACATACAGTTCCTTCGGTGTAGTTAGATTTACAACTTGCACAGCTGAGCATTGTTATAGGGTTGATAACGGAACAGCCTCAAAAATAACCGGAGAGTAGTAAGCGTCCTTACACTGTGGGAATCGGAACGAAACTGAGTAGCTACAAACATCACAATACTGTTAAATTTCTGGTGGGTGCAACTCCTGGAGGATTTTTATCATTCTGTTCAGAAGGCTATGCTGGTTCTACCAGTGATCGCCAGATAACGGAAAGAAGTGCTCTCTTGACACTGTGTGATGAAAAAGAGGCAATCATGGCGATCGCGGGGGCATTGTACAAGATTTATTGAAAAATATAACAGCAAATAGGTACACCATTATTTTTGTAAGAGTTATCCCAATTACCAGGTGTAAAGTTAAAGCAAGATCGAATTTTATCAAAAAATCGCATACACATAGAACGAATTATAGGGTTAACGAAAACTTTCAAAATCATAAAGACAGACGTGAATCAATTTGTGCCATTATTAAGTAGAACATTTTTTATATGTGCTATGCTAAGTAAATTTAAAGAAGAAATAGTAAAAAAGAAATAAACATTGTCACAAATAAACATTGTTATTAAATCTAAATAATTTCTGTACATATACCGTAATCAGGGGTGTTTTGCAACTAAGAGGTGTCTAACAACATTTTCGAGAAAAAAGTTTAGAAAGGATTCTAACCGTATGTTTGTTATAACAACTTATAGATAATAGATAATTAGAAGGTAGATAATTTCTTTTGATGAGCATAACTTTTATTGTTGTGTTATTTACAGGGTTACTATTTGAAAATTGTTAAAATGCCTAGAAATCATAAGCCAGATCCCAGAGGTAAAAGGCATGTTTCATATAGAAAAGAAGATTTAGAAAGGGCTTTAGAAGACAAAAGAAATAACAACTTATCATCCCGAGTTGCGACTTTTTCGACATGCTACCAGAAATATGAAAAACCTGGGTGGGCAAACTGTCCTGACTTCTGAAGTCGAGGATATTATTGTCGAGATCATAAATACTTGTGCTGAGTGGGGGTACCCCATGGATACGTATGACCTAAGACTACTTGTAAAAATGTATCTCGACGCCAAAGGTGTTAACTGCAAAAAATTTAAAAACAATATGCCAGGAGTTGATTTTGCACTAGGCTTTTTAAAGAGACATAAGGATAAAATCTCGGAACGGTATGCTCAAAATATCAAAAGAGCCCGAGCTAATATATCTGTAGATATGATAAACTCTTACTTTGATAATTTGGGAACTGTTTTAAAAGATGTTCCTGCAACTAATATAATCAACTATGATGAGACTAACCTTACCGACGATCCTGGTAGGAAAAAGGTCATTGTTAAGAGAGGATCAAAATATCCTGAGAGGATTATGAATGCAACCAAGTGCTCAATATCGTTGATGATGGCTGGAACTGCAGCTGGACATCTTTTTCCACCATACGTTATTTACAAATCTCAGCATCTATATGATCTATGGAAGACTGGAGGTCCAAAAGGTACTAGGTACAATCGGACATCATCTGGTTGGATGGACTTAATTACGTTTGAAGACTGGGTTAAAACCATTGTCATTCCGTATGCCAGAAAAACCGAGGGAACAGTTTATTTAATCGGAGATAATCTTTCATGCCATCTCTCTTTGGAAGCTATAAGTTTTTGTAAAGAAAGCAATGTCCATTTCATATTCTTACCACCAAACTCGACACATCTGAGCCAACCACTGGGTGTCGCATTCTTTAGGCCGCTTAAGATGGCATGGAGAGAAATCTTAACTGATTCGAAGAAGAAGGAGGGATGCAAAGAAAAGTCATTACCAAAATCTGTTTTTTCCAAGACTACTTACAAAGTTATACAGCAAGATTGAAAACAATGCAAAAGACAATCTTATATCTGGTTTCAGAAAAACGGGCATCTTCCCACTCAATAGACAAGAAGTCTTAAGACGCTTTCCTGATTATAACGTAAACGTGGACAAAGAGACTGCCATTTTAAACGAATCTGTCGTGGAAATGCTTAAAACTTTACGACACAGGGAGGAACCAGAAAAGAAAAAGAAACTCGAGGTTGCCCCTGGCAAAAGCGTTGAGGAAGAGGATTTATGTGAGAAACGCGACCAAGAAAAGAAAACTGAAATTAGCAAAAAAGTAGAGAAAGGTAAAAAACATGTTAAAACCTCAAAAAAATCGACGAAAGAAAAAGACGTGATCAAGATAAAAAAAGAACGTGCTGTTATTGTAAAGGACAAGATTAATGAAAGAGTTCCGAACCTGAACGTGGATGGTGGAAGACATGAAAGTGAACCAGGTACTTCAAATATTAAAATGTGCCGGGTTTGCCATTGTATTCATCAAAAAGCTGAAAAATGGCAAAGATGCAATGTGTGCAAAAATGAGATATGCCGTAAATGTTCGGGACATGATGTCTTAGCCATTGAATTTATATGTCGTCGTTGTTTAGAAGCGGACAGTGATGACAGCGCGGTAGATGAAGACTTTAATCCAATTAAATCTGGCTATGGAGCTGATGATAGTTACGAAAGCTCAGAATGAACGGTTCTTTATTTTTTCCTTTTTCTAGTTTTAAGCATAATTGTAATAATCTTTGGAAGTTCCTATTTTTTTATATTTTTAAGAAAAACTAAAGTATGTTTTTGATTTATTTTTCTAGTTTTATAAAGCAGAGTTTAATAAAGTTATTACCTATACCAAAACATTCGTATTTCATTTACTAATTTATTAATACAATCCTAACTTTCATATGACCCCCTTGTTGTTTTTACTGACCCCTTATGTCGTTTTTATTGACCCCAGTTAAAGTATGAATAACAACACGATATTTTTGGAAATAATTTATTATATTCTTAATGAACTTTACTTTGGGTGTCTGGAAACGAATCAAAAACTCAAGACTCCCATACTAGAATTGTTACTAGATCTATCTTTTGTAGATAAAAATACAAAGCATGAAACTTTGAAACATGTTGCTATTCACCCCAAATTACGGTACTTATTAAGGAGAGCTTTTTTAAAATGATGTTCATAAAAGACATCAATTTTTTTTAACATATCAGCAATAAAAGTCCGTCTTTCCTGATGTTGGCTGCAACTGAAAATCAGCGCTTTGTAGCAACTAGCTTCAAAGCACAAGCTGAGTTGTGTGTCCATTTGTTACTGCAGTGCATGTTGGTTCTAAATATTTCTTAAGTTTGTTTTTTTTTTCTGTTTACTAATGTGTACTGTTGTTAACAATAAATGTGTTTTTACTTTACAAAACTTTTACTAAAAGAATTGTCCCTTGAGATAAAAATAACTTTTAAATCTTTATATGTATACCTATACAATAAAATTGCAATAATTTTTCTTCGCACAAAATAATTGTCCCTGAACTTGGTAATAATATGGAGAAGTTTTTTTAAGCACTAATGCTCCATTTTCACCTAGTACAAGGTATGGAGTGTTAGGTGTTATCTTATGGTTCCTGGTTGAAAAAGGACACTTTATATCAATGAAAGTCTCATCACCAAGAACACCATCTGGTGATGGTGCCAAATAGGGTCGTTCTTTGGAGACAAACAAACCACATTGAATGACTTGTAAGTCTGTGTCCTGCATATATTTTTGAAGAGCGGTTGTAGCTTTAAATGTAATTTTTTTTCTGTTTAACATTTGCTCGGCATACTTCTCCTGGTTATTTCCTGAAGATGGCAAATTAAAACTTTATATCTTATCTTAATTAAAACAATAAAACTTAAACGAGGAAGGCACAATATAAGACCTAAAGCTGTAACAGATGATGTCAAAATGGCAATAAAGGATCATATTGCAAAGTTCCCAGTAGAGGAATCTCATTATTCTAGAAATAAAACCCCAAATATAAAATATTTGTCACCATTATTAATCATATTAGAGGAATGTGAAGCAATGTCACGGCCACGAAAATATTTCATTAAAAAACATGTGTACACAAACATTGGTTTTCCTAAGAGTAACACATGTTCAAAATGTGATTCAGGACAGTCTAATGAGGGGCATGTGGAAAATGCTGAAGGAGGCTATAAATACCAAAAAATAGATAAACAGAAGCTCCGACAAAATGAAAATGTATGTGTTTTCAGCATGAACCTTATGCAAACACAGCCACTACCCAAATTAACCACTTCAAAAGCATTTTACTTAAGACAAATGTAACTGTATAATTTTGGCATCCATGAAGTGACTAACTCAGGTGTTAACACATTTTTTTTACATGGACAGAGAATATAGCGACTAGGGCATGCAAAACCGGTTTTCCGGTTTTGCACAAAACCGGAAATCGGACAAAATTTAACGATTTTTGAAAACCGGTTTTGAGAACCAAAACCGGAGCTCAGCCTCGGTTTTCCCATTATTGAGTAACAATTAACATTTTGATTTTTATCAACATTTTTTTCGAACACTCAAAATATAATTAATTTTGAGGCATCAAATGTTACATGTACTACAGGATACATTTTGGTGAGTGCGCGAGTGCTCTGTTTGAGCAAATTGAACCCTCACCATTTTACCATCGGACTACTAGACGCAGACAGAACTTCCATCCGTATATGGTTGATATTCCGAAAAGTCGAACTAAGCGCTTTGACAGTTCCTTTTTGAACTGCCTGCGTCTATTTTCCCTGACCAGTATAGTCCTAGTACTTTTAAGCGTCGAGTGAATAGGTTTCTCGTGGATGGACGTGTACCACCTTAGTCTTCATGTTCACTTAACATCAGGTGTCATGGAAGACAAACGTCCCATCCATATTTTATAAAAAAAAAAAAAACAAGAACAGCGATCTCTTGAAACAAGTGATTTATGCTTTATTTAAATTAGTATATTTTCAGTGCAATATGAATCATATTATAATAATGTTATTTTGTAGTTCGTCTTAAAGTTACAAAAATGTTGATTTTTTTGGTAATTGTGGGTGGCTTTGTTTAATATTTGAAGATGCTGATTGTGTTTTCTATGGTTAAAATATATTATTATGTTTCACGGCTTAATTCTTTGCGATTTAAAGTTAACATGTTGTAGTAGTACTTCTAAGCATCAGCCTTGCACGGTTTTCAGAGACACGTTTTTTTTTTTTTTTTTTATTTGGCAACCCTGATCCCCGCTCTTGAACTCCTCTCCACTTACTTCCTCTCATCATCCCTCCTCAATAATCATTCTGTATTTCCGTGCTCAAGCCTTCGCACGTGCGTCTATAATTTATTACTTAAATTAAACGTTAAATAGTTTGTGTTATAGTTTAAAAATTTAAATCTCAACTTATTATTCGTCGTTCGTAAAAATGGTGAAAAGGAAATATGAAGACATCGAGACCATACGCAAGAAGATCAGAAAACTGGAAAAAAAGCTTCAAAAGAAGCAAATGCCAAGTGAAATTTGTACCTTATCACTATCCATGGCTCTTTACATCGCATAATTGCGTTACGAATCCTTATTCGAAAACAAAGTTCAATGATCTTTATCACTGAATTTGAATGAGCCGAGTTTAAAACTCACAAATTTACCTAGTAAGAATCTTTATTCGAGACGATGGTAAATGTCATTGTTTAGTGATCATTATCGCTAAAATGACTTTTCGAATCCTTATTCGAAAACAAAGTTCAATGATCTTTATCACTGAATTTCAATGAGCCGAGTTTAAAACTCAAAAAGAAGAATGGCAAGGTCCCATACATTGTAAGTACCGCTTTTATTTCACATAGCATTCACGTACTTCAAACTTAATATGTGCGTTTTATTGCTTAGATAACGAGTAATCAGAATATAATTATTAGATTTATACAGAAGTTGGGAATAAAAAGTCAAAACAATAATCTAACCTAAAAATTACAGGAATTTATAGTCCGTCTTTTCTAACATGGCGTCGTATTTTGAAACCATTACATTACATAAGCAGGTATTAACCAATCCAGAGGTTTGAAACGGGGTGGCGGCGCGGGCGGCTTAATTCAAGTTTGACAGTAGGACTTTACAACTATTATTTTTTATTGCCGGGAAATTAAAAAATGTGCTTTCGGCAAGTTTAATTTGATTTTATTGTATTTCTATATATTCCCAACAACTATCACAACAATAGATGTTGGAAAAAACGTGTCTCATATTGACCTATTAACTACATATAGCCCGGTTTTGATACGCTTGAAAACTCTAAAATTAAGTGATACCGTGGCCGCCAATCCTCTTTACCTAATTCGAATCTTTATTCGAGACTATGGAAAATTTCTTTGTTTAGTGATCATTATCGCTAAAATGACTACCCTACTTTTTGCATTTTATGCTCGTAGGTGCTAAAAACACTTCTTTCGAATTATTATTCGAGACGCTGACTACTTTCGTCTTTTCAGTGCCATCTACCTCAAAACATCCACCAGTAGATGGATGTTGAGGATATAGAATTGGATAGCGATATCTTAGAGATGTTGGGAGATGCTCCTAAGATTAATAATAAATAATAATAAAATTTCTTTATTCATGCCACAAATCTTGAATGTTTTTTACAGAGTAATCTTACAGTCTAAGTACAAAATAATTACTATTTACTATTTAAACATCATACAATAAGGCTAATATAATTGCTGAAGAACTAGGAAAACCTTTACATAAGGAAATTTCAACCCGGTGCGGTGGTCTGAAATCCTTTTAAAGGGACTACCCAAAGAGACAAGAGATAAAATCCTAGAGGATTATCTTATTCCTAGTAATTGTCAACTACTCCTTGCCCCTGCTCTGAATCCGGAAGCAAAAGTGGCAGTTATCGAAGCGGTCTCTAAACGGAATTCCTCCCTCATGTTTAGGCAAAGACAAACTGGTGTGGCTATAGCAGCTCTGGGAAGAGCTACCGAAACACTCGTAGGATCATCTTCATTAATACCACAGAAGCAACAAATAAGCAATGGTGCCATCTAGAAATGTACTTATATTGAAGGACAATTTTTATCCAGTATATTTCTTGTACCTAAGCTTAATGGTGATAAAAGGTTTATATTGAATTTAAAAAAGTTAAATAAATTTGTACTTGCTAGTCATTTTAAAATTGAAGATTACAGAACAGCGTCAAAATTATTGACTGAAAACTGCTGTAGACAATAGACTTAAAACATGCATACTTCTTTGTTGCGACAAATGAAGCTCACAAAAAATATCTTCGATTCAAATACAACAATATATTATATGAATTCAATTGTTTACCGTTCGGCCTTTGTACCGCACCTCTCGTGTTTACTAAATTAATGAAACCAGTTATAGAATACCTGCGTAGTCGGGGTATGATTTCAGTTATTTATTTAGATAACATTTTTTTATCGGAAAGACTTACTCGGAGTGTGTCACTAATGTATCTACAACTATAAATCTATTACAGAGCTTGGGTTTTTTGATTAACTTTTCAAAAAGTTGTTTAATACTTAAACGTGAATGTAAGTTCTTGGGCTTCACTTTCGACTCAAAGCAGATGATTTTAAAACTACCCGAGGAAAAGAAAATGAAATTGAAAGATTTTATAAATAGATTTCTTTGTATAAAACGATGCAAGTTACGCGAATTCGCTAAACTCATTAGGTATTTAATTTCCGCATGTCCAACAATAACTTATTCGTGGTTATATACAAAAAAGCTTGAACAATATAAATATAATTGTTTATTAAAAAAAAAAAAAAATCCAAACTACGATCAGACAATTGATATCTTAATTACCCTACATGAAGAATTATATTGGTGGTTAGGAAACATAGATATAGGCCATTCATCACTCAAACTCAAACCGAACAACTTTGTTTTAGAATTTTTTTTCTGATGCCTCCTCTACGGGATGGGGAGCGTATTGTGATACAGTTAGATGTTGTGGATATAGGAAAGACAACGAAACTTCTTGTCATATAAACGAGTTGGAACTAAAAGCAGCCTTTCTAGCTCTGAAACGTTTCACCAAAGAATTATCTAATTGTGACATCTTATTAACAGAATGGGCAGTATTCAATATGATCACCTAGATTATATATCTAGAAGTATGTGGAAATGGTTCGAAGAACGTAGAATAATCTTATTTACTTCTTACATCAATACTAAAGATAATTGTGAGGCAGATTCATTATCTCGAAAACAGTTCGAGGATACAGAGTGGGAATTAAATCAAATTGCATTTAATGAAATAGTTCGCAACTTTGGTATGCCAGTATTGATTTGTTTGCAAACAGATCCAATACTAAGTGTAAACAATATGTTTCGTGGAGAAATGATCCCGAAGCATGTGCTGTTGATGCCTTTACACTGCCATGGACCAATATGTTATTTTGTGCCTTTCCACCATTCTCGCTTATAGTAAAATTAATGCAGAAAATCATTTGTCATAAGGCAGAGGGTATTGTTGTGGTGCCATATTGGCCAAGTCAACCTTGGTTTCCTATGTTTAAAAAGTTGTCTGTTTCAATTTTTTTGTATTTTGGACCAGATATTGACCTTCTAACATCTCCTTTCAGTAGATTGTAGATTGTGTACACAAGAATCTACGCCTTGTTGCCGCGAAATTATCAGGCAAGCATTACTAAGGAAATATTTATCGAATAGGTCAGTAGATATTATGCTAGCTTCGCTTGCAAATAATACTTACAAACAGTACGATGTTTGCATAAAATCTTGGATAATTTACTGTAGATTACATAATAATGATTATTTTAATGCTTCTATTCCAATTGTAATACATTTTTTAACCGATATTTTTGATAAAGGCGCTAAATACGGGACCATCAATTCTTACCGCTCTGCCTTATCTCTTTTGTTAGGTAATAGCTTAAATGATGATCGAGTCAAACGTTTCATGAAGGGTGTTTACAAGTTGAGGCCCACCAATCCAAAATATAATACTTCTTGGGACCCAAACATAGTGTTAAATTATTTGGCCACTCAATGGCCAAATGAAAGCCTTAGTTTAGAAGATTTCTCTAAGAAACGCTGGTGTGCTAGGTTTGGTGACAGCGCAAAGAGTACAAACATTTTCTCTCATTAAAATAAATAATATAACTCAAAACAGAACAGAAATCTTCGTTAAAATACCTGACTTAGTAAAAACTTCAAAACCAAACTCCTTTCAACCCCTTCTAAGGCTACCATTTTTTCATACAAATCCTGCAATATGCCCTGCCAGATGCATTTTAGATTATATAAATAAAACGAGTGGTTTACGTAGTTGTGACACTTTATTTATTAGCCACAAAAGACCTCACTTAAAAGTTTGTCTCAAACTTTGAATCACTGTATCAAATATACTTTACAACGCAGTGGCGTGGACACATCAGTGTTTAGCGCGCACAGCACGCGCCATGCGGCCACTTCCACTGCTAGCAGAGTCGGTGTCAATATTGATGTCATACGGAAAACCGCAGGATGGAGTAATACATCCTCAGTATTTGCCAAATTCTACAACAAAGAAATTGTATCGGATGCCAATCAATTTGCAACTAGTATTTTATGTAACTCCTTAGAATAAATAGATGTATATTTGTGATTTATTACTGTTGGTTATACTCTAACAATTTTACTTATACCTATACTGCAAAAATAATTCACATTAAAATACTCTGAACATCCTACAACATGTTAACTTTAAATCGCAAAGAATTAAGCCGTGAAACATAATTAAGGATCAAACGAACTTACCAAGTGAAGTTCGATCACAATTATGTGAACGGCTTAATTCGAAGCGATTGATATAAACCCGCCCAAACAGTATTCCTTTAAAGTAATATCACCCACCCATAATTAATGTGAATTATTTTTATGGGTACTACCTAGGAACTTTAGCTCTAAACAAAATGATTATTGAGGAGGGATGATGAGAGGAAGTAAGTGGAGAGGAGTTCAAGAGCGGGGATCAGGGTTGCCAAATAAAAAAAAAAAAAAAAAAACGTGTCTCTGAAAACCGTGCAAGGCTGATGCTTAGAAGTACTACTACAACATGTTAACTTTAAATCGCTTCGAATTAAGCCGTTCACATAATTGTGATCGAACTTCACTTGGTAAGTTCGTTTGATCCTTAATTTTTGAAAGCAGACTTAATAGGTATCAAAGATACCAAAAACTTACTTGTTGTTGATTTGATCTCAGTTAATTAATCTTTATAGTATTATAAGTTCTTTGTTATCTGTACAATTATTATGGTTTGGATTAGAAAGAAATGTTTTATTTGTAGACTTAGTGGGTATTTAATAAAAATGGTGTTTCTTTTTAAATTATACTACATTCGATTTTTTTTGCTAAAACCGGACCTAGCTCCGGTTTTCGGTTTTGGTCCCATAAAAAACGATGTTCAAAACCGGTTTTGATGACTTTCCGGTTTTGCATGCCCTAATAGCGACTAAGGGCAGTGATGAGATTGCAAGTTGTTTATGGCTAATAACCTGTTATTAGCCATACTCAAAGTAAGAGTATGTAAGATACATATTCAAGAAAGTTATAAAACCTCCTGGTGCTCTGATAAATATGGAAAATAATATGATGAAAGTGCAAGAACTGCCTAATATTTTAAATCTAATTAACCGAAAGAAAGACTTGTCCAAAGAAAAAGTTGGTTTCCGTGATGAAGTCAAATGGATATGTGTCAACGAATTTGGTAGCTACTATTACAAAGGGTGCTACGATGAGTACACACCTTTTAAGAAGGTGGATATACAAAAAAAAATTGTAGTATGCTAGTGTGTTACTCTTTGTAATAAATAGAAGTAAGAGAACTTATGTCAAAGTCAGTTGATCATTATTAAAAAATACATGGCGCAGTCGTTTGAAAATGCAGAAATATTGTGGGTTTTAGTACAAAAAGTATAAATTCTGAAGTAATAAACATTCTAGTGATAAAAAATCTGTAAGGTCGCTGAGGTGTTTGCAGATTGCAAATTGTTGTCTTGTGCATAAATTGTATTGTACAAACATGGCGTCTGCAGGCTTTAATTTGCCAGAAAAGTTATCGTTATCTGGAAATTTAAGTCAGAACTGGAAGAGATTTCATCAGTCCTTAGAGATCTTTCTAACAGCATCGGGCATACAAGAGAATGATGAACGTAAAATAGCAATCTTACTAAATCTAATTGGAGAAGATGGCTTGAAATTGTACAACCCAACAAGCAAGAGTAAATCGTATACAGAGGTTGTTAAACTATTTGCTGCATATTGTGAGCCAAAGAAAAACATTCTATACGAAAGATATTTGTTTTATATGAGAAAACAAGAGTGAGGGGAGCCGTTTGATTTATTCTTAACCGATGTTAAAAAGCTGTCACGCAACTGTTATTTTCTTCATGAAGAGGAATGTTTAAGATAAAGAATTGTGTTGGGGTGCTCGGTTTTGGAGATGCAGAAGAAACTTATTTCGGATGGAGATGTCACTTTAATTGATGCAATCAATAAATTAAGGCTTGCTGAGATGACCAGAACTCAGTTGGAGACTATACAAAACAAAGATTCCAGAGAAGTTCATAAAATTAAGAAATTTGAACCCGTTCAAGAGCAAACTGTAATTGTATGTCATTGGTGTGGTATGAAACATGCTCGTAACTTGTCTTTGTGTCCGGCTAGAGGTAAAACATGCACAAAATGTAACAGGCTGAATCATTTTGCAAAAGTTTGCAAGTCTAAATCTATGAAACCAGTTCAAGCTGTGGAGAAAGTCGACTCGTCTTCTGATAGTGATGACAATTTTTTAGGAAATTCTAGTAAAACAGTAAGTATCATTGATTGGTCAGAAACATTGAATTTACAAAATTGTTGTAAATGTAAATTCAAATTAGACACAGGATCAGACGTCAACTTGATTCCTTTATTTATCTTCAACAAGATTAAAACTAGAAAAAATGTTAATTTAGTAAAAACTAGAATAAAGTTGTCTGCTCATAATGGTTCAAAAATTATTGTGTATGGATCATGTTTACTAGAGTTATATTATAAAAGGAAACCCTATTATGTAGAATTTATTGTAACTTCTGATAAATTTCAACCTGCTATTGGAAAAGATACTTGTGTTTTGTTGAATTAACAACAGTAACAGATCCTATAAAATACGCGGTTTTGAAATTATATAAAAATAACAGTTTCAGTTTAGTTTCAGGTTTGAACTATTCAGAAGATGTCTAATTCTTCAGAAACGTTACAGGACCTAATAAAACGTAGAGATGAATTAATGAGAAAAAAAACAAGTGCTAGAAAAACAAACAGCTGCAATAAGCGATGGAGATAAGAATCAGCCCTCTTGTGAAGTAACAGATCCTTTTACATCAGACATTGCTCAGCCTGAACCATCTATAACTCTAAATCTGCCTTTTGATTATTCATCAGTCGATTCAGTGGCTGACCCTGATTTTGTCCCCCCAAATAATGTGCGTATGGATAGCGAAACTTTTGAGACTTCTGCTATACAATTATCATCTTTGCAACTAGAAAATGTTGACAACTTTCCTGAAAGAAATATAACGGCAGAGCAAACATTTGAGAGGAATAGGAAAAGAAAAGCGGATATGGATTCATGGAAAAGAGAAGGTAACCAAAAGCAGAGAATGATGGGAAAGGAGTATGTGAGTTTCAGAAAGGTCGAGGGAAAATATGTACGAGATGTAACTAAACCAAAAAGAAAGCTAGGAGAAGCATGTGCTTTTCAACGCTGCGTCAATAGTAAAGTTTTTGCATGCAATATATTCACAGAAGAAATGAGATTGAATTTTTTTTATGAATTTTGGTCAATGACGTGGAAAGAGAAAAAACTTTATGTATCGACGTACAAAAGACACAAAGAAAAACTAAAGGAGTTGATAGCAGGAGAAACGAGAGCAAAATGTACTACTTATAAGCTTCTGAAAAGAAAGTACGCGTATGTCAGGGCATGTTTTAAGTACACTCGGAATTAAAGAGAAGACTTGTCGGTATTGGATTGGTGAAAGAGCACAACCGCAAGCACAAGAGCCTGTTGATCAAGAGAGCGCTGATCAAAAATCTAAAACACAGTCTGTTTTGACTTTTTTACAGGGATTACCTAAGTTACCTTCACAATATAGCAGGAAATCCAGCACCAAAATGTATTTAGAGCCTATTATACAATCTAAAGCTCATTTATACCGTCTGTATGTAGAACACACGAATTCAACCTCTTCCCCCGGCCCCCGCCCCGGTCGGCCCGGCTTTTTGTTTCGTAGAAAAGAGTCAGTTCAGGTAGTATACCGTTCAGGTAGCCCCCGCCCCGGTCGGCCCGGCCTTTTGTTTCGTAGAAAAGAGTCAGTTCAGGTAGCGGTATACTACCTGAACTGACGGGCGAACCGGCCTTTTATTGACAATGGATTAAATGGTTAGTGTAAAAGAGAGGCAGAGAGTCTTTGTCATTAATTGTATTACTTCCAGTTTATTTTTAAATAAGCCTAACCGAGTTTTATGGTTGGGTTAACTTTGGCCTTGCTACGAATAATCGTCCTTGAAAGATATTCGAGCCACTCATGGCCATGTGTAATACCTTTTCAGAATCCCTATTAAATGCGCCAAAACTTGTAATACAGGGTCACTTTACGGAGTATTTTTTTTTCACAGTGGGGTCCGAAGTAAATAAAAAGTTATGATTTGAGGAAAAAAAAAATCGTAAAACTTAATATTATCTTCAACACACCCAATAAACTACTACAAATAGCATGTCTAAAGCAAGAACTCATCAGTACCAATCTAATGAAAATTATAAAAAAGATACAGGATGTAGATTTTTTCGAATTTTAATAAGAATTAGTTAAGAAAAGTAAATTTTCTCATAAAACACAAAATAAATTATAACTCTCCAGGGGTTGACCTTAAGGACCTCCCGTAGAACAACTTTTTGCAGCTGATGTACCCATCTAACCCCTAGTTGCGTTTGATCCACGACTTTTGGGCCACCCTGTATATTTCTATTTGTCCATTATCGACCGCTTTCGTGGCACACGGCTAATTTTACAAATCACCCTGTATAAGTACTGATGACAGCGCAGCATCTAGTAGGTGGTATGGATGAGTTACTCATTTTCTATTTTTTTTCAACAGGTGGTGACACAGTTCGTCCTTCACTATAGTAAATCACTCAGATCAGTAGTGATCTTGTTCTCAACAGATCGACTTTCCGGTTCCGCAGTGGCGGTAGATTCAGTTATTATACCTGATAAAATCCGTTTTTATGACGTTTTATTTATTTACTCATTTTCAATAGTCACCCTGAATATACTTAGTTTGACTTGATTTGAATGGAAACAGATACATAATTGTTCTTGATAAGCCCCTACTTACAAATTGAGATATTGTGGTGGTGTCTCAATGTCAATGCCGCAAACGTTAAATTTTCGCATCAACGCCATCTATGAGCGCGAAGTGCTTAGCTGATGGTGAGAATCCACCTTAGTAAATCATATGTCGTTTATTTATTTATTTCACTATTTATATACATAGGTACTTGTAAATATTAACATACACAGGGTTATTTTAATAAGCGCATCACCTCTTGCAGGCAGCCTCTTCACATCAATCCCAACAACAGTTGTTCTACGACTTTTTAAATATCTTGATAGCAAAAGAAAATAAAAACAAAAATATTTTTGATCCCTCTGTTATTTATTTCTCTATATTTTAAGCGCCAACCCGCAACCCTGCCTCATGCTGCACGTGGCTTGACGCAAGGTTTGTGGCACCAGTAAACGATTATTATTAATCACATTGGAAGCGGAGGATTTTAAGAAGATGGTCTGCTTATATTTCAATCAAAAACCAATTCGGAAGATTACTGAAATAAAATGAAACCGAATTCAGTAATGGTAATGGATAATGCAATGGCCGGAAAATAGAACGGACCTCAACACTGGCTGGAAAAAGACGTGGATCCAGGACATTCAGGAGTGGTTGAAAAGTACAAATAGGATTTTTGCAGCACTTTAAACATAGTCTTTTTGTGAAATGAAATAAAGCACAATTTAATAGATATGTAGTTGACGAGCTAGCATCCCAATATTCTGTCGTTTAACACTATTAGCTTAACCCAATTGAATTGGTTTGGGCTCTGTTGAAGGGCTATATTGCCACTAATAATAAAATATATAAAAAAGATTGACATAAGGAAATTGTACTGTGGCGTCCTCAGACGTGACCCAAAGAAATTGTATATATTATCATCTATTAAACGTGCTAGCTAAAATTTAGATGAAGCTATGATTAAATATTTGTGACGTGAATTACGTATATTTTAGTACACGTATAACGTGGGTACACGTATATTTTAGTGTTTTAAAGTATTTCTATTTGTTAATAAATAGCCACTCAAAATGAAATCATGTCTTGCTTTAAAACCGTTTTCTGGTCGTAATAGTACGACGAAGCATTAAAAGAGGTGACACCACAAAAATGGAAGGATAATGAATACTGCAACTACAATATGTGTAAGATAAAATGTGCCAGCTTAACTACACAATAGATGAAATTTCAGACAGGTTTATTATTAACCAAACCAATCGAAGCGAATCATTATCATCATCACTTTAATTAATGTCTACGAAAAATGTTTATTACGTCTGACATGTGATTTTGACAATGAAATTTGTTTGTTTACAAAAAACTCTCTAAATACAGTGGGTGGCCAAATTATTAGGGACAGTATTCGTTTTTATGCAATTTACAGTGCATTATTTTTTTTTAATAAATGATATTTTTTTTGAAGTGCTACTTTATTTGATAAAATTGCACATGGTATGAAAATGTTAGAGATTTTAGCAAAGAAAACATAAATAAATTTTGTAACTGTATTTCTTCTCTGTCCTTTTCAGAAATATATGAAAAGAATAATGTTAATGAAGCTTACTTAGAGTTCCATACCCTATTAACACTTTTTTTCAACTTATGTTTTCCCACCATAAACGTCAAAAAAAATATTTTCTCTAAAAAAAATACTTGGCTGACTAAGGGATTAAAAAAATTTTGTATAAAAAAAAGGATTTTATATTTGAGAAGCAAACAAATAGGAGAAAATAAACAGAACAACATAAAATGGTATAAAAAGTATTCTAAAATATTAAGGCAATGCATAAATAAGTCACAACAAATACAAAATCATAAATACATCTCTAATAAGAAAAATAAATGCAAAGCAGTGTGGGAAGTTATTAATGATAACATTGCAGATGGCAAGGATAGAATAGAAATTGACAAAATTTTGTTTAATCATGAATCATATATTACAGCAGATGACATATGTAATATATTTAATAAGTATTATATTGACATGACTAATTCTAATGACTTTAAATTTAATATTGACGATATAAACAAAACTATGGACATGGATAATATTAAATCTATATTTCTTAGGCCTACAGATCCAAATGAAATTTATAAATTAATTCGTAGTCTTAATAATACAAATTCGGTGGGTATTGACGAGATTAGCACCAGTTTGATCAAACAATGCGCTAAACCTTTATGTGAACCCTTGAGCTTTATAATTAATCTCTCACTTCAAGAAGGAACTTTTCCCTCTATATTGAAATATTCAATTGTTAAACCTTTATTTAAAAAAGGAGATGTAACAGACATGTCAAATTATAGACCATTGACATTATTACCAATCTTCTCAAAAATTTTTGAGAAAGTAATGTTAGAAAGACTCAATGATTTTGTCTCAAAAGAAAATATTTTAAAAAATGAACAATTTGGGTTTCGTAAGAATAGCAGTACTTCGCTAGCATGTTTTACTTTGATTAGGCATATAACTGAGGCAGTAAATGACCGAATACCAGTTGCAGCTTTACTACTCGATATGAGTAAAGCTTTTGACTTTGTGGATCATGACTTACTGCTTTATAAGTTAGAGAAATACGGTATAAGAGGAGTAGCGAATAACTGGATAAAAAGTTATTTAAAAGATAGATATCAGTGCGTTGAAATTTCAAAACTTCATAATAATAAAAAAATAATAAGCCGATCCAATTTAAAACTTAATAAATTTGGTGTTCCACAAGGCAGCGTATTGGGCCCATTTTTGTTTCTTATATACATTAACGACTTGCCAAACATAACTCATCATAAAACTGTTTTGTTCGCCGATGATACGACAGTAATCATTAAGGAGGAAAATAAGGAAAAATATGAAGATGACATTAATTTGACGCTCAGTAAAATGATTAGTTGGTTAAGGAATAATAATTTAAAAGTTAATGTAAATAAAACTCAAATAATACAATTTCAAAACTACAGAAGAAGACATATCGACTTAAACATAAATTATCACAATAATAAAATAAACGAAACAAACACGGCTAAATTTCTAGGGCTTATGCTTGATAAACATTGTAATTGGAAGGCCCATGTAGAATTAGTTTGTAATAAATTAGACAAATTTGTATATGCAATCAAACGTTTGCGGCAGACCGTGTCAACGGAAGCTGCACTTAGTGCATACCATGGATACGTATCATCGGTGCTATCATATGGTCTCCTAATGTGGGGAAACTCGGTTGAGATTGACTTAGCATTTAGAGTCCAAAAAAAATGCGTAAGAGCGATTTGTGGTGCTTGGTCTACAGACAGCTGTAAACCAATATTTAAGAAATTTCGTATACTGCCACTGGTTTGTATGTATATAAGGGACCTTTGTATTTTTGTTAAAACGAATCCACAATACTTTGTCACACATGCAGTTGCAGTAGGTAGGAATTCTCGTGACATATATAAACTTTACCGCCCTAGGTGCCATTTGGATATTTTTGAAAATAATTGTTTTATTAAAGCTATAGATGTTTATAACAAATTACCTAATAAATTTAAAGAGTTACCTCTGACATTATTTAAAAAAAGTATAAATGTTTGGCTTACAGAAAAATGTTTCTATACTTTAAAAGAATATTTGACATTCAAAGAACATAATATAATAAATTAGGCAATCAATCTAGAATTTAATGCAATTTTTGACATCCAATGAGCATTATGTACTTAAAAAAAAAAAACTTTACTGTAAACTTCTATTTGACATATTTATTAATATAATTCAATAAAATTTTTGACCTTAGGAATTTTTGATTATAAGCTTATATTTTTTCTGTTTTGTGCCATAATAATAATTTAATATGTAATAATAATTCTTTGTAATTTTTTTTTTGTGACATATTTACACACCATTGTTATGGTAGATTGTGAATGATCTGTATTATATTTTAACACCCTTATATAACCACAAATCTGGTAAATAAATGATTTGATTTGATTTGATTTGATATTGCTTGTGGTATTATTATCATTGTTTTTGTATAGTCACAACACAAGATACTTACTAAATTTGACAATTATGTAACGTTACTTTTCATTCAGTCATTGTTCGTTAAAAAGCGCGCTTTGAAGCATTGTGGATTCTTGTACTGTTGCTTAGTTTTTCATAAGTCTTAATAGATTCTCGTATTTTTTAAGTTTTTAATTTCATTAATGATTCGAAGCCATAACCTTAAATATTCAATTTTTTTTAGAATGGTTTAGTCTTCGGACAATTCTCCTAGAAAATGTACAGGGATAAAAACTTTTTTACTGCACTCCACGCATTCCCTGGGCGAAATAGCAGCTATTGCTGTCGTCAATGGATTAAATATTAAAATTGATAAGAATAAACTTCTTGAGGCAAATCTTGTTGGAAAATGTGGCAGGAAAGAATCTCCACAACTCATACCGATCAAAAAATCAGGGACATCTGCCTCGAAAATCGAAAACAAAAAAGTAAGAGGGTAGTCGAAATAATAACAAGCAATTTTAGTGTGTGCACAGTTTTTAATTGATTAAAAATATAAACAATAGAAATTCTTATAGTCTAATGTGTTAGTTTAGTGTAAAACTCACCTACAATCACTTAAACATAAATTTCGCAACCCTGGTAGCACATATTTACTCACAAATTAAGTTCTTAATCAACACATCAACAACATGGAACACAACAGTTTGGAAGCTCTGGGTAAGATGTTCGAGTCCCGTATGCAAGAGTATGAGACTAGATTGCAGAAAACTAGTGCTGATTCTACAATGCATCCTGATTTAGCATCACTATCCCGAGATTTTTCAGAGTTTAAAACCATGATATGGCAGCTTTTTTATGCAATGAAGCAAGAACTTGATATACTTTCACTTGGATTTGATAGGCAAGAGACAATTATGCGTCGAAAAGTACTGCTCATACATGGCATTCCTGAAACAAACAATGAAAATGTTCATAATATTGCTCACAAGGTGTTAACCGACCAAATGAAGTTGACCGAAATACATAAAGACAACTTACATGTTTGCCATCGCTTGGGTGGACCTTCCCAGAATAAAACCCGACCAATACTAGTAAGATTTTTTCAACTAGAGCACCGACATCAGGTCTGGGACAGTAAAACTTCTCTTAAAGGTACCGGAGTAACCATCTCTGAGTTTTTAACTAAGCCTAGACAGCAGATATTTGCCTCATGCCGGAAACACTTTGGAATAAGAAATTGCTGGTCTTCAGATGGCAGAATCATTGTTAATCTTCCAGATAAATCAAGACGAAAGATTGAAACCAAGAAGGCGCTGGACGAGCTTATCGCACAATATCCGGCTAGCTGTGAAACTATGACGCCGCCTGCTCCAGCCTTGGAAACCAAAACTATTTCTCCAAGAAAAACTAGACGTCGTCATTAGTATATCTCGGTCAGTCTGCCTATCTAACTTTGTCTTCTTAATTTAGACGGCTTATAGGTTCTTGTTTTATATTATTTCTATTTTTAAAATACACTTGCCGGTATTCCTGAATTTGATTCTATCAAACAAACAGAACATTGTTATTATGACTTTTAGCTGTAAATTCTGACGTCTGAATGTTTGACATTGACATATGCCATTGCCCTATCAGTATGAATAGTGCCTATATCGGTTTGTCAATAGGATTGACAATAATGTTTCTTTATTTTTTTGTTTTGGTTCTTGTTCAATGATAGTAATTATTTGTGTATATTTTTTTTTGTTACTACTTTGTTTTCTTTTTCTTTTTTTTTGAAGTTTTTAAATGTCTTAAAGTTTGTTATTTTTCCAGCATTCAAGTGTTTGGTGAGTTTTACATATTTATAGTTTATTTTTGATAATATCGCATAGCTAGTATTTTTATTAGTAATTTGTAATATTTTATTATATATTATTTATTGTGTTCGTTTTATATTTTGGTATAATCTTTGATGAATGATATCATTGATGACATTATTGATAACGATTTCTTCTCTTGCTCATCCTCCTCTACTAGTTTCACTAGCGCTGATAGTACTTCTTCATTCCCTCTGACTTTGCATGATCATCTCACTTCTTTCTCTAACGCACATCCATCTAATTTAAACATTGTCCATATAAACTCCCAAAGTGTTCCCTCTCACTATTCCGATCTACTTGCAACCTTTGGCACTTCTAATATTGATGCAATATTAATCTCAGAAACTTTCCTTAAGCCTTCCCTTCTATCTACTCATTTTGCTCTGCCAGGTTACGTTTTGATTCGCAATGACAGGACTGGTAAGGGTGGTGGAGGAGTAGCTATCTATCTCCGAGCAGATTTACCTTACAAAGTTGTAAGTACTTCGCCCTCTCAATACTCGGAGTCAGCAGAACACCTGGCTATAGAAATCATCTCTCGACATACTAAGGTATTGCTTGCAGTATTCTATAGCCCTAATCTGACTATCGACTATTTTGACCATTTAGATGGCCTACTCCACAATCTTTGCCCGTCTTACAGTAATGTAATCCTGATGGGTGACTTCAATACCTGCATGGTGAAAAACAACTCTCGCTCCCAAAAACTAAAATCCTTACTTTCATCATTTGACCTTCATATCCTACCTCTTTCTCCTACCCATCATTTTCCAAACTGTATCCCATCCTTATTAGATCTTATGATCGTTTCATCCCCTAGCAAGGTCGCAACGCATGGACAACTTGCATCGTCTTTTTCCTACCATGACCTTGTCTTCCTATCCTATCATATCCGAGTACCTAAACGTAGACCTCGCACTCTACTCCTACGTAACTACAGAACCATGGATTTAGCGGCTTTGCAGCGTGATGCTGAGACGATTGATTGGTCAGCTGTAACTACTGAACTATCAATAGACGACAAAATCAACTGTTTTAACGAACTGCTTCTTGAGCTATATAACCGGCATGCTCCTCTCAAGCGTGTTAAACTCAAACACAACCCAGCACCTTGGCTCACCACTCAAATCAAAGACGTCATGGCATTGAGAGACAAAGCAATTCGCAAATATAAGCGTTGTTCCTCGGACCAAAATCTTGCATCCTATAAAAGCTTACGCAATCAATGCAGTCGAATGTGTCGTGATGCTAAAAGAAGCTATTTCTATGATTCTCTAGTTAATCGTGGTTCTGCGGAAGTCTGGAGATTCCTTAAATCCGTTGGCATTGGCAAGTCCCCTAATTCCTCCCTTAAAGACTTTGATTTGAGTGCTCTAAACAGTAACTTTTCCCAACCTCCTTCACTTTTACAGCCTCAAATTAAAGCTTCCACCTTGAATCATCTGTCGAAACTTCCGATAACACATCCACCTTTCTCTTTTTCCGCTGTTTCGTCAGATGAAGTCAAAAAATCCATCCTATCCATCTCCTCTGCAGCAGTAGGTGAAGATAACCTATCCTCGAGAATGATTACTCCCATTTTACCTTTCCTGTTACCCGCTCTTACCCATATTTTTAACTATTCTTTAACGTCCTCTACTTTCCCTACATCCTGGAAACGAGCACATATCATCCCTTTACCCAAAATTTCCAATCCCACTTCCATAACCCATGTCCGGCCTATATCTATCCTTCCATTCCTTTCAAAAGCTCTTGAGCAAATCGTGCATAAACAGCTATCCGCATTCCTGTCTTCCAATAACGTCATATCCCAATTCCAATCAGGTTTTCGTCCAGGCCACAGCACCGTATCAGCACTCTTGCAAGTTACTGATGACATTCGCTGTGCAATGGAAAATAAGTCCCTGACCTTACTCATCCTGTTAGATTTCAGCAGTGCTTTTAATGCTGTTGATTTCGATATCCTTATTGGCATACTTAAATCCATTAACATCTCACCTCCTGCTATATCCTGGTTTGACTCCTACCTCCGAGGCCGCTCGCAGCGGGTTCGCCTTGATGAGTCTTACTCTGATTGGTGTGATCTTGTTGCTGGTGTACCCCAAGGCGGTGTCCTTTCCCCTCTACTATTCTCCATTATCATCAATTCCGTAACCAAAGTCATTTCCTCCAAGTTCCACCTTTACGCAGACGACTTGCAATTATACCGCCACTTCACCGTTCCTGACATAGAATCAGCTATTGCTTCTATGAATTTAGATCTGGGTCGAATCAGTGACTGGGCTAAATCCTATGGGTTCCTAGTTAATCCCAAAAAGTCACAAGCCATGATTATAGGCAGTCGCTTTACTCGTGGCAAACTCGACTTCTCCATTCTACCTCCTGTCTCCATGGACAATGTTCCGATCGCCTTTACTGATACAGCTAAGAACTTGGGAGTCATGATGGATTCTTTCCTTTCTTGGAACGCGTACGTCAGTGAAGTCAGTCGGAAAGTCCACTTCTCATTCCATTCCCTAAAATCCCTTCAAAACTTTTTACCTCTAAAGACCAAAATTTCCCTTACTCAGACACTGATTCAACCCATTCTGGATTATGGAGATGCTTGCTACTTGGATGCCACGGAGGAACTTCTAGATAAACTCGAGCGTTTGCAAAATCTATCTATACGCTACATCTTCGGCCTTAAAAAGTTCGATCATGTTTCCGAATATCGTAAGCAACTCCGATGGCTTCCGATTCGGCAACGCCGTAATGCTAGAATTCTATGTCTCCTATATAATATCCTCTATAGTCCATCAGCTCCTATCTATCTGCGTGAAAGGTTTTCTTTTACTCATTCTCCGAATACTTTATGCAGAGCACATAAACGTACGTTTCTAAAAATGCCAACCCATAAAACTAACTACTTTTCCTACTCTTTTACTGTCCATGCAGTCAGATTGTGGAATGCGCTGCCTTACGATATCCGTGAGTCAAAATCCTTATCTATTTTCAAGAAAAAAGTACGAGAGCACTTTTTTTCTCAACTATAATTATTAGACATCGATTACCCACACAAGATTCATTTTCATGTGGTTATATATTATATATTGTCTATATATAAGTATATATTATCTGTTATATATTCATCTATGTTTATGTATAGTATTTTATTGTGTTTAAATATATATATTAAGTTATGTATATAATATAATATTATTTATGTTTGTTATATTTAGTGTACATACTGAAATTGTATTTTTTATCAAATTCTCCATTCTTCAGGTCTGCTGGAAGATATTTCTATAGAAATAAGCTGTACCTTTGTACAAATATTTTTTGCTAAGTTTGTTAAATGTATTTTTTTTATAAGTGTGTACATAAATTGTGAAATAAATAAATAAATAAATAAACATAGCGTTGCCCGTTTAACTAAAATGATGAACGACGAGGGCGTAAACATGTCAGAACGGACAATGCGGAGACGGTTGCTCGAAGAAAATCTTATTTTTCGACAACCTACCAAAGAAACGATGCCTAAAGGGTAGTATGAAAAAGATACGACTGCAATGGGCCAGACATCATCAAAATATGACTGTTGCCGACTGGAATCGGGTCAGCATAACATTGTTGATTTGTGTTATTGGTGAATATTAATAATTTAATAATTTTCACCCATTCATTCAGTCACATGTATGCCGACGGTATGCCTTCTCTGACGAATCAATGTTCCAAATTTTGGTGGGCAAAGAAGTTCCTTCATAAGGCGACGCCCTGGAGAATAATTTCTCACAGAATGTCTCGTACAGAGGGTCAAATACCTGATTAGAGTCATGGGGTGGTCTATCATCTCAGTCAAAGAGATGGGACACCTGTTCATTGTAGAACGGACAATGAAACAGGATCAGTACAAGCAAGTACTAGAAACCCGGTTATTGCCGCAGGTTATTGAATGGTTCTCTGATGATTACAACTTTATTTTCATGCACGACTCCGCACAGTGTCACAAAGAAGAATAGTTACTGCATATTTGGCTGGAAAAAAATCACTTTTTTGCCTTGGCCAGGGAATTCGCCAAACATTAATCCCATTCAAAACATGTAGGAACTCACCAAACGAGCAATAGCAAAAGAAGTGATTATCAATAAGCGCCAGCTGATTGAAACTCTCGATAGAGAATGGCATCACAACACCAGCCTTTGAGAACATGCACAAACATCTATCGAAAGCATGCATCGACGCATAGAAGCTCTTATTGCAGCAAAGGGTGGCATCACGAAATATTAAAACATTTAAAAATATTTTTATATTAGCTATGCGTATATATATTTCATAAATACGTACAAAATATTACGGTTTTGTATATATTTCTTTTTATGTAAGTGAAGCTCTTTCATTCGTCATGTATTTTAAACTTCCCGCACTTTATAAATCTCTTTACAGAGCAACAATTTGGTTTTTGTTTCAAGTAACAACACATTACATTTATTATCCCAATAATGTACAGATTAAAATAAAAAATATATAAGGGACCTTCAGCTTATCATTTTTTGCCCTAATTGATTTAACATAAAAAATTCAAAAATTTCTTCCTTTCCCTAATAATTTGGCCACCTATTGGAAAGACGATAAGCAATTCATACTAGCGTCAACATACTTCGGCGTTGAGCCTGTAGAGCATATTGATAGGTACGATAAAAAAGAGAAAAGGCGGAATCCCATTCCATGTCCCAAATTGATCAAAGAATACAATGCATTTGGGGCGTAGATTTAGTGGATTCCTTTCTAGGACGCTATAAAATACGAATGAAGAGCAAGAAATGGTACAGTCAGCATCAAAAGTCGATGACCAAATCAAGATTTTCAAAATCACTATACACTATATCGCACGCTTAATAATAAACAGAAATAACTCAAAAATGACGAATGTTGGGAAAACGCGTTTAAAGTTTTTGGAAAGTTGAACCCGGTTTTTAAAATGGCGCAGATAACAGAAGTATAGTATTTCCTGAAATATTATTACTGAATATTGAAGAAGAGACTCGAGGCTTTAATTTGGTGTATAAATATTTTTTTAGGATAATGGAAACTATGCTAAAAATTAAAGGGATTGAAAAACCCCCGACTTATTACGGTTTATCAAAAAACAAAAGATGTCAAATACAAATTTGTTGCAGAGCAAAACAAAATAGATCTGTTTCGTGTAAACTATTTAGAAATTAAAACGGTATAAATAGTACTTATTTCTTTTTAGTTTTGATAATTAAAGATTTTTGAAATTGTATATCTAAAGGTTACAGATTTTATTGCTCCTACTTTTAAAATAGGTTTTCAAGGATGATAAGGAAAAACTTTTTAAGTAATACAAAGAAGAAAAAAAACATTTTTTATTTTTTATGTAGAATAAACAAATAAACGCATTGCAATAATGAACTCTTATAAGATAGCACATAAAAATATAAAAATTGGAATCTTTTCAGGCATAAAATCAAACAGACTCGTTTACTTAATACTTACTCATTAAGTAACATAGAGATCAGCATTTTAATCTCAGCTACTAACTAGATTTAATTATCAAGCAAGTCTCCAAAAAATCTGTAAATTAATAACTCATATTCTTTTCTATGACTATAATCAGCCTTAATTTTGTAAAACTTAGAGAATAATGATAAAAACCAACTTCGAAAAAGAAAATAAAAAAACTATTAAACTTAAGTATCATCAGCAGTAAGAATTGTGATAGGTTCGGTTATCCTATCCTAAGCACTTTATATAGAAAAGTAGACATCCTTATAAAAAGGTGGACTCAGACCTTTATTTTTATTTTTATAAAGGATGGATGGGACATTTGTCTTCCATGACACCTGAGGTTAAGTGAACATGAAGACTAAGGTGGTACACGTAGGTACATCCACGAAAAACCTTTTCACTCGACGCTTAAAAGTACTAGGACTGTACAGCTCAGGGAAAATGAACCCAGGCAGTTCATTGCAAACCTTGGCGACCCGTATCAAAAAGGAACTGTCAAAGCGCTTAGTTCTACTTTTCGGAATATCAACCACATACTGATGGCAGTTCTGTCTGCGTCTAGTAGTCCGATGGTAAAAAAGTGAGTGTTCAATTTGTTTAAACAGAGCACTCGCGCACTCACCAAAACGGTTAAACAAGCAACCTTACGACTAGGGCTGCAGTTTTTTTGCTAAGGTCGACGTTGTTTATTAGTTTACGGGCTCGTCGGTCAACGGAGTCCAGCGCTTTGAGTTGATATTTGGCTGAACCATCCCAATGATGACTGCAGTACTCCATGCATGATCGCACTTTAGCTGTGTATAAGTTAAGAAGCTGTGCAGGGCCGAAATAAGTCTCTAGTCTGTAAGTCTATTTTCATAAATCTCTTTTATATCTTTTCTTTAATCACCATCTAATCATTAAGTTATTACTATGTGTAATAATAACTCAATGCATCTTAGTTAGAATAAGAAGTACATAGATCACACTCATCTTTGCGAGGCTGAAAAAAGCTTATATTATATTGTGTAGTAAATATTTTGTAAAAAGCCGTTTAACTTTCAGTTTCTCTATTGTTTTTTATTTGTTGTTCGTAAAATCGCCGTACAAATCCTTAATTGTTTTATTACCATGCCTAGAATTGTGGCCCTGACTTAATGAGATTCAAGCCATTCCAGTACTATTTATTTTGTGCTGATAGTATGAATCATGCAGTTAGACACATCGAGACTGCTTTTAAAAATTGTCTAGCAGACTCTTACTGCATGAATTGATAATTGCTTACTTAAATCAGCTAATTCCCACCGGAAAATAATGAATCGATCCTCAGTGTTAATTTTTTGTGAACATTGAAGTGACACTTGTCTCCACATGGTAACTTTAGATGACGACTCGGCGACTTTATTTCTTATGTCTTTGAAAGAGTTACGTACTCAAATGTGAGATGCGAGAGGTTTTAAAGGCGTTTTTGTGGGCGATAGGCTGACCCTCTGTCACTACAATAGTCTCTCTCCATCTTTATAATACCTCCAAATTTATCAAACGTGACATCAGATGGTCTTGTAACCTCTGGTATTCTGCCTACCCCATAAGTGATACAGGCGCGATGTATGTATGTATGGTGTTGGTGTAGGAGGTTTAAGAAAAATTTAATTCGATACAATCTAACTTATGGAATACTCTCTATTTTAAATTATGCCTTTAATAAAGCATCATCTTCTACATTAATGATAAAGGCGTATTTTTTATCTTGTGAATCCTATAACAAAAGTGATTAATTAGTATTTACGCATAACTTTGTTTGATAAAATATAAAGTTATAAATTAGATATAAGATAATTTATCTAAATGAGTAAATTACTAATAACCCTGGATCGATATCAAACACGGATTCTGCACTTTCAGATTCATTTGAGGCGCTGCTGTGTTAGGTAGGCGTAAAATCTTTCGTTCTCTTGAAAACATTTTCGTGCCTTTGCAGTGCTTAAATAATCAAAAATAGCAATAAGTCTCAAAAAATCAACTCAATATTCTTGGCTATTAATAATAAACTGAAATAAACACTAAAGATTTTTGATCGGTTGTCACTTTTTGATAATAAAAAGTAGTAACATTGAATGTTTAAAAAATATCGATAGCTTCTTAATCATGAACCGCAATAACTCGAGATATTGCATTCAACAAATGTTTATTTAAGAAATAAACCGAAATAATTCCAAATGTTCCCAAAACATTGATACATTTTGAATATTAAAGAGACCGAAAACAAAACATTTCACTTTATTAATAAATTAAATGGCATAAAAATACTTAAGTTTTTATGATAAAAAGCAATATTTCACTTTAAGCGGCAAAATCGAACGTGTTTTCATCACAAAGGTTGAAACATTACTGAATGCTTTACTTTTTGACAGACAACACGGATGACCTGTTTGGAAAGAAAGAGGCGACCGACCTTCTGTCTTGCTCAAAATCCTCTAAATCGAGCGGCTGTCGAATTCTACCTATTCTTCTTGAGTTGTTATAGCATTTTATTAGAAAATCTGGATTTACCTAATTTTTGACTTATTTCTCTTTATTATTAAGCGTGCGTCGCACGCTTAATAATAAACAGAAATAACTCAAAAATGACGAATGTTGGGAAAACGCGTTTAAAGTTTTTGGAAAGTTGAACCCGGTTTTTAAAATGGCGCAGATAACAGAAGTATAGTATTTCCTGAAATATTATTACTGAATATTGAAGAAGAGACTCGAGGCTTTAATTTGGTGTATAAATATTTTTTTAGGATAATGGAAACTATGCTAAAAATTAAAGGGATTGAAAAACCCCCGACTTATTACGGTTTATCAAAAAACAAAAGATGTCAAATACAAATTTGTTGCAGAGCAAAACAAAATAGATCTGTTTCGTGTAAACTATTTAGAAATTAAAACGGTATAAATAGTACTTATTTCTTTTTAGTTTTGATAATTAAAGATTTTTGAAATTGTATATCTAAAGGTTACAGATTTTATTGCTCCTACTTTTAAAATAGGTTTTCAAGGATGATAAGGAAAAACTTTTTAAGTAATACAAAGAAGAAAAAAAACATTTTTTATTTTTTATGTAGAATAAACAAATAAACGCATTGCAATAATGAACTCTTATAAGATAGCACATAAAAATATAAAAATTGGAATCTTTTCAGGCATAAAATCAAACAGACTCGTTTACTTAATACTTACTCATTAAGTAACATAGAGATCAGCATTTTAATCTCAGCTACTAACTAGATTTAATTATCAAGCAAGTCTCCAAAAAATCTGTAAATTAATAACTCATATTCTTTTCTATGACTATAATCAGCCTTAATTTTGTAAAACTTAGAGAATAATGATAAAAACCAACTTCGAAAAAGAAAATAAAAAAACTATTAAACTTAAGTATCATCAGCAGTAAGAATTGTGATAGGTTCGGTTATCCTATCCTAAGCACTTTATATAGAAAAGTAGACATCCTTATAAAAAGGTGGACTCAGACCTTTATTTTTATTTTTATAAAGGATGGATGGGACATTTGTCTTCCATGACACCTGAGGTTAAGTGAACATGAAGACTAAGGTGGTACACGTAGGTACATCCACGAAAAACCTTTTCACTCGACGCTTAAAAGTACTAGGACTGTACAGCTCAGGGAAAATGAACCCAGGCAGTTCATTGCAAACCTTGGCGACCCGTATCAAAAAGGAACTGTCAAAGCGCTTAGTTCTACTTTTCGGAATATCAACCACATACTGATGGCAGTTCTGTCTGCGTCTAGTAGTCCGATGGTAAAAAAGTGAGTGTTCAATTTGTTTAAACAGAGCACTCGCGCACTCACCAAAACGGTTAAACAAGCAACCTTACGACTAGGGCTGCAGTTTTTTTGCTAAGGTCGACGTTGTTTATTAGTTTACGGGCTCGTCGGTCAACGGAGTCCAGCGCTTTGAGTTGATATTTGGCTGAACCATCCCAATGATGACTGCAGTACTCCATGCATGATCGCACTTTAGCTGTGTATAAGTTAAGAAGCTGTGCAGGGCCGAAATAAGTCTCTAGTCTGTAAGTCTATTTTCATAAATCTCTTTTATATCTTTTCTTTAATCACCATCTAATCATTAAGTTATTACTATGTGTAATAATAACTCAATGCATCTTAGTTAGAATAAGAAGTACATAGATCACACTCATCTTTGCGAGGCTGAAAAAAGCTTATATTATATTGTGTAGTAAATATTTTGTAAAAAGCCGTTTAACTTTCAGTTTCTCTATTGTTTTTTATTTGTTGTTCGTAAAATCGCCGTACAAATCCTTAATTGTTTTATTACCATGCCTAGAATTGTGGCCCTGACTTAATGAGATTCAAGCCATTCCAGTACTATTTATTTTGTGCTGATAGTATGAATCATGCAGTTAGACACATCGAGACTGCTTTTAAAAATTGTCTAGCAGACTCTTACTGCATGAATTGATAATTGCTTACTTAAATCAGCTAATTCCCACCGGAAAATAATGAATCGATCCTCAGTGTTAATTTTTTGTGAACATTGAAGTGACACTTGTCTCCACATGGTAACTTTAGATGACGACTCGGCGACTTTATTTCTTATGTCTTTGAAAGAGTTACGTACTCAAATGTGAGATGCGAGAGGTTTTAAAGGCGTTTTTGTGGGCGATAGGCTGACCCTCTGTCACTACAATAGTCTCTCTCCATCTTTATAATACCTCCAAATTTATCAAACGTGACATCAGATGGTCTTGTAACCTCTGGTATTCTGCCTACCCCATAAGTGATACAGGCGCGATGTATGTATGTATGGTGTTGGTGTAGGAGGTTTAAGAAAAATTTAATTCGATACAATCTAACTTATGGAATACTCTCTATTTTAAATTATGCCTTTAATAAAGCATCATCTTCTACATTAATGATAAAGGCGTATTTTTTATCTTGTGAATCCTATAACAAAAGTGATTAATTAGTATTTACGCATAACTTTGTTTGATAAAATATAAAGTTATAAATTAGATATAAGATAATTTATCTAAATGAGTAAATTACTAATAACCCTGGATCGATATCAAACACGGATTCTGCACTTTCAGATTCATTTGAGGCGCTGCTGTGTTAGGTAGGCGTAAAATCTTTCGTTCTCTTGAAAACATTTTCGTGCCTTTGCAGTGCTTAAATAATCAAAAATAGCAATAAGTCTCAAAAAATCAACTCAATATTCTTGGCTATTAATAATAAACTGAAATAAACACTAAAGATTTTTGATCGGTTGTCACTTTTTGATAATAAAAAGTAGTAACATTGAATGTTTAAAAAATATCGATAGCTTCTTAATCATGAACCGCAATAACTCGAGATATTGCATTCAACAAATGTTTATTTAAGAAATAAACCGAAATAATTCCAAATGTTCCCAAAACATTGATACATTTTGAATATTAAAGAGACCGAAAACAAAACATTTCACTTTATTAATAAATTAAATGGCATAAAAATACTTAAGTTTTTATGATAAAAAGCAATATTTCACTTTAAGCGGCAAAATCGAACGTGTTTTCATCACAAAGGTTGAAACATTACTGAATGCTTTACTTTTTGACAGACAACACGGATGACCTGTTTGGAAAGAAAGAGGCGACCGACCTTCTGTCTTGCTCAAAATCCTCTAAATCGAGCGGCTGTCGAATTCTACCTATTCTTCTTGAGTTGTTATAGCATTTTATTAGAAAATCTGGATTTACCTAATTTTTGACTTATTTCTCTTTATTATTAAGCGTGCGATATCTCAAATAAATCGCTTATCAAGATGGGCGCCAGTATTGGATGAACACCATTAAAGTTCAAAATTAACTGATTTTGAAAATCTAAATGTGTAAATCAACTTTTGGTTTAATGAACTCAGATGCGAATCTTCTAACATTTGCTTGATTTATCCGTAATCAACGCCTGGATCATATATAAGAAAGTTTCGGCAAAAAATGGTGTTCCTAAAAAAATCCTAAACTTCGCCGATTTTAGATCTGAACTAGCTGAAACGCTTTGCACGTATTCTCTACTTCCTACTCGAGGTGCCCAAGCACAAGCAATCCCTTCGGCCGTGTATGATACCAGAGTTTGGTAACCGGTATCATACAAAGAAAAAATGATCGTCGTAGGATACTGGTATCCAACTAATAGGAATTTTTCGTTTTATGTAACCGAGTATCAGCTCAGGAAAATATTAAATAATTACAAGTGAGTACTTAATATTTCCTCGTATGTAACTGATAAGCATGTCATGTGCATTGATATATCACCTCTTTTGATATCAATGCACTGGCCCTTTAGATAACTGAAGTTTTCATAACAATTGATGTCAATGTCAGTGTATTAGATTAACAAGTAAGTAATTATTCATTTTGTGATTTTAATCTACAACGAATTAATTTCCGCATCTAAAATGAGTAAAGAAATTGAATTTATCTCTACGAAGAGAGGAGGAAGAGCACTATTGAGTGATGGTCGCAAGTACCACAGGAAAAAAATTTACTCAAACGACTCTACCTTTTGGCTCTGCCATAATATTAATTATGGATGTACGGGGAGTGTTACTCTAAATGTTAAAAATGAAGTCACAAAAGTCAAACCTCACAAAGAAACATGCAAACGAGACATTGCAAATAATATAATATTGAAAGAATTAGATAATTTGAAAGAAAAATGTAGTCATAATTTTGATAGTATTCAAAAACAATATGACAACATGGTGTTCAGCCTGGAAGAGGCAGGACTTGACTTTGTACGGGAAATCCCCAAATTCCAAAACATCAAAACGGGATTGTACAACGAAAGAAATAAAGTATTAGGAGCACCAAGATTGAGAAGCAAATCTTCAATTGAAGCTGTAGTACCCGATAAATTCAAAAAGTTCTTGTTGGCAGAATATAGTGATGACGACAAGAGGATTCTACTATTTTGCAATCAACGTGCTGCATCAATCGTAAAGTATAAGCATATTTTATCTGACGGTACTTTTACTTCATGCCCGACTGAATTTCATCAGTTATATACAATTCATGGCGTCGACGAAACTACATCGGCTGTTGTACCTTTAATTTTTTGTTTACTACCAGACAAGACACAGCAAACTTACAAGGTACTCTTTTATATGATAAATTCCCGATTCAAGCAGTGGCTACCAGAAACAATTACTGTTGACTTCGAGTTGGCTCCAATTAAAGCTGTTCGAAAAGTTTTTCCCAACATTGATGTTAAGGGATGTTATTATCATCTGAATAGGTGTTTGTTTAGAAAAGCTAAATCGTTAAAATTAACCACACGGGTAAAAAAAAGGCATGTAGCCAGGTGTGCTGGCCTTGCACGTTTACCCAAAGCCTATTTTCAAAAGGGGTATGAATACGTTATGTCAAAGAGTCCGTCTGGAGAAGAGATAACAAAGTTTAACAAATATTTCAATAACCAATGGATGGCAAAGACTGACTTCGAAAAAATTTGCTGTTGTTCATCATCTAAAATACGTACTACCAATAATATAGAAGGTTGGCACAGTCGCCTTAACAGATATGTTGGACGTAAAAGACCGACATTGGCTCAACTCTTAGATACTTTAAGAAAAGAAACCACCATAATGGATATATACAAGAGAAAATCAAAACTAAGCCGAGAGTTCAAAGAAATTGATGAGGAAATAAATGATGCCATATCTCAGCTAAATGAAAACGAAATTAGTGTTGGACATTGTATCGAAATCATTTCACCATTTTATTCCAATAGGTTGTAGGTAATAAACGATTCACAGTTGAACTATTTCCTTGTTTTCTTGTATGTTTTCAATAAAGCGAGGGTTTTACAATAAGCGTAGGTACAAAATGCAATCCGATGGCTTTTACTCGGATGAAAGAGGACAATAATATAACCAGAAGTGGATAATGACATAAGCAGTTAGGGTTCTCATCTCAGTGTTGAGTTGGGAACTACCCTTGTTTAACACAGTTTTGCCCAGCTGGTTTCATAGGCAGAATGTTATATTCCTTACTGGATACTGGTTACCAAACATGATGAAGGGTATCAGAAAAGTAATAAACCCTATCACTTGGATACCAGTATCCTACGACGATCATTTTTTCTTTGTATGATACCGGTTACCAAACTCTGGTATCATACACGGCCGAAGGGCAAGCAATCCTACAAATCGAAAGGGCCACCACCATAAATTTGGAAGGCAAACCGTGCCCAAAAATTGCCTTAACTTCAAGTCAGACGGGGTAAAAGGTAAAGCAGATACCTTTTGTAAAACAGGTATCAGTCAGATTGAACAGAAACGACAGGCAGCTATGTATATATCTCTCTCGCTCTCCCGAGTATTAGAAGACTTTATTTAAAAAAACACCTTTGTCAAAAATTACATGATATGAGTTAGTTACGCCATCTTGTAGAGGAATTTGTAAGCTTTACCATCATATTTCATATTTCTTCAAATACAAGTTTAGTCATGAGATATTTGCTTTTATTCATTGTATCACTTCTTCATAAACAAACTTTGTTAACGTGGTTTCCGCAAGAAGCAGTTAAGTCAGTGACATAGGTTTTTCATGACAAAAAAACTGTCAATGTCAAACAGACATAATGTAAATAATATTAGTTAGGTTTTTCGCGGCTTTACGGCTTGTGTGGTGTTTACAACATTGTTTTATATTGTTACTATTATAATTTGGTCTTAAAATGGACAACAATAATGCCCCTTGGCCTCGCAAAAGGCCAAGAAAAGTTAAAAAAGCAGACCTTATTAAAGAAAAGAAGTTGAAAGGAGAGGAACATGTGAATCATGTTGGAAAGTTAATATCTGCTGTTGAAGTCGGTCCTGATTGCAAGTGAGTGGTTTTTGAAATTGATACATGCTGTTACTAGGTAATTCACTATAATATTATTGTAATATACTATTTTTTTTTTTGTTCCACTTGTGAAAGTTATAAATGTTTTCAAAACATAAGTGAAGAAAACAGAAAGCAAATCCTGGTAGACTTCCTTAACATTTCTTCAAAGAATCTTCAAGATGCTCATTTATCGGGACTTATAACTGTCGAGGCTGTTAAACAAAGAAGATCTAGGAAAGCTTTGAACATGCACAGTGATGATAAGTTGAATATTTCCAATCATGATGCAGCATTCTATTACAAAGTGAGGATCAAAGAAGGTCATAATTTTGTCGACCAAGCTGTTTGTGCAAAGGCTTTTTATAGTTTGCATGGAATAGGGAGAAATAGAGTGCGACGTTTACAGAAATGCTTGACTGAATCTTCAGTGGCACCTTTAGATCAAAGGGGTAAGCATACTAACAGGCCTAAAATGTTACCTTTACCTATAAAGAACCTTATTGTTGAACACATCAAGTCCTTTAAACCAAGACAGTCACATTACTCTATTAGAAAAAATCCAAATAGATTATATTTGCCAGAAACTCTGAGTATCAATAAACTGCATGATCTTTTCCTTGATCAGTTTATGATTAGAGTTCCTTATAAAGCATATTGGTCCATATTCACTAATGAATTCAACATAAAATTTGGAGTTCCTAGGTCTGATACTTGTACTGCCTGTGATCAATTTCGTATCAAAATTGAGAGTGCACTTGATGAATCTGAGAAGAATAAAATTATTACAGATAAGAATCTTCATCTTCTAAAAGCTGACAAGTTTTATGAACTAAAACGACTTTGGAAATAAAGGGCACGAGAAGGTCAAGTTACAGTGATTTCATTCGATTTCATGCAAAATCTGCCATTACCGCATATTCCCACTAACACTGTCTTTTACTGCAGACAGCTTTGGTACTATGTTTTTGGTGTGCATGACCTCAGCAATGATGATGCTTCTTTATATTGTTATCATAAAGGTGTTGGAAAAAAGGGTCAAAATGATGTGACTTCTTTTTTGTTTCAATATTTAAGACATAAAGATACAAAGCAAAAGTTAGTGCTCTTTTCAGATGTCCTGCACGACAAAATAAAAATTATGTCATGGTCCATTTTCTATACATGTTAGTTCACTGCCTTCATTTGTTTGATAGTATTATTTACATCTTTCCTATTAGACGACATTCTTTTTTACCAAACGACCAGGACTTTGCTATCATAGAGAAGAGAAAGAGAAAGTAACAGGCTGAAACACCAACTGATTGGGATTACATTATGAGTGGATGTAGACAGTCTCCAAGCCCATTCAATATTACTAAAGTAAATCAAAGCATGTTGTTTGACATGAAGAAAGCAACAGAACCATATTTCCTTAAATCCCCAAAACCAGCTGTACAGCAAAAGAATTGAGGATGTATAAGATAACCAAAGAATCTCCATTATTTTTTGTTAGAGACCATTATTCTGGTCCTTGGCGGTCTTGTATAATCAGAAATAAGAAAAAAATGCCCAAAGACATGACATTAAGCCCTCTGTACAAAAAGCCTACCCCAATAAACACTGCCAAACTAAATGATTTGAAAAAATTGATTCCATTATTGCAAGCATATAAACAACACGACCACTATGGCGTTGGGGTAAACCTATCTGCCTCAGACGCCAGTGGTTGCGGGTTCGATCCCCGCACGGAACCAGAAAAAAAAATGTTCCGTGTCTGGGTGTTTATCTATTTATGTATTTATATTCTAGGTTCCCCCCTAGTTCGCTGCATGGTATCCCATATCACAAGTTATGCTTACTTTGGGGCCATGTAGTTGGTGTGATTGTCTGGGGATTTTATTTTATTATTTATTATAACAGTTTTATTCTACTCTCAGCACCACCGATGATGATGTAATGCTGATGTTGATGCCTGTGATAACGTAGTGGTGAAGAATGTATGTGATTTTTTTTATATATTAATTAAGCAGCAATAAATACAAAATACATAAGTTTCCTTGTCTTTTTATTTTAAATTTTTCCATAAACAACCACCTATGTCAAATTTTAACTTCCAATTTTCTTGCAAAAGTAACCTTTGTCACTTCCTTCTCAAGTTAAGCTCAAGATTTATATAGGATTTCAAGTATTTCAAAAAATCCAAAATATGAAAAATGATAGCTTATATAGTGCTAATCATAATAAATAGCAAATAAAATATACAAAGTTAAATATGAAGATGTGAAGAAGTTTTTTTATTCTAGTGTAAAACTTACTAATTTGACTCAGGTGGTTTTTATAATAATGTCTTCTTTTCGTACTCTCATTCAAATAATTCAATATTTACTGTAATTTACTAGATTACATATACAAACCAGTGATCAAAAAGTGCCGCAGGTTGGGGCACATCACATCAAATCAAACAGACAAGAACATCTCCAGAGAAATAAGGCCCTTTACATACTCTCAATACACCGTGTACTCAAAGAATAGTATAAATCTCATACAGACTATACAATATAAAAAGAACGGGTTCTCAGTCCAAACCTAAGTGGATAAAAATATACAAATATATTAAAGTTTAAAGACTTTCAAACATATTATATGCGTCAATGGCACCTAGCATGAAGTGTGGTGCTTGTGGTAAGTTTACCTCCTATTTCACGGGTGTCATTACCTGTCACAAATGTTTCACCAGCTACCACAAGACTTGTGTTAACTTAGTAACGCCATCTAGTGAGTCTAAAGAATGGCTCTGTCCTTCATGTAAAGTTTAACTACCCAGAATAACTCTGAGACTCCAGTTAGAAGCAAGGCTGCTGTAGAGGACGAATCGACCGTTTCTCAGCCAGACCAAACTAAGCTTAACTGACCAAGTTCAGCCCTAGCAACTAAAAAATGCTTCTGCATCGATGAAAATCACTTGCGAAACATAATCGAGGAAGAGATGCACTCAATTATTAAGCAGCTTGTGACTTCTGAACTTTGTGCATACGTCAAGTCAAAATTAGGAGTACTTATTTAGAGTCAGTGAGTCAGTTTAGAGTGAATCAGAACAAGAGAATTTTGGACACATTTTACAATCGTGTCAGAGCTTCATAAAATTGCAGTTTGCTCCATTAGCCAACAATAGTGTTCTTATGTAGCCCCCGCGCTGCACGCCTCTTACTCACATCGAAATAACTTCGTCGTTTAAACACTTTTAAACGTAGTTACAAGTAGAAATTTTCCAACGTCGGCATCTAAATGTATTGAAACCTATTCAAATGTTATCACTTACAAAATTAGTTTAAAATGTTGCCATTTATTTTATGACACTTAAATCGTCGCTATTAAATAAGACACTTCAGAACATTTATGTCGCTTCTACTTTAAACGCCGTTTTTTTGTTGATATTTTAAAACCTCAACTTTTAAAACGTCCCCACCTCTACAATTTCAAATGCTAGCTTCCTTCGTCACCACCTATCATCGCACTTTATATTATCAAACGCACTAACCGGTCAGTAGGTCAGCAGAGTGCGTCCGGCGCTTGTATAGCCCACGCCCACTGCCCCGCTGCCGCATCGAAATAACGTTGCCGGCTAAAGACTTTTAAATGTAGCCACCTATTAGGTAAGTTTAAAACGTAGCCTATAATTGTGACATTTACCAACGTCGCCATCTAAATGCATTGAAACCTATTCAAAGATTAAAAAAACGTCCCCATTCATATGTCACTAAAACATCTATAAGGTTCCTTAAACACGTGGTCACCTATTATGACACTTTAAATCATGTTTTAACCATAAGATAAGTTTAGATCGAAGACACTAAATTACAACACTTTAATCATCATCATCATCATCACAACTCCGTGTGATGAGCCCACTGCAGGGCTATGAGTCTCTCCTCTGGGTGACGAGGAGGTTTAGGCCATAATCCACCAAGCTGGCCCAGTGCTGGTTGGTGGATGTCAGATATTTCAGGGTGCCGAAATGGCTTCTGACAAACCCTAACGAATACTGTATACAAGTATACAGCACCCGGGACCGACTGCTTAGCGTGCCCTCCGAAGCACGGAAGTCGTCGTGAGAAATGAATGGTCGGCGGTCACCCATCCTAATACCGGCCGCACTGAGCGCGCTTAACGTGCGATATCGTTTGATATGCACAGTAACCACGGCGCCACGACGACTTCTAATGGCGGGTCCAGACGAGTGTAACGTGTAATGTAAGATTACGTGTAATTTAGCGTCAACAGTGTGGACGGCACACGAACTCAAAGCGAATTGTGTACGCGAAACGATTTTAAAAGCTGTTTCCACTCAGTCACTACGAAGATGTCGAACAGGGAGGTCGTGATAGCACCAGCACAATGAATGAGCACACACAATGAATGAGCAATATCACTCCAAGCATCGTGTTTCAGATTTTTTAAAAGTAATGCGGGTTTTTTGGATCCCGAACAACTGTTTTTTCTTGATACAAACTAATAAGTTCAAGCGATTGTTCGTCACTCCACATCTTGAACGTACACACGACACAACCGTCACGAACGCCGTCCAAACGAGCACTGCGAGCGCCTTTGTGTTCGCGCGAAAAACCGACGCGAGCGTTACATGTAATAATGTTAATACCCGGGTGTGCATGATAATTAAAACTTAATTTCAATAAAATTTTAGGTACATATTTATTTTGATTAGTCAATTTGTTTTTAATTTATGATTTTGTGTTTTTATTTTGTTCAAAGGTCTATCTAAGTATTATTGTATTCGTGAGTTTGTATAGGTATAGAACGTAACTTATAAAATGAAATTAGAAAAGAAAGTAAATAGGTATATGTCTCATATTTTATAAATTACAATATTCTGCTTGTATAATGCATTACTTTAGTTTAAATGTTTTCATGTAATATGTATAAATAGGGTGTTGTGTTGCTATATATATATTTTTTTTTAAATGGTTGCCCACTTATTTGTTTTTATTATTTCGGCACTAAGGAAAGGGTATTTTGAAAATCAGCGTTGTTTATCTCAGACAACACAATGCTGAAATTACCCCTTTGGCACATATTTGTATCTTTTTTTTTGTTATAACTTTTATATTCCTTTTTTTGTATTCTTTTATGTGTACGAGTGTTAACGATTTGTGTCAATAAACTAATTTATTATTATTTATTATTATTATTATTAATGCTTGTAGTGCCGTCCACACGTAGAATTCACGGTGGATTACTTTACACGTTACACTCGTCTGGACCCGCCTTAGCACTTGAATAGGTGGCCGTTTATGAAACAAGCTCAAAAGAAAGCGAACGCAAAGCACTGACCTGTCAGCGGGGCAACTGAGCGCGTGCGGCGCGTGGATGGCGCCCGCGCTGCAGGCGCCGCGGCCGCCGCCGCCGCCGTCGCTGCACCAGCCGCACGCGGGCTCGGCCAGGCACGCGGCGCACGACAGGTGCTGCGCGCAGCCCGCCACCGCGCCGCACGCCGCCGCGCCGCCCGCCGTCGACCACAGCCGGCAGCCGCCCAGCGGGAACGACGCGCCGTACGCGTTCTGTATTCAAAAAGGTGGATGTAAACAGAACTTCTAACAATACAGGGTTATTGGTAATTAGACCGGATCCTTTTAAGGGGTGGTAGGGGATGTCATTTGCAACAATTTGACCCCACATTGTGATATCCGATATATGTGTCTAATTACCATAACCCTGTATATCTAACTATACATTTTTGACGATGTAGCGGTAACATACATTGCCTTCTATGCCAGAAGTCCTGGGTTCGAATCCCGGCGGCGGCGGATATTTGTGTGATAAACACAGATACTAGTCGTCAAGTCATGGATGTTTATTTGTTTATTTAAGTTTATGCTAATAAAAAGTATGTATTTATTCAATATGTATGTTTAAATATTTCTTAAGTATATCAGTTATCTAGTATCCATAACTGTTGTGTTGAGTCATCAACTCAACCTGACATCGCGCCCGGCGTCGCGCGACGTGACCTTCCCCACCGCGCGGATTTGGAGCTTTCGTCGAGCTCACAGCCGGAAGCCAGTCAGCTGTTACCCTCTTACGCAACGGCTGCGCTCGCGCTTCTTTCGATTGTTGTTTCATTAATTCCTTACGCATATTACATGAAGTATATACAGTCCACTAGTTTAATTCATTACATACCCTATATCAACTATCGAAACCAACAATAACACAATTTCTTTAAGAAACTTAATTAATAATTAATTTGGGCTAGATAATGTAAATATTTCTGACACTCACACAACATTATCTAGCCCAAATTAAGTTTCTTAAAGAACTTGTGTTATGGATACTAGATAACTGATATACTTCAGAAATATATAAACATACATATTGAATAAATACATATTTTTTATAACAATAAACTTAAATAAACATATAAACATCCATGACTTGACGACTAATATCTGTGTTCATCACACAAATATCCGCCGCCGCCGGGATTCGAACCCAGGACCTCTGGCATAGAAGGCAATTTATATTACCGTTACACCAGCCGGTCGTCAATGTGTGTGTCAGAAATATTTGTTTATTATATTTATTTATAACTAGGGTAATTGTCCTTATCTTTTCTAAAAGGTTGCCTGGAGAAGATATTTTTTTGATGAAGACCGCCAACTGGACTCTAGCGTATAATAAATATAAAACGCGATAAGTAAGTCTACGGGTATCGCCGCGCCGCCGGCGGTCGACCAGAGCCAGCAGAGTACTAAAAGCTCCACAGTTGCTAACGAAAACTGATTTTGAAGTTTGAAATTAGAGGAACTTTAAATTAGACAATTTAATCGTAATAAATTGGGAAAGTCAATGATGCTTCATCTACCGATGCCATCAAATGCATCAATGCAACTAATATAAGCAAGCAAAAATTACTGCAGCCACCCACAAGAACGCACCGCAAGCGTTTCGTTGTGGACTTATTTTTATAGAAAAATTAACAGGACCAGTCAAAACAGAAAACAATTGCTATATGAAGTTAAAGAGTAGACAGCGCAAGTGTTGACGTCAGACATACTATCTGCGGGCACTGACCTCTATATTTACCACTGGACTGGCTGTTCCGTAAGTTTGACAGCTATTTTTTTGTGCCTGTTTGAAGCACCACTAGCGAGTAGCGGTGTCCACAGAACAAATTTTGACGTATATTGCAAATGGCCGCCAGAGAAGTGCTTGCTTATTGTTAAGTGATTTTATATTTTTAAAATATTGATTCGAATTTTATGTTGTTATTGTTATAAGCATTATATAAAAGTTATCAAGAATGAGGACATGTGTATATTGTAAGCGACTAGTTTTAGTACCACAGACACTCGCTACGTCCGACAGCGCCAAAATGGCGATTATCAAACGGGCACATAAGCACTTTGACAGCCGCCAGTCCAGTGGTAAATATAAAGGTCAGTGATCTGCGGGGCACTGCACACAGCTGGGAGCTACCTTATCGACGCAGGAGGCGGAGGACGCGCACCAGATGCACTCCTCCGCGGTGCAGTTGGCGCAAGTGTTGAACGTCCAGCAGGGGGCGCTGCAAGCCGTGCCCGACGACACGCTTCTGGAAAACAATACAAAATTAATCAACTTGGGTTATAGGATTATTTCCTTACAACTTACATTATTTTATTACAACTTAATTCACTTGGTGGTAGGATCCCTTCTGGGTCCGCCTGGCTAGCGACCACCCTTTATATAAAGTCTGCCGCCAAATGTTACCGCTCCAGCGGTAATGTGTTCTGGCAATATTGTATAAAGAGCCAGTTCCTTCCTAAACCCGTGTGCTTTCATCTTCGACCTCATCGTCACTTACCATCAGGTGAGATTAAGGTCAAACGCGGGATTAGTCCTTTATAAAAAAAAAAAACAAATTAGAGGAAAAAAAAATAAAAATACAGTATAGATAGACTGTACTAGGTCCGATATTAATAAAGTGCCTGAAACATGGGATGTTTAACCGTAACATACGCCAGCAGTTTTAAATATAGCTAAGTTCAGTAAACGATTAACTAATGGTCTTCTAACTTGAACTACCAAATGAACAACATGTGTTTGATTTAACACAAATCCCGTCTCACCTACAAGATGTCGCATGGCTATCCTTGCCCGGATCGCCATATTGCAAGACATCGAAACGTCGAATTAAAATATGAACTATACGAGATAAAAAAATATCACGTATAGTGATATGTTGTCTAAAATTTAGATTTTGATCCACTATTATCCCCAGATATTTACAGTTGTACAGGAGCACAGTTGTACAGTTGTAAAGGAGCACAGCTCTTTGTTCTTGCTTGAGGTAGATGAGCAATTTATTATAGTATAGCTTTGGGATACATATTGGATACATATCCTTTTCGATACAAAACTCTAACCAACCCCGGTTAGAGTTTTGTATCGAAAAGAATATGTATTTGGTTTTACTGATATTCAACGTTAAAAGATTATGTTGTAGCCAGGTCGTTATATTATTAAGTCCACATTGAGCTAACGATAGAAAGAAAGAAAGTGTCATATCGATGTGCAAGCGAAATTAATCTTTATCATCTATAAATGAGCAAACAGCAATCAACCTTAGGGTGGTACACCACTTTTCGGTCGACTGTACATACTCCGCAAATAAATGTGTACTGTACATTCAATTTAATTTATAAGTAAAATCTTTAAAGCTACTAACCTTATATCATCTGATGAGTTGAACGGTCGACATTTAATCGTATCGTAGTCCCAGTAACACACCCTCTGCTCGTCACCAGACTAAGGAGAAAACGTAAGATTGAATCTTGTGTCTTATTATTAAAAATAAGGCTTTGCAGTAACTATTATATCTCATACGCAATGTATCGTTATGTTTAATAGCTTATAGAGAGCGCCGAAAACTACTCTTCGACTGGTATAAATCAAATCAAAATCTGTTGAGTGGATTTCGAAGATTACCTCAAACAAAGACATACCAGAGAGGCTGTCATGCTAACATCGTCAACAATAAATCAGGCCTTTATACCGATATTTTCTTATAATATGGCACTCAAAGTATGTATTTTTTTTAGAATATGGCATCTTTGGTTCTTTGGGCTTAATCATGATATCGAATCGAGTAATTCTATCTATTATGGCGTATTTTAGCTTACATGATAAGATAAAATAAAATGTATCTTGTAGATTCAAGTCTTTGTCGATGGTCGCATGTTAGCCCTGCAGGTGCGGTCCTAAGAGGCAGTCACATGAACCCAAAATCTTGAATCTCAATATATATCTCATATATAATCCAAACAAAGATGAACCATCATAGAAAGCAAAATGTATAAATAAAATTTAGATTCCATATTACTTCAATAGATATAAGACGTCAAGTAGCATCAAAAAGAGAAGAACAATGAATAAGAGATTAAGGATCGTTTAAAACCTATAATTATCTCAATTTTCTGCAACATACATTGTGTAATACAGTTCAATTTACTCGACATATTTTTCTTTTAGTAATTTCAGAGACAAAATTTCAGTTGCGACCCCTTTTAAAATTTTTGCCTGCGATCGCGCCTGAGAGACGATTCCTTTTAAAAAAATGTAGTTTATAATAAACTACTAACACCATAAATAAATTGTTCAAAAAGTACTAAACTTACATAATGATGCGCGTGGCAAGCCGCACACGAGTGATACCTCGCGCACGCTTCTTTCGCACTCTCTATACTGCTCCCACACTCGTCTATCGTAAGTGCCACTTGCTGGAAAAACGGAAAATTGATTTATTCAAAATCTGCAGCTCGTTATCTTGATTAAACGCCTAAATTTTATATACAGGAAAAATTTAGAATTTTTAGGTAACAGAAGACATGTCTTTTAAACTGATAAATAATTTATGAACAGTATACAAGGTGTTCCTGTTGATTTCCCATAACTCTACGGTATGGGACCATGTAATAGAATCAAATAACATGTGAATAATATTTCAATTTTATATTTTTTTGTTTTAATTTTTCATACAAAATAATTCAATTCAGTCAAAACATCTTATGTAAAACACCTTTATGCGAATTATGACAACGTGGCATTTTCTATCCCTTTTTTATCGCTATGCACAGGTACAGTTCGCAGCGCTTTGCGTTGTACATTGTATGCAACGTTCCTCAACGTTAAAAGTTTTTGTTGTTTATTGTATGGCTTCAGTGACACGCATCTATTGAATGAATGTTAAAGAGACTTTAAAAGGGTGAAATTTATGAACCCATTATATTAAGATTGATGATATCTTGGAAAGTATGCACTTTTGAACCACATATTCTTTGGCAAAAAATATTATTTTTAGTAAGGAACAAAATCTCAAAGTTATGGGATATCAAAAAGAACAACTTAAGGCTATAAACTGACTGCATTTAAACAAATTAACCTAAAATCCCCGACTAAAAATACTTCATAAAGATTGAAATAAATCCTTTTTAATATTATGACCACTCACATGTTCTCTTTGAAGTTTTTTTTTTATTTTATTAATTTTAGTGTAGTAATACTGGCAATTTTTTATTGCTATTCCAACAACTTTCAACTAAAGTAGTAAGTAGCATAATTCAACATGTGCAACAAAGGGAAATAACATGCGCAACAAAGGGAAATTTGGAACATACATTCTTTAGGAGGTTAGGAGGCACTAAGGAAGAAATTTCAGAAATCTCACGGGAACTTAAATATAGGACCTTTAAGTCTGTATGAAAAATCTTGAGTACATTGATGTAAAACTTGTTAAAAAGCTCCTTCAATGGATGTCTGATTGCATTCTGGAAGGAATTTCTGGACTTCTTACAGGAACGACAGAGAGTCACGGGCAAAGCTGGTATTTTTATAACGAACCTGCGGCTTATGTCTGTGTCTGGAGCAGTGCGGCTGGCACGTGCCGCAGTAGGCACAGCCCGCCGCCACACACGCCGCGCACGACGTCGCCGACTGACATGTCGCTTCGTCTGCCGAAAATAATAAACATTTATAGCAAATAATATTAAAATTATCTTCCATGCTGGACTGGGAGCTAAGGAAAAACATAGAATGTGCCAGCTGCTTTACTTCCCGGGCGAACTGTATAAATCAGTTAAGGGAGAGAGGTTTTTTAAAGGTTTTTTGGTTTTTTCGTGGCCTGTCACTACAATAGCCTCTATACATCATTATAATACCTCCAAATTTGTCAAAATTGCCATCAGATGGTTTTTATAGGCTCTGGTGTTCTGTCTACCCCATAAGGGATACAGGCGTGAAGTTATGTAACTATGTAACAAAACTAATAGAGCATTATATTAACTGGTAAAAATCTTTTTAATCTCTTGCTTATTTTGATTCTAATCGAAAATTTATAATTTTATAGCAATAAAGTATTATTGTTTCGTAGCTGTAAGTTCAGTCTACTATAATATACAATATTTACCATATTTTTTTACTTATTTTGAATTAAAACAACACGGATATTCATTACCGTCGCGATCATGGCACTTGCTACAATGCCTACAGCTCAAAATAAGTAGAAAAACTTAGTAAATATCCCGTTTCAAATTTAGTTTCAAATTTAGAAAGCTCATTATTATTTTATAAATCGTAAGGACGGCTTTTAAAACCCCAAATGGTGCGTACAGATTGCTGTAATGGAACTAGTAATGTAACATTCTGCGCATTACACGTCCAAATACGCAACATGCGCAGAATGTTACATTACTGTTTCCATTACAGCAATCTGTACGCACCATAATGCCCTTAGATATGTCTGTCGTAAAAGGCGACTAATCCTATCGACGCGCGCTTGGTGGTAGGACCCAGGGTTCGTCTGCTTCATATCAAGTCAGCCGCTAATTATCATCGCTACTCCGCTCATGACTTCCGGCAACGTTTTATTAAAAGCCAGTTTCTTCTGAAATTCGTAGTCTGTACTCATATAAAAAAGTACGTACCGTTTTATCATTTTCAGAATTTTTTACAAACCTTGTCCTATGATAATTATACCTTTTAATCTTAATTTAGTTTTATTATGATAATAATAATAATACTCGGCCTTTCTTGTCCTTTTCTCTGGAACACAGCAAAAGTGCTTAACGTGTGAAAATAATGATAACAGTATTGTCTACGCAGACGGGCAACTTCACAAATATGTTATACCTTGCCACTAGTGTAGAAGTGTTTTGTAAATATAATGACAATAATTTTTATAAACTACCTACCTACAACCGGATCATTTTCACAAGCCTTCACGTTGCTCTCAAATGATTGCCTCCAACCGACTTTCTCTATCTGAAATAAAAAATAATAACCATTTAAATTATGCAATGTGTTATATACTTAACCCTACAATAACTTATGGCGATCATGTATGAAAAGAATCCGCTTCAATATGTCCCCGTTGGAGGCCGAAAACTCTACATGTCTCAAAGCATATTCAAAATCATAGTCTTTTCGGTAGACGAAAACGCCCGCCGTTTTCTTTTCTCAGCAGATTGATTGATATCCGCCATTATTGCACTTTTCACTTCGCAATCAAAAGTCCTTTTTACAAGTCGCTAAGTCGTCAGAAAACAATCAATCACAAAGTCCAATACACAAGCCAGGTCACAAGTTGAAACAATCGTTTGAAGTAAGAGCACGTCTGCACAGTACGAGAAGCACGAGAAGACTAAAAAATACTCGTACTGTGTATACTGCCTTAGCTTTTATCACTGACCAATCACAGTTAAAAAATTGTGTTAGGGAGATAGCGCTTTACTAACTAAATAAATAAATATTTCTGACACTCACACAACATTATCTAGCCCAAATTAAGTTTCTTAAAGAACTTGTAATATGGATACTAGATAACTGATATACTTAAGAAATATATAAACATACATATTGAATAAATAAATATTTTTTATTAGAATAAACTTAAATAAACATATAAACGTCCATGACTTGACGACTAATATCTGTGTTCATCACACAAATATCCGCCGCCGCCGGAATTCGAACCCAGGACCTCTGGCATAGAAGGCAATGCATGTTACCGCTACACCAGCTGGTCGTCGAACTCGTTTCCGTGAATAAACTTTAGACAGTTAAATTGGTTCGGCACTGACCGCGACGCAGTCCGCGTGGCGCCACACACAGGCCGCGGCGGAGCGGTTAGCGTTGTGCACACACGACGTCTCGCTATCCAGCGCCGAGCACTTAGCGCCCACAGTGAACAGTAAAGCGTCTGAACGGAGGCGCCCGTCGAATCTGGAAATGAAATGGTAAAGAACATCACCCAAAAACCTACGGCAAAAGTAAGTGTAAAATGACTAAATGAATTATGGAGACGAACACCCATCCCAAAATTATATTAGTAGGATAAGTTGTACCATACATATGAACTACATCTAAGCATGGTTGTGTTCCGAATAAATGATATCAGCTGTAAAATAACAGAAATATAATCAACGAATCGATTTAACCCGCATTTTCCAATTGTTTCCAGTTCAAAAATCCAATTCTTTCCAGTTCAAAAAGTTGGTTGAAGGGCCCACAGACCAAAAAGGTACAATTTACCTAAAAACTAGAAAGGTTTTTTTACGATTCCAAGTAGATTTTGCTAAAATTGAAGAATAAAACAGGAATCATCTAAATTGATTTAACATTAACAAAAGAGTCGAATACCTCGATTTGGACTAGGTATCGAATTTTTAAAGTGGGTTGAAAATGTTTTCACTGTTCATTATACAGGGTCAATTTTAATTAGCGCATCACAAAACAAATAACAACCAAATTTTTGCTCCCTCTGTTATTTATTTCTCTGTATATTGCCGCGTCACAGCCCGTTCACACATGGTCCGTTTTACTAGATACGTTTTACTGAATACGTTTTTGTACCGTAAATACGTATACTCCATGCGCTATCGATGAAAAAAAAAACGTATCAGGTAAAACGTATCCAGAAAAACAAACCATGTGTGAACGGGCTGTCACTTCGCTACCCCGCGCCCCGCTGCACGTGGCGTGTCGCAAGGTGCGTGGCATCAGTGTAAACACAGTAACGTCAGTTTAAAGGCAATCAATATTTTTGGTATGGGAAACTAATATCTTTAAAATTATTTAAAAAAATCGTAGATCAAATCGCAGTTTCGGTAAGACAAGGGCACAATTGCAACAATTGCACTTTTCATAATTCTACAGGAGAGTCATTTTAAGTTATTTTTTGCAATCAATGTCAAATTTCTCACTGTATACAATGTGTTAGGGTTCCGACTTTTGATACTTTACCTACGTGATATACATCAAATTTCATCGACAAAAGTCACCTTAGGGGGGGGCGCACCCCTCACCCCTCGTGATGGGGGTGATTTAAAAATTTCGTTTCTCTGGTTTGCTTTAAGTTCGTAAAACCATTTTTTTTTCATATTTATTGTGTGTATCTTGTTGAATTACATCTCATTTTAAAGCTTATTAAATTTACCAACTTTTGATACCACATTCACTAAAAAGTCATAAGAAGAAAAGAATTAATTTTAATGACTTAGAAAAAAAATCTTACTTTTTTGTAGTATTTTTTTAGTTTTTTGTCATTAAAAAAAAAACGAAGCCCTTAACAATGCATTTTTTTCTTCTTAACTAGTACTATTTGAGTTTATCTTTCTAACGATACAGAATACGACAGTTTAACTTCAAAGAAACAGTCCTAACTGCTAAGCTAAAATGACATCAAAATAAAAGACACGAAATTTACAATCTCTTTTTTATTTAGTTTTGCCGATTTTAAGTCAATTTAACAATTGTTCAAAGTGACCACCATTGTTTAATAAACAAGAAGTAGCCCTTAATGCTACTTGTTGTGTAGCTCTTTTAATCATAGCTCTGTCGGCTTTTAATTCATCAGCTGCGGTCATAATTTTTTGCAGCAGCTCTTCTCTTGTTGTAGGCACCTCTAGGTAAACCCGCTGTTTCATGGTCCCCCACAGGAAGAAATCTAGAGGTGTCAAATCAGGGCTACGAGCCGGCCAGGCAATTGTTCCTCCTCTTCCAATCCAGGGGGTGTAGTGTTCATCCACATATGCTCGTACATTCCGGGCAAAATGGGCAGGAGCTCCATCCATTTGCAAATAAAAAGACCGGCGTTCACGTCTGTACTCCAATGGTAGCTCATGTAGGAAATCCCCTCTTAGAAATTCCAAGAATCTCTCACCATTAAGATTGTCTGGTAAGACGATGGGACCTAGCAGCTCATCATCAATAATGCCTGCCCACACGTTGATTGAGAATTCGTGTTGGAACGAGGCGGGCCTCACAGCATGGGGATTTTCATTAAGCCACAAATGATGGTTTCGGTGGTTGGTTATCCCAGCTCTTGTGAATTTGGCTTCATCAGTCCATAATATTCGCCGTACGAAGTTTGCATCATGTCTCACTTTCCTATTAAGCCACGCACAGAACACAAAGCGAGCCGCATAATCTGGTTCAATTAAATTCTGAACTCGACGAAAATGAAACGGCCGTAATCCTTCCCGACGTAGAACTTGCCACACCGACCAATGCGAAATCCCAAGTCTTCTGGCAATATTTCTAGTGCTAAGTCGCGGGTCACTGGCAATCATTTCAATGATTTCTTCTTCCATGTCTGGTCTCCCCACAACAGCACGTTCATTAGGCGGCTGTCGGATTCCATGAAGCAAAAACGCTTGCAAAAGTTGGAGCAGAAGGTATGCGCCTTGTAGGGAATCTAATTCGATATTCCCGAACAGCAGCCGCAGCGTTTCCATTGGCGTATCCATAAATAAATGCAATGTCGGCCACTTCACTTGGTGAATAATTAACTGCCATAGTATCGAGTAAGTAGTACTTAGCTAAATTCGAAAGTAAAACTTTGTAGCAATCGCAACGAGAAACGAAGGACAACTGATTAGCAAGTAGAAATCCTAACCAGTACCTTAGTATTGTTATCTCATTCACTATTAGACTGAAAGAGATTCATGTTTCGACTCGTACGATGCGCGGGGCGACGTGATTGGTGCGCTCTAGCCTTTCGGCACGGGCCTCGCCCTGATCATCCCTCGCCAACGCAGCGAGCGCAGAGGCAGTCAGGCGAAAACCTGAAGCAACCTGCTACCGCATTGCGCGCGCGCTCTAACTCGCGAGTCTTGATAGTACTTAAATTTTGTAACTAGGACGTATTACCTTAGTAAAATAAACTTTTGATATTTTAATTTCGTGTTTCCTTTTAACTAATTACTGAACCGGGCCTAAATTTTGGCATCGTTAGAAAGATAAACTCAAATAGTACTAGTTAAGAAGAAAAAAATGCATTGTTAAGGGCTTCGTTTTTTTTTTAATGACAAAAAACTAAAAAAATACTACAAAAAAGTAAGATTTCAGATCAGAAGTCATTAAAATTAATTCTTTTCTTCTTATGACTTTTTAGTGAATGTGGTATCAAAAGTTGGTAAATTTAATAAGCTTTAAAATGAGATGTAATTCAACAAGATACACACAATAAATATGAAAAAAAAATGGTTTTACGAACTTAAAGCAAACCAGAGAAACGAAATTTTTAAATCACCCCCATCACAAGGGGTGAGGGGTGCGCCCCCCCCTAAGGTGACTTTTGTCGATGAAATTTGATGTATATCACGTAGGTAAAGTATCAAAAGTCGGAACCCTAACACATTGTATATTAATTTTCACTCATTTGACTTCTACAGTAACATGCGATGATTAGTAAGAAATAGAATTATGTCATCTGAGTAGTTTAAAAACTTTACATTTATTTTATTTAAATTATTTTGAATCTTTCTCTCCATACATATTTAAAATTAAGGGCATAAGTATACTAAAAGAGGCTTTGTACTTCCAGGAATGAAAAAGCGTATTTACCGTAATGACTTTGGCACTACAGAAGACTATTAAATCAGTCGGGTTCCACGGGCGCAACTGACCAATGCGTACTTGTCGCGCCAGAATTATCAAAAAATCTAATAATTCGACAGGGGCATTTACGTTATCTAGATTAAATGTAATAAATTAATGAGTGGCTTTGTCTATCCAGCGATGGTACTACTATTTATATACCTTTTGGCATATTTAACTCATTTTCACAAAATTTGGAAACTAAGCCCTTGTCTTACCGAAAGTACGAAATGTTGTTGGGATTGGTGTGGAGAGACTGCCTGCAAGAGGTGATGCTCTAATGAAAATTGACCCTAAATAAAATGAAAGAGTAATTAACCGAATTTAACAGCGATTACTTGGTTGTTTTTTTTAATTGAATTGATTTTCACTAATGAACGATACAAAAACCTCGAGTTAACAAATAAAACACTACTAAAGGTGATAAATCCGGCTAAATCAAATCTAATACAATTACTTATTATTTTGTAATAATTACGTTGGATCAAACCTTAATTAAATTATTGTTAAAAAATGAAAATACGTCTCTCTGTTACCAAAAAAGTAGGTCTGATAAATATGGACAATTAGTTTATTTTAATTCTATTTATTCATTTTATCGACTTACCCGCCATAAAATAAAGCGCCATTGTTCGTCATAACGGCTGAATGCGCAGCGCGGGCGCTGCCTTTCGGAGTAGGTATCGCTTTCCATGTTTTACATCTGTCGAATTAACCGTTGAATATGTTAAGATATATGTTAAGAATAGAATAGACTCACGTCAAAGCTTTGGCTGAGTTATAATGTCATCCACGTAAAAATTCTCCGAAATCATACATATTCTTTCGAACATTTGAAATTTTCAATGAGGTGCTCAACCGATTTCGATAAAATTTATATGGGACACACTATGGAGTATACATGTATCACATATACAAGAATTTTTAAAATCAATTCATAATTGTCCGAAATATCGGGTAACAAAGACACCAAAAAAAAACATACAGACGAATTGAGAACCTCCTTCTCTTTTGGAAGTCGGTTGAAAATAAATTCAAAAATAGTCGTGGTCCGCTCATAGCCAAGCATCATTAAAGAGTGTTGTAATGAAAAATGTAATATAATAATTTTGAAGACGGCGTCGTAGTGGTAAAATACAAAACCTTTTATCCAGAAGGTCCTTAGTTCGGTGAGTGTTGATATTACTTTGATGAACACAGATAATTGTTGTCAAGTCATCGATGTTTCAATGTTTATTTAGAAAGTCCATATATTCAACATGTTTCTGATATGTTTCTTAAACTAATATTTTTTATCAAATGAAAAAGTAAATGAATCATCTAGTTCTTAAAAAACTTACTTAGTGTTAGATAGTGTGATATGATTATTAGAAACATTTTATTTTTAACGTAAGACCCAGTTTCAACCCCGTGTAGGGGGCGATTTTATCTATACTGCGGCAAATAATTCAATGCAGTAAACTGACAGATCGAAATGTCAAATAGAAAAATAATGATACCAGATAAAAACTTCGTAATGTAAGTACTAAATGTGAATGTTTGAAAACGAACGAGTATTTGTCATTAATTTTGTATAAAATTTTAAAGAAATTTATAAATAATTGAATTGGAGGTTTGTACTGTATCGTTACAGTAACTTTAATTAAAATAATTAAATACCAAACATACCTTGTGATTTAAAACGGTTACAGTAGAAGCAAAATCGACTTTATAAATTCTTTTTGTTGTTAAAAATGAAATTTCAAGGATAACCTTATCTGTAACCTTCGCTAACAGCACTATAAGAAAAGAAAAATCTTGTAAGCCAAAATATTTTTTTTCCATACATTACGATTTTAAATTCATTCACTTAAACCACATCACTACTTTTTTTTCTTCCCGATAGTGGGCACACTGGAACTGTAATTTTACTGCATTGAATTATTTGCCAGAGTATATTATTTTCATCGTAATTATAATTATACATATGTTAATTAGGATGGTAGATGGTGGCACTCACCTCACGTTATAGAGCATGGCGTGGGAACAGTAACAAGGCGGCGCGTGCGCCGCGCTGTCGGTGTGCGCGTTACCGCCAAATACCAGCATCACGCCTGTCGACACAATTACATCTTACAAATAATTATATGTACAGGGTTGTTTTTGGTCACCAGCCAAAGAATTTATTTCCGTTTCTTTGTATCCGAGGCTAAAATGCGAGCACAAGGATATATTGAAGAGAATAAGTATACATACAAATAGTGATCACTCAATTTCAGATACATATTGTGTTAAAAAAGCACAAGATTTATTAAAAATCGCTTCTCCGTACATAGACATTCCATTCTTCCTTACTTCAAGTGACAGATTTGTACCAAATGACAAGACAGATGACATGACAATGACAGTTTTAACAATAAAAAGAGTATCAAAAATGGTGAAATGTAAAGACGACCTAGCATGGCGGTTGCCAGTTACATGATACTTTAACATTTTTGTGCGTTATTAATTAAGCTTATTGTAATTTTTCGATATTTTCATCGATACCAGCAAAATTTCAGCTACGTTGTGGTCTAGTGTTTAATAAATATTCCAATTTGGAAACATTACCTTTAAATGTTAGTTTCTATGATAGAATATAAATATACCTGCATATTTATTTTAGCGTCGCTCAGTACAAAAAAAGGGAAATATGGAACCTAATCTAAATTTACGTTTAAAAAAAGCTTGAAAATGTTCCTACTGAACAAACAGTTGTGAGGTATTCCAAACAGGTCCTTGCTTATTTCTCAGGCTTCACATCTGTTTGACCACCATTATTAGGTATGCAAAAATATTTACTTTCACACTTAATCAAACTCACCCAAACATAAAACAGCTACACAAATTATAGATATATTTCACTCACCACTATACGTGTTTATTTCATCTATTTCGTTAACAGATTTCTTTTTTTAACTAGGTGCAACCTTCGTCAGGCAATGGCAGAATTATCAGTGCCTTGCTCTATAGAGCAAATCAATGCACTGAGCCATGGCCTTTTTGTGCTGCTGCAACATAACTTTTCTTTATTCTATAAATGTATTTCATTAACTATTTTATAACTTTTTTAATATATATTGTGTTTTTTTAAGTTATTTTTTCTTTAAATGTTATTTTTTTTTTGTAAATAAGTTTTATTTTATTACCTGTAAATATGTTGTGGACGCAAATAAATAATTTTCTATTTCTATTTCACAAACTTTTAAAAAAATAGTTGCTGTTGATGAACATCGCTACTACGACGCGGCATTTAATTGATAATAATACGACGTAGTACTACGAGATGTTTTCTAGTAGCGCGTAGTCGACTTTATTTTAATGGTAATCTAGAGTAACTACGTTTTGCTTAATATTTTAGCGGATATATTAATTTCCTTGTAAAAAAAAAAACAAAAATTGCAAAAATCGTTTTTATAAATGATACTTATTGTGTAAAAAAAATTTGGCCGATGACCACAAATCAACCCTGTATTATAATATAGTGTTCCGTTTTCACGATTTATTAAATAGTCTCTGTCCATCATTATAGTACCTCCAAATTTGACAAACGTGACATCAGATGGTTTTACAGCCTCTGGTGTTCTGCCTACCTATAAGGGATCGTGCAGTTATGTGTGTATGTATGTATGAAATAAAATTAATGAAGAGTTTGTCGTCCTAATATCGGAAACTAAATATCGGAATTGGAAAATATTGAAATATTTTTAAAGTTTCATGCTTAAGTATAATTGTATAAATAAGCACTAAATAAAATCTGGGCTAAAATTGCGAGAGATCTGGGTTCCAGAACCAGGATCGATTTTACTTAGTATTTTTATCTATAAAATCGGAAAATATTTTAAAGGCTTTGTTGTATAAAGATATTCTTAGGGGAGCAAATAGACTCCAAATAGAGGTATCGTATATAATCTTACAATATTGAAGAGATCTTTACATTGTACTAGCGTGTGCTACTAATATATTTAATAAATATATTATTGTTATACATATCATTAAGCAATTCCCTTTTAAATGCAATCGTTTGAATTACGTAAGATTGGCGTAAAATAACCCTACCATCCCTGGTTAGGTGCAAACGATGCGTCCCGCGTTCTAACTTCATCTTAAATTCGCCAGATTTTTTCATTCTCTACTTTCGTTAGCCAAACTGTAGCAACTTTTGAATTTGGAATCTTCTAATTTGACATTAGAGAGACTTAAAATTACCGAATCCAATTTGGAATCGAGCCCAATATCTATTTATTGCCAACTTACCGGGCGACACAAAAACCGCCGCATGCAAATACCGCGGCGTCGGCGCGGAGGGTAATGGCCGCCATATTCGATCCTCTATGTCGTATTCGTATAGTGCTGATGACGGCGCCTGAAATGTAAATTTAAACATTAATTAATTATTTGAAAGTATGTCGTGATTAAGGATTTCTATAACTATTATTTATTAGTAGATTGTATCATAATAAGGGAGTAAAATAATATTTTTACGGCGAGGGCGCTTTTTTGAATCCCGAGCGAATTGAGGGATTCTTTAGTAGAATCCTGAACGTAGCGAGGGATTCAAAGTACGTCGCCCGAGCCAAAAATATATTTTGAGCCCGAGTGATACACTCTACTTTCCATCACCCACTTTGAGAAAATAAAAGGTGCCTCATATTTTATATTCTATACTTTCACTGTCACTTGAAGAACTCATTTTTCAAAACAAAACCATGAATTTCTAACAATCCCTGAAAATTGACGAAAACGCGGGCTGTAGTTCGCGCGTTTTTAATTTGATTTTTTTTTATTCAGCCGGCGGCGGCGCGACTTTGCGCCGTCGTACCTACCAGCCAGTCTTTATTCAAACAATATTTGCGTTCGATTTCTTTGGCGCTGAACACTAAGATCAGATGTTCCAAATTCAAAAAGTGCGCGGAAAATATAATTGCGGCGCACTTATAAAGAGGATTAAAAACTCATTACTGCCCGCTAAACGTTTCTTAAAGAAAACATCACCTTTGGGTGCACTTAAAGGCGAACCAAGTCCTTTTCGAATAGATGGGATGAAAAAGTTTGTTTCTAACTTTCTCGAGACGCACGAATAAAAGTCACGGGGTAAATTTTAAACTTTTTTTGGGAAACATAACTTTACATTTAGCTATGTAGGGTCGGCTCAAAATGCCACGGCCACATGCCCTGGATAGAAGTATCGTAAAACTAAACTTTTTCACAAATATTGATGAACACAGTTACTACGGCACAGCATTTCATTGGTAACAATAGCGCGTAGTTGTCTTTATTTTAATGGTATTCATTCATAATTTCGAGCGACCTTACTTCGGTTAATATAATATGTTAGGGTACATATTAATTTCTTTGTCAAAAAATACGTAGCTATTTTGCAAAAATCTATTCTATCGTAAAAAAATTGGCCGGTGAGGTGATTAAAAAACAACCTTATAGCTAAAGTAAATAAAACATTTAATTTCCTGACCTGAGTAGCCTCGCTCTCGGACACTAGCCCCCCGTGGACATAGACCTTCTTAGACAAGGGGTCAACGACCGCCGAATGGCCGAACCCCGCGCGCGCCGGCCAGCCGTGGGTCATTGACACCGACCACGCGTTCTCTTCTATGTAGTACTCCTGTAAGGGAAATAACTCTTTCAGTTTTTACATTTAATACATACATATCCTAAAACTTAAATATTCTTTATTTCGTAAGTATATAAATACATTTGAAATAAGTCAAACAATTTACAAATTGAACTGAATCTACTACCACTTCGGAAAGTCGATCTGTTGAGAAGAAGTGGCAAGAAACAGCAGCAATCATCTTTTAAAATAAGAGAAAAAAATACACAATAACAATTTACAGCCAGGGAATCCAATCTTCTTGCATCCTGATATCTTATAGTAAACCTTTTCACATAACACTTATCCTTAAATCTATCAAAGGGTTAACCTTAAATATTTTGGAATTTTATTATAAAATAAAGCGTACACATTGACCCATAAACGAGTTGATCTTCTGGAGTCTATTATATTTATACAATAGGCAATCAAGTACTAGACAAAGAAACAGACAATCCTCAGGCCTGTCCCACTTTGGGGTAGGCATAAACAAAAGTTAGGGCGCATTCACACGGGTACGTCTTTGACGATTCGGTATATTTCGGTTCATTCTAATGACCGTAGTGACCGACGTATCCGTCTACGTCTTTTTTCACGATTCGTGAAGCGTGTGAACATGGGTATATAAAAAGCATTGCTCCCGTCAAAAAAAATAACGAATCGTGAAAAAACACGATTCGTGAAAAATCACGATTCGTCTTCGTGTGAATGAGCTCTAAGGGTCAAGTATATTGACGAATTAATGTGTTAGTGACTTTGTGAAGGTTCCTATTATGTTTATACTTATTTTTAGAATTTAAATAATTTAAGTCGCATTTTGTGTGCATTTTGACAAAAATAGTCTTTAATGAAATTAAATTTATGTTTAATCCTCCTTCATGCAAAAACGGGTAGGATCTGGAAGAAATTTGTGCAGATATACCTAGGTGTTCTCGTACGGGCTTCTATTTTCTGTATTTATTTATACACAAGGTCTAAAGATGTAACCGCAAGGTATAATTACTATACATACATACAATGACTTTAACCATGGCTCGACTTACCTGCACTATATGCAAGTATCCGTAATGCGGCGAATGCCCAAAAAACACCAACATCACGGGCTGTTTCGTCGCCCCTAAATGTACTAATACCGCCGTGTGACCAGACACCGGTAAACCACCTGAAATTTAAATAAGAAAACACTTTAATTTCACTACAAATTATGTTAAAATCAGTTCGCAAGAATTTAATTATAGGTACATTCATTTATATTTTAATGTTGATTTCGAAAAAAAATAATAAAAAAGTTCAAAAATGGCGGCTTTAGTTCTAAATTGTGATCTCTTTCAAACCGTTCAGTTTGGTATAATTATTTATATTGTATCAGCCCCACAACCTTACAAAGCCTGACGCAAATGAATATCGATTTGACGACCGGCTGGTGTAGAGGTAACGTACATTGCCTTCTATGCCAGAGGTCCTGGGTTCGATCGAATCCCGGCGGCGACGGATATTTGTGTGATGAACACAGATATTAGTCGTCAAGTCATGGACTAGGTATATGTTTATTTAAGTTTATTTTCTAATAAAAAAAAAATATTTAATCAATGTGTATGTTTATATATTTCTTAAGTATATCAGTTAACTAGTATCCAAAACACAAGTTCTTTAAGAAACTTAATTTGGGCTAGATAATGTTGTGTGAGTGTCAGAAATATTTATTTATTTATTATTTATTTATCGATACCTCGGGCTCAAAGGGCGTAACCGCCAAAACATGACTTTTCAGGAAAGCCAAAAAACTTTTTTTATTTTTATTTTCAGTCTATATTTTTTTTGTTTTTTAATGTATAAAAATGATTCCTGGACCAAATTTCTTAGAATTGTGTGCTGCGTATCTCTGTTTTAAAGCAATTCGATTAAGATAAGCAGTTTAGAAAATAGATGTGTTATACGCCCCTATATTATATAATATTATTATCTAATACTTACTTAAGTATATAATGAATTACTTAATTAAATTAATTGAGAGTAGCTCTTAAGACGTAAAATGGTTTAAAAAGCTTTGGGAGTGTATTCCCGTATGACAGAATTACTTAAGTTACATCCAATATATGAACCTATTTGAATTGACTGATAAATAAGCTTACAAAGCAATATTTACGCCGAAATTGGGGATGAAATATGGATAATATATTCTGTATAATCACATTTATTTCTTGATATTTGACACCAAATATTAAAGCTCAAATATTGAAAATGTGAATATAATGTAGACCAACCGATCGATCGCCGATCGAGGTAATCGATCGATTTTAGAATGGATTAGTCGACGTCTATAGTTAAAGTTTTTTAATAGTTTAAAATCGATAATTTAAAATTTACCAGACTTATCGATCAACGTCGACCGATGGAATTGACCGATTAGTTAGTTGAACGGTATCCGTCGATCCATTAAAGCGGATTTGGTCGAGATTTTGACGGATTAGACCAGTCGTCCGACAGACAGTTGGTCTGGTAACACCCTTTTACATGATTTTCAGTATTATAAATAAAAAAATGATTTTTATCGATCACTTACCACATCGTTTATAAGGCGCATGTCGATGAGGCACACAGTCCATGGGGGTCACATTCCGCCATTCGACAATGTTGGCGTTGAGGTTGACCCGCCAAACCTCATTCGTGACCTCGGACGCTCGACCTTCTAGACCCGCTAGACCGTCGCTGAAAAATATAAATAAAATATTAAGAAAAGGCGAAAAATATAAAAAAGATATTGAGAAATAGTATTCAGGTATTTATACAACGCCATCCAAAATAAGCAGTCTTCATAAATATACATATTTATGCAGATTTTTAATAATTATAATAAAACAAAAGGTTTTTAATAATTATAAAATAAATAAAGAAATCCCCAGACAATCACACCAACTACATGGCCCCAAAGTAAGCATAGCTTGTGTTATGGGATACCATATAGCGAACTAGGGGGGAACCTAGAATATAAATACATGCGTGTCGAAAACAAAATCGAGTTTTAACTTTAAGTGAAAACAGTGACAATAGTAGTGGTAACCAAAGATCGAAACGCAAAATAAAGCGGGTAGACAGATTTGTTTGCCCGTGAATAAAAAACACGCTTACCCGCATCTTCAGTACCGTCGTGATCATGGCGCTTGTAACAGTGCCGAAATATCGAGAACTCAAAATAAATCAAAAACATGGTAAATATCCCGTTTCTAAAGTTAATTTAAATGTTAATGACCATGCCAGTTTAAAAACTTATATTAAAAACTTATATAAATACATAAATAGATAAACACCCAGACACGGAGCGTTTTTTTATTTTTTCTGATTCCGTGCGGGGATCGAACCCGCAATCACTGGCGTCTGAGGCAGATAGGTTTACCCCAATGCCAAAGTGGTCGTCAAATGTCATTATTTGAGTCCTCTTTGAGTTTTGATTTGCCCATATTTATAGACATAAAATTATGTTTATCTTTATTTTTCAAAAAAGAATCCACGAAGAAGAAATGCATTTGGGGTATAAGAAAATTCATCATGAATGTGACGAAAAAGTCTAATAATATCAGATATATTTTTTAATGTTTCATTTTACATTTTGACTCACAGTTTAGATGTCTTTACAGACACAACGAACACATAGTATTAAATAAAACTCTACCAAATCCGGTTATAACTGTTTTTTGTAAATATTAGGAATGGGACGTTTACCTTTCATGCTTCATTAGGCAAGGTAAACATGGCGACTGTGGTGGTACAAAAACATAGTTTACTGTAGTTTAGCTTAATTTAAGCTTTATTTAATAAAATTTATCATGATAAACAACGCATTAAAAAAACCGACTTCACGTCAAAACTTTGGCTGAAATATTTGGTCGGCAATGTTAATATTCCCTGTATTCATAAATATATACCTATGTTTTTTTTTTTTTATTTCAAGAAGTTCGCATTCGATTTCGATGAAAATTATATGGGACTACCTCTGAAGTCTTCTCTAATCATAGGAAACAAGTTTTTTTTTAAATCGATTCATAATTGTCCAAATAATCGTGTAACAAAGATACAAAAAAAAACATACACACGAATTGAGAACCTCCTTTTGGAAGCCGGTTGAAAATAAGACAATATTAAGTCTATATAAACTTAGCAGCAACAAACTTACGCAAATATATTCTTATTGTGCAAAACGCCGCCGTACATGATGATTTCGTCGCCGTATAGAATGGCGGAGTGCGACGACCGGCTGATCGGTTCGAACCCCATCGTAGGCACCGCCTCCCACACCTGCTGGGACGTTTTATATCTGCAATAAACGATTAATTATATATTAATTATGAAACAATAATAATATACGGCGTTTTAATAATAATAATAAAAACTTTATTGTACACCAACATGGTTACAGAGGAAAAATTACATTAAATGATGACATTTAAATACATTTGTACAAAGGCGACCTTATCGCTCAAGAGCGATTTCTGCCAGGTAACCTAGGAATTAAAAAATTGAGGTGGATGGGTGCAGGGCTTGTAAAAAAAAACTAAATACTAATAATTACATAATGAACATAAATACCATATATACTTATATATTAAATATTATAATACATATATAAATAGTTAAGATTAACAATGTTTCGCCTGGTAGTGTCGTTTAATCATTCGTTTAAAAATCCGTGGTGTGCGAGCTAAACGGATTTCAATCGGCAACTCATTCCAGTGTTGTGTTCAGTGACACCGCACGAATAAAAAATGACTTATTTAAAAATGTGGAGGTATGCAATGGCGTCGCAAGGAATAAATTGGATGATTTTGACATTTGGAAAGGATGAGTGAAAGTAGATTTACGAAAGAGATGTACAGAGCAATTTTGGTGATGTCGAAAGGGGCCCCCTTTCGACCCCCAAACATATGTTGACATCCGATCAAATTGGAGACATTATAAAAAAAACTCAAGTCAAAAGTACCCGTAACCGGCGATCATGTATAAAAAAATTAATGAACGTGGAGGAAGCGAAAGAGATAGTCTAGATCGTAGCAATTGGTGTTCCCTTGTCGCCCACCCCAAAGGAGCACAGGCGTGAGGTTATGTATATGTGTGTGCAATATAAAGGTGTCTACACACCAAAGCCGCCGGCCCGGCGGCATCGTTCACAATTAATGACTACCGAGTGTTCGGAGACGTTGCGGGTGTGTTTCGAATTATTACTACGTATGTGTGCCGGGAGTGCCGCGCGCGGGCGCAAGCCGCCGGGCCTGCGGCTTTGGTCGTTTCAAAATCAGGCCGCCGGCCCTGTCCGCCGGGTTCGTGCGGCCGGGCCGGCGGCTTTGGTGTGTAGACACCTTTATAATCTCCAGACAATCACACCAACTACATGGCTGCAAACTAAGCAAAGCTTGTAATATGGGATACCATGTAGCGAACTAGGGGCACCTAGAATATAAATACACAGAAACACCCAACCCGAAACATGGTTTTCCTTACTCCCGCGACCTCAATAATTACATAACGGTGTCTTACACTACTGCACCAAGGAGGTCTTGAATAACCCTACCATGCCTGAATACTCAATACTCAATACTTTATTGCAAACATAATTTTACAGGTGGCAGTTTATAATAATAGTTAATTTATGTACAATAATAATAAGTAAAATATGCACCTAATTTAGGTATTGCAATGCGGGAGAGGACATTTGTAGTCATTTTAAATTAGATATATTGTTTAGATACAAAAATTATTCGTCAATTAACTTATACATTTGTGTCTAATCCATTTAAATTTGTCAATTAAGTATTCATTGGTCGTGTAATAACATTTTTTATTAGGAGTTGTTTTAGTAAGAGCATGAATCTTTTGTCATTGGTTTCATGTTTGATATATTCCGGTAAATGATTAAATAGTTTTATAGTCATAGATAGAGGACCAGATGAATGTATTTTTAAATGGGTATTGGTTTTAATAATTTGTTTTTCCGGGAGGGTCTAAGGACGTATTTACTTTCCGCTTCGTCGCGCTTTTTATACAATTCGGGATGTTTTCGGACGAATTTGCATGCTTCAAGTATGTAAATGCATGGTTGGCTGAGAATTTTGTAATAAGCGTGTCGTGTGTCGTAAAGGGCGACTAATCGTGGTACGATCCCTTCAGTATCCCTCGCGTAGCTTGAAACCACCCTTCAGATAATATGCCGACAAATATCACCGCTACACGACAGTGATGTGTTCCGGCAATATTAAACCTTGTGTTATTTAGGGAGCACAGTGTATAAGCAGTTTATTTACTTATTACTAGGGATGCAACGATACTGCTATTACGATACCAATACAAATGACGAATACATCGTAATAGCCAAATACGATAACGAATTACGATACGAATGCATTACGATATTTGTTTAATGCCATTTTGATGAATTTATTGGAAACTTTGTTGTATCATGTACCTATGTTATTGCATGTAAGACTAAGTCAAGTAAAAGTTTTTAAAAAAAGTTATGCATTTTATTTCATCGATATATTTATTAATTTTCATCATTAACTTATGTTTTATTTTAATTTGCTACATTTACTGACTATTAATTAATTTTAATTGTAGTCGTTATTTCATCATCATCATCATCATCTCAGCCCGCGCTAGTCCACTGCTGGACGTAGGCCTATTATTACTGACAAATTCTTATTCAGAAAACAAAACATTTTTAAGTTTTTTCCTTAAACTTAAATTAAACTTTTTGTCTGGGGATTTTATTATAGATTTTTATTATTACTTTTACATTTTTGTGCACCATTAATTAGGCTTATTGTAATTTTTCGATATTTATATCGATTCCAGCATAATTTTAGCTACGTTGTGGTCTAGTATTTATTGAATATTCCGATTTGGAAACATAACCTTTCAAAATTTTGAAATAAATATATCGTAAAAATATCGTATCGTAATATTTACGGTAACGAATGATCGTAAAGGTTTACGATAATCGCCGATGTACGATTATCGTATCGGTATCGTTGCATCCCTACTTATTACACAATATTTACGCGACTCCGGCGAAGAAAAAAGGCGGCTTCTGATTTTGACCCGTATGTATGTATGTCGGTATGAGTGCTCATCTGTTCCCTCATAACTTCAAAAGTAATAATCATAATTGGACAAATGAGGTGTTGTCGGAAGCCTCTTGATTGTCTGCTGGTATAGGCTATATGACGTCACGTTAAATTGACTACAGCGGCATATAGAGGATCCAAAGTAAAAAGAGCGTGTTTTTAGTAGTTTTTAAACATATTTTTTTTCTGCAATGTTACAATCACCATGATCACAACGGTATTCCCTTTTCCAAAGTTAATCTTAATATTAATGTCCAAAATAAATCAAAACCTTATATTAAAACTTACCTATACAACAAGGACCTATGTTCAAAAGTCTCCCCCGCCACCGCTATCAAGTCCCCCTTATAATTCAACAGCTGGTGCGTGGCGACGGCGGGGGCGGGGCGGTGCGGGACGGGGGCGTACCCCTCTTCGCGCCACGCCCACTGCCATCCTGCCACGGTGATGTCACGACCGCAGTCGGCGCCCGCCCGTGACGGCGGGCACACGCAACCTACGGGAGTGCATATACCGCCGTGTTGGCCGTTGCAGTCGTCTGTTGTTTGGAAATAAGGAAGGGACATGTTTATTTTAATAAATATCCGATATTTTTACTTATTAACACAATAATGGGTTCCTATGGCAGTATTTTAAGTCAGACTCTAGAAGCAAACAATTAAACTTTATCTATCATAATTTGACGCAGCAAAAACTCAATAATTATGGTCACCCTAAGATTGAATCATTAATCTTAGTAGCATGCTATCTATGTCTCTCTATGACAGATAAACGTAGCAATTATAGAGACCACGACAATCAATAAATTAAAAAAAAAAATCCCTCTGTTATTTACCTACTCTGTATTTTGCTGCGTCACATGCATGTAGCGTGATGCAAGGTGTGCAGCATCAGTGTAAATAGAGCAACGCCATTTTAGAGACAAAAAATATATTTTGTATGAGAATACTTAAATTTTTTAAATTATTAATTCTAATAAGTCGTACAACAAATGTTGTTGGGATTTATGTGGAGAGGCTGCTTGCAAGAGGTGATGCGCTAATTAAAATTAACCCTGTACATAAAAGTATACTAACTTGGACAGAGAGGCTCATCGCAGGCGACACCTATCCACCCTTGATCGCATCTACACGTGCCGTCGTCGCATTCGCCATGACCTGAAAATAGTAATAAAATCATGGTTAAACTGCGAAATAATAAGAATAACATTTATTTATCAACGCTTCTATTATGTAGGCATTATATACAGAATTAATTTTAAATAGCTCATCACCTCTTGCAGGTTGCCTCTCGCGAAATCAATACCAACAACATCTGTTCTACGACTTTTTTACAAATCTTGATAAATAACACAGAAAAAGAAAAACAAAAAAATTTTTGATCCCTCTGTTATTAATTACTCTGTATGTTGCCGCGTCACGAGATTAAGGCCAGTTTAGAGACAATAAATATTTTTTGTATGGGAAAACTAAAAATTTTTAATTTCAAAAAGTCATAGAACAAATGTTGTTGGTATTGAGGTGGAGAGGTTGTCTGCAAGAGGCGATGAGCTAATTAAGTTTAACCCTGTAAACAAAAATAAAACAGTTTATGCAAACATGTGGTCTTATAACTAAAGAGCAATTTCATCCAGACAACAGACAACTACTGAGCTTTGAAACTCTTTGTTGAGTTTCCACCTTATAAGTGGTATTAAAGTAAAATAACATCAAAGACACTATAACAACAAACATTTACTAACATGAAAAAACATAATTACAGTTATAATAAACATAATATACTGTAGGTGCACTGAAAGAACTTTTTGAAAAGCTGCCCAAGAAGTTTCCTTTCTTATGACAGCGTGTTGTTCTCTATGAACAACACGATTGGCTCTATTATCTCGCTCGCCGATAATTGGCTAAGTAACGCATAGTAACAATGCTTTCATTGGCTATTGAAATGAACATGACCGATTACATGTGCTGTCACAGCCGAACTAGTCTTCGAAGCCCAATTAGCAAGCAAAACACAATCTATGTTATGTCACATTGAAAAGCTAGTTGCAATTCTATGTTTTTTTCCGTTCTCTGTGCTGATGTGGATATTTTTTAAATAATATTTTTTGGACATATATTCACACAGCGCCATCTAGCCCTACAGTAAGTCATACTATTAGGCTATTAATAGGTACTAGACATCGGATGTTCATTCTTATACAATTTTTTTTCGTCAACACAAGCAATTCAGAAATAATACACCCACACAAATGGAAACAAACGTGTTTATGTACACAAATATTCGCATTATGGTGCATAAACCCGCAACCACCGGAGTTTTGAAGCAGACAGTGTTAAGGCACCGCCACAGCGGTCATCGTTGATATAAATGAATGGGTAAATAGGTTTCATATCGTCAGGTGACAGGCAAAACTTACTATACCCTGGCAAATAATTCAATGCAGTCAGATGACAGTTCCAGTGTGCCCACTTTAGGGATGAAAGAAATAGTGATGTGGTTTAAGTGAGTGAATGTAATTATTTTTTAAATAATAGTATCGTAATGTATGGAAAAAAAGTATTTTGGCTCACAAGATTTTTTTTTCTTATGGTGCTGTTAGCGAAGGGCAACTATACTTTACAAAAAGAATTTTAAAAGCAAGAACTTATAAAGCCGATTTTACTTCTACTGTAACCGTTTTAAAGCACATGGTATGTTTGGTAATTTATTATTTGCATTAAAATTACTGTATACATAGTACACACCTCCAATTCAATTATTTGTAAATTTGTTTAAAATTTTATGCAAAACGAATGACAAATACTCTTTCGTTTTCAATCATTCTCATTTAGTACTTACACTACGTATCATTATTTGTACATTTTAACTGGTATCATTATTTTTCTATTTGACATTTCGATCTGTCAGTTTACTGCATTGAATTATTTACCAGGGTATAAGTAAAAAACTAGGAAGTATTTTCTTTTCAAACTAAATAATACAAACATTAGATTTGAATTCTGCTTTTTTCGATTATTATTATTTCTTTTTCCACTTTCCATTTCCAGATTCCCTGTATTAAAACATCAAGATCTTTCCCAGGAAAAAGTTGTCATAGCCATATTTGTAAAGGGAATTCTTAAACGTAAAAAATACAATATACAAAATATTGGTTAAACTCGGCAGGAAAAAGTTAATTGATCTTAAGTAGCTACAGATTTACCTGTTCGTCACTTAGTGACTTTTACCTGTCACCTGACAATATGGAGTAGGTAGGAAACAGTACTTACTTGAACAATTAGTCCTATGATCATTAGAAGGGCAAGAATACGCCGCGTATGTGACATTGAATCCCTCCATGGCATACGCGTCATCGGAAAAGAAATGGATCAGCACCGTGCCCGACCGCGCGATCACCTGTCGAGTCCACCCCGAGTCTTCAGTATTCATTACACCACTGGAAACATATTAATTGAAACGTTATTTTTAGTAATACAAATAAATATATCTTCACTAATATTACAGGGTGACTGGTGGGTCACTTTCGAAGTTCGAGGACATGATAGTTGAGATCATACACGAAGACAAAAAGTAAAATAATTAATTATTTACTGGGTAAGTTTAACCTAAAGTTAAAGAATTCATCTCGCATGGTTACACTAGCGCACATACCACTTTTGCGGCGGCGCGCACGGCTGATTCACTACTTTTGAATCAAGGCGGCTTACAGAGTTGTGAGTGCCGCGAAATAAAATTTGTTTGTGTATAGGGAATTCTAGTGAAAATTGTAGTACTAAAAAAAGTCGAACTAAGCGCTTTGACAGTTCCTTTTTGATACGGGTTGCCAATGATATCACGTGTCATGGAAGACAAACGTCCCATCCATATATTATAAAAAAAAAGAAAAAAAAAGTACCTACCTACTTTAATTATGATCAGAATCGAGTACAGAGTGTACTCCTTCAATATCTAAAATTTGTCATCAGTCACTCTATATTTTCGCATAGGATCGGCTCAGCGGTGCGAGCACAGAACTTTATCGAATCGTATCTTTACGAATGTTCGTATAGTATGGAGTCGGTTGCAAGTTTTTAGTAACATTGTATTTTTTTATTTTCCAGTTATTTAGGAGTACAAGATCTATAAGTACTAAAATTTTAAATTAATGAGGCTCACATTTATTTAAGCTGCCCGTGCGGTAGTGGATAGATTTTAATTATTTCTTACAAACCATTTGCATACTATGCGAACATTCGTTAACACACGAGTCGATAAAGTTCTGTGCTCGCACTTCAGAATAGACCGTCCCTAGATAAGCGTATCGCTTCGAGATTCCGCTTGGTGGTAGACTCCATATAAACGCTACAGCCAAATGTCACCGCTCTTGCGGAGATATGCTCCGGCAGTATTTTATGAAGAGTCAGTTCCTTCATACTAACCATCAAGTGAGATTGTGGTCAAACGCGGGTTTAGTGCAGTTACGTTTAATAATATGTATTCATTTTCATTTAAATTTGAACCTTATCACAACCGAGTTGCAAAGTGTTTACATATTAACACGTGACTGTACCTCCTCAATTCGGAAATCTTACCCGGAGGTTTAAAAATAAAAGTTACATTATTTAGATAGATACTCTTCTTTTTATAATGAATGGGACGTTTATCTTCCCTGGCACCTGATGCTAAGTGAACATGAAGACTAAGGTGGTACACGTCCATCCACTAGAAACCTTTTCATTCGACGCTTAAAAGTAACAGGACTATACTGGTCAGGGAAAATAGACGCAGGCAGTGCATTCCAAACCTTGGCGACCCGTATCAAAAAGGAACTGCCAAAGCGTATTTTGATATCGATTGTTGTAGGTCTTAAACAGGAAATGTTATAAACAATCCGAAATAACACGATTCAAGCTGGTTATCGAACCCAGAATTTCCGACGCCTCGGGTGACTAATCTAACCTGTACACCAAAGACTGCCGCTAACCCGAGATTATCTGTAATTACTAATGTGGAACATTTTGTGACGAGGCGTTCTTTTGTGCGCCACCATTGTTATACAATTTATAAAGTACCTGTTGTTTACAATTTATCAACTAACTTGCTAAAACGTAATTTCAAACCGTATCGAGAGGTATCTTTTTTTTTTTATATTGTAAAGATAGGACGTTTGTCTTTCATGCCATCTGATGGAAAGTGCGCATGAAGACTGGTCACGTCCATCCACGAGAAATCTATAAACTCGACACTTAAAAGTACCAGGACAGTATGGTCAGGAAAAACAGACGCAGGCAGATCGTTCCACACCTTGGCGACCCGTACCAAAAAGGAACTATCGAAGCGTTTGGTCGACTTTACAAAATACCACGTGCGTACGAAATTTACGATCCCCCCCCCCACCCAACCCCTTAAATCTATACTAATATAGTAAAGCCGAAGCGTTTGTGTTAATTTTTTTGTTCGAATGCGCTTATCGCGGGATCCGATTAGTAGGATTTAAAAGTAAAACTGCGCGCGAATGCTAGTCTTATTGTTATGCTTGACTAAATCCACCTTTGATCTCTTTCTCACCTAATGGAGATGAGGTACGGTTTTAGGCAGGATCTGGATCTTTATAAAATACTAGCCAGTCCCCGCAGTTCTACCTGCATTACTCCCGTTCCTTCCTCGATAAAAGGAATATTCAAGTCAAAAAGATTTTTTCAAATCGGACCAGTAATTCCTGAGATTAGCACGTTCAACCAAACAAACTCTAGAGCTCTATACATTAGTATAGAAGTAGTATAGATTGCCAGAAAAGAGATTTTATATGAAGGGTGTTCGCTAGCCCGGTGAACAGGATTAGTCGCCTTTCACGCCCACTGCTGGACACAGGCCTCCCACAATGTGAAATAATTACAAATTAACAAGTTTTGATTATAACAGATGTGTACTGTTTTGAGACTATATCCATTAGACAAAAAAAATATATATTTTTTCATTAAAAATGCAGATAGGAAGCCTTTGAAATCTGCCTAGCAAGCAAATATTAGTTTTTCAATACTTTACCGTTCATGCTTCATAAACCCGTTTTTCCATCTGGTTAAATAAATGAAGGATTTGGTCACATGGACATTGTAAGATCACATCACCAAATATTCATAAAATCTTTGTTATAAAATATTCCTATATAGTTATTTTAAATATTCACACTTATTTATTAATATTTTTAGGTTATAAGTCATTTAAAAATAAAGGATGAAGCTAAATGAGCCAGGCCTTATAGATAATCATGAATTAATTAATTACAGAATATCTTTATTTAGTTACACACAGTAAAATACCCATTGGCACGGACAATGAGGTAAGCGCCTACAGTTGCCAGTTTACGTGGGGACTATGGCAGCCCCAATAGAGCAGTGCTAAGGTTATGCAGGTTTTAATGAAACACTGTTTTTGACCAGAGCAGAGTAAGGTTTATAATTGCTTACCTGTTTTGACACTCAAATATAATTAATTCAATGTTTCACAAAATATAATAAAATCCTTATTTAATGTAATATTCTATCATGTTTTGTGCAGTTGATAAGGCATGATTACTATTTTGTAAATACCCACATGGCTCCAAAGTAAGCTGAGAGCCTATTGAAAATAGATATATAGTGCAAAATATATATTTTTTTCAATTTATTAGAAATCAAATGAAAGAGTAACATTCATAGCTGACCTGTCAGATTTTTGACACCTCATGAAATGTATTCAAATAACATATATTGTCGTCATAAGTCGTCGTGGCGCCGTGGTTACTGTGCATATCAAATGATATCGCAGGTTAAGCGCGCTCGGTGCGGCCGGTATTAGGATGGGTGACCCCCGACCATTCATTTCTCACGACGACTATCGTGCTTCGGAGGGCACGTTAAGCAGTCGGTCCCGGGTGCTGTATATTTGTATACAGTTGTCGTTAAGGTTTGTCAGAAGCCATTTCGGCACCCTGAAATATCTGACATCCACCAACCAGCACCGGGCCACCCAGAGGAGAGACTCATAGCCCTGCAGTGGGCTCATTACACAGAGTTGTGATGATGATGATGAAGAACATATATTGCAAATAATAGCTCATGTCCGGTTCATTCCAAATCATTTACTTATTAGAAAATTACATCAAACTCAAGAGGTGCTTACAAAAACTGATTATAAAGCTTCTAAGATTGACATAAGAGAGACTTAAAGTTAGAGGGTGTATTGTCAAATATGGCCGAATTGAGCCAAAAAAAGCTTTTAAAATATTTCTGGAAACTATCATGACAACAGTAGTTATTTAAAATGTATCTATATAAATATATATAATGATCTTGTTTGCAGCTTATAATAATAAGTTATTACTCAATATAAACATGCATTATTACATTTGAACTCACCTATAAACAGCTAATAACTTCTCTGCACGAACGCTGTCACCATCATAAATATAAAGATGATCCCACCCACATTCCGTTGCAAAGCTCTCTAAGCGTATTCTTATTGATGGCGGTATGGGACCTAGATGTGGAGGCACTATTACCCACGTACATTGTGTGCTTACACTATAGTTGCTAGGGCCATCTGTTATGATGCCAGTAGGCGCTGTGAGACTGAAAAGAGAAAGAACAACATGGTAATAAATACTAATAAAATAGAAGGTAATAAAATAAAAAACTTCATAAAAACCATCGCTAAAAAGGATGGACATGAATTCACATCATAGAATGACTATTATCAGCTTTATTGCTGATAATTATAATTATCAGCAATAAAGCTTGTTAACAATTAAAAAAAAAAAAGGTATTGCAGTTTAAACCTGAATTTATTCATTCAGTAAGCATGGTGCTTCTAGGGCAGTGACTTACATCTTATCATTTACCATTTAGCAATATTTAGGTTAAACAGGTATTAAATATCAAAAAATAGAAATGTATTTTGGTGTTCTAATTTGTAATTGAAATTACTGTAGGTATGCTACAAATTATCTGGGTTTTACTACACACTGAGGGTGTTACCACACCAATTGATTGATGGACAAACCAAACACTTGACAGCAATATAGTTTTTACTATGCCAAAAAATTAGCTTGATGTCGACCGATTGTTTTGGTAAAACACTTATACACGTCAGTATCAGGCTTGTTAAATTAAAGAAATAACTTATTCTGACCACAATAATGGTCATGTGACCAAAATCATGAAATAATGAACCCCTTAAAAGATTAGACACTGGAAAAAGATACTTGTGATTATAAGTTCAGTTGTGAACCCCCAAAATTTCGAACCATCTAAAATTTCAGTCTGTGACCACGCCTGTATTATACCTTATTTTTACATACAGTTACTAAAAGAGTAGCAAGTGAAAAATTTTGTGTAACCCGGGTATACCCTTGTTTACAGTAATGGGACGTGTGATGGACATTTTATTAAAGGAGGAGGAGGATATTTTTCACCTTATACTCCATTATGGTAAGTAAAATTCATGAATGATGATGATGACTCATGTATGGTAGTGAATCTTGAGTGTGGTAGAAGAGACATGAAAGCAGGATTAATGCTGTGGAGATGAGAGCTTTAAGAAGTATGTGGGAAGTAAAATTGAGTGATAGAGTGCGCAATAGTGAAATAAGAAAGAGATACGGATTGAAAGAAGATGGAAGATATTTGGAAATTGAGCAAGGATGAGTGAAAGGAGGTTTTAGAAAGAAGTGTATGGAGCATGAATGGATGGTGAAGTCCGTAGGGGCTGCCCCAAGCGATGTATGCTAACCAAATTGGTGACTTAGTTAAAAAGTCCCAGTAAATGTGTGTCTGGAACATAGCAATTACAGTTACCATGTCTGCCTTCCCTAAAAGGAGACAGGTGTGAAATTATTTATGTATGTTTTACTAGTTCAATAGACCTTTACCAAGCAACAATTTTTTATTATGGAATATTAATAGATAAAAAGATGTCTAGTATAGTTTTCACTCAAACATATTTTAAGATCACAATAAGTACAAAATCTTAGCAAAGTACTGACATGGTTTTTAGAGAATCTGATTCTTGTATGCTGCAAAGGAAAATAAACTTTTGGAAGTCTCTAAGTATAGAATAATAAAAGAAATAAAAAAGAATTTGAATTAAGACTGGTTATTCCTACTATTTCAGTGTTCAAACATTCCAAGTGTTTGGAATGACTTTGATTAAATGGCTTTTCATTTATATGTTGTACCTATAATTAAAACATTTTGAAATACTGTTTCTAAATAAATAAATTAAGTTTGATGTGAAATATTCACAATCATACTATACTTGGAAATTGTGATATTATTTGACAGTAGTAAGAATTTCCTGTAAATTAAGGTTCAACTAGTTGCAGATTACCTATTACAATACAAACAAATGTTTATAAATAATTAAATGATAAAAAATGATTTCACATTTTCCAAGTTGCATTTACTCTTGAACTATATTTACATTTTAAAGTTTGTCAACAAATCACTTTATCTATTAGCACTTTATTTGTTATACTAAGAGTATCATAACATTCAAATCAACAGAATAAATATGTGCTAATTATCCTAATTCATAACCATTACTATTTAGCAGACCTCCACATAAATTAGAAGCCTACTTAATTATTACTGTGCTAACCTTAACAAAGTAGCACAGGAAGAAGTTAGGAAGCCAAAGAAGGTAATTGGATAAGCTGTATGGGCTTTCTCTCGCAAATTCTAACTGCTTGCTTATAACGTTACATGAAACACAACTGTCAAATGGGTCACTGAACTGTGATTTCGTATATGGTTTTTGGAGCCTCTTATGTGTTTGGAGTACTTACTTGACTTTCCCACCGCAGTACTGGCATTCAGGGCCTTGCCAGCCTTCCAAACACTCACATGTTTCATTCTTACACACACCATTTACACAATTATGATCACTACATCTAGTTAGTACACCATGACAAAACAATAACACTATAAGAATTGAACACAGAAATGGAGAAAACCAGGCACATTTTCGTCTGTATTTGGATTTGAACAAAAATAAAAACATTTGCAATGATTCTACCATGTTGGTGTACACATTTTCAATTAATTTATTTAGTTTAAAAGCTCAAAAAGCGGTACAGTGTCGTGTTCTTGAAGACTTTTTTTTTAACATTGGCATTTTTTATTTTTTCGTGCAACGCTATTCAGTCTTTAAAATGTTGCCATATTTCAACATCATTTTACCTCGAAATTAAAAAATGAAAATACCAATAATCTGAATTCTAAAGTCTAGAGATCTGAATACATGTTTTCTATGTGCTAGTGAATCGCTATCACTGCCTCTTCAGATTTGGTAAAGTGAAAGTTTGGTAGTTTTCCCAAATCTTTGATTTTGGGGAAAATGCAGAAATCACAGAGTGCTAGGTCGGGGCTATGTATAGGATGGGCGACGAGTTCTACTTTTTCGGAAGCTAAAAATGACGTTGTTTTGTTGGCAATGACGAAGAAGCGATGTCAGAATGTACCTAAGAGAACGCGGCTTTGTGGTCGTCTTTGGTGAACTATTTCTTACCCTTAAATAAATAATAAATAAAATCCCCAGACAGTCACACCAAATACATAGCCACAAAGTAAGCATAGCTTGTATTATGGGATACCATGTAGCCAACTAGGGTGGAACCTAGAATATAAATAGATAAACACTCAGACACGGAACATTTGTTTTTCTTGTTCCGTGCGGGAATTGAACCCACAACCACTGGCGTCTGAGGCAGACAGGTTTACCCCATCGCCAAAGTGGTCGTCAAACCTGGGTAAACAAATGGTAGACTACCATTCGGTATTAATACTTTTGATCTTCAAGTAGGATTGTGCAGATGGGAACCGTAGTTGCGAAAAAAACGCTATAATCGGATAAAGTGCTATTTATGAAAGGACCTTATTTCCGTTTTTGTGCACCTGACAAACTAAATAACAAAATTTCAGGAGAATCCTTCACCGGGATCATCAACATGCTAGTTTGTCTTCCATACAAATACCAAAATTCTATTACTACTAGCGCTACGCGCCGGGCACTACTGGAACTTTTGTATTTTTTTCTGCGTTCGATATGGATATATCTATTTTTTTTTTTTTTTTTATAAGTGACTAAACCCGCGTTTGACCTCAATCTCACCTGATGGTAAGTGACGATGAGGTCGAAGATGAAAGCACACGGGTTTAGGAAGGAACTGGCTCTTTATACAATATTGCCGGAACACATTACCGCCGGAGCGGTAACATTTGGCGGCAGACTTTATATAAAGGGTGGTCGCTAGCCAGGCGGACCCAGAAGGGATCCTACCACCAAGCAAATAGTACCAGGCAGCGTATTTATAGTATAGTATTCAACCAATCAAATTTTTGCACTCGTTGTATTTGCTTATTTTTGTGTGTGTTTTTTGTCGCTGAATTCTTTTGTTAGTGTTTTCTACAAAGTACGTTGAGTAGAGTGTTCACTCCTCGCGTTTTTACGATCTCAAATCAAAGATTTTACTTTTGTGAAGTGATATTTTTACATAGGATGCTGACTTTCTAGTGAGATAGTGAGTTAAGAAAAGGAATGGCATTAATTTTGAATGACTGGTGCAAGGAGGTGAACAATTTGTGTGTCAAAAGCATTGAGTTTGACGAAAACGACCCGAACAAATCTATGGCCTATAATTATTATAACAATAATAATAACTGGTACTACGAATTTCTGAAAATTTGAAAGTGGTGGTACGGCCGGGCTGCATTCTAGGGTTGTTTTGGTCAAAAAGGTTCCTAGAGTGGATACTATATGGCGCTAAAGTGTAAAAACCGCGAGACGGTCATCTATACTTTAGTACTTATATTCATCTATGATCATCAAAGGGTAAGGGTTTACCAATATTTCTTTATTCCAAGCGTAAACGCTTTCATTATCGTCAGAAGACTACTCGATATATCTATTTCAGAATCAGTGTTTTCTGGTTCTAAATTCATATTACAATTCTCTATTTCTTCTTCTCTGTTTACATTTCTTGTCTAGTATTTTGCACGAAATTTAAAGCACACTATTGAAATTTTATTAGAATGTGTACCCAAAATATTACAATTCAATAAATATTCTATTGAGTTATTTTCTGTTTCGGTAAAAATAATAAATAATCATTAATTTATTTACAGTTTATCAATCGTAAATGAAAATAAATTTATAAAATGATCTTTTATTATAATTATTACTTATAATTTTTATATACATTAACCAATAATCAGAGCTATAAAATAGCAGTATTTATAAAATAAAAAGATTGATATCAAATCTCTTCCAGTTGCGTGTATGCCATAATTTGATGTATGACGACATCATTCCATGCAACGATGCAACACAACGTTTGTTCAAACGCCCACCGTTTAAAATGCTTATTTAACACTAGCTGTGACCCGCGACTTCGTCCGCGTGGATACCGGTTGTTGGAGTTGGATAAATACTATTATTATATCCTCCTTGAAGTTTAAACTTACCTTATTCAAAATTTCGTCAAAATCGATTCAGTAGTTAAGCTGTGAAAGCGTTACTGATAGATAAACAGACAGAGTTACTTCAAAAACTGTTACAACAAAGCTGTGATCCGCAGTTTCACCTAGGTGTTTTGTGAAAAAGTATAGGTAGGTAGGTATATTACATAGATGATGCCTGCGACTTCGTCTGCATTGAATTAGTATTTTGAGTAGGTTATTTTCTTCTCCAAGGTCCTAAGTACTATCTTTAATAACAAAAATAAAAATGAAGAATCTTCGCCCATATAATATGTATAACTCCTAACCACAAACATGGGTAACTATATTAGGCACATTGTGTTATAAACAAATCGGGTGCCAAAGTGTCTTAAATTTTACATATTTCATGCAATACCTATCTTCATTAATTATAGCTTATTGTTATTCTAGGTAAAGCTATATTACTGTGAAGTTTCAGAAGAATACATTCGACAGTTTTTGCGTGAAAGAGTAGCAAAGATCCATCCATCCAGCCATTATCAGTGTATAATGTGTATCTATCTATAGTTATGATTGGCTACTTTTCACATTGGCTCAGCCATTTTAATGTAATTTCTTTTGGTAGTTCTACGGTTTCTAACTTCCAAGAGCTAGAAATGATCACGAAATATATAAAACCTTGAGTCCCATTATTTTAAGTTTAACTTTCTTACAATATATCTCTGTATGTACAGAAGGCAGCACATCAAGCGTTACAAATCGGTAATTTTTTTTTACTTGAATCTGAAATCTATGCCCTCGACATTACCCAAGTTAAAATTGTTTGGGGAAATTTGACAGGTATTGTAACGCTTGACCTGCTGCCTTCTGTACCTACCTGTATTAAATCGCGCAAGAAGCTTAATTAATGATTTAGCCCTATGAACATAGCAAAATTTTCTACTGCATACCAACTATTTTTCAGATTTATTATTTTTAAGCCCCTAGTACTTTTACCAGGAGAATTTCCTTAGAATTCTTATTCCCATGTTTACTTTTATTGTAGTTCAGTTTTTTTTCTTCTGGCTATCCGAACGCTTTTACATCTATCTAATCTACTAATGCCACGTTACAATATCAAAAACACTGTTCGTTCGTTGCTTCCACGCTGGACTGGGAGCAACAGAAAATCATAGAATGTACCAGTTGCTTCTCTTCCCGGGCATACCTTAAAAGTCATTTTAGAGATAGAGGTTTTATTGGATAGAGGTTTTATAACGGATAAAGGCGTGAAGTTATATGTATGTTTGTTCGTTTATTCTACGAACAGTAGATTTAGCTATCATACACGTTGAATATTGAAGCGTATAAAGCGTTTCAATATTCAACGTCTTGTCACATTACTACTTACTATTCTTATATAACCTACCATTCGTTTGTAGTAGCATTTACTCATGTAAAATATTGAAACCCAGCATTCATTGATTTTGACGACAATTTAGTTATAATTTACCCCTAGAATAACCCTACCGCCTCTGAATAATTGACTAATCCGAGTGAGCCCCATATCGGCTGACTGAAATTTGCCGTCAAATATCACTACTGCCAGCGGTGACGCGTCCCGAAAACATTTTATAAAGAGCCAGTTCTAGAGCCACAGCCGGGTTTATGATAGAACTGGCTTGGCTTCGGTATTCGACCTCATTCATACTTACCATCAGGTGAGAATGAGGTCAAATTCGGACTCATTCACCGATTTGAAAAAAAACTTAGTATTTTTAATATTTTGGAATAGAAAGTTATAAAATTAAACTCGTGGGTAGTCTGACTCCCAACCGTTACAAAAATTTGGTGGTTCATTCAGAGAAATCTTATTTCCAAGTGAAATAATAAAAGTCGGGTGAATACGGTCATAGGCACCCAGAGTTTGGTAGGTATCTCGAACAATTAACAGCGTGAGTGGCCGGCCATGCCAGCGAATCACTCGCTCGCCCGCCCGCGTCTTATCGAACATACCTACCTATTTTATTACGGAGTTATTTTAAAATTATTACGATATCTCTTTGGATCTTGATTGAAATCAAGTGGTGTCAAAGACAATTTTGTTCACAATTAAATATTTATTGTAAACAAAATAAAAAAAATTATAATAAAAAAAAATTACGCGAGCAGGATCGAACCCACGACCTTCGACTCATGGTCGGTCTACACGCAACTGAGCAATGAGTACTTCTGATCTGTATGCCGAACATCTCCACCATATTCTAGTAAAGTAAGTCTTAGGCATAACTTTTAAAAATCTATTACTCGTACAATTTTTTTAGATCCTAGATTTTTTTTATGTCTGCAGAATCTGCTCATCATCCTGGACAACTTTTGTTAAGGCATCATATCTATATTTCTTACGGTTTTGATGATCCCTTAAGGGTTCTGCATCAGGTGTTCCAGTAACCGAAATAACATATACTCTATATGTTGCCCCGGCTTCACAGCTATACATCAAAAAAAGGTTTATTCAAATCCGTCCAGCGGTTCCAGAGATTAGCGTGTGCAAACAGACAAACTTACAAACAAACAGACAAATTTTTTTTTTCAGATTCTTACTCTTTTTTCATTTCTTTATAACCCTAGATAAATTTTTTTGTAAAAATATTAAATGTACAGACACGTTTTTTTTACTGTTTTATTATATGTATATTGATTATCATCTGTGGTATCGATATCGTTGGCGAAAAGACCGATGTCAACAACGGATGTTAGTTGAGAAACAACGATGTACATCGATACTGAAAATTACTGACAACAACCATATCCAATAAAATAATAATTAATAAAAAATATATAAACTTATTTAAAAATATATAGCAATTTGTTAAACTGAAATATTTTTTACTGGCCGTACTCGCGAGAGTGAGTATAGACGGCACTAGTGTGCTAGTGAGAAAACATGATAGGCGCCGCTATTTTAATTCCTTTTTTTAATGAACCAAGTTATACTTAAGTATTGTCAGGTAGGTAGGTGCCTACCTACCAAAATAATTAAGATAGACAAAAGAAGATAATTATGTCGGTGTGACTTTAATTATTTTTTTGTTATTTTGTCATTAAAAATATGTGGAACCTATATTTGAATCAGAACAGGACCAGATGTATTCCCAGGTAGCACGCCGAGCATTACAAAAATAGTCTTTTTTAAAGATTTGATTTGGAAATTGACGACGGATACGGTTTTTTTTTAAAACATCACAAAATTGGAAATATTCAAATTCAAATTCAAACACTTTATTGCCATTTGCATAGAATGTGATACTTATAAAAATACAGTTTTAACATTAAATGTACAATTTGGGCGGCCTTATCACTTCAAAGTGATCTCTTCCAGGCAACCAGGAAATATCTCGAAAACCAGAGAATTTTTACTTAGCCTGTTTCGATGTTTTCTGATAAGCCTTAGGTCCACCTACCTCCAGTGTCACGTGTCGTTTCTAGGACACTCTGTAGAAGTGTCGTGGCGCAAATCAATCGATTATGCAAGTTTAGCAACATTCGGCGCGTTTGGTTAAACCAAAATAATGCCAAAATATGGTCCGCAAAGTTAGGAAGATTATATGAACTGAGAGCAGAGGTTGAGATTTTTCTGGTTGACAAAATTTATGTTTTTTTTAACAGTTTACTAATCTGACATTTCATTTGAATTTGACTTATTTTATGGATATTTTCACACATTTAATTAATGTTACATCTTACTGTAGGGTTCGGGAAAAAAAATTAGAACTTCGTAAATGTATTAAATTTTGAAGATAAACTCCGCGCTTTTAAGTACCCACGACGGAACGGAGACGGTATATATGTTTGGGGTGAGAGGGTGTTTGTGCAAACCAATGTTACCATTTATCTCCAGACCAGTGGGGTCCGATTTTAATGCGGTTCTTAGTTATCGCTTTGGATTTGATTGGTGCATGTTCTTAGGTGTAGCGGTAATAACTCACCAGGGGGCGCTGCAGTAAACATTTGTTTGTAAAAGCCAATGTTACCGTTTATCTGCAAAACCATTGGTCCGATTTAAATGCTGTTTTCAGTGATCGCTTTAGATTTGATTAGCGCATGTTCTGAGATAGGTGTTACGGTAACAACTCACCAGGGGGCGCTGCAGTAAATATTTGTTTGCAAACCATTGGTCCGATTTGAATGCCGTTTTCAATTATCGCTTTGGATTTGATTGGTATAATGTTCTTAAATAGGTCTAACGGTTACAACTCATCAGGGGGCGCTGCAGTAAACATTTGTTTGTAATAACAACCACTAATTCTGCAAAACCATTGGTCCGATTTAAATGTGGCTTTCAGTGATCGCTTTGGGTTTGATTGGTGCATGTTCTTAGATAGGTGTTACTGTAACAACTCGCCAGGGGGCGCTGCATGTTACTATTAATCTTTAAAACCGCCGGTCCGATTTAAATGCGGTTTTCAGTGATGGGTTTAGTTGAATTTGATTGGAATCATAGATATAGATAAACAAATCCAAAGCCATCACTGAAAACCGCATTAAAATCGGACCAGTGGTTTTGAGGAATGGTAACATTGGTTTGCAAAAACCATTCTACGTAATATGATATCGAGTTACGTTACAACAAAGCCCCAGCAAAGTTGAGCCACCAGCAAAGTTGAGTACTTACACCAGTAAATACTTATTATAATACTTCACTATGTATTTAAATAAACTACATGGGTTTTCCAGCGGTGGTGGCGACATTAGAGGGCTGATGAGGAACGAGGTGTTGTGTAATGTAATGTATGGTATCAATATTTTAAATTTCAATATAAAACTACAAAACGAATTCATTCAATGGCAGCCCTCGACGAATTTTCTTGCTCTTCTTATAAAGTTCATAGGGAGTTGAATACCTATGTTATTGCGACATCTACATCTTCGAGAACCGAATAGGTAAGCATAGGGAAGTGCTATGAAAACGAATAGTATGTTATTCATAATATGACCGACTCTGTGTGAGATCAAGTGAACTTTTAAAAAAGCTTTTCACGTTAATTATCTCTCGTCACATAAATCATTTCAGTCGGGGGATTTTAAATTATTTTATTCTTTTTCAATTAATTTTTAACCGTCGCGTCGTGGGTTTTTCAAAATGTTTATTTTGTTTTTTATTGCATTAACTTTTGTTTTTAGTTTTAGTTAACTTAGTTTTAGTTAAAATATTTATTCTACGTTTGCGACATTAACAGCTCTTGCGGAAGACAAAAATTATAATGCTAGTAAAGTAAATATACCAGAAAACATCAGGACTCAGTTACAAAAGTCAATAGTTACTTCCCAGCCCGGAATGCCTATATACCGAAGCAGCTGAAGTTGATCAAAAAGTGCATAGACGCTGGTGAAGTTACTAGAGGAATCCAGGTAGAATTAAATATTAATTTCCAAAGACAAGAACTGCAAGGATGCTTTTGAATCGAATTGACTTGAATTGTTTTGGTGTATAAAAGTAATCAAGAAATTCATTTAAGTGTATGAAACTTCGCCTTGCGGTATTTTAGGGTTTTTTCTCAACTTATTTGTATGATTTAAAACTTATTGTTTTATGTTATTTCACGGGTAGCTTTGAGTAACAATATTAGTCCTAGGATAGCCGACCTTGCGAAGAAGTTGCAGGCTCAGATATCAAATTAATACGGAAGTTTTCTTTATTAAGTTTTATCTTATTAAATTTTTATCAGAATGTCATATTGATTATTTGTTTATTTTTACTATGACTTTATACAGGTCCCTTTTAACAAGAAAAATAAAAAAATATAAAAGTGGTCCCTGACCAAAGAAAGATTGGGAATTCCTAGGTTAAAGGATGGGTGACCGCTGGCTTTTTCACGGCAATTTCCGTGTTTCGGAGGGCACTTTAAGCTGTTAGTCCCGGGTGCTGTATACTTGTATAGAGTAAGTATTCGACAGGGTTTATCAGAAGTCATTTTCGCGCCCTGAAAATTCTGACAACTAGCATCCATCACTAGGCCAGCCATAATCCACCAATTATGACCTAACTAAACCTTTTCGTCACCCAGGGGAGACTTACAGGCAGGGCTAAGAGTCTCCCCTCATTACAAAGAGTTGTGATGATGCGATGACAGCAGAATTTATTTTCATAAAAATAAATAAAAATCAACAAAGTGCGAGTCGGGACTCGTGCACGAAATGTTCCGTACTGTGCGCGTTATCGCACCTACGGTCCTTGTGATATGGCCTGGTGAGAGACGGACAGATGGATAGACGCAAGACGGAGACCAGAGTTTTATTAATGGGATCCCGTTATACCCTCTGAACGGAACTTCTTAGAATATTTGGATGTATTTTTTATTAAATTTGTGAGAAAAGATGCTTTCATTACATTTAATTTATTTTTATACAAAAGTGTAACATTTATAAAATACTGTAACGTAGTTATGTCTTTCAGAATGCCTATTCGACATTACTTATTTTTTTTAGTATACCTAGCATATTCTTGAGTATCATGATTTTTAAACAAACCCCGCTGTAACCAAGGTTGACTCATTGGAGTTAAAATATTTTACTTATTTAATGTTTACCACCAAAGAACACCGCTGCAGTGCTGCTGCGTTCCAGCAATGTTAAATAAAGAGACTGTGCTTTCCTAAACTCGTGTGATCTTTGACTTCACTTGTACATTCCATCATGTAATATTGAGGATCAAACAGATATAAAACTTTTTACTAATAAATTCTTTGCATAGGTATATGTAAAGAAATATTGTCCTTTATATGTTTTCTTGTTTTAATTTAAACAAAGGTTCTAACAAAGTTGGCTCATTTCTTAAAATGTGAACGGTGTATTTGCTAGAATTGTTCCTTCTGCAGTTAATGCGAAGAATTTCCTTTAAAATACTGCTAAAGAAAGAAAACATCTGTTTAAGACTTATGTTTCACTCAATATTCTGATAAATAAAAAATTATTTCGTCTTAATCGAGTGACGTGTGTAATAAAAATCTTTAATTATTATTAAACACTTTATAATGTCCTTTTGATACTTACTTAAAAATATCGGGATAATTTAACATTTTCTGCAACCACTAATTCTATTTGTGTAAAATACAATAAGAAAGTGGACAGGACAGAACCTTATCTTTGCTCCAAAATTACCTTACAATCTATAGTATGGCAATGCCATAGTTGTCATTATAAATATTGTCAATGTCGTTGTCAATTGACTTCAACCTGTAGGGTAAAAATCATGGCATGTGGGAACGCCCTTTGGGGCATGATCATGTAAACAACGGTCAAGTTATGTAGCTTTTATATTCATCCAAAGTTTATACATGTGTTAAAATCACTTTTAAAATTAATTTATCCAGCTGTATCATTTTATATAACACTGCCATCTAGTGGCTATGAAGCGTAACAATAGAATTGAAATAGTTCGTAAAAAAAATACAGGTGGCGTTAGCAGTATTATTTAAAACTAAACCTAAATGTAATAAAGTTGAAAAAAAATCTAAAATCCCTTTGAGATGTTGAAACATAATACATATAGGGAACTTAATGCATTTCAATCGTATGTATAGTTACTTCAACGTATCGCCTAATACTCATACAGCATGCATAGATTAAGTGCTACTCACAAAAAGTTATTATATAGGTATAGTTTTAGTTTAACGCTTTTATATCTTTAACATTATTTAAAAATTGTTTCACTTTGTTCTTTAACAAACAAGAACCTATATTATTAAGCTACCTATATTATTCTTCACATTTATTATAAGTTTTTAAACAGACCTGTGACTTGTGTGTGAGTGACGATAAAGCTAGGGTGTAACGGAATAAAAATAGTTTGAATAAGTAATGGCGGTACTAATTTTGCAAAGGCACAGATGGCGGTAGTAATTTTGCAAAGACTTTAATTTTTTTATTTTTAATATGCTAGTAACTAAAGTTATTAGTCATCGGGATTTTTTTATTTAACATAGTGGCATGATTTTTACTGCACTATTTAATAATCCTTTTGATTAAAAAATATTTAAAAGGCGATATTCAGATGATAGTTTTTAGCTAGAAAAGCCGGCAAACAATAACTGGGTCCACCTCAGTATTTTTGATTATTTTTAATATAGAAATATTTTCTTATACATGGTAAGATTAGATCAGTGGTCGCCAAGCTAAAACTTAGCTTCCTGTAATTTGACTAGCGTCTGGCAGATCTTGGCCCTAACATAACGACTGTTAGGTAAAAGTAAGTACAGTGAGCTACAAAAGTTGATTAACACATTCAAAGAGTAGGTACTGTTCATGGTCCATACAGTCTCTGACCTGTCAAACTACCCAAGGTTCTCAATTCGTCTGTATGTTTTTATTTTTGTTGCACGATATTTCGGACAATTATGAATTGATTTTGGAAATTGTTGATTCAAATGATAGAGGATATCTCATAGTTGGTCCCATTTAAATTTAATCGAAATCGGTTTAGTACTTTATTGAAAATTTCAAACTTTTGAAAAAATATGTATGATTTCAACTCAGCCAAAGTTTTGACGTGAAGTTGTTTTTTTTTAATGCTCTGCTTTCATTGATTATATCTAAACTATTGGTTGCAGACTTGATTTAATTTCTTAGAAACGATATCGGGATTTTCATTTCAAGTGGATGATACTAGTAGTCTATTGAGTAACTTAAGCGGGCAAAATATGAAAATCCTTGCTGCGGTTACTAATATAAGTAAATACACTTAACCGAACATAAGCTATTATTTGCACTATACGATGTTTTAATACATTTCATGAGGTATCAAAAATCTGACAGGTCAGCTATGAACATTACTCTTTTCAAAGTCGTTTTTCACCATACTGTGCCTACATAACTGCTAATATTGATTATCTTCTATGTTTAATAATTATTACAATCATACATTGAAGTTAATCAATATAAGTCATTATTTAGGCATAATATGGTGAAAAACGACTTTAAAAATGTCGATGTGTTAATCAACTTTTGTAGCTGACTGTACTACGTCTTTATTTTTTTGGTGGTTGAAATAAAAAGGACTGTAGCAGGATGATCTTTCGTATTATTGTAAAGATAGGGTCGAAGAAGACAGCCCTCAGGTTTAGGAAGTACCTTCCAAAAGTAGGTACTTGAACCTTACCCACGAGGAGGGATTTCGAATGGGTCGAGTGTCACGCGCGCGCCCGTCGGGACGTTGTAGATACCTACCTATCTAATAGCACTCACAGTAATTCTATGATCGAGGTCGCAAATAGTATTTAAAAATGGACATAAAAAGAAACAAATATTCAATTAGATTATGTTTAGATTTGATTTTGTTCAATTTAGTAAACAAAACATAGGTAGTATTACTAATTATTCGTCGTAACTTCTTTTTTCATTTTGTACTTTAGGTAAGTTGAAATAATATTTTTTACAAAGGTAGAATAACAGTAATACCTACATCGGAAGATACTTAATTACAAATAAGGAGATTAATTTATTCTTCACTAGGCAGCAACCCTAACAGCGTAAGAAAAGATAAGAGGCATGCGATAGAAAGAGACAAAACTTCTAGGTATATAAATTTGCAGGTACGTAAAGCTGTGCGAGATGAATTCCACCGTATCGCGTCGTGGCAAGACTCGAATTTATTTAGATCTTCTTGCGGAGTAATTCTTCTGTACCACGGGTACTATTACTTATTCTGTGGTTATGTTCACCAAAATCATCCCGGATATTACAATATCCACAAACGGTTTGACGCCAACCACGTTATATAATAATCATTTATTTTCAGGCAACACGGAGTTTATAAAGATGGTATATACTAAACAATACAAAGGGCCCATATACAGGGTGTCCCAAAACTCAACGTCAAGCCGAAACGGGGTGATAGAATAGACAGTTACCATCAATCTATCCCATGCCGTTTATAAATTATGGGTATTTTAAGAAAACCTAGAAATTTGGTCAAACTGTAACCATTTTTCGGTTATTGTGGTTAATTTTTACTATTTTTAACGAAATAACATTTTTAGAACCTAATTCAAAAATAATGACAGAATTGCCCCAAGTTTTCTAGAATTAAGACTATGTTAAACTATGATTTTTTTTTGTAATTTGCAAATTTGAAAGGTCCTCCTTTAAAAAAAATTTACTTCAGTGCCTTGGCAAGTACCTACCATCAAAAGTTTGCACATTTAATCAGGATTGTAAAATGGTACAATATTTGTTAGTTTCATAATAAAAAAACGAGAAAAATAATAAAAACCTCAAGTAACCCGATTTTTGCAAACCCATTTTACTTAGTTCAAATATTTTTTATTCGCAGCTTTTATTTTTACGGCGAAATGAAGAGATGGAAAGTGGACATGCTTACTACAAGCAAGCGAGACAGATAGTGACGTCACTTTTACCAAAGTCAAACAAAAGTAAGTAAAATTAATAAAATAATGAAAAATCTTGACCTAGTTTAGTTTAGGTTCATTGGAATAAAAGTCAGATAGAGAAAGAATTACTTATTAGCCGGGCATATCCTCGAGAGTGGTGGTCCTCAGCAGCTTGAGCATTTCGTTCACGCAGCTTGGCTACGCTCAGTAGACTTTGAATAAACTTTTTCTTTGAGAACGCCCCAATAAAAAAAAATAGGGGAAATCCAGGAGAAAATTTACCAACTATGTTAGAGGACATACTATTAACAGATCATTAGGCTGCCCAGCGCATTACCTACGCAGTGCAAGTTAGAGATTTCCTTGACCCGGAATATCCGGGAAGGTGGATTGGACGCTCAGGTACTATCTCGTTCCGTTCTTTAGATTTTAAACCCCTGGATTTTTTTTATTGGGGCGTTCTCAAAAAAAAAGTTTATTCAAAGCCTATTGAGAGCGTAGCCGAGCTGCGTGAACGTATTTCTCAAGCTGCTGAGCATATCCACTCTCGAGGATATGCCCGATTAATAAGTAAATATTTTTTAAGAAGATGTAGGGCGTGTATTGAGGCTGACGGTAAATAATTTGAACATTTATTGTTATAAAAATATTATTTCCCTATCTGTCTTTATTCCAATAAACCTAAACTAAAAGGCTTTCCGCCATATTTTATATATCTGCCGGCTACCAAGTGTACAGTTAGCTACACCCCTGAAAATAAAGTTATGGTTATAATGAAATAATGTTATAGCCAGCCTATAACATGCTTTTGTACAAAAATAAGTCATGTTGCATGAAAAAGAACATCTGCCTACCACCGAGTAATACCTACCTTATAGAACATTTTTTAATAGGAGCTTTCTTAATACGTAATACTAGGTAATTAATAGGTTTTTTTTATACTTAAGATCAAGATTCAAGGGATAGATCGCGCATGGTGACACCCAATATATTTAACAAAAACGACACATTGTACTCATACACCTTACCTTAATAATATGCCGTATATATCTATGAATGTATAGAGCGACAAGGGTCTATTGGCGTGTGGCAAAAAAAATGACTAACCGCGGTCTTATAAAGTGTCACTTCATGACTTTTGCCGTCTCATATTTATTGTTGTACTTTAAATTCAAAAAAAAATGTTAAAAATACACGAAAATATGTAAAATGTGGGCTTACCTATGGTGGTGGTAAAAGTGAAAAGTTGTTTCAAGAAAGAAAAACAATATAAAGTCCCTATAAATCCATAAAAACAGTAAACAAGAAAGTTGCCTCTGCAATGTTTACATATTGCCATAATTTGAAAGTTTTATTTTTGAAACGTAATTTTTTTTTCTTATGCTTCAATGAAACTGCGATTCCAGGAGATGAGCCACTGTTTATGAAAAGTGCATTAAACTCAGCAGTTATTTAAAATGTATTATTTTATTCTGAAGAAAGAAATGGTAACGATGATTAAGAATAATAGAATTTTTTTTTTGATACGGCACTTGATATAGTTGTCAATTATTGTAAAATATTCTGACGGTTATATACAATATACATTTTTTATGGAATTAAAAAAACACTAGGAAACACTATTTCTGATGTTTATCCCGGGTTCTTTGTTTTGCATCTTAGTTTAATTCAGCTAACTTTACAGATATTGTGTTTACTGCCATATCAGTGTGATCAAAACATGTTCGAAATGATCAGAGTTTCCATGATACGAAAAGTAACAGAAGTCAAACTTGAAAAGCAACCCTGTGAAATCCTAATAATGTTTGAAAATGCATTAAATGCCATAGGAAAAATAAAAAATTACATGACGGATTTCGCAAGAAAGACAGATATTTAGAAAAGCCTTTCATCATTGAACTATTTTCAAAGATCGAAGAAAGTAGTGATGACAAAGTTAACGAAATTAAAAATTGATATCTTTTTAAATGATATTTGCTGGACCCAATTACAGTAAAAGATTTTGATACTTTTATTTAATATTTATTAAAAAAATATTTTTAATGTTTGATCATCAGTTTTAACTTTTCAGATCTCTTTTTTTTCTTGTAATTATTTCTATTTTCAAACATGTTCATGCATTTATGTTTTTCCCTGAGAATATGGTGATTTTACAGAATGGGAACCCTTATTTCACCCTTATGCTAACAACTTCACGTGCCAAAAATGTCTTGTCGGACATGACGAAACAAATAAAATAAATTCAGTTAAATAGCTTTATTATTCAATATTAAGATTTGTACAAACTTATTTACAGAATAATTTTGATAAAACGAATAATATTTTTTAGTTTATGTTTTCAGGCCGTCGTATTCTGGACAAAAAAGCATGTAGTACTATAGAATGGTAGGAATGGTAGCCGTCATTGGCGGGATCTCTTTCGCTAGGTCAGGTCTACAATGCAAATGACAGTCTGCCCCCGATAGTTGAAAAGGCGCATCTAACAAAATCATAAATCGGAGAAACAAAATGTTAAATGTACAAATCTGAAAATCGTTTGTTGTCTCAAGAAAAATTAAGATAACTTTGTGGGAAAAAATGCAAATGAAAGTTTAAACAATATATCTTCGATTATTTTTAAAAAACGAAATATTTTTAAATTTTTAATACTTAAATATATTAAAAACCTTTCAAAGCTTAGTTGACTAGACGCAAATCGCCATATGCGCCTTATCAATTTCAAATGCTTGTGTTATAATACTTTATTACTAAGAAAAATGGTCGTATGTGGCTACATGCGTCTTTTAAATTTAGTATACCTACAAATAATTTATTTGGTCATCATCGGCTAAGATAAAAAGAAATATTTCTTTTATATTATACCATGTTATAACGTCTTCGAAATATTTTGTACCTACTTAGGACTTTTTTTAGGTAAAAAAACATTAAGTTTTATTTAGAATTATATATTTATTAAAAAACAAAACAGAAAAATGTCCTTTAATGGCACTAACTTTCTATTATTGATATAAAGAACTTAATAACTGTGCTGTTCCAATGTAACTTATTGCTGATTTCTTACCCTTTACCGCATGTCGTGCCAAATCTGGAACACTAACATATTTTTTTCTGAAGAAACTTCATTGGATTCGTGTTGGCTTTGATAAACTTATGTTTCAACAAATTTATAAAATGTCTGTAGGTTGAAAGAAAATCGTTTGTAAATACACTCGAGAGCAAAGAATTAGGGTCGGAGACAAAACTCATGATATCTCTCAAACTATAAACGTTAGCTTATTAAAATAAAAAGCAATAGGAAGCCCCTTTAATGCCGAATATAAAAAGTAAATGTAAGTAATATCTTTTTTAAGAAATGACATAGAAAAAAACAAAAAACAAAAATTATGATTTATTTTGAAAATTGAACTAACAATTCAAATCATTTGTATCGATTTTGTTTGTTTTGTGTCACAAAAAAATGTTATAAAAGGGTTTCCTGGTGTACAATATTCATTATGAAAGTACAAATCATGTCGCTCACACCTGAAGAATGTACAAGAATCCTCACTTTGCAGGAAGACGGGCGTAGTCAGCGTGATACAGCCAGGATGGTCGGGCTATCGTTATCTACGGTACAACGTGTTCTCCAACGGTTCCAGGGAACTGGGTCAAACCTTCGCCGGCCAGGAACTGGCAGAAAAGGATGCACAACACCTCGTGAAGATCGATACTTAGTCACAAAAATGCTTAGAAACCGATTTCTCACGGGTGTTGAACTGAGAAATCAATTTGTACGTCTTGGCGGAAGCAGCCCAAGTGCGTGGACAGTAAGGCGACGTCTTGACGAAGGTAATTTGAAGCCATCAAGACCAACGAAAGGCCCTAAACTTGAACAGGAGCATCGTATTGTAAGACAGAGTTATGCACGTGAGCACTTGAATTTGACTCTAGAGGATTGGTCAAGAGTTTTGTTTACAGACGAGTCCAGATTCATGCTGTATAAGCACGACGGTAGACACAGAGTGTACAGAAGACCAGGAGAACGGCTTCAACAAGCCTGCATTGAAGAAAAAGTTGCATACGGCGGAGGATCCGTGCATGTTTGGGCCGGAATATCTGCAGAGAGCTGCACGGAGCTAGTCTTGATAGAAAATGGAACGTTGACCGCGAGAAGATACGTAGAAGAAATCTTAAATGAGTATGTCGGTCCGTCTATGGCCAATATGGGCGAGAATCAGGTGTTTATGCACGATAACGCCCGTCCCCATACTGCGGCTGTAGTGACTGATTACCTTCAAGAGGTCGGTATCATGCGCATGGAATGGCCTGCACGCAGCCCAGATCTGAACCCCACCGAACATGCCTGGGACGAGCTCGGACGACGTGTCAAGCAAAAAATACCTCCTCCAATTACACTTCGTGATTTAAAATTAGCACTGGTGGAAGAATGGGGGAATATACCGCAGAACCGACTTAGAAACCTGGTGTACAGCATGCCAAATCGGATAACATCCATTCTGAGATCACGTGGAGGTAATACACGGTACTGAAATTTGTGGAAAATCATACTCTCGTACCAGAAAAGTCTTAAATGTAATTTGTGATCATCAAGTGTAATTCGTGCATTTTTATTTTATTTGTTTTTATAAATAATAAAATCACTTAAATAACAATCTTACAAATTTTATTTATGTATTAATTAATGGTCTATTTAACAGTTTTTAATTCATCAAGTTAGCATTTATAATTTGCGAGATATCATGGGTTTTGTCTCTGACCCTAATTCTTTGCTCTCGAGTGTAGTTATAATCGAGTTGGGGAAAGAGTCTATAACGCTTGATAAGTAGAGCTAGCGATAGTTCAGTTCAATATTTTTAGTTATTGTATGAAAATGTCAGGATTCCAAGGTGATATTTTTGAAAAAATAATTGGATTTAAAATCGCTCTATAATATTAAACCTAAGGATTCTTTAATATATTACGTTTTATGAACCGCGTTCGTGCCATTTTAAGAGTAATTTAATTTGGTGTACAAAATTGGAACATTTTGAAACATCATACCAAGACACATCGTATGAATCAGAAGGGTGAAGATCTGAGAAGATGTTAAAGTATTTACACCAGCTTCACACGTGCGTTAAAGAAATTAAAAAGTGGCATTTAAGGTTTATAAACTGTCAGATAAGGGCTTTAACACTAAGTATGTGCAAAAGGCAAAAATGGTTAGATACGTCTTTTTAATTTAATAAACGCCCTTTTTATTTCTGAGTATCGTTAAATTATCAAATATCATAGCCGTATCTGCTCAAATGTGCTTTTTCAATTAAGTTCTAGAATAATTTGTCTTTTCATCTTCTGTTAAGTGAGAACGTCAGTACAGAAACGCCTTATTCCGTTACGCAAAAATCACGTGGCAGCTTTTCCTGATTCTGGAAATATACCTACATATAACAAAATTTCAGAAAAAATTGTAGATGCGCCTTTTCAACTAACGGGGGCAGAGTGTATGTCAAGTAAAAATCCAATTATTTATTCATCCTTTCAAAATTTCAAGTTTATAATATAAAAATAAATACTCTTTATTGCCATTAACCTTGAAAATAATGATGCATAAATATTAAAAATAAACGACAATTTAGGTGGCCTTATCGCTTTAATCGATTTCTTCCAGACAAACCGAAACAAATAAAAAAGATATCAAAAACAAGGGCAGAGCATTTCATTTGCCATTTCACAGACATAATTATAATAAAAACATGAACAACTCGCGCGAACGGTCAGTAACAAAATATTTCAGTTTAATAAATTATTATACCCATTATATTAATTTATAAATATACAGGGTGAGTGGTGACAAATTTTTGATACTGAAAGAGAGCACTCTGTGTTCGATTCCGATCATAATTATGTAATAAAAGTAGGTACTTAATTTTTCACTAGAAATCCCTATAAATAAATACTACTATGTTACTAATTACTTAACGTACAACTGAGTCAATCGCGGCACTTGACCTGGCACGCGGATCACTGCCAGCGCTAGTGTCAACCATCGCTGCCAACCATGCGTCGCGTAATCAATTCTTTTACTTTCGGTTATGTTTACTCAGTAAATAATTATCTAGTTTTTTTTTCTTTATGTACGATCTTCAACTATCACGTCCTCGAATTCAGAAAGAGTTCGACCAGTCACCCTGTGTAACTATCTATTTTTTCAGCATAACAGGAGACAAATAACACAGAAATAATTTTATTTATCGACTCTCGATTTTTCCATCAATACCCAAAAATAATAGGTACATTAGTCAATCACAAATAGGTACAAAATCCACTTTGTATAAAGGATTTAGTAAAGCTGACATAATTAAGAACATATCTCACAGAATTTTAAAATTGGAACTGTCACAAAACTACAAAATAGTTCCTTCCTTTCGCGAAATAAGAAAATAAAGCGGGATTTTTTCGTAAAAAAGCTTTTCAATTTATTTTCGTCGTCCGCGACGCGACTCCGACAAAAGTCATCGAAGTAAAAAAAGTTCTTTCCAAAACAAAAGAAAACTAGCCCCATTTTTGTAATCATTTCCTTGATGCGTTTGCATCTTGGGAACACTGCTATTAGCTCAAGTAACAAAAACAGGAATGAAACGGCTTTTCTTTAGAAATCACTTTCAGGTAGTCTTTATGTTATTCCTGTTTTGGATTTCGTTTTTAAACCTTTTCTTTCGTATATCAAAAAACATATCTTTTTGGAATACTAGTTGTTGCACCCGGCTGTACTTGTTCGTTGCTGTCCTTGCAACTGAAGTGTTTTAAAATCGATGTTTTCACCGACTTTGTCGTTATACTCGAGTCGTCAATAATGTGTCGTAATGTTTAATAGTCTATAGTGAGTCCTTAAAACTTCCCTTGTGCATATAGATTTCGGTAAAATCATTCTTCCGCAGATTAACGCGGACAGGTCTTCGGGGACTGGAAACTGCTCGCGTCCGCAAGGTTTAGCCCTCGATGTACGTGGTCCCTGGGTGGTGCTAAACGAGCAGTAAAATCTGGTGGTAGGCTTCGGCCGTGGCTTGTCACCACCCACTAGACAAAACCATGCCGCCAAGTAACCTAGTTGCGTTCCGGCATGATGTCTAGTGTAGCCATTGAGGAGGATAGGTCTGAGTAATCGTGCTGCATCGGAGAACTGTTTACAACTCGTAGGATAATGACTCACCGGGTAACTCGTTTTGGAGGGTAGCGGGATCCGAAGCACGGTGCACCGCTGGCCGACCGCAGGTAGTAGGGGGCCCAAGTAGCATGCCAGCCACATGCAAAAGGCTGCCCCGCCACCTCGCGAAAAATCCCGGGAGGCTCCATCGTGCCGGTTGGCGACCGGTTTGAGAGGACCCGATGGCGAACTCGGGGGGGTTCGGGCGTCCCCGCAGTCTCCAAGCGAGTTTCCCAATGGTGCGTCACCCCTATCGAGTTGCTTGGTTCCATTTGCAGCGCTTCACTCAACTTCTGTTCTCCTCCCTATTCACTCCACTCCAAAACTAATGAAAGGTCCAAAGAAGAGTAAGGTAACACAGCGGTTGCACTTCCTCTCGTTTAAAGTGCACTTCTGTAACATCCGAGGAGTGCACTCCAATCTCAATGATGTCCACCACCACCTCGAGACGGAGAGACCCCACCTACTCTTCCTAACGGAGACGCAGATCTGTGATCCGTCAGACTCGGCATACCTTTGTTACCCAGGTTACATCCTGGAGTCCAAATTCCACCCGCACGCCGGGGTGTGCATGTATGCCAGTGACAAGATCTGTTGTCAGCGTCTCCGTTACTTAGAAGTGCCGGACCTTTCAGTTATGTGGGTTCACATAGATACCGGCCTAGACCAAATGGTATACGCTGGTATTTATCGGTCACACAGCGGAGATCGGGAGACAACGAGGCTTATGGACTATCTCAGCAGTACAGCGGACAAGGTTCAGCAACGTTTTCCCACAGCGCAGTTGGTGTTCCTGGGGGATTTTAACGCACACCACGGACAGTGGTTATACCCGTTTCAGGACACTGACCATGCTGGTAGAGAGGCTTTTAAGTTTTCGCTCACTCATGGCCTCTCTCAGCTTGTTGACGAGCCTACGCGCATCCCAGACGTTGCTGGCCACACTGCTTACTGCCTGGACCTTCTGCTGACAACCGATCCGGACAGATATTCGGTGTCCGTCACTGCACCCTTAGGGACATCCGATCACTGTCTGGTGAAATCTGTATCGCAGTACTCGCCACCTGACACCCGACCAAGTGGTTCTAGGCGAGTATGGCGTTACAAGTCGGCAGATTGGGATGAAATGCGACATTTCTTCGCATCTTATCCGTGGCGGCAAGCTTGTTTTACATCAACCGATCCATCGTGCTGCGCTGATGCAGTCTCAAGTGTGATAGGTCAAGCAATGGAGTTCTTCATTCCCTACGCTGATCTATCCCTTGAAACCAAAGCTCGCCCATGGTTTAGTGCTGAATGCTTTTCCGCTAAAAAGCGTAAGCGAGAAGCGTACAAAGCCTGGGCAACCGCTCGCAGAAGCAAAGCCGTGGATTCGCATGAACACAAAAAGAGGTACAATGCTGCCGCCAAGTCCTGCAAAAAGGTGATCAAGAGAGCTCGTTTCGCCCACATAGGCTGTATCGGAGACAGAATAGCCTCGTACCCCTCGGGAAGTAAAGCTTTCTGGTCCCTCGCCAAGTCGGTCGAAACGAACTTTTGTCGCCCGTCGCTGCCGCCTCTGCGGAAACCTGACGGTTCTCTGGCCCACACCGCTAAGGAAAAGGCGGATTTATTTGCCAGTATCTTTGCGGAAAATTCTCGTCTAGATAGCCAAGGTAAAATCCCACCCCAATTACCTCAGTTCGGTCCTACAATGGGTACCGTTCATATTCGACAAAAGGAGGTTCTTAAGTGCTTGCTGCACCTAGACGAGAATAAGGCTAGCGGCCCAGACGGTATTCCTGCAGTGGTGTTGAAACGCTGCGCAGCTGAGTTGTCTCCCGTTTTGACGCGTCTCTATAGACTCTCTTTGGAATCTGGTAAAGTCCCCAAATCCTGGAAGCTGGCTAACGTACAACCAGTACCGAAGAAGGGAAGCCGTGCTGATCCTGTCAACTATCGACCAATTTCAATCACCTCCATACTTTGTAAAGTCATGGAACGTGTATTGAACAATCGACTCCTGGCATACCTTGAGACCAACGAGCTCCTAAGCGATAGCCAATATGGTTTCCGCAGTGGACGCTCGACCGGCGATCTTCTCGTGTATGCCACACACTTATGGAGTGAGGCCTTGGAGGGTCATGGTGAAGCAATAGCTGTATCCTTAGACATCTCCAAGGCCTTTGACAGGGTCTGGCATGATGGTCTCTTAAGCAAGCTTCCAGCATATGGCATACCGACCGGGCTCTGCGACTGGATATCTGATTTTCTGAGGGAACGGTCGATTCGAGTAGTCTTAGACGGCTATTCCTCTGACCTAATGGCGATTAATGCCGGGGTACCTCAGGGATCTGTTCTCTCTGCAACTTTATTCTTGCTGCACATTAATGACCTCCTAACACCAGGCATTATTGGATATGCTGATGACAGCACTGTTGTTGAGAGATATATAACCAATGCGCGAACGAGCGCCCATGAAATCCAGGTTTTGAGAGAGTCTATGATTGAGCGCGTTGATTCGACCTTGCGGAATGTGTCCGATTGGGGCGAATCTAACCTGGTCAAATTCAACGCCTTCAAAACACAAGCGTGTCTATTCTCCGCAAAAAAGAGCACCTTTACTCTTACGCCCACTTTCCAGAATGTATCTGTTCCCATCACCGATCAACTAGGGCTTTTGGGCGTCACTATAACGTCCAAATTAAACTTCGGACAACAAATTGAGTCTATGGCAAAAACGGCTTCCAAAAAATTGGGTATCATCTCGAAGGTCCGGCGGTACTTCAGCCCTGAACGGCTCCTCAACTTATACACAGCCCAAGTTAGGTCTTGCATTTTTTTTTTTTTTTTTTTTTATGTGTGACTAAACCCGCGTTTGACCTCAATCTCACCTGATGGTAAGTGACGATGAGGTCGAAGATGAAAGCACACGGGTTTAGGAAGGAACTGGCTCTTTATACAATATTGCCGGAACACATTACCGCCGGAGCGGTAACATTTGGCGGCAGACTTTATATAAAGGGTGGTCGCTAGCCAGGCGGACCCAGAAGGGATCCTACCACCAAGAAAAAATATGTTGCATGGAGTACTGTAGTCACCTTTGGGATGGTTCTGCCAAATACCAGCTCGAAGCGCTAGACTCTGTTGACCGAAGAGCCCGAAAACTCATAAATAACAACAACCTTACAAATAAAAAATTGCAGACGCTGGAGCATCGTCGTCGTAAGGTTGCTTGTTTGACAGTATTTTATCGGCTACATTTTGGTGAGTGTGCGAGTGCTCTTTTTGACCAAATTGAACCCACCCCTTTTTACCACCATACTACCAGACGCAGACAGAACTTCCATCCGTATATAGTGGATATACCAAGAAGTCGAACAAAACGCTTCGATAGTTCCTTTTTGGTACGGATTGCCAAGGTGTGGAACAATCTGCCTGCGTCTGTTTTTCCTGACCACTACAGTCCTGGAACTTTTAAGTGTCGAGTGAATAGGTTTCTCGTGGATGGACGTGTAACACCATAGTCTTCATGCGCACTTTCCATCAGGTGGCATGGAAGACAAACGTCCTATCCTTACAATATAAAAAAAAAAAAAAAAAGGTCTATCTGTAGGTAGGTACCTTAATTTTTATAATATGTAGAGATTTAATAATACGTTTTATAATAATATACGTTTATACGATAATACGTTTTGGGAAAAACTCAAACCACTAGGGGACTAGGTATGCCCAACTTGAGCCATGTTATGAAAGAGCTAAACAGTTAGTTTTTTTAAAGACATTATAAGTAATGGTATTAAGTTGTAAAAGGTCTTTGGTTTTTTGTCACTACCTAGCGTTGCTACAGAGAAAAAAGATCTGATGAAATTTCATTGAAAAATGTAGGAATTATGTAGGGTGGTTCTTTCATGCCCACCTTAACCTAGTTCAATAATTTAATAGACAATGTTTATTTTTGGAATATCTGTCTAGTCCAACTTATCTGATAGAAAATCGAACTAAATCGCTGCAAAATGAAGGTAGATACTGGAATACCTACCTATTGATAAAAAACAGAAGCTGGCAATACTCCACAATTTGGCATTTCGAAACTAAGCTAAACGAGTGAGCGTGTTCTCTATTTGAATAAATTGAACTCACAGCCTCTTATCATCGGACTAGGTACTATACGAAGAAGGAACTTCCATTCTTATGTGGTGGATATTACCATTAGGTGGTAAGATCCCTTCAGGGTACACCTGGCTAGCAACCACACTTCATATAAAATCTATCGTAAAATTTTACAGTTTCGGCGGTGATGTGTTCCGGCAATATTTTGTGTAGGTACACTTCTTCCCTAATACCTGATAGTACCTAATTGTACATAGGTATTTAAAAAGAAACTATCAAAGTATTCAGTAGCTACCTAGAAGTAATAGGTATGACGGCGATTGAACTTACAAATTCTCTTTAAAAACATAAGTAGGTACATGAAAAAAAACGAAAAAGTAACTCATTTTGTTTAATTTCAAATTAATAAGCACGTTGGCGTTATGAAACGTTTTTAAAATTTTAATCATAAGATTAGCTTTATTGCTGCCATTAACTATCTTGAACTTACTAGTAATCAGCGACTAAGTAAAAAATGCATGAAACAGGCCATGAGGTAATAATTTTTAATCCATTTTCTAGGAACTTTAGGTACTTTAAAACGTAATTCTGAAATTGCTTAAGTTAGTTTTTTGCCTATAAAAATACGTGTAGGTACCTACCTTCGTTCTTTAATAACCGATTCTACCTAGATATTATTTACATACTTATTTAAATTACTCTTTGCAAATTTTCATCTCTTGCAAGCAAACCTTAAAGCTTAAAACTTTTTCCAAAAACTCGAAAAAGAAAAAAAAAGCATACGCTTCGAAATTCAAAAATCGAAAGCGTCCCCGTATACGCAGCTGCGGTGTGCCCAAGGTCAGTTGCATTGTGCATTTAGTAGAGTGCAATGCCCAAAGTACTTGCCGCGAAAAATACACGCACACATGCTTGGCAAGCGTTTGTACGATCACATTTTATGAGTGTAGACTGATGGATTTGCGTGTGGTTGTGAGCCCGCGATGCGGTTCCAAAAGTATCCGAATTACGAGGCATAGAGTAGGTAACGTGCAGAATGGTAGCGGAATTATATACACGATAATGTAATAATTGGCTCTTACTTTATTTTTGTGATCATACTTAAAAGAAGTAAAAAATAGCAAACAAACCAATAAAAAAAGATTTATTATCCTTATTTTTTAAATAAAATATAATTACATGATTACTTTTAATTTAATAACATAAATATAGCCAGCAGTATTACCACTTTATTTTTGCTAGTAGTCAAGGATGAGACACGGTAGGTACCTATATTTAGTCCCTCTACTATGTCAATATTTAGAAGATTTGGATCCTAAGCAAAACAACGAATAATAATAAGTAAATCTACATTCAATAATAGATTTACCTGTAGACTACAACATGTCTACAGGTAAATCAATTATTGAAGTTATTTTAAGCTAATATCTTATCAGCAATTATTTTAGTATATGGATGTTGGTATTCATAAATAAATAAATTTAAAAGAACTCACAACAACAAAAGTAGATTAAACCTACTTTCTTTGACACATTCTGGCGTATTCTTCTTTGCCCAACAAAAAAGTCCAAAGCAAGTACCCATCCGAATTGCACGCACACACGTGCACGTTTAAGTGACTGAGGTTACGTTCGTTTTTTTTCGTCTCGATTTCGGTTTCGTTCGTACAGCGCCCGCGCAAGTTCATGGTTGCAGTTTTGTTTTGTTTTTTTTTCTTTTTTCGATTTGGTTTGGACCTTCTTTGTTACTGGCCGGTGATGTGAAATTATGTGTTGTACCTCTATATGATACGGGTTGGGGTTGGTAAGGATTTATGTAGCACGGAACTGGTTATTTTTTTAGATGATTTAGATGGGAGGGAACGATGCTATTTAGGCGGCTAAAACTGGTTTGTATGTAATGGTTTTTTGATATTGTATTTTATGTAGTTATAAAGGGGTAATAAATAAAGAAAACTCGTTTTTTGTTAAGTATGTTAGTCATTTAGAAGTTGTTGAATACACGGAGCGAATTTGTTAGGTACATCTAACGTATCTGGCAGGGACTGGATGCGCAGCGCTAGAGACCGAATTCGGTGGCGCGCGTTGGGAGAGGCCTACGTCCAGCAGTGGACTAGCGCGGGCTGAGATGATGATGATGATCTAACGTATTTAACTTTGATGTTATCATAGATTTCGTAATAAATATAGTAAGTAAATCAATAACTTCTCTCCATGTCTATTTCGTAGGCAGCAATCATTGGTTGGTACCTACGCTTAAATATTTTTTTTTAAATTATTGGTCTATATTTTTTATTTCAAAACAATTCACTATTTTTAAACAGTTTCAGGTTCGAAATTCACATAGGTAAGTAAAGCTTATTTACTGGCTTACCTCCTGTTCCCAGGAAAAGTCAATGTTAAAATTCGCCCTGGCTCCTAGAAATCTAGATTATTAATGGTAATTATTTGCATATTTTACTAAGATAGTTACATATTTCTATACGTAACGGACAATTTGCTATATAAAACAGACATTTTAAAAGTATTTTATCGATACACTTCAATGCCGCCGACATCTTGCTAAAACAAAGTCACTGTCATCACAAAGCTATCATGAGGGTTGTATTACTATTTTCGATCGCATCTGATTGCATCAATTTTGAATCTTTCATTATACGATTTTACATCAGCATTTTATATAAAAAAAAAAATCATTTTATAAAGTCTATCAGAAAATTGCATAGAGTAGCAAATTATTTATTTTAGCACTTGTTTAATATACGAAATCTATATTCTTTGATCTGATTGAATAACTGAGGATAACTGTCGGATCCTTATGGGTACTAGAATTCCTTCATGAAGGTATTATGTAGGGTTGGCGGGACACCCTGTATAAGTACATTTAGCTGTAGGGTTGGATTTTGATTAGCTCCATCCGAGTGTCTTAAAGCGCGTTCACATAAATTTACCTCCAGCTGTTAGGTCTGCCATGAGTCTTGGGTTGCCGTGTTAAACTTTATCACAAAATACCTTTTGCATTTACTAATAATGTACCTATGCACCTATATTGTTGAACATCTAGTGCACAATATCATTTCATATTCGTTGTTCGTCTTGATGTTAATTGGGTGTTTGGTGTTAAACCCATTTCACTGCCAGCATTAATAATGATCCATCATGCACCAACAGTGTCGTTTTTAAAACAACTTAATTTTCTATTTGCCAGCATTTTTTGACTGTACCTATACGATGCGTGCAAGGTCTCGTCCAGGAACACAACGGGTCTGCCTTCATACACATACATACATAACGTCGCGCCTGTATCCCTTCTGGGGTAAGCAGAACACCAGTGGTTATAAGACAGTCTGATGTCATGTTTGACAAATGAGGTATTATAATGATGCAGAGAGGCTATATTTCATCATTGTAAAGTGTCTACAATTTCATGCCTTTCCATTAGTAACTTTCTTTTTGATCCACATATTTTAAACCGAAATCCTACTGGTTAAATAATTTTCCACGATGTAGTACGAACTCCTTGAAAATTTAAATCGACTCTTAAAATAATATGCTAAGGGTTTCCCTAAGATCGGTATCTCCTTTTTCACGTGTCGAGTATTTTATTTCGCCCTGCATACAGATCGAAATCGTTGTCTGGTAGAAATCGCTGCCCAGCGATAAGACCGCCAATTGTGTAATCTAAGTCATTTTGTTTGTATTTTAAATTGATATAATATAAGGTTAACAAAAAAGTGTAAATAAATAAAATAAATAAATCGTCTTATACGTATTTTTGTAGATGTGTTTTTTTTTGTGATGTGGAAGTTGCGAGTACGCTTTCTTTACTGAAAGTTTTTTCAGATATGCCTAAACAAGAAAGAAAGCCAATAATTTCCTATTCAATTCCTTAGCGGTGTGGAATTCGCCTGAAATATGACGAACATTTCTTAATGCAATTATAGGCCCTTTGTTGTCTTTTTCTTTAGCCCAAAAAGTTCGCACTGATAATACGATGTTTCTTCTACTACTTTGAAACCTTTTCGGCATGATACAAATTAAATTTAACACAAAAATAATAGACAACGCTGGCAATTAATATTAACTGTTATGAAAACTTTCAGGGAAACTGGACAGTAGAGTCAACATAAAGATAATAAACTAACAGAGGTAAGTACACGAACTGTGAACAATCTGTACGTATGACCACCTTTCATATAAAAATGTAACCCCAAATATCAAGGCTTCGAGGTTGATGTGTTTCCGAAACGTTTTATGAAGAGCTAGATCCTGAACCCGTGTCATCTTCAACCTCATCTTCGCTTACCATCAGGAGAGTTTGAGGTCAAAGGCGGTTTTAGTCAGCGACAACCCAAAAAATCCCTTAATTTAGAAATCTTAGGAATTTAAAGGAGTTATAGTGGCATGTATATGAAATTTATATGTTTATACCTTTAAATTGACCAAATAATCTCGTGACAAACATAGATTTGAGAACTTCTGCTTTTTGCCGGTTGAAAAATGTTCATAATCAACGAATGCAGAACATTAAAAAACCGACCTCACGTCAAAACTTTGGCTATTTGATAAGGTCGTCAATGTAGGTAAATTGTATATTTTTTCAAAAATGTTAACTTTTTTCATGAAGTATTCAATCGATTTCGATGAAAATTATATGGGACATACCCTCTTCTATCATATGGAACAAGAATATTCAAAATCGATTCATAATTGTCCAAAAAATCGTGTAACAAAGACACAAAAAACACATAAACGCGAATTGGGAACCTCTTCCTTTTGGAAGTCGGTTAAAAATACAAAATTATTCATTAGGTATGTCTTTGTTGTACAATGGTTTAAATATCTACTTACTCTCCTAAGGAGCGGGCGCCAGAGGTCCTAGCACAGTACAGATATTCAACTTAACTTCATAACGGAAGAAACGCGAGCTATACCTACCTACGCAGCTAGATCTTGGCATGCGCTCGGCATGCGGTCAGTCGCGAGTGTCTGCATACCGAAATAATCGTTGATTGAGCTTTACGTTAATATGAGGATTGTTTATACTTTACAATTTAATAATACATCTTTTCGTGCGTCTCAGGCGGGGCGCAAGTATTTTTCGATCGCTAATTTATAAGACCGATTATTATTCAAACGTAAACATGGATTTTTGACACAAAACGTATTTTCTTTGAACACTTCCTATTCAATTTACAAAGTATTTAATTTGTTTATATAAAGAAAGTAAGTATATGTGCAGTCACAAAACTAAATGGAAGTAAACACAAAGTAGGCAAATTTAATTTAAACGCTGAAGGCAGAACCCCCTCTCATTTATTTAAAAGATGCGGCCGAGTTGGATTACTGTAGATATCTGTACTGTGGTCCTAGTTACTATTACCAGCCAGGCCAAAAACTATTCAATTTTCACTTAAATTAAAACTTTATAATAAGGCTTATTTTTAGCCTTAAAAAGTAAACGTGTAAGTTTACTAATTATTTTATTTTATTTTTATCGACGTTTATATGTTGATAAGTATCATAAAATTTTATGTTTTTAATTTGTTGTTGTTATTAAATGACTTAAAATAGCATACCGTCGCTTTTCTTACGAAGTTACGTTACTAACATTTTTGACGTAACTGCACTAAAATTATTATGTTATTATACTTTTAGAGCTCTATCGATCTGTCTAATCGACGTAATGTTATGTCCTCCCAGTCGCTGGCAAACGAAAACACTAAACGTGACGTATGTGCTTATTTACGAAAAAAAAAAAAAACTTTCTAAGTGACGTATTTTACATAGGACTATTACAGAGATTCTTTGCTTATTTATTATTTATTGGGTGTGACGTTACTGAAAGTACGTCTCTTAGAGTGATCCAAAATATTGAATTAACATGCGTTTTTGCAATTACGTCTTAATAAAAATAAAGAAAGAAAAAATGATCTTGACCTTAAATACTTAACTTTAGAGTTCAAAATTGACATATTTTTTTTGTGTAAGGAAGTCGGGGTGTGCGGGAGGGGAGTATCACGCGACCATCGGCAATCTTACGAAAAGACAATTAGAAGAAAGCTTTTTCACGATGACTATTCAAAAATAAAAAAATATTAATATTCTATTTTAAAACCAAAAATAAATGAGGTGTTCCTATCTGATCCCAAAAAGAAATCCCACCGGGGATCAGTTTTCATTTTAATTTATTTTTTATTCCTAACTGATCCCATGAATGTGAGATCAGACGGGAATTGACATTTTTAATACATTTATTGTTCCTAACCGATCCCAGGTGAATTTTAGGTAGTAATTTGGTACAGACAGTCTCAAAATGTTAATAATTCTTCAAGAATTATCATTTTATGTTTTAATTTTCTCTCTAACCTAAGAAGCATAATAGTTAACCGATGGTCGTAATCGTAAGGACTTAGCAAATCCACTAAGCTTGAAAAATATTCTAAGAATTTGTTAACTGCCTAGTCGATAACAGACCATGCAGTGCAGTGCGGTGTGCAAAATCTATTGTTATACAAACAACCAATCAGGAAGGGGATGCGATGTAACTTTTCTAAAAATAGAACAAATGCTTTTTGCACTGGTAAAAAAGGGTCAAGACAATATCATTATCAGTTGAACTTAAAAACGCCACGCGAGTAAAAGTAAGAGTGTAAATTTATTTCATATTATTCGCTCTTTTTGGCCCTAGATATGATATTTTCATTCTATTGGCCTGTTTGTGTAGTCGGTAGTGCGTCTGCCTCCTACACACGGGTTCCGGGTTCGATCCCCGGCGGTTACAAATATTTCTATGACGAACATAAATGTTTGTTCTGTGTCTAATATAATATTAAAAAATAATAAGTAAAGACTGATTTTTACTAAAAAGTGTATAATATTTAATTTCCCTAACCTATTGCGCTATACCTATTTACAATCAATTTATCAATGCCTCTTTTCACTTATAAGTTTTTAATTACATTCCATTGCATGAATTCTACCTAAAATAATTTATTACAAACTTGTTCCCTTTTTTGCCTGACTGTACCGTCAATCTAACGTTGTAGGTAAATGGGGATCGGTTAGGAATAACAAAACGCATAGGGGATCCGTTAAGAAATTAAATTCGATGTGGGATTTGTTGGTGGGATTAGATCAGAATAACTCAAAATAAATGCAACATTACTTACATCATAGGAACTGTATTTACTAGAATACCTATGCATATTAGCTTCGCTCGGGTATTGTAATTGTCACAATTTTGATAAAATCGTAACAAATTACAGCTTCCTTATGATCGACTCTATCTATAAGTGAAAACCGCATGAAATCAGTTCAGTAGTTTAGGAGTGTATGGCGTTCAATGTTACTTAACTACATACATGGCGAGGATTTGTGACTTATAATAAGTTATTGGTATAATAACCAGTTAATTCATATTTGTCTTGTTTTTTTTTATCGAGAAATACTTATATCTTCTCGGTATTGAAAAGTGTGTTTGTAGGTATACGATAGCTCAGTTATTACTAACACTAATATTGACGATTTTAAACAATTTCTTCCATGCTGGACTGGGAGCGAAAAAAAAACATAGAATGTGTCAGCTGCTTCCCTGCCCGCGCAAACTGTAAAGGTCAATTAAGGGACGGAGGTTTTATTGTCGTTTTTGTGGGCGATAGGCTGACCCCCTGTCACTGCAATGGTCTCTCTCCATCATAATAATACCTCCAAATGTGTCAAACGTGACTTCTAATGGTTTTTCTCTGGTGTTCTGCCTACCCCATTAGGGATGCAGGCGTGAAGTTATGTATGTATGTATGTTTAAACAATTCTTGCAGTATCTGTTGTACCTAAAGAATGTGAAGCCGCGCGCGGACACTAGTACTTTTGGTATAAAATCTTAAATATATTATCACAAACAAGATATTAACAATCAAGGCTTCTTGCACATAAATGAAGAAGAAAATCCTCAATCAGACGTCGTAGCTCAAGACAAGTTTAATAATAATTTATTTCACGTACAAAAATATAAAATTTCATTGCACTCAACCAAAATAACTTACAAATTGGACTCGCTTTAAACTGGTTTCACTTTTATTCTTTTGGCGGCTACATAGCCCGAGTTCGCCATCTTGTTTATATTTCTTTTTTTTAATTTTAAAACATTGGCCTTGGAACCAAGTGCTATGCTGCCTCGGGCTGTAAACTTAAATAATTTTCGACTTACGGAAGGTTATTATGTGGTTTTTTTGGTTGAAAATGTGTATTATCGTGTATTATTTAAGGGTTATTATATTCATTATTGAGGATGTGAACAATGTTGTGAACGTGGTCGACATTTGGTGGGTCTGACACATTGACACCACTTTTTATTTATCTCTATTTTGGAAATAATTTTTGAGAAGGTTAACTTTGCTGTTATATTCTACTCATGGGTTTAATAATTTGAAAGAAACTTTTGGGGATATATGTACGATTGGTAAAAGTACCAAAAATTCATTTTTTACTGAACAAATCGATGACCAGAATTTTATAACTCATTTATATCAAAAGCACTCTACCTACTGGCCCATATTTGGCATAAAAACTCTATAATTTTATGTCTCTCTAATGTAAAAATAAGAGGCTTCAAAAGCAGTTTTTATCATCAACTATACTTGAAATCAAAGAATCTAATTGAGCTGACCGTAGTTAATAATTTAAAGATTACTTAATATTGTGACAAAGTCGGTGGTTTGGACAGACAAAGATGGATATGGAATCTTACAAATTTAGATAAGCTATGAAAAGTTCTACAAACTATCGCATAGGGATACCTTATAAGGTTCGATATAAGATCGTTTCGGAAACACCGCTCTGAATAATATAATAGGTAGTTTACCAGAAGTAATCGTGGGTGCAGTGGCTCCTGTGTTGGTATATCAATCAATATCGCAGGGTAGCTCGGCCAGGTCGGTAGAAGGATGGGTGACCGCCGCGCAATAATAACACGATACGCTAAGAAGAAGAATAATAATAAAAATCTACTGGGATCGGCCCATTATCACGGACAGGATTATTCTAGCGAATAAACCTGATATCGTGTTAATGGACCGATCGTCGTCTAAGGTGTTTTTGGTGGACATAACTATACCACATGACGAGAACCTCGTGAAGGCCGAGACCGAAAAGCAACGTAAGTACTTGGACCTTGCACACGAGGTGACCGAAATGTGGGAAGTTATGTCCACCGAAATCATCCCGGTTGTAATATCCGCAAACGGTTTGACCCCTGCCACTTTGGTGAGAAACCTTGAAAGGCTGGGATTCGGCGGCGGTTCGCTTCCAGCACGCATGCAAAAAGCGGTTTTTTGCTCGAGACTGCCCGAATCGTTCGCCGGTTTCTGTCTCTCTTACCCTGATCCCCGACCGACTGGTCCGATTGTCGGGTCTTTCCCGCCGAAAGGCGTGTAGCTTTAAGTATAGGTACTTAATAATAAAGGCGAGTTGATTTTGATATGCCGAATAATAATAATAAATCTCTTTATTGAGGCAACTTAGCCCACTTGTTAGTTTTACACAACTTTGATAAGTATACATCATAATTTATAACATTTAATTAATTATTTTTTTATTCAATCAATTAATAAACCAATCATAAATATAGTGTTAGTAATCAATGACCACATTCATAATGACATTCACCAGGCACTGGGCCAGCTGGGTAGTTAACTGCTTAAACCTGCTCGACACCCGGGGGAGAGACTCATGCAAGGCCAGTGGGCTCATTAGAAAGATTTGTGATGATTAAATAGATTTTATTGCAAATCAGACTTTATTACAAACTAGCCACCGCGCTCGGTTTTACCCGCGTAACTTTTGATCCCGTAGGAATTTCGAATATAAACTATAACCTTCCTCAAGAGTTGGGCTATCAAATGCAAAAAGAATTTTTCAAATCCCACTTGTAGTTTCTGAGATTAGCGCGTTCAAACAAACAAACAAACAAAAAAAAAACTCTTTAGCTTTATATATTAGTACATACATACATACATAACTTCACGCCTGTATCCCATAAGGGGTAGGCAGAACACCAGAGGTAATAAAACCATCTGATGTCACGTTTGACAAATTTGGAGGCATTATAATAGTGGAGAGAGACTTTTGCAGTGACAGGGGGTCAGCCTATCGCCCACAAAAAAGCCTCCCATAAAAGCCTCCCATACATAGCATAGAAGCTATATATTAGTATAGATTTTAATATAGGTACCTGAACAACATAGGTAGGCTTCATCGCTTCAAGTGATTACTTACCTTGTTTACAAAAGTTTCCATAACATTAGATTATAGAAATTGTAGAATTACAGGGCAGTTCTTTAAAAAGCTTGCTTTTAAATTACAATCACAGAATTTTATCGATTCGTATGTTTACCTACAAATGTTCGCATAGTATGGATTCAGTTGCAACCTGTAAATTTGCTATTTATCTATTTTACCCATGTGCTCTCATCTGCGACCTCACCTTCACTTACCACCTTGAGGTCAACCAATAAAAAATACTATACGAACTTTCGTAAGCATACTAATCGATAAAGATCTGTGATCGCACTACAGCGGGCCTATCTACAAACTTTATAAGGATACTAGCCACCGCGCGCGGTTTTACCCGCGTTACTTTTGATCCCGTGGAAATTTCGTATCCTATAACCTTCCTCAAAAGTTGGGCTATCAAATGCAAAAAGAATTTTTCTAATCCCACTTGTAGTTTCTGAGATTAGCGCGTTCAAACAAACAAACTCTTCAGCTTTATACATTAGTATAGATATGGATGTAAGTTAATCCTTCACGCGATTACACAGTATACAATGTGTAACAAAATGGAGAGATAAAACTTAGGGGTTAGCTTCTATACCATAAGTAGAATATACAGTAAAAGAATTAGCATAATCAGTGCTGGTATAGATTTTCATACAAATTTATTTAATTATTTTACCAAAAAATATTTTGACAACCCTAGTCAACCTGGTAAGCTAAAACAAGACTTTGCCGCAGTCAGTGATGTTATGACCTTTCCCGCACCGGCTGAACTTTGTAGTATCTGTCTTAGTTACCCGTCACTTTATTTTTACGCCATTTGTTATCGAATAGATTTCATCAAAAGCTAACAGTTGTTTTTAACACTTAGATATTTTGATCTAAACTTGGAACTTGTTTTTCGGAGGAACCGTAAGGATAACAAATTTATGTTACTATTACTTATAAACTACATCACCAAACATACAATCCCCTTAAGTATTATCTCTTCATTATGTTACACGTTGTAGACAAGGTTATAATTTTTCAGCAAGAGGATTTTAGAACTGCTTCTCTACGACTATTTTGCGATTTCACTGGAGCCCCAGGGAAGATGTGGTTGATAATGGAGCACGACAGAAAGCTGACTCTACATACCTGTAACATGAGTACGTCGAAATAAATCATGGTTGAAGAAATCGTCTTTGGCGGCAGGCTTTCAGTTTTCATGACAAGTGGTCGCTACATAACTGTTTTAGAAAAAAAGATCGCATGTACATACATAATTCACATTATTTTAATTAGCCTACTGTAGGTTTATTAGCGCCTGGTACCCTGGGTGACAGGTTTTTAGGGCAACACTCATATTGAAATGTGCTTAAAAGTTAAATTTGCAAAATTTATAAAACTAATAAGCATTGCAGCTAATTAGCCAGTCGTATTTGATAAAATAATGTGCATTTCATAGCCAATTTTTCAGGATATGGAGCAAAACCGCAAGCTTTGAAAATAAATAAAATAAAATCCCCAGATAATCACACCAACTACATGGCCTCAAAGTAAGTGAAGCTTGTGTTATGAGATACCATGTATCATTCTTCTATTGAAAATGAAAATGAAATTTTTTTATACATCATAAGACCATCGAATGGCCGCTTAATGACGTCACAATTTTGTACTTCGGCTTTAACAAGGTGTTATTGAATAAGATATTATAGTAGACCAAGAGACAAAAAAATCCGGTAGAAAAAAACTCTTGGCACTCTTTTTCAGTCAGGATTATACGAATTAAAACAAATAGGTACATACAGTACAAATTGATCATGAAAAGAAAAAAAACTTGAAACATTGAAACAAAACAATTCGAAGCTGGCATCTACAAGGGTACCAGGTAGACGCCGTGTACACCGATTTTTCCAAAGCATTTGATAAAATTTCGCATAATATGTTAATATCAAAACTGGAAAACATCGGTGTGCACGGTGATCTTCTGAGATGGTTGTCCTCATATTTGCGAAATAGATCTCAGGCGGTAGCTGTAAAAGGTTATACATCTAGTTTTGTTCCTATCACCTCTGGTGTACCCCAGGGTTCTCATCTAGGTCCTCTTCTTTTTAACATTTTCATCAATGATATTATGAGCTGTTTTAATCATTCAAAAGCGTTATTATATGCTGATGATACAAAAATATTTACTTTTGTAAAATCATTAGATCATTGTCAACAATTTCAAGACGAATTAAATACTTTTTATGAATATTGTGCACAAAACAGCCTAAAATTAAATATTGCCAAATGTCATCTCATAACATATTCTAGAAAAAAAAATCCAATTAAATATATTTATAAATTTTGTAACACGCCGATTGAAAGAGTGACTGGGGTGAGAGACTTGGGGGTTTACCTTGATAGTGAGCTAGACTTTGCTACTCATATAAATAATGTCACATCAAAAGCATATAAAATGTTAGGCTTTGTCTTCCGCCAGTGCAAAGATTTTAAGAATATTAACACCTATATTATATTGTATAACTCCTTAGTAAGAAGCCATCTGGAATTTGCTTCTACGGTATGGAACCCTGCATATGCTACTTACGTTGATCAAATTGAAAGAATTCAGAACAAATTTATCAAAAGATTAGGTTATCGATTTAGAAATACTACCACTGAACTACAATCTTTATGTATACGTCGTGAACATAGGGATCAGATATATTTATATAAAATTCTTAATAATCATATCGATTCTCCTTTTCTGTTGAGTTGTATATCAATAAGATGTCCAAAATCAAGTATCCGCTCCAATGCAGTATTTTCACCTCCTATTTGTAGAACAAATTATTCCAAAAATAGATTTTTGGTCAGAGCTTGCACCATTCACAATCAGCATTACTGTAACATAGACGTATTTAATTGCAATCTTAAAGATTTCATTAAATCTATAAAAAAAATTGCAAAACATAATTAACATTGTTTTGTTTGATTAATTTGATTGTTTCTTTTTCTTTCTTATATAACACTGTTGATAAGTAATTATTTATAATTTTTATTTTTAAAATATATATTATCTTGTATTGTATAAATATCTCGTTTTTTTTTCCGCAAATATGTATAGTTTACCAGTGGAAACTGTTGTGGCTTAGGTATTAACTAATGTTATTTAATTATAAGTATTAAATAAGCTGTTTGTTTTCCATAGAATAAATAAATAAATAAATAAATAAATCTATCTAGTTTCGAGGCCGTTAAAATGGCAACTTCTGCTAAATCTCCAACCAGCTTACAAACTCTGCCTTCACATCACATCTCCGTCATCATTCATGTAATTGTGATGTTTCTCGAAACATCTTCTATGTAGAGCCAGTTTCCCGCCATATTTCGATCTAGCGATGGAGAAAAGCTGATGGAAACCTCATCATCATCTTTAAAGCTTGCGGTTTAACCCACGTAACTTTTTATCAAACATTTTATCTGTATAATAGTTCGCAAACTTAACTTTTCAAAACATGTCAATATGAATGGTGCACTGAAAACCTGATATAGGTAGAATAACCATCACTGGGTCAGCTTGGTGGCTAGCTGTCTAAAGCTCTCCGTCACCAAGGGTACTGGGTACGCATGACTCTACAGAAGGCTATTTAGAAGGATTGTGATGACAAAGATGATGATTTTTACTTCTAAAATGGTTTTGTGGCGAGCACTTGCCATAAAAACTGAAACTGCCGTCAAATATGATTTCTTCATAATGTTTTTAAGTTTTTTGCATTTAAAATGCTCAATTATTCTTAAATAAATGAAAAATGTGATAAATAAAAATTACCCGACCAGGATTCGAACCTGACGGATGTTTGTTCTTCAATCACGGAAGAACAGCTCAACGAATTTGGATGAAATTTGGCACAGTGTTGGTGTACAGTCTGAAATACATTAGAATCCGTTTATTATAACTCCGCTTATATTGACCAACCGCTCATTATGACGTGTTTACTTACACAGTGAAGTTTGGTTTTCATATAAATTATATAACTAAGTCGGATATAATGACTTCGCATATAGTGACATATCGCTTATTGTGACCCTTTTTTATCAAATTTTGTCCCCTTATAGTGACCGACCGTATGATTTCCAACATCATTGAAGTTCGGGTAATATTTTATGAAGAGAGGTTCTTTCCTAAGCCCGTGTGCTTTCATCTTCCCTTATCAGGTCAAAGGCGGACTTAGTCTATAATAAAAAAAACAGTTTCACATAGGTTTCATCTTATTTTTTGCATATTTTGTAATAAAATGCATGAAAGGCTAGCTAGGTACCTACTAGGAGAGCATGGGTGTGTGATTTTTATTTTCAAAAATTTTTTTTTTTCATAACTTCGCGAATTACAACCAAAATTTGGTGAGAGCCATAATTATGAGAGAACTGTTAGATTATTGTATTTGCAGGGTTGAAACTCGAAGACGCTTCGATAGACGGCGAGGAAGAAGAAGTTATACTCCCTTAAATCTTCATTATTTTTTTTATTATATCTGGCCAGCAACTTACAAAGAGTTTCCACATTCGTAACTAAGAACAAGTTACAAAAGTGGAAAAATCCTTCTTCTTTCGCAACCAGTTACGAAAAAGCGAAAAAAATATCTTTTTTGGTAACTGGTTACCAAAGATTAGTTACGAACATGGACGAAGGCAATTATATAACTAAGTCGGATATAATGACTTCGCATATAGTGACATATCGCTTATTGTGACCCTTTTTTATCAAATTTTGTCCGCTTATAGTGACCGACCGTATGATTTCCAACATCATTGGCAGTGTTCGGGATAGTCACGTTATACCTACCCAAAGACTTTCGGCGCGTGAAAGGTTTTTTTGATTTGAATCTCAGAGCGTAGATTTACTTATTGTGTCTACTTATTAATATCTACTTTGATTTATCCCTATTTTATTCCTTTCTATTAAAATTAATCACATACCTACTAACTGAAACAGTTTATTTATTCTTGCAGTACCTATGCTTTGTACGACGTCCGTTTAGTATGACTTGTTCCTTATTTCCCTTCGATGTCATTATAAACGGATTCCACTGTAGCACATAAGCTACCTTATATTTCGATATTCCCGCGGAATTTGAAATTGCGCGGGTAAAACCGTATACATCAAAGGAAAGCTTTCATTGTTAATCATACCTAATTTTGGCAGAAATGTCTGACTGATGACACTATAGGGTTGGCAATTATTTGTCTTCACTGTTTCTCATAATAACTTAGATTGTGGATAATCATGATGCTAGTCACAACCATGTGGGACCAGAGTTTGTATGACAACTTCTGAACCTATGCTTATCATAAGCGTTATAAATTAGTAATAGTAAAAGTAATTTATTTCCATAAAAAGGGTACTTAAGCCTATACTTGATCCTATGTACAATTATTTTTGTTTCGCATCTGTTGCCGAACTGGGTGGTAGCCCGTACTTCAGCATATAGCGCCTCTATCCTCAGACCAAGTTGGATACATTGTATAGGTTACAAAGTACAATGTTTGCCGAATGATTAATTAAAAACTATGACTATTTTACTCTAAAACTATTTAAACTTATAATTGGTAATTGATAATTTATTGATAATGGTTATTTATTGACAATTGAGAATGTCCCGAGTAAATCCGTTAATAGGATCTCTTATAGTATTCAGAAGGGTTTGATGCAGTATCTTTGTTGTGTACTCAACTCGCGTATTTCATAAATTACCTTAAATGCACTAAGATGCACCCTCTGATATTAAGTTCCTCTGTATGGTTTCCATAACATAAGCTCGTTTAGGAGCCAAATAGCACTTTCGGTTATTTGGTAAGAATATGTGAAGAGTTTTTATTGGCGTTTTTGTGTGCAATAGGCTGACTAAAACTGCAATAGTCTATTTCCATCATTATAATAACTCCAAATTTGTGAAACGTGACATCAGAGGGTTTTATAGCCCCTGCGTTCTGGCGTAGCCCGTAAGGGATACAGGCGTGAAGTTATGCATGTATGAAAAAGAGATAAGCAATTTTGTGTTGCAGAATTGTTAAAATTGCCATCGCCCCGATGTCTAATGCACGGGCTACATTAGCGGACGAAGATTCGTGTTGCGTTGGCGCGCTAAAAACGTCGTGTACGGGTATACGCAATGTTCTTGTCTACATTAGCGGGCGAAGATTTACATACATCGATATACATCGTGTGCTGTGCGGCCGAGACGTTATTCAAAATGGAGGAAGCAGTAGCGTTGCATTGTATGTCGGTTAACTATTATTTATTACAATTATACGAATATCATTTGCAAAATAATATGAAAAAGAGAAAAAAGAGAAGATGGTGGATGACTAGTATTTTTTTGTACTAGTGTTTTTTTTTTGTGGTCAGGGTTGCTGGGGTTCCATATTATATTCTCCGTTTCGTACAATTCAATAAACTCTAATACTTTTTGGTTACTCCACTCCATATTGTAAAAAAACGCAAGCACGTCTGTCCCGCATCAAAGTCTGGACAACACTAAATTGACGTAGGTGTAGCCAGCCAAGCGAATATTGTCGCGACAAATCCCTTTGATGCGCGGCAGTTTACCGACAGTGCCCCGATAATACATCGTCTTCGCCCGAATACTTGGCGTTGTGACGATGCTGCCGGCTACACTTATCGCGATAACACGAATATTCGCCGTAGCCCGCTAATGGAGCCCGTGCATTAGGGTGTATACACACCAATCGTCGGTCGACCGTCCATCGATCGGTGTGATAGCACCCTTACACTTACTTACGTCTGACTTACCCCGTTTGTTTCCTGTTCTTTGTAAAGCATTGGATATGTTGTTCTTTTGTGATTTAGTTCTTATCACATAAAAAAGACCACCTATAAAAAAAACTTGAACTAATTCTTACATATTTTTTGTGAGTTGAACTTTTCACTTTTTTTTTTATTTATATTTTATTATACTTTATTTGATCTTTCTAGACATTATCCCAATCAGCAAAGCATTTCATTTATGTTAACAATCTCATATCTGTGTTCTATAATAAAATGAAAAGTTCGTTCAAGTTTTATTGGTATGTAAGTACCCAGATATAAACATATGCTGTCAAAATCAAAAGTTACTTAAATACAAAAGTAGGCTTAATATGCAGACAGTAGGTTATCGGAAATCAATTAAATAGCAATCATTTTACTTTTTTGCTATTTACATTTGATATTTACCTCCAAAAGGAATTCTTACGACAATTAAATGAATTAAAAAAATATATTAATTACTCCGTCCACCAAGTGACTTTTGGCGCTAACTGTATCTGTTTGAGAATTACAATGGGCATTGTTCATTTTTTTTTACCTATTATTTTGATTGTGTTATATTAATCTTTAACCTACTTTGAGAGACTAATTTGAACAGATTAAATTTTAATTGTGTCTTTAAATTTATACCTCTTGATTTTATTAAATTGGTATGTATGACGTCATCAGTGAACTTTATAAACATGTGTAAGTCAGCAAAAAAAACATTTCAAAAATTTATTGAAATCAACATCTTAAGCGGTTTTTTTCCCTTTGTTCCTTTTCTTTGTAGTTTGTATAAACAATCTATAATCTCTCCTTGATTTTCAGGGTCTTTTGCTGACGTTCAATATTAAAGATGAGGTTACTTTATAATGTAAACAAAACAACCATAGATCTGTAGAGTTTCTTTTAAGTTTGATGTTTTTTTAAACAGCTTTAAAGGCATAATACTTCGTCGATTTGATGCCATCAAGGTTAAATAAAGGTCAAATGTATTTTGTTCAAAAATCTTTAAAACCCCAATATTTTGAAATGTTTTAAATAGACTAAATTAATCAGAAACCTTATTCCTCGAAACGGTTTTTCATTTGAAGTACTTAAATAAAAAAAATAATAACAATGACCATTGTCATTATCATTAAATGTAAGAATTGTTTATTAAGTTCACTGCACCAGGGCGTTTCTTAATTAAGTTCGAAAAGATAGTCATCGAAGGGAAAACATAACCGGTGACAAAGAAATAAAACAAAAAAGTCAACAAATGAAAGAAATGTATTGTATACAGGTATTTAAATATCCTCGCACAATCGCACACCTGCCTACCAGCCATGACAACGTACAACACAATATAATGTTCTTATAGTAAAAGATTAGCTTAATGAAAAACCTCAGATGATTCTACATAACGTTATAGTATACGCAAGAAACAGATAAATTTACTAGGTATCGAAAGTCACCTACAATTCCACGTTTTACAATTCAGTTTTTGGGTCGCCTCGCGACGCGTGCTGGACGTCCTTTTTACATTATAATATTTTTAGAAAAATCTCAGTCCAAAAAACATTCAAATTTCCCGCCTTTTCACCTAAAAATTTGACTAGATTTAATACAATTAAGTGTTGCCAATCACATTTAACATTTCTGCCAATTTTTTATCCATTACATTATTTTTAACAATAGTGAGTTGTGAAAATTAAATAATAGAACTATTAACATCACTTGTTTTACTGAGGAATTAAAAAATATATAATATTTGTAATAAAATATACTAAAAAGTTGCTTATATTAACTCGAAACGAATTATTTGTAAGGCATTAAAACAATAATTATAAAACTAAAGGAATAGAATAACAAACATATAGAGACGAGTAGGGTATATTGAAAAAAAAAATATTTCATAAAACTTGTACTCAATAATTAAATAACAATATTATAATTTGATCTTGTTACCTCCTTTAGCCGTTTCATATAATAATAAAAACATGAGCCATATTTTTATGTCTTTATTAACAGTGTCTTCTATCTTAACATTGGTCCATTGCCTAACATGTATACTTGCTCCTTGAAGAACAAAAGATATATATTTATTCACAAATAAACAGCAAAGAAAACACTCTCAAAAAAAGTAATGTCCCCCAGCAATGTGATGTCAGATACGTAAGCGTTTACAATAAATACCAATAAACCAATTTATATTATTTTGTATTTCTAAAATTAAATGCGTATGTTGTACATCATATTTTTTTATTATTACAACGAATTCTCCATCGCTTTTTTTGCTAATACGACAGATTTAAATCACCTGAACACGGTAATGGCTCTAAACTATAAAGTATCGCCCGTTATTTAAAAAGCAGCTTCAATGCTTAAACTTAAATAATCAATAGTCGTGTTAACAAAAAAAGACACGTAAATTCTTACTTCAAGCGATCAAAAACACTGTCTCGATATCCTATAGTCGCTCCTCAATAAAAATAATTACTATACATATCAATGTAATAATAAGATAATTATTGTAAGATCAATACAATAACTATTAAAATTAATAAATCTAGAAATACATACAGATTTAAAAAGGAAAACAATTAGTGACAATAAAGGTGAAACTTACATTTAGAGAAAATCATCACTTACGACGTTTTACAGTAAAAACATAACATTGTATGTAGATCAATGTAGGTACATTATGCTACGTTCTTGTCATCATTCATTAAAGCTGTGACTTTTTCGCATGTTTATAACAGTAAAACGATCGCATGGAAGATTCATACATACTTACAAACAAACGGACATTCACGTAGTTAGAAATAGCTGGCAATGTCTTTTATAAACGTTGGACACAACATCGGAAAATGGACTTTATTATAAAGTAGGTACAACAAAATGTCTCGATGTAGTTATTCCAACGGAACGAACAACGAATCGCCATTTCAAATTCAAACATCGAAAGTGTAACGTACGATTTTTGAATTCAAAAAGAAGCGATTAAACGCGTTCACAATTGTGTTAGAAAAACGATTGCACTCACAGTAAGTCATACTTGCAGCGTTCATATTATTTATGTTTTTAATTAAAAATGCAACTTCCCTTCATTGTCTTTTTGTTCCTAGACCAGTCGAGGACAGTACAAGACTCTAACCTACCCCATAAGGTGATTTTATTATATTTACGAAAAAAAATTAACAAAATATTAAAGGATTACTACCGGCTACCTATAAATTGAAAATTACACTATTTTTTTATCAACTAAAATGCTTAAACTATGTGGAAAAATAATTGAACAATATACAATAAAAATGATTCACTAAAACCAGTGATCTCCTACTCGACCCCAAGACGTTTGCTTCTCGCGTATCAAAGTTAAAACTTGGTTTTAAGTTAAAAGAAACTATATAAGTAGTTGATTAAATTGAGCAAGTCATAATTCCTATTTCTTGTAGATTTTATCTGAAATATTTACTTATACTTTAATAGCAAACGTCCGACTTAAAATAAACAACATGAGGAATCCTTTGGAATTACTTTGTTACATTAAAATTAAATGATTTTTAATATACTGTTGATTATTTTAACAAAGGAAGAGATCACTGCACATGGTTACATGTTAAGGCGGCTAAAACCATTTGTACAGACCGAGCATATAGTGTACAAACCTCGGCATTTTTCTACTACTTATCAGTCGCTTCTCTCTTTTACCGGGCTGCGAACCCCAGACACTGCACGAAAACAATGATATATAACATCGTAATTAATATAATATATTCATATACATATTAAGGTTAATTAAAAAAAGACGCTTAAAATTAACTAACATTAAGAAATAAGATTAAACAACATAATGATTTGTTCCCGATGCAAAAACATATTTTAATATTAAAAATTAAAAAAAAAACTCTAATAACATTCTAACCGGAATGTTTATTAATATCTAAATTCTCTTTGCAAATTGTCCCATCCTATTATCTTCTGTACATACTTATACAAAATAATCTTTTCTAAGCTAATCAACAAATGTCAGGCAAAACTCACTTTCATAGAGTCTACGTATTTTTAGTACATTGTTCGAATGAGTTTGCGAACGTAATTTAGAACTACACTGGAATGCGGTCTGGTGGGCATTTCGAAATTAAAAAAACAGTACTTTGTCCCCAAATATTGTAAAAAGTCTTTAGAAAAGAGGTCCTTTAGCTTGATAAATGCAATTTTGTATATAATAGGAAATGAATGCTAACAAGACTTCGAACTATGAGAAAAACACAAGATGCTATAGACTACTTTAAAATTTCGAATGTAAAAGAAGAATGTTTTTGATATAGTGATGTCGATTGATCAGAATGAGGAGATATGTATCAGTATGGATGTGTAGCAGTCATTTTACTATCCGCTGTTATCCGTTCCCTGTTTTTAGCCATTGTATAAAGATATCTTTTTATTCGAAACGTCGAGATTTTCGAGTCCAATTTTGCACATCGTGTTCACCGAAGAATAAGGTATGATATTTTCAACTTGTATATAATTAAAGTTGTATTTACATACACAATACAAAGAGTTCTTATGATCCATCAGGCGCACTTTAGACATTAACTTACATTTATTATCGTATATTAATTTTTATATCCAAATAGTTTTACCTAAATTTATTTATTCTGTGAGAGCGTATACACAAATTTCATCTCGTACTTTTAATAATATATTTTTATGAACACCAAAACATTTCACAAATTTGAAAGATATCAATTTTTTTGAGGATTTTTGGGATAATTTTAAAATCGACAAGAATATAATAATGATTATCCATATTTTTGTATAGTCGATAAAACATTTAAAACTTGGACCATGAAAAATAAGAATATATCTTCTTAAGATACAATAATAGTACATAAAATATATAAGTTCACTAGATGTATTAATGTACGTACGTGTATATAATATGTGGGGACCCAGCGGGGCGTGGGAAGCCGCACTCGTACCGTATAATACCTAAATATCACATTCAGTAATATGGAAATCCACGTGTTAGCTTAGACACAGTTTAAATTACTATTTTATACAAAATAATAATTGCACATAAGTCCAGAGCGCCCCTCCGTATACGTCGAAGCTATCTTAACTCGAGAAGGTACCATAGTGCCGTCCTCCTCACCCGCCCCCTGACAGACAGAGACGCACTACCAGCCAATAGCACTAATAATTTCATTCAATATATTACCTATCTAATTATAAAAAACACCGCACAAAATCTGCAATAGTTCACTTAAAAATCGATAACATTTACACTCATAGCTAGCTTTATAATTAATTTGTTACATTGTTTTAATCACTTAAAATATTTAAATAGTTTATAATATTATAAATTTAAATTTGGTTGTCTTTTACTTAAAACAAGGTCAAAAATCGAGGTTTTTTTGGGTGTGACAAATTTTTGGGCCAACCCTAGCACCGGCTGTGTCGCAGTGTCAAACACTATCAATCAAAACTTACTTTTTATTCTTTTTGCTTTCATTACAACAACGATTTAAGTTCCAAAAGGACTATGTGGTTACAGAAATAATTGAGACACTGACTGACTCACAGTCCGCCTGTATAGGATCTAAACTAGGTTGCGTCATGGATCTCTAAAAAATATTACACTGTGATAATGTATAATAAAGCTGTGTTTATATCGAACTGGTTGTGACTTTAGGTAACTATTGTGATATTTGGTGATAGATAATTAAAATATGTGTGAGAATTACTGTAGGTAGGTTGTGATAGCATCCGCCGTTTCTCGATCTCACGCAGACTACTCTATCAACTGGATGTGAGGCGAACGTACTAGCAAATCCTAAGACACGTAGTGTCGCTCTATTCTAAAAGGCCAGATGACTCTTCCACTGATCATTGCATGTCTTCTAGAGATATGAAACAGGGAAGTCGAAATGTATAATAAGATACGCTGGGTTGATGGAAGCTTAGGGTTCTGTTTCGACAAAACCTTCAGGTCGCCCATGTGATGTATCGTCCACGCATGAACAGCTCCTCGCGGAGAAACTCGACCACACAGACGATGCGGAATGAACACTTTCTTCTCGGCACCACCGAAGGTAACCGACACGGTCAACACGTGAGGACTACACAAAACGGAGGGACAGCGGGTTTCATGACACAACATAAAGTAGATACACAAGTACGATTTTCAACCCAGTCGTCGTGCGGCGGCGGCGGCACTAGACGGCGTCGGGCGCGGGCGCGGGCGGCGCGGGCGCGGGGTGGGCGGGCGGCGCGGGCGCGGGCGGCGACGCGGCGGGCGGCGTGGGCGTGCCGTTGCGCGGCCGCAGCTTGTCCGCGCGCAGGCGCTGCACCGCGTCGCGCATGTCCGCCGCCAGCCCCGCCGCGTCCAGCCGCGGCCGCCGCGCCGCCGGCTCCTCCTCCCCGCCCGCCGCGCCCGCGCCGCCCGCGCCGCGCTCCAGGCTGGAGCGGATGATGCCCTCCAGGAACGAGCCGTTGGCGGGCGGCGCCTCCTCGCGCAGCCGCCGCATCATGTGCGACGCGTACAGCTCGGGCGCCGGCGGCGGCGCGAACCCCGCGCCCCAGAACCCGTACCCCGGGTACCCGTCCGGCCCGTTCATGCCGTTGGAGAAGGGCTTCCCGGGCGGCTTGGGCGGCTGCGGCTTGGGCGGCTGTGGCTTGAGGTCCGGCTGCGGCTTGGGCTCGCGCTTGCGCGGGCGCATAAGGTGGCGCTCCTTCACTTTATACTCGAGCGTGGAGTGCGGCACGCCGTAGTAGCTGCCGGCGCGGTGCACGGACATCTCGCCGCGCTGCACCGCCTTCACCGCCTCCACCAGGCTGTCGCGGTCGTAGTTGCGGTACTTGCCGCGTTTCGGCCGCGTGCCCTTTCCGCCGGCCGCTGGTTGGCCGTTGTTGGGCGCGCGCGAGTTGCCAGGCGCCGGGTAACGCGCGCCGTCCGGCGGCGTCTTGATGACGGACACGTGGCGCTCTGGCCGCAGCGCGAAGCCGAGCTCCGGGTGCGGTCGCTCCAGGGGCTGCTGGAACTTCTGGCTGATGCTCTTGGCGATGACGTCGCTGAGCGAGGTGAAGAGCGTCGAAGGCGGGTCTGCGAATACGGAAGGCGCCAGCAGGAGCGGCGGCGGCGCCTGCGGCTGCAGCAGCGGCGTGACGGGGGCGACGGCCGGGGCGTCGTCGGGCGGCGGGAAGGTGGGTATCTTGAGGATGGTGGGCGGCGGCGAGTCGCGGTCGGGGTCGGTGTCGGCGTCGGAGTCGGGCGGGTCGGCGGGCGCGCCCAGCTTGCTGACCTTGTTGCGCAGCGTGGAGCGCGGGATGCCGTACACGGCGGCGGCGCGGCGCGTGCCCAGCCGCCCCGCCGCGATGTCGCGCAGCGCCAGCTGCAGCTCGTCCTCCGAGTACGCGCGCCGGCTGCTGCCCCCGCCGCCGCCGCCGCCCTCGCACAGGCGTTTTAACCTGCAACAAACAAACCTAGTGTTACTCAACGTCTTGTCATCTATATCTTGGGGATCGAAGTGGGCTTAATCTCTTTATGACGATTGCCCTGGTTAGCCCTGGGTTACGAGGAGACGAGGAGATATAAGCCGTTAACCATCAAGCTAAACCAGTACTAGCTTGTTGTTAGTAATAGAGTTGTATGGCTTAGAAGAAATGTTTGCAACTGACAATCCACTTTATATAAGAGAAGCTTTAATAAATCTTTTTTATGGACAATCAATACAAACAACAAATCTTGAAATTGTAACAAAATACTGTGAAATCCTTACATGCAATAAAATTGTGTTACTATATCCCACTCGCGAATGTCGTAATATTGTGTAGCAACCATTGTAATGGCTATCTACGAATGAATGAATTCATTATATTAATTCTCATATTTATATATCGTATTAAAATGAATCATAACCTTAAGGGGTACTTGAGAGGATTAATTAAACCAAATATTTCCTGTTAGTTGCTTCAATTTTGGGAATTCCTCATGAAATGTCTACAATTTAAGGAAAACTATTTAATTTTATAATATAAACTAAGTCACGCTTTTAAATAAACCACCAGGATACAAAATTGTCTGTATGCTTTGCCACGGGACAGGTAGAAAGCCGAATTTAGCACAATAAAACTCGAGTCATCAATATCAAAGATCATATAAATAAAATAAAATATTTTATGTAACATTACGACCTACTGAATTTGTCAACTTCCGATCAACCTCAGATAATAGCGATTTAAAAGAATCTTCTTCTTCTGCTATTGATTTTCAGGAGTGACTTTTCTAGTCTCAATGGCTTTGGATCGAGAGAAGGTCCTTTTTATTTTAAACTTGCATGATAGGTACAATCTCATCTAAATTTTGACTCCTAAGTCTGTTCTATACGTAAATGTTCTATAACAACGAATATTCCCAATAAGTCCATACAAATACCTACATACATATCTACTTGATGTATTTGCAAACCTACCCATACCGTACAAATAAAGGGTCAACAACTCAGGAAAAATGACAGCCTCGATTCAATATTTAATAATTTCAAAACTCACACCATTTTAATCCGCAGATAAGCAAAATGCGAAATATTTACTCGCGGACTCACTGATAAGGCAGTATGAATGCGTCTTTATCTTCCCTACTATTAAATATCGAGCGCAATTAAATTTAGACTTTACACAGACGACTTTAAGTTTCGAATGGCAAACACATTTACGATGTCTTCGGTTTCATCTTGCACATTGCATTCTTATTTTCGAAAATTGAATTTGAAACTTAAAACTTCCATTGTAAAATTGACATTCGCGTACTTTTTTTTTCATGCATGTGGCTTGGATACAGGGGTCGTCGCACTGACAATTGGTGCGATTTTTATTTGTTTAGTCGAGTCATTCGACCCAGATCGCGGTCTGTCGTATGAATATATTCAGTTATCGATTCTGCGTAACTCGTTACTCGTATCGATGCTGAAACCGAGACAATGTTCCGAACAATGCGGTGTTTGCGGAAGAAATGCTATTTGTATACGACATATCTTGAGGATTTCCAAGAAAAACCCAATTCTGAATAAAAAGTGGAAGATATTTTTGTTAGGAATATGACCTGTAAGTTCAATTGGTTTTGATATATATCTTGAACTAAAATGTATTTTTAGAGTCAATCCGCCCCGATCCGTAACCATACCAACCGAATAAATACCTTTACAAAATATAAGACTCTATATTCCTATATTTATACCATTAAAAGCTATCAAGTTTTATTGTAGAACATGTATAAACTGCAGGTACTATTATTACCAAGCATTCCTTGTTATTTTTGTTGTAAAGAGATGGGTTTATGCCCTGGCGTTTTTGGCGCATTGAGTAAATGCCTGATAAATGCCCGTAAATGCCGAGTAAATGTCTTTTGTCTGGGCATAAACTTAAACAGATTTTTTTTATTTATTTATTATCGTATCTTATATCTAAGTATACAAAAAAAAAATCATTAAAAATATATTTTATTTTAACTAATATACTGCAATAAACCTTAACATTTTACCAAAATCGATTGGTTAAAATTATAACTTGGTTTGAAAGAACAACGGGGTTAGTCCCTTTTCAGTAGTCCATTGAAAAGTTACATTTGGGGTTGCGTTTTTCAGAGGACGCAATTTAATTTATTTGATGTGCAGGGGGGGTCAGTGTAAAGCTAAAACCAAGTTACCCTTGTTCTTCGTTACCCTTCGCTACCCTTGTCCTACGGCCGTCATCTTGAAAATAGGGGTTGAAATGGTTTTTACGATATATCTCTTAAATTATTTATCTGATAAAAAGAATGTATTAAAATTTTTTGTTGCAAATTAAATCTTCTTCAACTTTAGTCAAGTAACTTTTTGTCGTAGAACTATAAATAAAAAAGTTATAAGCGAAAATGTTTAGAAATTCGAGAAAATAATTTATATTTTTTGATATAACTTTTTTTTATCATTTTACGAAAAAAATATATCAGACCATTTTTTAGATCGTTTTTTGAGGAACAACTTTTATAAGCAACATTTTTTCATTAAGTCAATAGTTAAGGTTTTACAGCGCTTTACAATTAACTGTACATATTTACTTAGTTACGAAGTTACTGTACATATTGCGTGTTATTGTTATTGTTATTACGTGGACAATCGAACCGATTTTGTTCGTCGTCACAGCAGCAGCAGCTCCAGTAGTTTAGCGTCAGTTTCAGAAGCTCCAGAGCCAGACTTCGATTTTGCGAACAATTGTTTCATCTGTGCCAAAGCGGTTCAGGATCCAAGTAATTAGCGTACAAGCCGACAAGCGCAGGTTTGTGTTGTACGTAATGGGAGTACAAAAACAAGTATTATGGACGTTGCAATAAATATTACTAATCGCATAGCTAATTTTTTAACTTTCTTTTATGCTGGACTGGGAGCGAAAGAAAAACATAGAATATGCCAGCTGCTTCTGTTCCCGGGCAAACTGTACGAGTCAGTTAAGAGACGGAGGTTTTATTGGCGTTTTTGCGGGCGATAGGCTGACCTGCAATATCACTGCAATAGTCTCTCTCCATCATAATAGGACCTCCAAATTTGTCAAACGTTACATTACATGGTTTTATAGCCTCTGGTGTTCTGCCTACCCCATTAGGGATACAGGTGTGAAGTTATGTATTATGTATATGTATGTATGCAAAGCTAATATGCCCAGCTTAGTGGAAGTTGGAGCAAAGTATTTTCTACCTGGACAGTATTCTCGGTAACGGCCATCAGATTACAATTATTTAAAAAATCAATAATTGTCAAATTCTGTAATGGAGTGGAAAAGAGTGAATAATCAATTATTAATAATAAAAAAAATTATAACAACAAAATAAAACAAAAAGAAAACAATTACTGATGACACATTATTAGTACACACGTATAATATAAGTCTAGTTAAGAGTAATGAAAAATAGTACTCATTTCGGAGCTCTGTAAAACCTTAACTATTGACTTAATGAAAAAATGTTGCTTATAAAAGTTGTTTCTCAAAAAACGATCCACAAAAATGGTCTAATATAATTTTTTCGTAAAATGATAAAAAAAAGTTTTTTAAAAAAATATAAATCATTTTCTCGAATTTCTAAACATTTTCGCTTATAACTTTTTTATTTATAGTTCTACGACAAAAAGTTACTTAACCAAAGTTGTAGAGGATTTAATTTGAAACAAAATACGTTACTATTTTTTTTATCAGATACATAGCTTAAGAGATATATCGTAAAAACCATTTCAACCCCTATTTTCAAGATGGCGGCCGTAGGACAAGGGTGGCGACCCCACAAACTTGGTTTTAGCTTTACACTGACCACACATCAAAAAAATAAAATTGCGTCCTCTGAAAAACGCAAGGTTAGGCCTAAAAATATAACATTTCAATGGACTATGGAGTTTACTGTTGAAGCGGGAGGGGAGTAACACTGTGATTATTTATTTGATTAAAAGTTTTGATTTACAAAATACTTAAAGTTTCATTTTATTCAAGTTCCTGATTAATTTTTTACAATATGAAGTTGTTTGTTTTTGTGCCTAGTGATCGGGCATTTATTTGGACGTAAACTCATTAATGCCCAATATGCCTAGTTTATGCCCATTGTGTCCATATTTGTTTATGCCCCCGACCCATCATTGTAACGCGTTGAGCTTGAACACTTATTTGAATTTGATTTAAATATAATTATGTATATTTCGACAGAACAATTAGAAGAAAAGTATTATAAAACATCTAGCTTTTAAAGAAAAGATTATATAAAAAAAAAACTGGTGTTTTATACATGTAATATTTGAACCCAAAACCTTCAATTCTTACGTTTATAAAATGAAGAGGGTTACTTCAACATAAGCAATGACTAGAGATTTTATAATAGGATCGAATTTTCATATTCCTTTTTACTAATATAACGCTTTACTGATAATATGGGTTCATACCTATTACTGGGTAATAGTCAAATAATAGTGAGAGTTTCTGATCTAGTTAACATAATGATTATCGCGCATATTATTGAATAATAATATAATATATGAAAATTATATGAACACGATGAGTGTTCATATAATTCCTTTCGTTGTGGTAAAGGGAATCCCTCTGATTTAAAGCTAGAGAAAATAAATTAATCATAGCATATGACATAAATTTCAAACAATTATTCGGTAACATATCCTTAAGATTTTTTGTTTGAACTTTTTTCGAATAACGAAAAGAAGAAAGATTATATTATGAAAACGGGTACTTATAGTCTGCAGCTTATAATAGTCCTACAGCTACTGGACAAGCGTGTCGTAAAAGACGACTAATCCGACCCCACCTTGTTTGACCCCTTTTGGGTCGCCTGGCTAACGACCAACCTTCATATAAATTCCTTAGTCAAATTTCACCGCTCCGACGGTGATTTATTCCAGCAATGCTTTATAAAGGGCCAGTTCTATCGTCTCGGTCTTAATCTGAACTAACAGGTGAGAGTGAGATAAGCCGTGGGTATAGTTCTAAAGCAACTTTTCATATTAACACTAATATAAATTATGCCAAAACTCATTTTTCAGAGGCTCTTGTGATAATTATAACAAGTCCTTCAATAACATTGATATATTCTACTCAAATTTGTTGTCCTACAAAAAATAATTATTTAACATCTTAAAGCAATTTGATTAGATTTTCTTTCTAACTTTTACAAGAACATATTATTGTTCTAAGATTTTTTGTAATATAGGACTGTTTCTTTGAATTATTAATTTTAAGACCTTTAAAATGTTTATTTTTAAATTATGGAACTTATATACAATACAAGTATTAAGATTGTTTCCTGACTAAATAGAAATAAAATATAGGAAAGGTTCAAAATAATCAATTTGAAAAAGTTGTTGTTAGCAAACACAAACTCAAATTCGATAAATAACAAAACAGAATCATTGACTTTATTGACCGAAAATAAACTTGATAACAATTTTGTTACACCCATATTTCATGTTTGAATTAAAATAATTTTGTTCAGTAATATATCAAAGTTAATATTTATTTAGTCATGAATTATTGGTGCGTTGACACTGAGATAAAGCGTAAGTTCTTTGACTGCTCAGTAATTTGATAGTTTATTGATCGTTACATTCCGGTTAATGATACAGAAATGAGAAGTTTCATATTGATGTAATGTCAGTTACGGAAGATTTTGACTACCAGTAAGAATAATTTAAATTTGGAAGATGTACAACTCGAAGGGGTCCGTTCGTTCTCTCCATGACAAATATTATTCCCATCTGTAATGGGGTCTGCCTTTCCAATTTTGTGCTCCCACTTAAATCATACCTTTTTCAGAAACTGCGAAGGAACTCAGGTTTTTCTTGACTACATCTGACCTAGCTATCCCATTTTTAGTCTTCCCTTCCACCTGGTACCCTGGATGTGTTTACCGTTTTAAATTTTGTAGATACTTTAGCAAATAACCTTTTGATTATTTCTTTTGCAAACTTCATCGTTAATCTATACTAATATAATAAAGTAAGGTGTCATATTCATACAATAAGACTGCGGAGTAATTGAAAACGAGGTGGCCTTTCTGTATGGTTTTCGCTATGCATCCACCCAAGAGTTTTTGATACGCGACTTTAAGTTCCCCACACAAGTTTTCACTTAGCATTGGCTCGGAACATGGGTGATTACCAGATCAATTAACTACTTAACATCATCGGTTGTCATCTAAAACTATTACTACTACTATTTTGGGAGCTTCGTAAGAGAAGCGCGACGTCTATGACGATGCGAGATGATGACTTGAGACTCCTATACCTACAATATTAAATTTAAATTTTCAATCCTAAATTCTTACATTTTCAATTCTTAATTTTCAATCCTAAATTCTTACATTTGGATTTAGCCTATCTAAGATTGAGATTTAAAATTATCTCTACTCTACAGTAACTCTACATCCGGAACGCGGGTAGAACTTATGAAATTTTCCCTTCTACATACTTGTGTAACATTTTCGTTCTCTATTTTTTTATTTATAGCCCTTTGTTGCAAATAGTTTATTTTCAAATAAAGCTAATGGGATTTCACAGGAAATTAAGGGCATCGGGGCGACGTTTAATCCACTTAGCAGTATTAGGTAATGAAAACTGCTCGGCAACACTCGGTATTTGTCACTGAGTGTTTCTGAAATGTTTGTATCGGCCTCGAAGCTATTTTCATTATTGAGGTACTTTATTGGTATTTTTTTTTGTGTTGAATTTCATTATAAATTTTGAGTAAAATACATCGTTAGTGCCAGATTTTTACGCCAAGTCGGAATTTTGCATTTTTGAGTGAAAAAAGCGAAATTCTTCCGTCGAAAGCGAGACATTATAAAAAGAGTAGGTACATTTATCATCAGAAGTTTTCAAATATTTATTATCTATATCAGTTCAAATCACGGCTGCTTGAGAAAAGACTGTAAAATAGTCATAGTATAAGAATTTTAATAAAATATTATGATGTTTCAAATCAGATTTACCTTATCGCAAAATAGTTGAGTATTTTTTCGTCTTTATTTGAGAACGAATTATCTATTTTTTCTTAATTCTGATTAACGAAATGTGCGCTTACTCGACTCGCTGCATGTACGGTCGAGCCATTCCCAAAAAGCGGGTCTGACTGAGGCTGTCCCGATTTTTGCAAAAAATTTATTCGCTTTCATATTGGGTAAAGCATGGTCATTCTAAATTATGTTTTTTTTTAACTAACTTTATCTAATGGATACCATTAAAATAAAGACAAACTATGCGCTAGTACGAAACATATTGTTGTACTATGTCGTAGTATTATCAATGAAATATGTTCATCAACAGCGACTATTTGTACAAAAGCTTGTGGTGCCATAATTATATTTTTTTTACACTGAGCGATACTAAAATAAATATACGTTTATATCGTTTCAAAGAAAAAAATATTTAAAAATGGCTGGTGACTAAGAAACAAGCTAGTTTAATTTTGAATAAAAATCGGGTCCTGTCCCACCAAAATCTGGACGTTTGGCAACGCTTGTAAACAATTTCAATTTTTAAATTTTTCATCTACCTACGTGAAGTTTGAGCCCTTAGAAGTATCTAGATAAAATAAAGCCTTCCTCTAGAGTTGATCTATCAAATTCAAAGATGTTTATAAGCCTTTCTAGTCGCTTCTGAGATGAGTGCGTTCAAACACACCTTCATTATATTAGTTGACACTGAGTTAGTAATTTGTACTTGTTATGTAACTTATATTTTTTTTGAAACGATATTAATTTAAATTAAATGGGTAATGAATTTAGGTCGTAATGGCGCCATGGTTACTGTGTGTATCGTACAATATCACAGGTTAAGCAACATTCGGCGCGGTCGGTACTTGGATGTTTGCCCGCCGACCATTCATTTCTCAGGACGACTTCCATGCTTCGGATGGCATGTTAAGCAGTCGGTCCTGGGTGCTGTATTATTGTATACAAGTACTCGTTAAAGTTTGTCAGAAGCCATTTTGGCTTCCTGAAAATTTTGACATCCACCACCCAGCACTGGGCCAGCTTGGCGGATTTTGGCCTATACCTCTTCGTCAACCAAGGGAGAGACTTATGCCCTGCAGTGGGCTCATTACAAAGAGTTGTGATAATGATGAATTTACCAACTGCGAGGGATTTGAGGACTCGTAGTAAAAGCTTGACAAACTTTTTTTAACTTGTTCGGATATGGGAGCACACCAGGAAACTATACTTCCAATTGTCCTTACTTTCTACGCTTACAATTGTCAAAATCTGTTCAGTAATTGCAAACACTACCCCGAACATGAGACAGAAGTAGTTCCTTTTTTAATATGTAGAGAAGACTACAAAGGCGTTTTCTCAAATATTATGTGTCAAAATTAGGCCCATGACACACTTTGTAACGTCTAAAGATACAAGATAACCCAGTATTCAACATCCTTGTATTTGTAAGAAAAAACCCCTTCTGACTTTAGCAACACTCACCATACTTAGAAGCCTTTATCAAAACAATTCCCCACTAACTTCCTTCCGCATAAAGTAACAGTTAAAAACAAATAAAATTGACTTGGTAATAGCGGATTTAATCGCCACAAACCTTCGATATGTGGCGATTAAATCCGCACACCAAGAAGGAACAGTTCTATTAAGCATTCTCCATGGTGTGCCTTTGTATTATATGGACCATAACAACCTTACGAACATTGAACTATTTCCTATAAAATGCGATCGGGTTACAAAAACAATGGTCAATGCGAACGCTCTCATAAAATGTTGAAAATGAACGCTGGGGTCGATGCACTTTTGACAGTTGACACTTGACACTTGATGGTAGTTGTTACACCATCCAAGATATGAAATTGAATCTGCAACTTTTATTCTGTAACGGTGATTGAACCGTCGTTTGACCTAAATCTCAGCTGATGGTAAAAGAAGCTGGGAGAACGCAAGCTTAAGAGGCCATTTCTGCTTTTTCTCGTTAAGTTGCTTCTCTTCCCGAGCAAACTGTAAAAGCCAGTTAAGGGACGGAGGTTTTATTGGGGTTTTTGCGGGCGAAAGGCTGACCCCCTGTCGCTGCTATAGTCTCACTCCATCATAATAATACCTCCAAATTTGTCAAACGTGACATCAGTTGGTTTTATAGCCTCTGTTGTTCTGCCTACCCCATTAGGGATACTGGAGCGAAGTTATGTAGGTGTGGATGTAATAATAAATTAAATATAAATAGAATAGGTGCTTTTAACATTTTCAATAACTATTGAACGGATCTGGATTAAATTTGGTTTCCAGGACGACCGTATCCCGGAAGTAGGTAGGTAGACTACACTGTCTTACGACTTCCCTTAGAATGCTTCTTATTTTGGGACTTCAGAAATAGTGTAAAAATTATCGAGCTTTTATCAAGTAATGAAATGAGAATTAAAATTTATTTATTTAGTAGTTATTAGATACCTAGGTACTTATAGTTTAAATTTATTTTTCTAAATCATTGTCATTAATGACATATTGCGAACTTTGCACCATATTTTTAATAATAAATAACTTTTTGTGATAATTCCGCTACAAGTTGTCAATAACATTATCAGTAAAGCTGCTTATGACAGTTCTCGAAATAATTGAGAGCATATTATTATTAGGTTAATTAGTTTACCACAAATTTGAATGAGTTTTTAGGTAAATACTACAAGGAAATAACATTACGTTCGATATTTGAAAATCTTCAAGTTCTAATTTAATTATTAGTCAGAATTCTCATTAACTCTATCGGCATATTGTCTGAAATTTAAAGTACTTGTATTTTAAATTATTTTCCTCTTCAAAATTTAAACTTTTATATTCATAGCTATCTCTAGTACCTACTTGTAGTGATTCATAAATATAACTTTTGTTTATTTTTTTAAAACGAAATGTATGTGTTAAAGTTGTATAAACAAATGGAAGTCGGAGGAACTATGGTGTATAACAAAATGTTTGGGAGAATAAGTACTAAGTATGTCCATTGTATTTGTCCAGCTGTGGACGTCTCCGCACTGAATATGATGAAGAAGATGTATGGTGATTAGAATTGATGTGCATAAGGACTTAAATACCAATGTCTCAATTACACAGATTCCCGCCATAATTTAATTTAAAATATTAAAAAAGCTTAGAAATGCACACAAATTCCATCGAAATAAGTATGGTCAGCTTAGAATATGACCGCCGTCAAAAGTCTGCCTCTATTATGATCCGGTAATGTTTTATGAAAGCAAGTTCCATCTTAAGTCCGTGTGTTGTCGTCTTCGTCATTTTACGTACGATCAGCTGAGAACGGATAAAAAACATTAATTCCCGCCTAAACGACATATTATTATAATATGCATGGAGTATCAACTGTTGAGTATAAGAAGTTCCAATTGAAAAGAGTATAATCTGCAGGGAGTATCAACTCCAAGGAGTTCAAACTGCAAGGAGTATCAACTCCAAGAAGTACAAACTGCAAGGACTACTAACCTGGAATGGTCATTTTTGACATCGGGCGGCGGCGTGCCACTTGTACTGGAGGTAGATTTAGCGCTGAGGTCCAACGGCTGCTCGGCCAGCGCTGGTGAGGAACTGGGCATCGGCTTGTCGATGCCATCTGGTGGCCTGCTGGAGAACGAAAATGCTTTTGTTAACAAAAAAATGTTTTTTCATATACATTCATAACTTCACGCCTGTATCCCTTATGGGGTAGGTCGAACACCAGAGGTTATAAAACCATCTGATGTCACGTTTGACAAATTTGGAGGCATTCTAATGATGGAGAGAGACTATTGCGTGACAGGGTGTCAGCTTATCGCCTACAAAAAATCTCCAATAAAACCTCTGTCCCTTAACTGACTTTTACAGGTTGCCCGGTAAGAGAAGCAGCATTCTATGTCTTTCATTCGCTCCTAGTCCAGCATGGAATTTACACGGGACTTTTAGGGTTCCGTGCTTAAAGGTTAAAACTGGACCCTATCACTAAGCTTCCTCTGTCCGTCTGACTCTCTGTTACCAAGCTGTATATTATGAACCGTGACAATTAGACAGTTGAAATTTTCAGAGATTATGTATTTCTGTTGTCACTGTCACAACAAATACTAAACGGGACAGAAGCCTTTGTGATTAATTCCAAATGGAATCAGCCGGCATTTTAGTAATTTGAGCTGGAAAACGAGCACCAGATCCAGAGGTAAATACAGTTGGCTCCTCTTAAAGCATCAGTACAAGTTTAGCTCATCTTGAGTGCAGTTTTCAACAATCAGAGCATAGGGCTGCTAATTAAATATTAATTAAATGCTAATTAAATATGGCCTTGAGTATGGCGAGTAAAGCTTCCATTTGAATTCTCTCGATTAATCTGATAATATCAATTTACAACCCAAATCTCCTCTAAAACATATCCAAAACAGTTATATTTGCGTGTTTAAGAGTACAAAAGCGTCCAACTGAACACTGAAGTCGTGTCACAATGTCTTCGACATGGAACTTCCATCGTGTTGCGGGCCGTTTTAAACGATTCAATAGTAATGAATGCACACATTGTCAAACTGTGTGCTACTGTGATGACGGACGATATTGTACTCGTATAGACGAGTAGTGGCAGATGTGTGCCGTTTGTTTGTTCAAGTAAGTTTGTAGGTAAATGTTTAGTTTTTAGGATTATATGGGGGGTATTTTTAAGAGGATTATGGTGATAAGCGAAAATGATAGTGTAGTGGTACATTTATAGTTGAAGTTTTATAGAAAGAGCGGATTAAAGTGGATTTTATTGAATTATAAGGGATACATTTTTAGATCGATGTTATAAGGTATGAGAAAGCACTGAAATGTATGAATGTAGAATTAAAATGTGTAGAACTGGATAGAATCCAGTTTAATAAATAGTTTAAGTTTAACTTTTATTTAATAGTGAAAATAAACTCAGATATGTTTCAATGCGATTCAGAGCCGATTACGATCCAAGTGTTAATTTTGGGAGTAATGTAACCTTCAATCCGAAAAAGAAACATAAGTTAAAATTTGTTTCTGCTTCTTTGTAGGTACATTTCAAATATTTTCAAGCTTCATTCAATGATAAATAGGAGTTTTATTATTTTTGCTTTTTCTTTAATACAATTAGATGGCTTCGTGGATAGTCACCTTAAATGACACCATTCAGTTCAGGCCGATAATGAGACAATTTACTGGCAATTGTTGCGTCTCATATTAAAAAAATGTTTATAATGCAGCCAAAGTTTTTCTCAGGCAAACTGTAATTAATATATCATTTTATTTTCATGTGAAGCTGAGTTATACACGAAATTCATAGTGGCATTTTTAAAGCTCTGCTGCTCATATAAAAAATGGCGACTTTGATTGATAGAAGTAACTTGACAGTTAGACAAAACAGCTGATCCGGTTTTAGTTGCGAAGAGAAAATGTTTTTCGTTGTTTATATTTAATTGAATTGAATTATGTTACAGTGTAATTATGCTTTTGGATGCTGGATAGATAGTAGTAAAAACAAACACTGGGGATGAATACATGTTTTATGCTTACTTTTTTTAAATAAACTCATACTAATTATTTACTAATTCAACTTGGAACAGGCTTGTTATTTTATCACAGGTAACAAATGTACTAGAGCCTAAGAAAGCAAATAGGTATTTAATTACTATTTGATTCATTTAAATTATTCCAAAAATTGACATGCTATTACCTACATATTTTTTAGCTAAACTATTTTTTTTGGTCTAAAAAATCGATCTTTTTTTAACAATCTGAAGAACTGAATCGATTCAATTAATCGATATTTTACAATGTAAGATCAACCTTCAATTTTTTTGGTTCCGATAAAAAAATGTTTTGCTTGTATAAACTCAAAAAAGATTTTACTTGGAGTAGCGGGATTCGGAAATGAATGAGAGCTAAGCAACAAATAAAAACATTTGTTAGTTTTTTTTGGGAATCGATTTATTAGTTTGCGTTTCGAAGCGATTTAAAATATAGATCTTTTTAATAAGAAGCACCATCCCTAGACTGATTTTGTTTTGATCAACCAGATCAATCAGCTCGTTTTGTGCCTGACTGGACTGACAGATTATAGAAACGTTCATGATATATCTGGGCATGGCAGCTTTCCGAATGTTCAATATTTTTTCACACGTAAAATATGAGCCATTTGAATATCACAATAGTCAGAACTTAATAAGAAAATGTTAAACTACAATAAAATCAACAGCACATAAAGATATACGATATATAAGAATTTTGTCTCAACGACGGCCTGAGACTATATGGAACCTGAATGATGTCCTTTGTTTAATTATATTTTATCAGTTTTTTCGTATTTTGGAGACGTTATTTAATAAATTTTATTTCACTAGCCCACCAAATCATCTTTTCCAAATAACCAATCCTACAATCCTATTCACAGAACATCTTACATCGATATTCAAAGCAAAACATCGACATTAAAATCATTTCTCGGAACGCAGCCGTAACGTCGTCGCATCGAAATCGTCACGATACTACCTTTTCTATTCAGCGGGCGTTCAGCGAGCGTTTAGCGCTGCAGTAACTGACAGCTGGACAAAGAACAAGCGCTGCATTGTTGTGTTCTTGAAGACGACAGCGCTTTTGAAACGGTTTTTAGGAGTTGTGAATCTTTGTTTTGTATTGAGTGCTAGTTTCGCGCGTATTTAGCTTCAAATCATGATTGAAATGAGAATTTTAATTGTAATTACAAATTATCGCCTTCAAATGCCAGTTTTATTTTAAGCAAAATGTGTTTTAAGCATATTATTATTTTCATTCAAAATCTATCCTGATGGGAAGTGGGGATAAGATCAAAGTTTGAGAAACAACTGGCTCTTCATACAATAGCACCCCAATGGCTTATCATCTTCGGAATTTAATATTCGGAGGTAGAGTTGTTTTACAGGGCTTTGCACAGGATCCTGAAATAACAGTCGATCTGATACGTTCGGTTCAGTTGCTTCTTGAGCCAAGCTTATAGAGCAACATGTAGAGCTATTCTGTTGTACTTATTTTACGAGAAAAACACATACGACGATACGAATAATACTTAGGATCGACGATCGACCGACGGCGTCGATTGACGTCGACCGTTTTATTTGGCCTATAGTTGAATTCTTTTCAAGTGATTTTTGTGACAGTTCAAAATTGTCAATCTTTGTGACGTTGCCGTAGTGAAATGGTTCGATCTTCCATTGGCTTTGACTTTTTTGACTCTTTTGACTTCCGATGGCTTTGACGTATCGAATCAGTTGGTGAAAAAAATGTATACAAACTTCCGATTACAAGATGGCCGCTCATATTCATCGAGTCAATGTCGATACAGTAGTGTCAATCACTATCAACTGAACGTTCCGTTTCTTTGAATCTGTCTATTTAAGATGAATATTTTTATGACATTTACTGAATTAATTTACAGTTAATAATAACAATTAAACTTTATTAATAGTTCAATTTATAATTTTAAAATAAACAATTTTATTGACATAGTTTTTATTTTATTAACGCGCCAATTTATATTTTATTAGTTGTAAATAGTTTGCGCGTAATGGAAAATGAGAACTGTCACAAAAATCATTCGAAAACAATTCAACTATAGTAAAAATTAATCATCGACGTCAACTGTTCCATTCTTTCATCAATTGGTGTTCCAGGGTCGATCGATTAGTGTAGTAACGCTCTTAAGATAGTGTGAAATTCAACTTTCAATTACCTATTTTGTTTTTTTTTTAGTTAAAGTTCATTTTAACATTTAGAAAATTCAAATTCAGTTTTAGCTTAAAACTACCGCCCTCTACACCTTTTCAAATGCTTACACAAATGTCTTACAAGCTTCCAGTAAGATTTCTGTACATTTTATCGAAACAAAGCAGTTGAGTCGTTATTGTAACTTGTATCTTGAAGATGACAGCCTTGTTCTGAAAGGTTTTGTGGGTGCTTCATTTAGCACTAGGCAGGTATAATGACACTAACTGTATGCTTGTTTAGTTACATTCGTCCATTCTGTATTTGATTATTGATACCCCAAATATTCTTGAATTAACTAACTTTAACAGTAAACTTTTAAAAAGGAACAGGTGAAACTTATTTACTTTGGAGATATTTTAGAATAATATTTATTTTTATAATCCCGTAGTTCGGATGTGTCGTTCATATAACGAATTACTAATATAAACATATTGCATTTAGGTTTATAGTGAAAAATATCCTTTGCTGAAGTAACACGTTTTGTAGTATTTAAAGTACTTACCTAATTTAAGATCTTCTAAATTATCTATTCTAAATCTTTATATTTTATTATTAATGCGCTTCATTTTAATCATGCTGTGTGTACAAGCTTTTGGGTTTATATTTAATTAGAATATAGTTCAATTTAGTGCAAGATATGATTGTAACCTGTTGTGTGCTCCATAGTTAAATATATGGATTTGATAGATGGAAAATAGATGGAACACATAGCATGACATTTTTTTTTAAACTCCCGCGATGGACCTGATGAGGTCAGATGAGGTCGAAGATGACAGCACACGGGCTTAGGAAGAACCTGTCTCTTCATAAAACATTGCAGGAAGAAACCACCCTCAAGGGATGTGTTTGGTAACAGGTCTTATATGAAGGGTGGTTGATAGTACATATTTACCTAGTAGCAGTAGGGCTATTTCACTCCCTAAAAGAGATGTCCCAGCCTCGGCTAGACACCTGTACAGCATCTCAAAATATTGAGAGAATCTCTTTCTATAAAAAATACTTAAATTGTGGTATACCAAATAGATCTGTGGTTCAAAAATAAAAACAAATCCATATTACTTAAGTTATTTTCATATTATTATCTGTCATGTTTTTTTAATGTTGCAATAATACTGTTTATTTTTTGTTTTAATCAAAATACAAAGTAATTCTGTAGTAATTTTTGTTCTAAAACTGTTTTCACGTTTATGGCTATAATTTCGCTTGGTGCACATAGGTAGTCCTGGTCTAGGCTCCATACAATCTTGGGACATCTCTTTTAACCAAGTTTATGATAGTTAAACTAGATAGTGAATTGAATACCTACTCAAAAAGATTATAACTATATTTTGAAGGATGCAAAAATTATTATCGTATTTCATGAACTTTTTTGAAATGATTTACTCTTCTATTGGCGGCTGAATATTCTCATACCATGCCTAAATTAGCTTTTATTCAGCGCATGTGTATGATGCTAGGTAGACCTTTTTAATGGCTAGAAACCCTCTAGTAGAAACTGAGTTCAAGTGCGTGTGAATATTTGTAAAAGCATCAGGTTCAACAAAGCAGGATAATAATAATAATTTTTAGTTCTTTTTTTAAATTTGGCACTCCAGACCGTCGTTTAAAACAGTATCTAGCATTTCCGATAAAAAGCATAAATCCTATGATTAAAACCTTACACAAACAAAAAAAAACGATTTCCGGTTTGAAAAACGAACGCAACATCTTGGCGCGGAGATCAGTGACGTCACGTCCGCATCCTCGCGCCGACAATATGGCGTTCGGCGGGAAAAGCTTTTTGTAGTTCTGTTTACACGAATACGTTCAATAAAGCGAGATTAACTGCAGTCATTTCATTGTGCGATGTTAATCTTTTTATTACCTACGGACCTACAAGATGTTGAATGTTGGTTACTTGATGTGTTTGAAAACAAAATTTTCGCTTGCAAATAAGATAAACTTGAGACTTGAAGAGTGATGGATAATTAGTTTTTTTAAATGTTTGTTAACAAAACAATGTCTTTTTATTTTACTTATTTTGAATAATAAGACTTCACTGTTACAATGTAAATATCTTATTTTTTAAATCTTGTTTTTAATTGACTATTTTCGTTAACTTAACTTAGGACTTAAACAGGACTGCACAAGAATTTGTGTAAATGTGTTGAATGATTTCATTCTTAGCAGGGAAACTTTTGGGTGCTTATTGATATACTTAGTCTGCATGTGGTTTTCATTAACAATCTTAAGTAATTATTTAGACCATTAAAACTTCTTATTTTGGTAATGTTTTCTAAAAAAAAACACAATACGTGTTCTCTAGCCTTGGAAGACGCGTATTTTGGATCATCGGGACATAAAAAGATACGCACTAAATAATTGTATTCTGATCTTATCTATAAGCACCGCGATTTTAATTATCTCTATCAAATGTAGGTCAAAAACCTCATAACGAATTTATTTATTTAGGTCAAAATTAAAAACAAAACATCACATTTTCTATATGAAAACATACTGAATCGTTTGTAATCCTAATTGGAGACCCACTTACAAACACAATAGACTCGATTTAAATTTCAAATGGCACCAGTATGCAACCTTGGGGTACGCCATTTGGTATCCTGCGTTATGGTCACTACTATAGCGTTATTATGTAAGTAATGAGGTTGTTAACTAATTTAATTTGTTTTTAAAATAAATCAGGATTCAAGTCAAGTACAGTGGGTTTGTTTTGTTTATTTAATTATGTAGAGATCGTTTCTTTTTTTCATTACCATTTTATGCGCATTTTAGATGATATTAGATTTTTATTTACATTTCTCATTATTAAATATTAAGGTTAAGATGTTGCTTATCAAATTAAAGCGTAGCGTTATGGATTGACACAAAACGAGCTGACAGTATATTGAGTTTCAGGTCGTGCAGCTTGCTAGATGTCAGATTTAATGTTTTTCAGGATAGGGTCCCATGCCCGTGATAGTTTCCAACCATCTGAATATTGAAATTAGGGTGTTTTTTAATTTCAATCGCTTCTCTGATCATTTTTTGTGTCAATCCAGAACGCTACGCTCGAAGACTGAGAAACAGATGGAGATGATGATGTATAACTTTTTCAATCTATCAATCCGCCGCTTGACACCTCAGTCGCTCGTGACCACGGGGTCTGCAAAGACACCGAAACGTCGAGTAAAAATTTAAAATGTAAATATACGCGATAAATCTGGTTAAAAAGTGTTTTTTTTTAAAGTATGAATCGCGAAAACTTAAGACAATATTATGTTGCTTATCTTTAGAAAGTTGCCATATTTTTAGACAGTTTTAGTAACCCTTAGTAACCCTTTGTTTCTTAGTAAGTTTTAGTAAAATTAGTTTTTAATTATAAAGTTATTTAGACTATTGTGAACTATGTGCCCACTATTGTGAATGAAAAGCGTATTTCATTTGTAGTTAACTTTTAGATTGACCCCAAAATAATCAAAGAAACTTTCAAATTATTCTCAGGTCCTTTAAAACAACAATATCACAATTGTATTAATGGTTATCAAATTAAAAAGTAATATTTGGTATCATTAATTTAATTCAGAACTAAAAAACTTTCGAGTCAATGTAATATTTTAAATGATAAATAAGATCTAACAATAGAGTAACAAGTTCAATCAAAATTGTGTTTTAAGAAAATATTTGTAACAAAGTTGGAATATATTCGATTACTAAGATCGTCCTTGCCATTTTCTTTGCGCTATCGGCTCCTTTTAGGGTAAACGAAAAAATAAGGGCACCTAGCTATATTTTTTATGTTATTTAATATAATCGTATGCTTGAATACAAGTCACCTATTTTATTCTTAAATTAGGTTTATAGTCAGTAACAGGTCGCTAAATAGTCGGAAACGGTATTTGTTCGAGTACAATAAAATAATAAGAGGGCTTAAATAAAAAGGGATTATCTATGCAAGAAATACTACCAATAACAGCGTAATCGAAGCATTGAAATAATGGATTTTATACACAAACTAAACATCTTAGTATACAAACTGTAAGCAAATGTAAAAAGTCTATGGGTATCTATAAAAACTTTTTTGTTCTAAAGACATTAAAACTTAATTTATATTCTAATAAACTTAGAATATAGGTAGTTAATTTCCAAGAAGTGTACAAATTAGAAGTTACAAAGAATATGTAATTACCAACTGTGCGTGTGAATTGAAATCTTTTGCATTGTTCTCTTTTTATTAATACGTATTTTTGCTCATCATTCAAATTCATTTTTAATTTACAATTGAATGTGTTATGTAAATATTTATAAAAAAAGTTACATTATAATGCCAATGAATAAATATGAAGATGGATACGAAAAGATTGTGGTGCTTATATTGTAATTTACAGCAGATTTCATCAAACAAGGTGTAGCTCTTTATCATTAGGAGTATGTGAACATTTCCAGATATAAGCACAGCATTAATCGTCCTTTTATCTACTTATTTACAACTTATACTATAATATACATTATACATAATAAAGACGATCATGGTACTTTCTTTTAGCCCTAGAGTTCCAAACAAAACTACCAACAATCATGTATATCTGTGTTAGGGCTTTGAAGAACACAACTAGTATGTTTCTTATCTAGTTTTCAAAAATAAACTAATAACTCCTTTTTATGTTGTGTTGATTTCGTATGACAAAATCAATGTGGGTAGGTAATTGTTTTAAAATTCCTTATAAAATGCTAAGGTATACCTATTTAAATGCATAGATAGGTATATTTTTTGCACGTGAAGTAAGTTTGTTTAAACCATTTCCAGGTAGGAAATCAAACCGTAAAAACCGCCTCACCTAAGTGACCATTATCGTTCCGTTTACCCTACTTCAAATTGTATAATAAAACAGCGGATCAATAAATAACTCGGCAACTCTAGGTACCCCTATACTGTTTATATTCTAGTTTTGGCCTTCACAAGTTACATAAAGCTGTTAAGCTGAACACACTGACTTGGAACTTGAAGGCGAATATCGAGTAGGTATATTGGTTTTGTTTGTAAGTCTGTTTGTATTTATTAACTTATATAATGTACCGTAGGTTGGATTGTTGTATTAAAACTTGTGTGTAAGTTTTAAGGTTATATGGGTGCTATTATGAAGGAAGAGAGGCCACGATTATAGTTAGGTATACCTACTTAAAGGCAATAAAATCCAAATTGAAAACGACTTTCATTAAACAATTTGTACAATATTAATATTGCTATTTTTAATCTGCATTTAAATCTGTCAGAAATTCAAAAATGCGAAATTCTGTCGATAACGAAAAATCGAAAATTTGTTTAAGAAGGTTTTGCTAATATTTGAAAAGTTTGTGGATGTTTGTTACTGTTTTACACTGAAAAGGCACATAGATACACCTGAATTAACTTATGTTCTTTTTATCCTAATATTGTCAAAAAATATGAATAATTCGCATAAAGCCGCGATCACAACTAGTCCTATGTAAAAATGCCTTCAATACAAAGTAGGATATTTAGCAATCATTTCTAATTTAGAAATAATAAGGAAGATATTCGAAGGTTCTTCCTGACCGTGAAACTAAATAATAGACAATATTAGTTTTAAAACCATTGTCGTAATTGAAACAAGTACCTACTTCTGCAATACTGACCTCTGTCGGTACTGTTTTATACTAAGCAACCGTTAATTAATTACGCGGAGGTGGTAGCTGTGATCACTGCCATTTTGGAGCTGAGTGTAGGTAGGTCCTTAGTAATTGTCAAAATTGAAGTTTCAAATTGAAAATAATAAACTCCTTAGGAATAGTTACATTTAAACGACTGATATAATATTTACAAAAAAAATATGAAACTTTTAAAATAAAATAACTGTTGCAAACTTTAACCATTGAGCTATTGACTGATGGTAATCGAGAGTAAAATGTAAGATTTTTTTACGTTTAAACTACGTTTCGGATAAAGGGATGGAATACCTACTGAATAATATTACACTTACATATGTATTTTATATTCTAGGTCCCCCTAGTTCGCTACATGATATCTCATAACACAAGCTTTTATTACTTTGAGACCAAGTAGGTCGTTGGCGTGAATGTCTGGGGATTTTATTTACTTACTTATAATTATTACTTTAAACAATCACTCAGGTGAAGGATATCTTAAGAAGTACCTAAGCTATACCTTTTTACTAAATCTATTAAAAATTTCTGTATTACTTGGATTTAATTTTTTCACGTACACTTGTTAAATAGGCAAATAAATGAAAACTTAAATTAAACTAGTTTGAATTACGAAGCAATGCGTCCTATTTATAGAGATGTAGCTGCATCTGTGAGGTTAAGGTATTAAGTTATGTGGTCAAATGGAGAATTTAAATTAAATAGGACTGAACTTAAAGATAACAAAAGAAATAAAATATAAAATTAATATAAAACAAAATAAACTATTTTTGGATTTTTGCGTATTGAATTTACTTAAAAACTACTGTATTTAACTGAGAAATACATTTTATATTATAGTTGCTATGTATCTTAAATGTAATAAATACAATACACAGCTTTTAAATATAAGAAACCTATGATTGTGGTATTGTTTATTTTAAATAAACAATGTTGACATAACTCAAGGCTGTACACCAAAATACTATTCCTAGGAACAGTGAATCTAGTATCAGATACCTACTACTCGTGCTAGAAGATGCTTCAAACAAAAACTTAAATACCTACCCAACAAACGCCTGAGGGTATTTCGTACAATAAATATTAATTCACGCCTTCATTATCGTTCAATACCATTCACTACCATTCAATACGTTCATCTATTGTTTAGAGTGACCTTGGCATTAAATGATTTTGAATAGTTGGTACCACTGTTTACTTTTACACATTTATAGGTCAAGGTTTAAAAATGCTAAAAAACATAACCATATTATCATTTACTTACTTATTATTATGAATACCTACGCTGATGTGACGACCGGCTGGTGTAGTGGTAAGATACATTGCCTTCTATATCAGACAGAGGTCCTGGGTACGAATCCCGGCGGCGGCGGATTTTCGTGTGATGAACACAGGTATGATTCGTCAAGTCATGGATGTATGTATGTTTATATATTTCTTAAATACTTATATCTTTTATTTAGTACTAGCTGTTGCGCGCGGTTTACCCGCGCAATTTCGAATCCCGCGGGAATTTCGGGATAAAAAGAGTTGAACCGATCTCCCGTGATTGAGGAACAAACATCCGTACATCCAGACATCCATACACCCAAACTTTCACTTTAAATAATGTTGTGTGAGTGTCAGAAATATTTATTTATTTACCTACGTAGGTAAGTACTATCGATTAACCAACTGAATCAATACCCACAACAAGCTTATTTTGGCAAATCGTCTAATGGTGGGTTTCAATATTCAACCGACTGGTATGAGTAACAGATACAGGTACAAAACTGGTAGAAAAAAAAAAATTGCCCGATATCTATTCGCTATGAGCTGTAAGTTCTCAAATTTGGCATGGGCCCTCTTTACATGACGTTATGCCAAGAAACTAGGCGATATGGTGATGTAATTTTTATGGAAGCAATAAAATTTTAAATATAGAATATCACGTTTTCGCAAATTATTCGTATGATATATTAACTAAATAAATGTATAAACGTATTCAATTTATTCTTGATATATTTTGGTATTCGATATATGTATTATAGTATGTTTTTAGAGCTCTTTGTTAATTGCGTTTAATTCCTTACGTAAAACGAAACGCCAACTCTTTGACTTATTTTGCTATTGGTTAAATCACATTTTTATGACGTCAAAGTAAATATTTAAAGGATAAATTATGTCATTTAATAATACTCGCCCTTTTTTCAAAAACTGTTATAGATAAGTTAGAAAGAGAAAACTGGATTATTGATATGTTGACAGATATTAGATAGGATACTTAGTTAAATTAGTAGGTAAATTGTTACCTCGCTGGCTAGATAAAATGACTTGTTCTGTAATTGCTGTATGAGCTCGTGTCAAGTTTATTGTCATTCTACGCAAAGATTTAGATTTAAATCTTTGATTTTACGTGTATTTCATTGTCATACAAATATATAAAATTTGAAAACAACATTATTTTGTTGAGTAATACTTAATTCGTTAAATAACTTTTATCTGACTGTTGAAAAATCTGGCCTTTGTGAACTAGGTATAGTATGTACATACGACCAGGGAAAAAACGTTCATTGACCTTTTAGAGATAACATTTACACTTCGTATCTTTCTACCCGGACTTGGCGGTAAAGAAAGCAGGCCGGTGATACCAAACTAGTGAAATCTCTATCAAAACCTTAAGCAAAAGACAAGGTATTTATTAAATGATTTGAATGAGATTATTTATTGGCTCAAGCGGCTGATATTTTACTCGATTCAATGCCATTAGAGCGGTTGTTTCAATGCCGGTTACTTGGGATCTGCAATTTAATTTGGCATCACTATAAATTCTATAAGACCTTGGTTAGTATTAGATAATGTATCTGAGAAATACGCTTTAAGGGATTTTTCGAGGCGTTTTTGAAATCAAATCCTACTGCTTTGATAATAAAGTCCATAAGGGGTGACATAGACTGTTTTATTGTTGACATGATTTTGAATGTAATGCTCCAAAAAATATTTATTCATTCACTTTTAGTAAGGCTTGCAGATTTAGATTTTTATAGGAACTTACTACTAGTTTCCATTTGAGTCAGATATGGTTAACGGACGGGCTTTTAAATATGTTTCAGGTTTGGCTGTCTGCGAAGAGAAGCGCCAAATCTCCACTATGTGTTTTCCAAAACATTATGATAATTATTATTATAATTGCAAACAGTTTTTGTGCTGTGAAGTCAATACTTCTTCTTTGATATTAAGTAGGTAATGATTATTTATCTTTTTCTAATTCTATTTATCTTTATCTCTAAAAGCTTACTTTGGGGCCATATGGTTGGTGTGTCAGTGTAATTAGTTAACTTATTAAATTGATTCCGTAATCTCGAGACAAGACATTTTTTTTTATTAGATAAAATTTTAACTCGATGTTTCTGTGTCTTTACAGTCAAGTGATAGGTTGACACTTCAAATTTATAAACATTTGATTTGTTTTTTACTCTACGAGCGTAGCGTTGAGGATAAGTACAGAACGAGATCAGTTTTATTTATTTATATTATTTACTAGCTGCTGCCCGCCACGTCGTCTGCGTGAACGCTATGCAGCACCAAACGCACCTACGATTATAACACTGCTAGCGTGATAATATGTAGCCTATATGTTGACCCGACTTCTTAACTATCTTCATGCCAAATTTGAAGTAAATCCATGCAGTACTTTTTGAGTTTATCCCGGAAAGACAAACAGACAAACAGACAAAAATTCTAAAAACTATATTTTTTGTTTCTGTTTCGATTGTAGATCATACCCCAAGTATTCTTTTAAAAAAATATTCAATGTACAGTTTTGACTTTCCTACCATTTTATTATATGTATAGATTTATTATTATATTCGGCCAAAAAAGCTTTATATTTTATGTTATCCTTCATGTAAGCTTCTGACAATACTAGACTACATAGTAATGATTTTCTATCGTATAAAAAATGTGGATATAACTGTGAGCAAAAAAAAACATAGAATGTGCCAGCTGTTACTTTTCCCGGTCATACTGTAAAAGTCAGTAAAGGGACAGAGGTTTTTTTGGGGGCGTTACGCCTGATCCCCTGTCACTGCAATAGTCTCTCGCCACCATTTTTGTCAAATGTGACCTCAGATGGTTTTATAGCCTCTGGTGTTCTGCCTGCCCTATAAGGGATACAGGCGTGTAGTTATGTATGTATGTATGTAATGAAGCCTTACCTGTCGACTCCCGGGCGCACCAGCCGCTGCATGAGCCAGGCCTGCGACAGCGCCGGCGGCACCAGCCCCGTGCCCAGCGCCGCCAGCGCCGCCACCATCTGCTGGAACTGAACACATACTGACGTCACACGCGGGCTTTTGTTTTTTATTCTATTTTTTTGATTGAGAATTTTTGAAGGAGGTTGGAAAGAGATTTAACCTTTTTGCTAGAACTAAATACATACTGACGTCACATATACACGTTTTTGTTTTTTTGTTCTTTTTTTTCATGGAGGTTTTTTGAAGGAGGTGAAAAAAGTTTAAACTGTTTGATCATCTGATAGAACTAAACACAAAGGGACTAACGTCACACTCACACCTATAGGCGTTTGTTTTATTTTCTATTAAATAATTTTTAAATCTAAATTTTTTTAAGGAGGTTGAGAAATTAAACCTTTTTGCTTTTTTCTTTCTTAATTCAACGATGTTTTAAGAAGGTGGAAATCGAACGTTTATGCCTTTTGGTTTTTTAATGTAGTTGCGTAGAGAGTAAGTTTCGGTAAGGGCTCTACCTAACCTAATGGGCTAATCTAATGGTCAGTGAAGATAAGGTCGAAGGTTAAAGCACACTACGACCGGCTGGTGTAGCGGTAACATACATTGCCTTCTATGCCAGAGGTCCTGGGTTCGAATCCCGGCGGCGGCGGATATTTGTGTGACGAACAACAGATAGGTATTAGTCGTCAAGTCATGGATGTATGTATGTTTATTTAAGTTTATTCTAATAAAAAATATGTATTTATTCAATATCTATGTTTAAGTATTGTAAGATATTGACATATTTCTTAAGTATTGTATATCAGTTACCTAGTATCCATAACACAAGTTCTTTAAGAAACTTAATTTGGGCTAGATAATGTTGTGTGAGTGTCACAAATATTTATTTATTTATTATAAAACTAAATATTGAAGGAACACATCACCGCCGGAGCAGTAATATTTGGCGGTAGATTTTATATGAAGGGTCGCTAGCCAGTCGGACCCTGACGGGATCCTACCACCAAGCGGGGGTCAATCGGATTAGTCGCCTTTAACGACACGCTTATAGGCGTTAGAATTATTCTAAGCCTACACGGACATGTTTGAGGTTTTTTGATTCGAGGTTACGAAACGAAAATGTCATTTAATCCGATGTAGGTATCTAATCATAGTTATATTAGGTATTTAAATCATTCAATCAGTCTTTGTTAACTAGTTTCTATCAATAAAAAGGTAGTTTAAAAAAAATTATAACCGGAGGTGTCTGACGTTGACAATCTAAAATATAAATTATGCGATAAAACTTAAGAAAAAAGAAAAAGCATTGAGTAAAGGTCTGCGAGTCACCTGGGCTATAGCTTGCGGAGTCTGCGCCTGCAGCTGCATCTGGAGGAGATGCTGCAGCAGCGGCGGCGCAGCGGCCGGGGACTTGGCGCCCGACACCGAGCTGCTGTCCGACTCTGATGCTGGACTCTGTGGAGCACACCAGGGTTACTAATGGAGTTTATATAAATAAATAAAATCCCCAGAAAATCACACCAATCACACGAATTGGGAGCCTAGAATTTAAATACCTATAGATAAACACCCAGACCTGGAACATTTTTTTTCTTGTTCCGGGTGGGAATCGAACCCGCGATCACTGGGGTCTGAGGCAGATAGGTTTACCTCATCGTCACAGTGGTCGTTAAAAATTTTAAATACCTATAGAGACGGATTTTGAGGTGTTTTTTTTTCGGGAGGCTAGCGGATTTGTGTTCTGCGTGTCAAAGTCAAAAGAATTTTTATTTCGTAAGTATTTAAATACATTTGAAATAAGTCACAATTTACAAATTGAACTGATCTGTTGAGAAGAAGTGGCAAGAAACTCAACAGCAATCATCTTTTAAAAATACACAATAACAATAACAATTTACAATCTTCTTGCATCCGGATATCTTATAATAAAACTTTATACTTATCCTTAAATCTATCGAAGGGTTAATCTTAAATATTTTGGAATTTTATTATAAAAGCGTACACATTGACCCATGAACGAGTTGGTGATCTTCTGGAGTCTACTATTATATTTATACAATATGCAATCAAGTACTAGACAGAAACGTAGACATAGAAATAAGGTAAAGATAGAAGTAGATAGATGTAGCGATAGAGGTGAGAGATATTACAGATAATGTGGATGGAGATGAGGATAGTCGTGGACAGAGACTGGACACTAACACGGACGTGAACATGGGGGAATGGGATGGAGATGGGGAAGTCAGAGTCAAATTCAAAAAAGTAACATAGTCATAAAGTCTTGAGCAAAACGACCTGGCACCGCTAGCAGCACCCGTTCATATTGTCATATTGTCGAAAGGTTACGGAAACGTCGAGGTAAAATGTAAAGTAGGTATACCTAATCTTTAATAAAACACTTTTTAATCGGAAATATCGCGTATTTAAAAAAAAAACTCGACGTTTCGATGTCTTTACAGACCCCATGCTCATGAGAGACTGGTTCGGTTAAAATGTGTTTTATTTAAAATTATGAATCCCAAAAATTAGGACAATATTATGTAAAATATAATTAAAAGTACCTACCTATGCGATAACATCCTTTTTGTAAAAAAAGTATTCTATTAAATATGTGAAAGTTAACACAATGTTATGATTAGTCTGTTCCTAATATGGTTTATTAAATGTTTTAATAATATTTTAACAGCTTTCGTGGAGCTTTGATCGAGGCTTATCGATAAAAGTCCCCCCCGATAGTGGTCCTAGGTTCGAGGCCCAGTAAATTAGAAGAAAAATCTTGACTGGTGCAGGTCTAGGAGTATACTAGAAAACCACTACCTATGCAGTACCTATATCCATTCAAAAACTTTGTTGCTACATATAAAGTCAGTCATCAAACGTCACCGCTCCCGTTGAAGTGTGTTCTCGGAATGTTTTGTTATTAACCCCATATGCTTTCATCTTCCCCATATGAGTTCACTATAGTAAAATAACATATTAGTCACTGATAAAATAATACTCTACAAAGAGTTGCGATTATTTAATGCTTTTAATTAATTTTTATTTGTCATTATTATTTTTTGTGATTTATAATTATTTATAAATTGAATTCAAATCTTTTATAATTTATATTCGTAATGTAGATTGTTTTTTTTTTATTATAAAATAACTAAATTAGTCAATTCACCCAAAGACTGTTGTAGCATATTTTTTTTTAGTTATCTAGTGCATGCTGTGCTCTTTTGTAAGTAATGGGGGCATTTAAATTAAGTTAAAATAGCTTTCTTTGTAAGTGTACCATTGTTCCTATTGTTAAAGAGCCAATTGTAAATAAATAAATTTCAGGCATGTGTAGAATAGTTAAAAAGTGCAGAGAGAGATAGGTCTCTTTAAACAAATAGTTCGCTAACATTTACCCTTAAACGTAGTTACAGTAAACTTTCTCGGCTGGTAGTAATAAAATTATTATAAGAAAATATTATTATAATTTATAAATAATTATATAATTATGAAAAAGCGTAAAAAGCAACTTTCGTTGAACTATCTGTGTGTTGTTGTGGTAACTTTAGGTGGTTAGTCCCGTTGCCTGTAATAACACTGTCAAATTCTGAAGGACCAATTACAGACAATCTTTTTTGGGGAAATTATGTAGATCCAGTAAAAATGGGTAAAATCAAGACTCTACTCCTTAAGTTCATCAAACAAACAATATAAATAAACAAGTCACACCATGTAAAGAAATAGTTTTAGGTTTTTTTTTAAAGGCAACAATATTTAATGTACCTAATGTTTATAAAATAAATAAAATCCCTAGACAATCACACCAACTACATGGCCCCAAAGTAAGCATAACTAGTGTTATGGGATACCATGTAGCGAACTAGGGGGGAACCAAGAATATAAGTACATAAATAGATAATCACCCAGACACGGAACATTTTTTTTTCTTGTTCCGTGCGTGAATCGAATCCGCACCCACTGGCGTCTGAGGCAGACAGGTTTCACCCCAAAGCCAAAATGGTCATCGAAATTTTTTGAAGCTTTGATTGTTTGAAGCTGAATGTTTTTGAAGCTTTGATCATAACTCAAGCGTCGTTTTTCTGTCAACTCTCCATAGAGAAGTGTCAAAAATATATACTTAAGAAGAGCACAAGTCAAAGTGTGTAAGTTTTAATAATACGAGCCTTAGGGATGAGCGCAGAGAAACAAACAATTGTCGGCTTAGAATAGAGTGAGCCTTGCTTGGTGGATCCGATTAAATTAACGCGTATGTAGGTAAATTACGGCGATCACTTTTATGTTTTGTTATAATACCGTATTATATTGTCGGCTTAGAATTGCCTCACTGGATCGTATAAGGCGCTTTTCTGAGTGAGCCTTGCTTGGTGGATCCGATTAAGGAAATTAAGGGGATCCCGTCTGGATCCAACTGGCTGTGATGTGTCTGGCAATATTTTAGTAGAGGTAATGGCCTTCCTAAACCTGGGTTCTGTCATCTCCGACGTCACCTTCGTCTTGATGGTTACAGTGATGTTTTTTGTCAAAAACAAACTATTTTCATTTCATTTTCTGCTTTCATTTACAATCAGCCAGTTCTTTCCTCTCAATTTTGCGCAAATTGTATGTGTGCGGGAGACTGGGTGGTATACATAATTCTGTTGTGGACTGGACATCCAAATATTCTAAGAGACGAGCGCTATTAAACTAACTCTTCATCTTTATTACAAACAAAACAAAACAAACATACTTTTTTGCAAACTACCGTCAGTAAATAAGCTAACTACACAACGAGGTAGGCCGGACTCACCTTGTCGATTTGCTAACCACGCTCACCTTGAATAATAACTAAACAGTATTTAGTGGCACGTGATGGTGACGACGACTTTTGGTGGTACGACTTCCGCGTACGCAGAATGGATGAATAAATGATTAGCTAAGAGGGTATTATTGTTTAGATACAGTTTTATATGTAATATACCTGCATAAAATCTTACTAATAGTTATTTTATATGCGAAAGTTAAGGTGGATGTAGGTATATGTGTTTGGTCGTTAATCAGGGCAGAACGGCTCAACGGATTTGCATGAAATTTGGCCTAGTGAAAGTGCACATAGGCTACTATCTATCCCGATATTATCCCACGGTTTAAAACGTGGTTGAACACGCTTATTTTTGTAACTACCCGTCTGATTTGAAATACACTTTTTGGAATTGCTAGCTTAATTGTTGAGGTAAGTTATAGACCATATTTTATCCAGAGATTCCCATAGGATCAGAAGTTTCGCGGGTAAAACCGCGCGAAGCCGCAAGTATTAAATAAGACATTTTTAACTCATGATTTTAAGACCGCGGTGTCTGAAAAGATGCTTTTCAGATTTCAGAATTGTTTTGTCAATTTATTTTGTACACATATAAAGACACAGTTTAGAAAATAAACATTGAATAAAGGTAAGTAAGTGTAAAGGTAGCTACAGCTTATTTCTAAAGAATTTTTTTTCAGCAGACCCGGAACTAGAGAGTTTGGTGAAGCAATTAAATGTGTGCACTACTTAATCAATATTTACCGAAACTTGGAATATGACAATACTATTTATACTCAATTTAAGTAACTTAAAAGAACACCGGGTTTATGTAATTTATATTTTGAATATTAACTTGACGTTTCGGTGTCATTGCAGCAGGGACCGGTACCGCTTACCCTTAAAGAGGTTTTTGATTGGGTTTTTCATAGACTTGTTTTAAAAAACCTTATCAATTTGGTAACCGTATCGAAGACTTACCCTAATTTAAGGCTTACCATATCAATAGAGTTAGCTTCTTGTAAGCAGTAAGCCTATCGAAAACCCTATTGAAGGTTACCGATTCAATAGGGTTTTAAAACCTGCAGGCAAATTTAATCTCTAAGAATATCAAATTATCAAAAATATCACCATCTATTCAATCTCGCACTTCGAATTATACTTCCGAATTCAACAGCATGCGCGGAAAAGAGATAGAAATAAGCTAACCCTATCACAGGGTAAGCGCATCCGAAAGTAGTTAACTTTATTCAAAGTGTTACCACGTCGATAGGCTTACCATATCAATAGGGTTACACTTCCATATGGTAAGATTTTGATAGGGTTACCCTATCAATAGGCTTAATCAAATAAAGGGGTTTTCCGGTCCCTGCATTGCAGACCCCGTGGTCACGAGCGACTGAGATGTCGGGCGTCAGATTGTTGGTGGGAAAAGTTATACATCATCTTTATCCGACCATACGACCACTTTGGCGATGGGGTAAACCTACCTGCCTCAGACGCCAGTGGTTGCGGGTTCGATTCCCGCCAAGAAAAAGAAAAAAAAACTGGGTCGGGGCGTTTATCTATAAGTTTATCTAAATGAATAAGTTTTCACGATTCATAATTTAAATAAAACTACTTTTTAACCGGATTAATCGCGTATAATTTACATTTTACATTTTAACTCGACGTTTCGGTGTCTTTGCAGACCCCGTGGTCACGAGCGACTGACCAATTAGACGCGATTAATCCGGTTAAAAAGTAGTTTTATCTAAATGAATAAGTTAAGTATATGTATTTTATATAGTAGGTTCCCCCCTAGTACGCTACATGGTATCTCATAACACAAGCTTTGCTTATTTTGAGGCCATGTAGTTGGTGTGATTGTCTGGAGATTTTATTATTTATTTTATTATCTGTTTCTTAATCTTCCAGGGTTAAGACAAAATGGGTTGAGTGTTTTCATGAGCGACCATCAACGTTAAGTAGGTACTATGTATTAACAGCTTTCAAAAGATCTAATTTTACAGATTTTATAAGAATTAAATTCAAATCTTATATCAAGAATCCATCAAATACGATGTTTTTAGTTCCAAATATCTATATTTTATGGTAACTTTTGTACGAGTACCTATAACGTAATCCCCTCTGTCAAAATGAATTATTGAACTCATTTTGATCCGGTTCACACTAATTTAAGATCAGTACCTAAGTTTTATAACTGTTTTCTGAGTATCTATCAATGATATCGTTTTGAAAAGACAACGATGACTAAAAGCCAAACTAAACCAAATCGGATCGATGGAACTGAGCGTAACTTGCCTACTCCGACAAAAAGTTCAATGCAGTAAAATTACAGTTCCATTGTGCCCACTTTAGGGAAGAAAAAAATAGTAATGCGGTTTTAGTGATCGAATGATATTATAAAATAAAAAAATATCGTCAAGTTGAGATAAAAGTTTTTTTACTCACAAAATATTTTATAGTTTCAGTTTCTCATTTGTAAAGTTGGGATACTTTCGTTATTTACTTTTTAATTGATTTTCAAAAATAACTGTATAGATAGTGGGTACATACCTCAATTTCACGTATTTATACATTGCATTAAAAAAATTAGGCTAAACGAGTGAAAAAGTAATACCTATCAATTTTCAATCATTCTCATTCAGTACCTTGCACTACGAAGATATTAACAAGTATCAATATCTTTATTTTTGACATTTCGAACTGTCAGTTTACTGCATTGAATTATATGCCAGGGTATACCTAAATAAGATTTTATTAAGTCAATTGAAACATACCTAATCGTCAGCAATATGCAATTGGGTAGTAGTAGTAGCTCCTTTGGTACCTACCTCTGAAGAGAATAGGCTGTCACACTTATTTAGTGAGAAGTCCTAGGTTTAAAGTAAACATAAATATATATTAGCTGTCAATTCTTCATTGAGAACTGTCAAATAAATCTTTACATATACATTATATAGACTTCAGATCACCTTTGGTTTTTCATAATGAAAGAGAAGTAGGTACTTTAAAAATAAAGAGGTATTACTAAAGTAAGTAGGTATATAATAAGTAACCTAGTTATAAATAACTTTATTTCTTCACGGATTACAGTGCGTTTAAGATAAGAAAAACAGAAAAAGCTAAATATATGTAAGTAAGTTTATTACAATATTCTGATCTTCATTTTTCTGGGGCATCACATAAAACCATCGGCCCTTTTCAGGGCGGACCCGACTGCTGCCAGCCGAAGCATTGCTGATCAGGTGGATACGTAACAGTGACAACTAAGCCTGAACGTCCGCTGTTCACCGGCAATAGGTCCACACTAGGTCGTCCTATTTTTCAGCGCAGATTGTGCAGCCGCCTCGCCGTTCACCGGCACGTAGGTTTCGACTAGGATATTCAATAAGGGTCGTATTACGGTCGAGGTCTGTTCCATTATCTACCGATTTCAGGAATCTTACTCGGCTTCTTGATGATAAGATGCTCGAGTATCACATGTTCCTGAGGAGCGTCGAGCTTTCGGACGAGCAAGTTCAAGAGGACTTGTCGTCTCGAGGTTTCTCGTAGAATCTGTGAACAAAATGCACAGCCGCCGCGCCGGGGTAAACAGTTCCCACTTGCGCTAGTGATCCTAGCAAACAACCACCATCGCCGCCAAATGTATGGCCACGCGGCGGCTAACTGTTTTGCTTCTCCTAGGTGCGTCAAGTGCCTAGATCCTCATAGCACTATGGAGTGCCCTCACACTCTTGATTCATCGCTTCTGATTCATCCTGCGTCTTGTGCGGTCAGTCATACCACACGGCAAAGTATCGCGTGCTGCCAGGGCTACCTGAAAGCCCATCGAAAACTGGAGAGAGCGTCCTCAGCCTAGCTCGAGCGCTCCTTCAGCCATCTTTAAGGACCCTAAGGCCATTCCTACTTCCATTTCAGGTCCGAGCAGCAGTGTTACGACTCAATCGCAACCGGCTTCCAAGATGCCAGCTCAACGGTGCTCTTCCGGTCTTAACCAAGTTCGCTCCCCTTATTAGGAAACTCCACCAAGCTCAACGTTTTTAAACGTTGGCCCTTTCTTGCAGCCTTCCTATCTCAAAGTGAGTCTCGTCACTTTAGATATTCTCTTAGTCTCAGCTTTGTCATTTTTAGCTAGTTCCAGCTTCGTCATTTTAGTTTTCAGATCATCTATGGGGCAACCGTCAGGGTGCCGCTTGCTGCGCAGCCTCTCTCTACCGATTGGCTGTCGCTCCGATTATGATCAATGGCCTCTACCAAGGCGGATCATTAAAGGGAAATGTCTAGTGGGTAAACTCAGGAAACTGAGGAGTCTCGTGGCCACTCTTGCAGTCTCCACACTGTCAGGGTACTCTATACCTGCTAGCCACTGGGGTTAGCAGCACTTTAGAATTCCCTTTCGCCCGTAACAGGATTCATCCTCCTCCTGCTAGAGCTTGCTTTAGTGTGTGCCAAAGACTTTCCTTGGCGAAAAAACCAAAAAAAAATACACGGTAAAAATAACCTACTACTTCAATATAAACCCAAGAAAAATTCCCACTAACTAATAGAATTTTTAACAGAAAACACAAAAGGTTATCCTACTCCTTCAATACTAAAATTACGGTAAATTTTTCTTCAAATGTTAACTGAAATTATCGACAATTTTATTTGCCGTATAAACAAGAAATAGTTGCTAAAGGCGGGTTAAAATGATCTCTAATGCCTATAATTGGCAGTTGATGGGCTAAGCCATAGTTTTATTGTTCGTTGGGAATGTCGCGTATTAGGTATTTTAGAATAAATAGGAGGCGGCCCGGAACTAAGTTGATACTTGTCGGTCTCAGAGGAAAGCGCACTTTTGAAACATCTTTATGTGAAAGTTTGTGATAGGTATAGTAAGGATATTTTCTAATTTTTCATGGAATAACTGAACGGATTTAGATAAAATTTGGTCAATTTTCAGGGATTTTGGAATTTAGTCGTACAACTCCGGGATTGTTTTTTTTTTCTTTAAACCAGAGATTTTAAAAGCAGAATCATTACAAGCCTATCGTTATTTATCATTACAAGAATATGTATCGTAATTCTTATTTTGAACGACCGGCTATCAGAGGTCCTGTGTTTGCATCCCGTTAGTGGTGGATATTTGTTTGAAGAAAACAGATATCACCCATCACGTCATCGATGTTTTTATGTTTATTTCCTTATTAGCAATACTTTATATTCAATGTGTATGTTTATACAAATATTTCTTAAGTTAATTATCCTTTATCTAGTATCCATAACACAAAATTTGGACTAGATAATGTTGTGTGAATGTCATAAATATTCTTTTATTCATAAAAAGGCTCTGTAATTTCAAAGACACATCAATTTCAAAGTAACCACACCAGTTAACAGCTATTTTGTAAAAGGAAACCATCATTATAATAATAGATATTTTTTTCTATCCGATGCGTTGACAAGCCAATTTCAAAAGCACAGCTGCTCCCATTATTTGAACTTGGAACAAAAAACTGGCCACATAATTTACCGTTCGCCAAATGGTGGGGTCTACACATTCTAATTCTAAACTCGCGGCCTCGACCAATGGCGGCCGAGGACGCACAAACATGGCGGCCGTGGGAACCGGTTAATGGGCCGTTTGAATTTAGAATAAGTATTTTTATTAATGCGTTCATTTGTGTTTATGAACAATCAATTTTTTTTCTTGTTTGTTACGTAAGGAGGCAAGTTCCTATGATTTGTGATGCGTGTGTGACATATAAATGTAGCGGAAACCTTGTTATTTGTGGATGTATTGACATTATAATTTGCAATGTGACGGCCGTCGAGTTTTATTTATGTATGTTTTAATGGTAGATAGTTATAAGTAAGGGACTAAATGCTTTAGAAGGTTTGATAATTATTTTAACTATTGCCGTTTTAAAAATTAACTAAGTTTATCGATTTCAAATGTAAAGGATCCCGTTCATTAATATCTAAAGGCTTTTTCAAATATTTTACTTGTTTATGTTATTTTGTCAATTAATTAAAAAATTAAGTTACAAGGGTTGTCTAGTAAACAGCTGTTCTTTGACCACTGTTTTAAAAAACATTGAAAACTTTAAAATATATAGGTACCTATAACTAGGTATAAAATCAGAACATTGGGGAGATATATTTAATAGATGAATTTAGTATATATTTGATGAAAGTACTATACCTAGGTACACATACTTAGTGTGATTTTTTAATTGTGATTTATTAATTGGGGATTATTTAATTCGTACTTTTGAATCATACTTAGATATTTTTGTGTCATACAAAGTGTAATTATTATTTTGTTTTTATCTCATTTAATAATTTTGTATTGTTGGTTTTTTTTAGTAGGTAGGTACCTAGCTTAAAAATGTTACATAATCAACGAATGCAGAGCAAGAAACGCGACTTCACGTCAAAACTTTGGCTGAGTTAAAATGTCATCCACGTAAACATTCTCCGAAATCATACATACCTATTAATTCAAAAATTTGAAATTTTTAAACGAAGCACTAAACCGATTTCGATGAAATTTATATGGGATTTACTATGAAGTAAACATTCATTTCTCACGACGACTTCCGTGCCTCGGAGGGCACGATAAGCAGTCGGTGCCGAGTGCTGTATGCTTGTAGGTATACAGTAGTCGTTAGGGTTTGTCAGAAGCCATTTTCGGCGCCCTGAAAATTCTGACATAAAATATCCAGCACTGGGCCCGCTTGGTGGATTATGGCCTATACCTCCGTCACCCAGGGGAGAGACCCATAGCCCTGCAGTGGGCTCTTTATAAAGAGTCGTGATGATGATGATGATAAATATCCGAAATTCCGTGTAACCTAATTAAAAGTTAAACTTAGTCATTTAGAGCCTGCGGGGCTAGCATGCTACCGTCGACAACGATAAATCGGGCCTTTTATCGATATTTTCTTAGAATATGGTATTTAGTGTATGTAATTTATTAAGATTATGACCAATTTGGTTCTGTGGTCTTAATCATGGTATCAAATCGAGTAATTGTATCTATTATGGTGCGCATATTAGCTTACATAATAGGATAAAATAACAAAATAATATTTATCTTGTCGATTCGAGTATTTATCGATGGCTGCATGCTAGCCCTGCTGGTCTATGTAAAATATAGATTGTGAACCGAATAAATAAATAAACTATGGATACAGTGATGTTATTATTCATATACTTAAGTAGGTATAACAGTCAATAATTACAGACTTACTACAGTTTCCAAATATCAGTCACCGACACGTTTTTTTTTTTAATAATTTCCGGCTTGATAGCCAGTCCAGGTAATGAACAACTTGGATGTCGATGTTGAACCAAATTACATATAGTTAATATTTTTTTTATTTAGGGTTGCAATTTTCTCTAGAGCCAGTATTAATTTATGAGATAAATATGAAATAAGTTAGTAAGTCCCCTACTTAGTAATTTATGTCAGCACTTACTTTAATCTTAGCAATTTTTGTTTAATGTCATAGTTATCTAATTGATATATCTTTAAATTAATATCTTTTCAAAAGATTAATATCTTTATAGTGTAGCTTAATTTTATATTTATCGGAACTTTATTTAAATAAAGCTACTTGTACTTATATGCCGACTTTTATTACTTACCTACAGTTTTTTTTTTAAGTTTTAAGTAAAAAAAACTTTAAATACTTAGGTAAATGGTTTTTCACCTTTCGTAATCATAAATATCCGGTAGGTATATTATTCATTTATGGTTGATAAAGCTATTTGATTTTATCTGTTTCCTTTATTTAAATATAATATGTAATAGCTATTTATTTCATTAAATATTCGATGTGTGATATAAAATTATTTAAATTTAAAAAAAAATTAAAATGTTTAATTAAATGTTTGGTTTTATAATTCCTGATAAAAATTTGGTAGGTAGGTACATTTTACATATCTAATAATACCTATAGGTAAATTTGATGATAAAATTATTATTTACACTGTTCTAATCTGCTCATTAATTCAAAACTTATTGTCTTGTAGGTCCATTTTTATTTATCTGCTTAATTTACAACGGCACATAAGGTGTTTAATACTTTATTAAAAACTGCTACATTCTAGGTAGGTACTAGGAACAGCTATTAACAGCCTCTATTAAAATTAAATTAAAATCTAGAAACCAAAAAAAGAACACACAATTCAAATTTACCCATGACGTTTTGACTCTGACAGCTGACATAAACACGTTCACAATCTAAAGAAACCGGCAATTAAAAAGTTTGCACGTTGCATTCCTATTTCGAATCCGCGCGATTTTGTTTTTTTTAACGCACTGTATAGGCACAGATTTTTTTAAACTGCAACGATTAGTAAAGCAAAGGCGTTCATACATACACTGAAGTTATTTGGATGCACGTGTTGCCTCAAGGGGTTGGTTCGTGAATTTTCCGAGGTTACCACCCTCTGCGGACCGCCCCTATAGGCTTTTCTGTCCGGCCTATGCTGTTTTACTGATCGGCTTGTTGAATGCGTGGAGTCGTCTTGAGTTTTTTTTTATTAATATTTTTTATGGGTGAAATGTTTTTTTGTAGTTAATGTTAGTTTGGAAACTTGTGTTGGGTATACCTATTTTAGATTCATAAAGTACAAATGTATTTTAAATGAAAAGGGGCATCATATTTTGATATCCATTAAGTTTTAGTTTCGTAATTTAAACACATTTTGATAATGGTTTTAGTAACTAACTATATTTTGGTAATATTTTTCCCAATTCAAAATCATTTGAAAATTAAATCATGCGTATTGCAAAGCCTGTTTTCGAGTGTTTTCTTACCTTCCGTAGAAAAAAATGCCAACAAACAAACCTCTTAGCGACAAAAAACAACCTTGGAGCTAAGTATAATAAACATCATCAAATACCAAATGAATGCAAACAGCTGAATCAAAACTCACTGAGGCACACGCGGCCTTTTTGAGCAAAAGCCCTTTCGGGAACAATAGCCACTCCACCGTATTCTCTGTCCAACCACTGCCTACTTTTCATATAACGCCTACACTATTTCAGCAACAAAAGCTAAAAACGACCTTAAACATTCACAAAATACAGCTCAAATTTGAACAAAAGCCTGTACTTATGCACCCCATCTCTTTCCCGCGTTAATCAAAATAGGAGTTTTCTACTTTGACATGGAATTGTAGAAAATGGATAAGGTATTGTTTTCTAAATTGAAACTATGTTGTGCCACCAGCGTATGAAGACCCGTGGATGTGACGGTGATGGCCACTGTTAAGTACCAACGGTAATTGGATGCTTACTCCTGGTTTAGATGCGGTAAATAATTGCTATTGTAAATAAAGGGTTTTACAATAAACTGTAATTAAGAGCAGACAATGATTAGAAGCATAGGTAAATATAAGACGTGATTGTGGCGATGCGTTCTTTTTGAATCATTTTTCTTTTTTTTTAAAGGGTCGGATGAACCTTTTCATAAAGAAATGTAGAGTTTATTTTTCATAATGGATTGTAGGTATTTTAAAATATTACAATGGCAATACTTAGCGTAAGTTCCTAATTACCGCTTCAAATTTGTCATAGAAACGTCAGTTTCAAATGTAGGTAAGTATCAAGATTTTTAAGGGATGAATTTGTTATATATATTTTTTAAATATCTTAACAATATTTTTTTGTAATAATTATAAGTTAATATTCTTTATTTCAATTGTAATATTATATTAACATAATTTATCAATTAGTAGATATACAAATAAATATTTCTCTCCGTGTTTTACAAGCATGTTCTAGATAGATAAATTATAATTAAGGTGAAACGGAATACTGGGGGTTCAAATACCATACTAATAATATAATAATTAAGAATAATATAAACACCTGATTCTCTTCTAAAGAAATAAATATTTTATTTTATTTCAGAGGTCTATTGTCACAAATATATTTTATTGTAGTTTTATCTATCTATTCCTATCCAGAATCATAATTACTTATAAGATTATTTATTAAATGGTCAAGTGTGATGAGTCGATTGTAAGGGAGATACGAAATTAAAATTAATAATTTTAAATATTGAATAAAGAGATTTCACTGTAAATTTGTTCACAGTTGAACAAATTTACAGTGAAATCTCTACCTTTTTTAAAGTATAAAGTTTAAGTGTATAGTAAAGTATAAAGTGTGCTCAATTCTACAGCACATTCTCTAATTATAGGTTTCTCTTACCTATTTCAAATTAGGAACCATAAAAACTCCGAAGTTAATAATGAAAACAGATTTTGTAACCTCTAAGTTTGTCATTAGAGAAACTTTTAAATTAGAGAGTGTACCTATTTCGAATACGGCCCAGTCTGTTTGTTTGAGGTACCTAATTTTCTAAAAAAAGTAAAATACATACATAACGTCACGCCTGTATCCCTTTTCGGGAAGGCAGAACACCAGAGGTTATAAAACCCTCTGATGTCACGTTTGACAAGAGAGACTTTTCACAAAAACGCTTCTAAAACCTCTGTTCCTTAACTGACTTTTAAAGTAAGCCCGAGAAGAGAAGCAGCTGGCACATTCTACGTTTTTCTTTCGCTCCCAGTCCAGCATGGAAGCATTTCTTTAAATTTGTATTTTAAGGTTAGTAGTATTTTCTTTAACTTATTTATTAAACTTATTTTTACCATTCATCAAATTTAAAAATTTATAAGAGCCTTACTGTTGTATCAAGAAATTTCTCAGAGTCACGCAAGTAAAACCGAAAAATACAAATATTTTTTAAATTAGGTAATAAACAAAACTATAACAAACCCGGAATTCCAACACAAGCCCTGAAGCAAAACAAGAAAACCGCACAAACATCTGACATCATAAAAATTATACCTGTACCAACAAAAGTGAAGCTTTTTGTCTGTAAGCAATAATTTAGTTTTGATTGCCGCTCATGTGGGAAACACACAACAACACAATGATAATAAAAGTTCAGTGTACTAAAAACTCCCAGAAGTGGAATTTTACTCCAAAACTGTGTTTAGCTATGGCTATGGGAAAACTATTTAAATGGGTATAACGTTTAAAGAACGGTATTGTTAATGATACAGGGATATATATTTATTAGAAGAAAAATACGAAAGACGTTGTTTTTTCAATTAGGGCTGTGCTTGTGAGTATTTACGCCAATAAGGCAAAATAATCAATAACTACTTCATATCACTTAAATAACTCAAGATTGAATAAAAAGGAGCTGAAAAGATAACATCTCAAACATTAATGGTTTATTTCCTATCGAAAATAGTTTCACATTAATTAAAATTTTATAGGTTAACTTCATTCTTACAGTATTCCTAATCGGTAATAAATCATTTTTATTAATTAATTTCTTTTTAAAGCTAAAAAGTAAGTTTATAAAATAAGGCAAATCAAATTTATTGTTCCTACCGTGAATTAACAAAAAAAATATCTTGCGTTATGTAATAAGTAATACATTTAAGGGTTATATGACGACCACTTTGGCAATGGTGTAATTCTATCGGCCTCAGACGGCAGTGGTTGCGGGTTCGATTCCCGCCCGGAATAAGAAAAAATAAATGTTCCGGGTCTGGGTGTTTATCTATAGGTATATGCATTTATATTCAAGGTTCCCCCCTAGTTCGCTACATGGTATCTCATAACACAAGCTTTGCTTACTTTGAGGCCATGTAGTTGGTGTGATTGTCTGGGGATTTATTATTATTATGGAAATGTAAAAAATGGACAAAGATGTTCCATTTCTAATATTTCGTTGACCTCCTTATGTATATAAGTAAATGCCAATAGATTCCATTCTGTTCCGGAAATTCCATTCAAAACTGCCTAATTTTTAAAAATAAAAAGAACACATTTAATAACTACGACAACTAAACAAAACATACCTAATAATTTTTTAATATTTAAATTGTACACTACAAGCTAAACTCACGATTTTTCATGTGTTCTTTAAGTATTATTAATTCCAATAGCAAATTGATATTGATCTGACATCGAGTCAATACAATCGATCAAGTCGCGATCGTTCGATCGCGAGTCAAGGCTTTGACGTAATCGAGTGATCACTTTTTGACTCACTTCTGGCACACCCTGTACATGACATTGACATATGTCATGTAATTTGATGCTTGGTGCTAATAATCAGGTGTGCGTAATATATAGAATGATATTTTTAATGTATATTATTATGTTCGTTGATATTGTTGAAGGCGTTTATGGTAAAGAGTTTCTTAAAGTTATGGACCTAATAAGAAGAGTTCTGTTCTTTTAAGGTGAATTTTTTATTTGTTTTTTTTTAGAGTTAAATTAACATATGGATTTTCTTTGATGAGAAATATTTTTTGATGTCACTAGACGTGACATTTTGTCAGAATGCAGAAGCGCCAACAACTCAAACTTATATATATGTAATAAAATACCTACACTTTATTTTCAATAAAATAATTAAAATACATAGGTAGGTATCGCTTAAAAAGTTTAGTATTTTTTCCAGGCAACTCTTACATGGCGAGACTGTATTTTTAACCTACATGGTTAAACAATTTAAAAAACCAAAGTGAAATGTCAAACAGACTGAAAGACAATAATTGCAGGCACAGTCAGAAAGACAAGTCCTAACAATAGGTACGAATGGCGATGTGCCCTCATATTATAAACAAAAAAAATAGAGATAAAGAAAAAGCCTTTTTTTGTTGTAACTGATTAATAAACACAGAGTATGAATAATTTCATTATTCACAATGCTTTTATGCTTGTATGAGGTGGGAGATGTTTCTGAAAGTACTGACTCATCATACAACATTTCCAAAATTTATAGCACAGCCTAGGATTACCAACCATACTGTTTTTCAATACATTATACTGTTTGCTGTTGAAAAAAAAATACAAAATACTGTTTTCAGCATAAAAAGTTAAACACTTTATATGCTAGACTTTAATTAATAATTTGTGCAAAAAGTTCTTAATAAATATGTTTTTAAAACATTAAATAAATTGAATACTGTTTATTTTTCCAATATACAGTTTTATATTCCTTTCAAACTCAAATATACTTTATTTCTGGAAAAAAAGTTGGCAATCCTAAGCACTGCAGCGGTATTGGTGATACAAGTTTACCTATAATGGACGGACGCTAGGTAAGAGGATTTCGAAGTGGTCTACCATCAAGCGAAATCATTTCTATCAGTTGTCTACGCGCGTACCAAAGTCAAAGTCAAAAGAATCTTTATTTCGTAAGTATTTAAATATATTTGAAATAAGTCACACAATTTACATATTGAACTGAATCTACCACCACTTCGGAAAGTCGATCTGTTGAGAAGATGTGGCAAGACACTCAACAGCTTTTAAAAATACACAATAACAATTAACAACCAGGGAATCCCATCTTCTTGCATCCGGATATCTTATAGTAAAACATTATATAACACTTATCCTTAAATCTATCGAAGGGTTAATCTTAAATATTTTGGAATTTTATTATAAAAGCGTACACATTGACCCATGAACGAGTTGGTGATCTTCTGGAGTATACTATTATATTATTCCCGTACGTCCGTATCGTACGCGTGTACGGTACGGACCGGACGTAGACGTAGCAGTTTTGTATGAATACCTACGCGCCCAGACACGCGTGACGCAGGATTCGCCCTAAGACAAGCTATCAGTGGTTAAGGCTATTTCAATCCTTATACTTACAAAGTTAATTTATATAACCTAACCGCGTATAACCTTCTCCGCATCAATCCCAACAACAATTGTTCTACGACCAGCAAGTAATTAATCGTTTCGGTGCTGACTGTACTTTTTACATACATGCGAATTATTCAACATTCGTTTGATACTAATCTTTGTTTTTTTTTTATGTTATTTCTTTATGTAATTTATAAATAAAATAATGGTATATTATATTTTAAATTTTTAAATTTCTTCTTTCAATTTCTTTAAAGACCCAACATGATCGTGATATTCTATGAAGACTTGTCATGTTAGTGCGGATTACGATAAAAGAGGTATTGCAAAAAATGTGCCATTATTTATTATATACAGGGTGAAACAAAGATCGTTAACAGGAGTAAGTGTTTCTTAATGTGGGGCAGACAAAAATCGTTATAATTTTTTTCATGGTCATCCTATTAGCTGCTTTAAACTTGCATAGAACCATAGAATATTACTAAGATTTATCATTTAATCTTAGGGTGGCCATAATATTGATGTTTTTGCTATTTAAAATTATTATCAATAAATTTTAATTGTTTGCTAATAAGGTTTATGCAGTTTTGTCTTAAAATACTGCTATAAAAAAATTCGGTTTACAACTTATATTTTTCCCAATACAAATATATGCATATACTGTTCTAATACCCATTAGGTATAGTAATTTACCTCCATTTCTATACAAACTAAAATCCAATAGCTACAAATATAATTATAAGTTGCCAGCATGTTATGAAAAAGTTCGTCCTATATAATTTTAGGCGGTTTAATAATATGTTATTATCTGTGCAGGGTGTGAACCAAATCGATTATTTTATGACGATTACAGCGCCATCGCGATACATTCGTAATGGCAGCTGAATCGAATTATCATATTCGATGTTTGAATAGCTCTTAAGAGTCATAAACATAAAGTTGCTTTTCGTAGTTCAGTGTAAAGCTAAACTAACGTCTTCGAGTATTTTTTTACATTGATGCGAAATTCTTAGTAAGTGGAAATTATTAATTCTGATATTTAAGTTTCGTGTATTACATATGATATGACTGGTTGCCTGGTTTAAATCGCTTTAAGCGATAAGGTCGCCCAAATTGTCCAAATTTGTGTTATATTTTTAACTTTCCTGTACTTGTTTTGTTGGTAATAAAGAGTTATTATTATTTATTATTTTTATAATTGAAAGACTTTGTAGTAGTTACACCTACGGGCGCAGTGCCTATGGGCGCAATAGGTACTGGCTGATTCGGGAGAGTTAGATTTCGTTACATGACCTTTATTGACATATTTTTTAGGTTCGGCTCATATTTGATTGATTTTTGATATTTTATTATAAGTGCCTTTATATGTATAAAAATATATACATATACGTATAAAAAAGGATATGTGGTCCAACTTACTAATAGGTAGGTACAAGCTACAAGCTAATACTTACCTACCTATGTACTCAAAGTGAGTATTCCTAAGGCAACTTTTATAAAGTTATTTTATAAACGAGAATCGAAACCTTCATTTAACTAAAACTTAGGTTTATATTACCAAAAACACCAGTGGATAGACTAGAACAGGACTTTTCATCGGCAAATTAAAAAAAAAACACTTTTTTATTTTAGTTCCAGATCCTAAACTTCTTTTGCTAACCGTACCCAGTTTCCTTTCTGTTTAATCACGCTGTTTTGTTGTTTATTCTCGTCTAGTGTTCCTCACAAAGAGGCAAAGGAATGTAACTGTACGGAACGTTTTTTTAACAGGCAATATACCTATTTAGTAAGTAAGTAGCTACTCTTATAAATGACGCTCTGTGCTGTAAGCGTTGCTTTTTTTATGCATCTTGTGTTCTTTTTTTGAAATTTGTAAGTAGGTTTTTTTGCATTGGATACCAAATTTTTCTTTGATTTCAGAGTAATATTTTTTTTAATTAGATAGATAACTTAAAGAATACCAGAAATAGTTTGGTTATTTTTTTATTAAACGAAATTTTATAAATAATTTTCAGATTTCTAAATATTAGACTTTTAGATTTTAGAAATATTTGAAAGTAATTATTTATCGTCGTAAGTTACTATTTACCTATTCTTAGGCAATAATAAAGTAGGTTACTTTCTACAAATCCTAGTTCTTAACTATAAACAAATGTGTAAATAAGTAATAATAATAAATATGAGACAAAAAAGACAACACTTACAATAAATGTTCAATAAAATGTCCTTTTATAACCAGTCAGTAGTAACCACTCTAAATAAATTATCTCTTAAATGTATGATGACAAAAAGAGTTTACAAATATGTATAATTAACTCTACCAGCCAGTAGTAGGCGTTAAAAAACCGCACAAAATAGTTTGTAGTCAAAAAAACATTAATAACTCTACCTACCAGTATCAGCCCGAAAACCGAACCAATAGTTTGTTATTAAAAAAGTATAATATTCACAGAAAAAATACTAAAAAGAAACATCAATGACTCTACCAGCCAGTATTAGCTTTAAAAACTGAAAAAAGAGTTTGTAATTAAAAAGTTCAATCGCAGAAAGAATTATTAAAAAGAAACATCAATAACTCTGCTAGCCAGTATCAGTCCAAAAACCGCACCAAATAGTTTGTTATCAAAGAAGGCGTTACTCACCGTCGCGCCGCCTGGTTGCTGAGCTTCCCTTCCCTCCCCCTTCTCCCCGTCCACGCAAAAGTAGCATTTATCCGCTGGTTTCCAATCTGAAGGTTCCTCTGAAAGTTCCACTTTCGGCTGTGTAGCTGGCTTCTTGATCAGACTTTCCAATATGGACTCTGGCCTTTTTTCTTTCGTATCGTCGTTTTCGATTCTCAAACGGTCGTCTTCTGGAGAATTTATCTGCTCTATGGTTTTGATCTTCAAAGCGGGTGCTGGGTCTGTTGCTGGCATGGATTCGTCTCCGGATGACTGCTCTACGTCGTTTCGTTTCGGTATTAACGCGTCCTGGTATAGTTTCCATTTTCTTCGACCCATTAACTCCTCCGCCACCCGTTCTAGACCTGAAAAAAAAATAAAGATGTTTATAAAGATGATTCAAATATCTTGTTCCCTTTGCAAATTTAAACTTAGAATAATAACCAAATATTGATTCGAGTTAAAGTTTTAACATTCTTAATTCAAAAAAGTTTTAAGCTCACGTTAAACTACGTTAAACTATTAGGCCAGTTTTATTTATATAGAGTTAAATTAAAAAGGGATTTTCTTTTAAAAATAGAATTATATTTTACAGCAAAGACTGAAGAGAGCAATGCTCTAAATACAAATGCTATTGTAAAGTATCGGAAATGATTCATGAAATTATTAAATGTGAAATAATATGATAATGGACAATAGAAAATAAACATATCAGGCCGAGTATTATGTTTAAGTTAATCCCTATTAATATCCGATATAAACAATAATAAACCATATTTGTCTAGCAACAAAATAATCTAATTATAAGAAAATTAATCGCAGAAGGTTAAAAATGTGATAGTAAAACTTTTTGCACATAATCTCTTTTAGAATATTTTTAAAGGAAAAGTAGGTATTTTTAAAAAAGATAGTTTTTTTCTTTTTTTAAAGTTAAATATTTTCACTTCCCTTAGCCTAACTTTTAAAGTGCTTCACGTTTCTTATTTAATTTTCTACGCTAATATTTGCTACTTAAGTTTTTGTAATAGGTTATTTAGGTAGGTACCGAGTGAACAAAACTCTAGAAATCCCCATAACATTCATCCCCATAACGTTGATTCTATTCTATTGTAACTATTATTGACAAAAAAAGGATGATTTCCTACTTTCCTGCATTACCTACATCCTTCGTTTTGAAACCATTTTACGAGTACAACTATTTATTTATTTGTAAATCCTAATTACAAGAAATATCGGGATAAAATGTCCCTGTACCTATAATATTCCAGGATAACTGATTCTTTATAAATCCATCCTCTGTAACTTAATAAATTTATATTAAAAGCAAGTTCCTATTTTTAATCACAAAATTTCACAATAACGGCACATTTTCAAAACGCTACCTAGGCCTTAAAATTGCAGAGATACACGTATCTAAAAACTCATAGAAAAAAATTGTGTTAGAGCAAATGTCGATCACGCACCTTTTAACTATTTCCATGCCTTTAGTTTCAAAAAAGTCAAAGTCAAAGTCAAAAGAATCTTTATTTCGTAAGTATTTGAATACATTTGAAATAAGTCATAAAATTTACAAATTGAACTGAATCTACCGCCACTTCGGAAAGTCGATCTGTTGAGAAGAAGTGGCAAGAAACTCAACAGCAATCATCTTTTAAAAATACACAATAACAATTAACAATCTTCTTGCATCCGGATAACTTATAGTAAAACTTTATATAACACTTATCCTTAAATCTATCGAAGGGTTAATCTTAAATATTTTGGAATTATATTATAAAAGCGTACAAGCGTACACATATTGACCCATGAACGAGTTGGTGATCTTCTGGAGTTTACTATTATATTTATACAATAGGCAATCAAATATTAGACAGAAACATAAGACATAGATATAGAGGTAAAGATAGAAGTAGATAGATGTAGCGATAGAGGTGAGAGATAATACAGTTAATGTGCATGGAGATGGGAATAGTCGTGGAAAGAGACGGGACACAAACACGGACGTGGACATGGAGATGGGGAAGTCAGAGTCAAATTCAAAAAAGTAACATAGTCATAAAGTCTTCAGCAAAACGACCTGGCACCGCTAGCAGCACCCGTTCACGAGTATAACGCAAGCACCAGCCATCACCCTCCTCAACCATATTTTAGGGAAGAGGGTGACCCGACACCCGACGCTACCGCTAGCCATGCCGCCTGAGGGAGCATGACGTTCTTGCTGTTGTATGGATTGGAAGGAGATGGAGATGGCGTTGGATAAGAAGGAGATGGAGATGGAGTTGGAGATTGAGAACTTTGAAAAATAATTTACAACCAAGGACTTTTATCGTCCATATATTCAGATATTGTATAAAAGCCTTTACTACACAATTTTTGTTTAATAGTTTCTTTAAATTTATCAAGTGGTAAGTCTTGAATATTTGTGGGAACCTTATTATAAAAACGTATGCATTGACCCATAAATGAGTTAGTGACTTTATGAAGTCTACTATCATAGCCGGCTAGCTTGTACTTATTTCTAGTATTAATATTATGCAAGTCACATTTTCTACGGAACATGTTTAAGTTCTTTTTTACGAACATAAGATTTTCAAAGATATATTGTGATGCAAACGTGAGAATATTTATTTCTTTAAACTTATTTCTTAATGTCGCTCTGGAATTAAGTTTGTAGATTGCGCGAATAGCCCGTTTCTGCAGCACAAAGATGGTTTTAATATCGGCAGCATTTCCCCACAGGAGAATGCCGTATGTCATTAAGCTATGAAAATAACCAAAATAAACCAACCGCGCAGTAGCTTCATTAGAGATATTTCGCATCTTTTTGACGGCATATGCTGCAGAACTAAGTCTCTTCGCCAACCTTTCTATATGTGGACCCCACTGTAGTTGTGCATCTAGGGTTATGCCAAGGAACACTGTTGAATGTACAGGTCTCAATTCTTGTCAATTTAATGACTAACAATTTCAATACAAAAAGAAAAAGAAGGGAGTCCCCTAAGCAATCTAGCGTTTAACTCAACTGACAAAATAAATAAAAATACTAATCTATGTACTAATTACTCGACAGTCCAATAAAACGTTAAATACTACCTTCACTACCCTCGCATCAAAAACTTGACCAAGAAAAAACAAAATGGCGATTTCTTTCTACTGCCTCTGTAATTATCTAACGTTGCAAGTGAATTTTTAACCATAACAAAAGTGCCTACGACGGGAATCGAACCGAGACGAACTGCATGTTAATATTGTAATTACCATTATGCCGATGAACTTCGCAGAATAAAAAAAATAATTGCGCCTACGTGGGGACAGTCAACGAGTGGAATTGTTTTTTTAAATAAATATCGATGCTTTGTAAAAAGGATTTGCTGTATTGAGTTTTAAATTCAAGTTTGGAATGTGATGTGCTTTTTTTTAAGATACGCGTGATAGTTAACAAATAAGCAGAATGTAAAACGGGTCGTAGATAAGTAGCAAAATGCATTTTTTAAATAAATATCAGCGCTTTATAAAAGGGATTTATTTCATTTCGGAATGTTCTGATTAAAACATAGAATTTTATTGCTTTAGTTCTTTTCTTTAAGTATGGTAGTTGTGAAATTAGCTAGGCACGTAGCAAAAGGATGTAAACTGCCCAATAAAAAACCTATTGATTAACATTTTGGTATCTTAGTTTTCAGTTTCGAATTACCATTTCGTAGTTCCTTCTTAATTTCCCTACGATTCAACTATAAGATGTTTTATTCATACATCAAAGAAATTAATTCAAAATATGTTCTCTGTACCCAAGACAGGGTTCGTAGTAAATCGAAACTGCTAATGTTCAGAAATGGCAGAATAATCACCTGCTCGCTAGATCGGCTAATTGAAATTGATGTTCGTAATCACAGTATGGGAATCACTGCCAGCGTATTTATGCGAAGGTCATTAAGGAAAGCCTGGCACTGAAATAAATCATGAGACTTTGCTTTTAATTATCGAGGATGAGAATTTGAATTTGTGAAAAAAGAATAAGTTATTCGATTTTTGAACGCATGTGCCCAGATTTGAGCCCGTTTTTGAAATGTAAAGAGGCAAATGAGATTCTAAATTTGATTTCGATTTTGTTAAACAAACACGACCAATTAATTGCCTTAAAAAAAACATAGTTTAGGTAACCTACGGGTTCTTTTTTTTATAAAAAACACGTAATTTATATCAATGTTGATACGGTTTTAGTCAAAGGTTATATAATTAATAGTAGGTAATGTCGTAAAATGAAAAAATATTTATATAATATTTGTATAACCTTTCTAAGATTTAAATTAGTCACATATCTTTCTCCATTATTTTCCACCATAAGAAAATTTATATTTATAAACATTTTTGAAGCTTTTGAAGAGTTTGATAAAACAACATATTTCTTTTGAATCAGTTACAAAAATCAGCTGTTCCAAGAATTGTTCCAATCTATTTCAGGAAAATTTATCTACTGATGTCCATTTTCAGTAAAGTTAGTGAAAAGGGACAAGAAAAAGCTTCTATCGTCGATTTAAGTCGGCTTGGCAGCCAGCCTCTTGGGCCAAGCCACCAAACCCGGATAATTTTAAAAGATCCGATGGCCATAAATATCGACCTGATAAAAAATTACTTACTTACTACTCAATAAATGATAAATTGATTTGAATTTATTTTAATGTACAGAAGGCAGCACATCAAGCGTTACAAATCTGTCAAAAAAATTTACTTGAATCTGAACTTTATGCTCTCCACATTTAGATAAGTACAGTTGGTTGGGTAAATTTCACAGGTACCTAATGTAAGGCTTGATTTGCTGGCTTCTGTACCTTTTTATACAAAGGAAGGAGGTTTATTTTGAACAGTAAATAGAACCCAAAAAATTCAAGCAAAATTTTATTAGGTAAGTGCAGGTATAGGATGTACATAGATACACTTAACAAATCTGACACACCGATTTCAAGGAGCTATTTCACTATTTTACAAGATTAAATAATTATCTTATCTAATAAGGATGTTTAATGTTGACATAATATTAAAGAAGATTTTATTTCTAAGAAGTTAAATAATTAGGTGTTATTAAACAATAATTAATTCAACGCCTCCAATTATAACAATCTTTACAAATTGACAATAATGTTTGTAAGAAGACAAAGGAAAAAAAATAATTGAATTAACTTTGACGATAGTTCTAAATATAGTACCGATTGTGACATTTATCTCACTTTACAAACAAAAGCATGGCTGTATTGCAATCAAAGACAATAAAGACGTTTTTGTTGTTTTTTATTAATTTTTATTTACCTTCCTGTAAGTTTTCAACATGAAAAATTATTTGTATACAACGCCATCTATTGAGCTGTTTAGTACTTATATGTATCAAATAGTACGCGAGACTTCTCTTTCATATTCCCTATGTAGAAATATTAGAATAAAAAGTCTTTGCTCTACCAGTGTATGATGTTTCAGCTAACCCAATCTATTATCCTTGCGAATTTTCTTGCTTGTGTTATAAGTAGGCTATTAAATTAGGTATATCTTTGATAGTGTCTTGTACTAAATATCAGGACTTTAATGTGTATACCTACATAGGTATAATGTGTCTACCTAGATTCAGAGTTGTTTTGAAGGCTTTTTAGGCTTTTGTTCAAAATAAGACTAAGATTAGATTTTATTTTAATATAAGATCAACGTAAAAAGGTAGATATAATTATAAGGCCGATTGTTTTAAATTTAACAAAAATCTAACGTAACAGAATTAACCTTCCCCCTGTTCGCCCTGAAACCTTTGACTAATTTCATGTCCTCAAGGCGTTATTAAAATGTCGTGCCAGCGTTAGCACAGTTGGTAAATAAAATAAACAAAGGCCATCGCAGATGTGTTCGTGAGCCGACTACTGATTGGTTAAAATTGTGATTAGACCAGTCTAATACAAGGTCAACGTGAGTCAGACGCTAGTGTGTGTGCGCACTGGAGTCGAGCATAAGCGGAGGCGGGTTGGTGATTGGTCCAAATAAAATAAAATAAAATAATAAAATTAAAAAACTGTCACGCGCTCTACGCACCCTCAATGGAATCGCGGACCACATAGATGTTTTCCATTGTTCACTGAGTCAGTTCGTGGAAGCTACCCTTTTTTTTAACATGTACCTACCTAATTAGTTTGTGTAAAGCTTAGGTTAAAATAAATATTAAGTAATTAATTAAGTTAATATTAAGTATAAAACATTATCGCATTAGGTAATGATAGTGTTTAAAATGTGTATAATAAATAAAATAAAAAAATTGTAATTTTTAGACTTGTAGATTCGTGTGGGGTAGATAGAATAACTCACCACGATTAGCGTGTCAAAGGCCACTAATCTGAATTAGTGGTAGGACCCTTTCAGGTTTTGCCTTAAAAGTGATCACCGTTCATATAAAATTGGCCAACAAATATAACTATTACCATGGTGATATGTTCCGGCAATACTTTAAGTAATTTTCGAACTTTTCTCCAATTAAAAATGGGACAACATCCTTAGGGAAGGATGTTACCATTTTATTTGACCAAAAAATTCCTAGGTGTTGAAAACTTATGTAAAATTTCATTGAACATTAGGTACATTGAACTTCATGGTGCACTGGTCGAGAGCTCGGATGTGGTATGAGTTGTCTTGGGTTCGAGTTCCAGCCAGGCTAGCTTAGGAAACTAACTTTTCTAAGCTGGCTCAAATCTAGATGTACAGTCAGCATCAAATATTTTTGAACACATTGAAATTTTCAAAGTTGCTTTTCACCATATTGTGCCTAATAACATGGACTTAGCATTTTCTCCGTATTTTACAACTATATAGTCAATATTAGTCGTTATTTAGGCACGTTATGGTGAAAAATGACTTTGAAAATTTCAATGTGTTAATCAACTTTTGTAGCAGACTGTACAACTTCCTAGTTCTGTGTGAGAGACTTCAAAACCCAATCTTATTTGAAGAAAACAAAAACACTAATTGTGTGTCACTTTGAGTAATTTACTATTTATTTATTTACTCATTACCTTAGGTTTTGAAATTGAAACCCATAGCCGTGGGTGATGTGGGTAAGTTTTTTCACGTCTGAATTGGATTTGTAGTATAATTAATTACCTAATTTATTTGCTTATTATGAATCTCCGCATGATTCAATCCATACATTGATAAGGACCGTGCAGATTAAGTTACCTAGATCACGAACTAACACATTGTAACCTAAAATGGAGGAGACCTGATGTCCTGAAATGCTGGATTCTATTTCAGGCATCATCATCGTCAACAACAGCCTGTAAGCATCCACGGCTGGATATAGGCCTCTACCAAGGCTCTCCACGTCGCTTGTCCCGTACTGTAGTTTAGGCATCGGGCTCTCACAATTTAAACTTTTTGTATACCTACTTTGTTTTTTTATATATTTAACTGTGTAAATTGTGATACGAAAATAAATTGAGATGTATAAATTGGCGAACATATTGAAAAGTATAACTTTCAAGGCACCGCCGCGCGCGCATGATTCATCCGCTTATCGCTTGCGCCTCACGCCAAACAATAAGTGATTCAACGCGGAAACACGCTTTGTCCTTGTTTGGCACATCGCGAATATGCACTTGGAATTGCCGACATTATTCGCTGCTAATTATCATTATTAAATAATGTCCTTCTACAGAGTTGCCCTATTAACGAGCTAAGTTTTTTCTAACGTTTTTGTTTATGGCAAGACATCATTCCAGTGTTGCGTTGGTTTTTTTTTTAATTGACGTCAAAGAGGCGTTGGATCTATTTTATAGAGGTTTTTTTTGTTAAATGTTGGTAACTAAACCCTTTTTTAACCTTAATGTTATGTTAAATACTATCATAAAATGTAGATAGGTATATGTAGTGATGATGAATTCAAAAATGGAACTTAGGTTCAGCAAAAGACTACTAAGTCAACAAAACCGCCTCAATTATTTTGTGACTACTATAAGATCGCTGACTAAGAAATTATATTTAACTTCAAATAGACATAATAATCCTTTAGCTAGTAATTTTTTATGTTAATATTTACAGAAAGATTTTACTTTTCTTTCCTTTACATACCTACATATTTGTGACGTCTGATAGGCGGATGTAAGTATCTATGGACCTATGTTTAAGCTGTAGGTATTACGTTAAACCTACAGAACGGATGAGGCTGATTTTTTTTAAATAGGCAGAGCATAGCTTGAAATTACACACAGCATCCCGGCCTTACTAATAAGATAAATCCATTGCTAATACATTCATATATGGGGTGACTGGTGGGTCACTTTCAAAATTCCAGGACGTGATAATTTGAGATCATACTTACTTGAAGAGAAAAAATAAAAATGAAATATTAATTAATTACAGAGTAAATTTAACCGAGAGTTAAAGAATTCGTTACGCAACGCATGGTTACATAAGCGTACCTAATATATTACAATAGATACTTAGCGGGTGGCGGGAACACTACTGTGTGCGTGTTGACTGAGGCGGCGCGTAGGGAAAAGTGTTGTGTAATGTCTGTTTATTTATTTATAGGGAATTTTGCTGAAAAATTAATTACCTACTTTTATTACATAATTATGACCAGAATCGGGTACAGAGTGCTCTCCTTCAATATCTAAAATTTGCCACCAGTCACCCTGTATATAATGTTAAAAATATTAACGATGTTTATGGTTAATTAAAAAATCCTTATACTTTAACCCCGCTAAAGCAGTGTTTTCAATACCTAAAATAAAACTTATGTAAGACTTTTAGCTTATTTATCGATGATAAACATGTTAATCCTGTTTACGCCATTTTTTTAATTACAGCCCGTGTAGATTCCACTTGAAATAGCCCTACCACCGGTAGACAATTGTGTCGTAAAGTAAAAGCACGGTACAGGTATCTACAGTAATTCAACTCGGCCGCATCTTTGAAATAAATACCTACAGCGCCGCGGTCCGTTAACATGTGCTAGGGCTGCCCACCTTCAGCATTTAAATTACATTTGTCTGCTTTGTGTTTACCTACTTTCATTTAGTTTGTGGTTTAGTGGTTGGTTGCCTGGAAGAAATCGCTTAAAGCGATAAGGCCGCCGAAATTGTCATCTCTCTTATTATTATTTTTTGTTATCATTATTTTTAAGTTTCATGGAAATAAAGAGTTTTTATAATTATTATTATTATTTGTGACTGCAAATATACCTACATACTTTTTTTATATAAACAAATAAAATACTTTATGAATTGAATAGGAAGTGTTCAACAAAGATTCGTTTTGTGTCAAAAATAGATGTTTACGTTTAAATAACAAATTGGTCTTATAAATTAGCGACCGAAAAATACTTGCGCCTCCACTGAGACGTACAAAATGATGAAATATTTAATTTTAAAGTTTAAGCAATCCGCATATTAACGTAAAGCTCAATAAAATTGTTTCGGCATGCAGACAGTCGCGACTGGCCGCATTTCGAGATCGAGCCGCATAGGTATAGCTCGCGTTTCGTCCGTTTGTATGAAGTTGAATTACTGCATATAGTATTACCGTGGTAAAAGGCGACTACCTACTCTGAGTGAGCCTTGCTTGGAGCCTTCAGGATCTGCCGCTTTACGGAACCCAGCTCCTTCTTAAACCCGTGTGTTGTCATCATCCAGAGGTCTAAAGCGGGTCAGCAATGAAAAAATATAACTTAGATTTAACTTACACTTTAAATCACTTCTGTTCTTATTACAAGAGTTATATTATTAGTAGATATATATTTATATATCCACGGGAAGTCATATAAGAAGCACCATCCGGCCTTTCATTGTGTCGTGATTTAGAACCTGTATATCTGATGACATATTTCTTGTTCTAAGCCCATTGTATTAGGTTGATAATAGAATACATTTGTTTTATTCTCTCATAGTTTTAGTTATTGATTTAGTGTTATGTTGCTTTTGGAATTTAAGTTAGGAAGGCTTTATTTTAAAAGTTATTCTATTAATTATGTCTTATGTTATGGTTGGAGGTATCTAAAAGTAAGTAGCAGGTATAGGAACTTAAATAAGTTCGATAAAATATCTAATTTCCATGCTGGACTGGGAGTGAAAGAAAAACATAGAATGTGCCAGCTGCTTTTCTTCCCGGGCATAATGTAAAAGTCGGTTAAGGGACAGAGGTTTTATTGGCATTTTTGTGGGCGATAGGCTGACCCCCTGTCACTGCAATAGCCTCTCGCAATCATTATAATACCTCATTAGTCAAACGTGACATCAGTTGGTCTTATAACCTCTGATGTTCTGCCTACCCCATAAGGGATACAGGTGTGAAGTTATGTATGTATATATGTAAAATATCTAATAGGAATATTTAAGTATCGCCTGATGATAGGCGACATCCAGATCCATTCAGGTATGTACTTAATTAATATAGTTACTAACTTAAAGTTATACCTAGTTACAATAAGAAATAAATAATTAAACAAAGTCCTGTACAGTCACGTCTAATAATATGTATACACTTCGCAACTTATTCCGTTGTAATAAGGCGCAAAGTCCAATGAAAATGTATACATATTATTGCACGTGACTGCTTCCATGCTGGACTGGGAGTGAAAGAAAAACATAGAATGTGCCAGCTGCTGCTCTTCCCGGGCATACTGTATAAATCAGTTAAGGGACAGAGGCTTTACTGGCGTTTTTGTGGGCGACAGGCTGACCCCCTTTCACTGCAATAGCCTCTCTCCATCATTGTAATACCTCCAAAGTCAAACGTGACATCAGATGGTCCAATAACCTCTGATGTTCTGCCTACCCCATAAGGGATACAGGTGTGAAGTTATGTATGTATGTATGGGACTGTACATAAAATGTAGCGTCCTTTCGAAGTTGATAGAAGCTATTGTAGATGGTAAAATTAATGAAATGCCGATGTGAAACGGGAAAAGTTTTTTTTCTGTAATTTCACTAGTTGTTCCTTTTCTTTATCCGGAATGCAACGAGGATAGCAATGAGGATAGGTTATTGTAGCGGCTCAAAAATAAATATTATTGGTCTTAACTACATAACATCAATTGTTTTTTAGTTAATGTCATGTCCGAATTCTATTTCTAAGTACCTGAGTCAAAGCCTAAAAAACCTAATAAATTCTGGTTTTGTATAGAAAACTTTACATTCTTCAAACAAAATCAACAAAAGCTTCCTTGTGTGTCACCTTACTTCTCTATAGTACCTACACATGTTTAATTCTCGCATAGTTTTAGTTATTGATTTAGTATTATTTTTCTAAGTATTTTAGTTAGGTAGGCTTTTTTTAATAGATATTAAATTAATGGTGTCTAATGTTATGACAGGTTTTAGGTATAGGAAATTAAATAAGCTAGTTAAATATCTCACAGTAAGGATTACTTAATATTCGCCTGATGATAATTAACATCCAGGCATATAGACTTCATTCAAAGTTATAGTTACAATCAGAAAGAAATAATGATACATAGAAAATACAGAGTCCTAATGAAATTGATAGAAGCTATTGTAAATGGTAAAATTAATGAAATGCCGATCTTAAGCTGGAAAGGTTTGTTTTTCTGTAATTTCACTAGTTGTTCCTTTTCTTTATCCGGAATGCAACGAGGATAGTACGTGGTTATCATAGCGATTCAAAAAGATATCTTTTGATGTCTTAATTGCGATTAATCGGTAAATTAATCGTAGTCTGAACTCTATAGGACATCAAGACAAAAAGCTTCAGTTATATAAAACCTTATAATTTTCTGGTTTTCTTTACAAAACTTGTGATTAAAAATCAGTCGCTCGTGACCACGGGGTCTGCAAAGACACCGAAACGTCGAGTCAAAATTTAAAATGTAAATATACGCGATAAATCCGGTTAAAAAGTGTTTTATTTAATAGTATGAATCGCGAAAACTTAAGACAATATTAAAACTTGTGATTATTTTTATATGTCTATACCGCCGGAGCTTTACTCTACCTAAGTACCTACTAATAATAATTAATTGATTGATAATAAGCAACAAAAATAAAATAAAAGCAACTTGCTTGTTTGTCACCTTTACCTACCTAATTAAATTAGTCACCTTTTCGGATATGTCACTTTTAGTCTCTAAACGAACTGACATACTAGCCAGTATCCAACTTCAATATTAAAAAAAACTGAACAAGTTCTAATTTCAAACTACAAAAAGAACACAATATTTTTTACAGCTGCAACGTTTAGCGCGCATTCTTAATTCGTAATCTCCACTCGTAATAAAACTTTTTTGAACAAGTAGGTACCTAATGGAACATAAAAGAATTTCGCTAAAAAAGAAATCAACAATTTACTAGTACCTACACTGTGTATCTATGTTCCCATCGCGCCTAGAACGCACGCAAGCCGCGTAATCATAGTTATGGAAAAAACAGTTGCTTTTTATTTCAAATAGAACTTAGTACTAAAAAAACTTCCATTATTAGGTTTGGATTTCGAAAAACTAACACTTTTGTATTTGGAATATGAACCATACATTTTATAGTCCATTTTACCTCCTTTTGACTTATGCCCTTTTAAACATGGAAGTCTTTGGGGATGAATAATAAGAATAGGATGCGTAGGTACAGAAGGCAGCAGATCAAGCGTTACATTATCTGTCAAATTTCCCCAAACAATTTTAAATTAACGTTGAGTTCAGATTTAAGTAAAAAAATTTGACATATTTGTAACGCTTGATGTGCTGCCTTCTGTGCTTATGTTAATTAGGACGTCTTTTACTTTCAAACGGTTTGTCAAATCGGGCTGAAAGGACAAGATTTATCTTCATACATTTTGGCCCACATGTGTACCGCGAAGTACATGGACAGCAAATTGTAGGGCATAAACCGTGGAACTGTAAAATAAATTAAGTATTTAAAGTCGTAAAAATAGCCGTTTCGGAACATGACATCATTATTTTTTGACATAGGTATGTGAGCAAATGTCAATAATGACAGGATGTCACCACACCGTTATTCATTCAAATAAGGTCGTTATTCCAATAAATAAATAAACAACATTATGATAAACTGTCAGTTTGACAGTTACTTGTAGTAATTTTTTATGGTAGGCATTTTCTTGGCATGGATTTTTACTGCATAGTACAGCAATATGGCTTGTGTACAAAGCCATGAGTAAGATATTTTTTCTCAGTTTAAAGTTCAGCTAAGACCCAAACTGTTAATACAGTTTTACAAAGTGGAATCAAAGGTATTATATTATATAAACCGCTGACTGTACCTCGGTTCCTCAAATGGGCCACTTATTCCGGGATCCTTTTGGGTACAATTAAGGCATAATCTTGATTAACACCTAGTATATTAATAATGATCTTAATATTTTTATATTTAGTCTAATAAAAAAAATCAAAAAAAATATTGAAGCCCTGGAGAATGGCTAGTTTAATAAAAAACAATGTTGTCTTGCTAGTTTGATCCCATTATCAATTGTGGTTTTAGAGGAACAAATTAAAGCATGTACCTACTTTTCAGAAACACCATACAGAACCGGTTTATATAATTAAATGCAATATCTCTACTGAGAATCGAACCGATAACCTGTTAATGAGACTCTACTGTTCATGGGTATGAATACCTGAACAATTTAAATGTCCATTATATTTACGTTAATTATCAATCATCAGAAATAGGTACCTACTCCTAGATGAATCGCGAATAGTCGCAGTATATGAACCTAACAGAATCAAATCACTCTGTAACAGTGCAACCATAGGCTGTACGTACGTAGGTATACATACCTACATACATCCGGACTTAAAGCGATGAGTGGAACAATAAAAAAAATGATTATCATCTAAGCTAATATACATAATTCATGTATAAAAAATATCACATGGCCGTACGCGTTGTTCAATGAATTGTAAAAAAGTTTGTAAAAAAAAACGATTATAACGTTACCTAAGGTTGGCTCCCCTGGAAATGTTCGCGCGCCATTTGAATATAGAATTAGAATAAGATGGCAAAAAATATATGAGCATTAGAAAGAATAGAATGATTGCTGAGTGAATGCGACAGCCTATAATACAAGGACGCGATTGGCTGACCAGTTTTTATGGCTTAGTTCCCCTAAACGTCATTTCGAAAAACATCTGCTGTACTAATGTAGGTCTGAACGAAATAGTTCCTTAAAAGTATCGATTTAAGATCTAATTTGCAATTTGCGAGGTTTTTTCTTTTATTTTATCTATCCTTAGGTCGATGTACTTGGGCTGCTTCTTTTTTTTTAATTCTTACATCTTTGTATCGAATGGTGGCCTTTTATGGCGGTAGTCGGTTAATACATAGCTGTGTAAGGGCCAAAATTATATGTTATATTTTTTGTTGTTTGAGGCGAGGAAACAGTTTTATTATGAGTTACTGTTATTATTGTATATTTGAATGCTAATGCTACCTATTTATTTTAATAGTCGTGGTTAAATCATAAGGTCTATTTTGATTAAACCACACAAACATAGAAAAATTTTAAACTTAGAGTCTAAAATTGAATAGTTACGTATTGGGATGACACACAAACTTTCTCAGAAAGTTCAAATCAAGAAATCAAGTTCTCTTTGTAGTTTGTAATAAGTTTATTCTTTACATCCTTAATATAATCTGAAAGAACAGAGGTTATAAGTATGATTAATGATTGTCTGAAATCCTCAAACGAGTAGAATTAGAAAATCTTAAATCAGATGACATACTTATTACTAAGTTCAGATTCTCAATATAGCCTTCTTTAGTACCTAACTGATGAAGTATTGATTTATTGACGCCATATTCAGAGTCCAGTCTAAAAACTTTTCCATTATTACCGCAAGTTCGGATCCTCAACTAATTTCAACAATTCTAATCGAAATAGCTTAGTTGACAATGACCAGCCGCCATTACATAACCTCTTTATACAAAATACAAGATGGCCGCTTTATTAAAATAGTTGGATTCTAGATAAGTTTAATATTACGCAATAAACGAAACACCTGTAAAGGATTGCTCATTCTAAGTTTTTTATTTTGGTTTTTCGTTTTATAAATATGGGCACATGCATTGATATCTATAGGTTTTATTTTTAAATTGTTGCTTAACGACTTCCGGGTTTATTTTTTTAGTTGTTTAAGAGTTGGTACACATGATTGAAAATGTATCGAAAAGATGCATTCAGAGTGGTGATTGCTGTCTTATCTTAACATTATATTAATAATAAAATCATGTAACTTTGTGATTCTGAGTCCATTACTTTTTTATAGGAAGTAATGGGTTATTTGAAATAAATGTCCAACAGTTATAAATTAACAAAAGTTGTGACATATTTGCGTAAACCTAAAAACTTAATTGTTAATTATGTATTCTGGCACATTAGGATTTCAACTAAATCACTATTAAATTTATAGGAATTACTTAGCTCTATCGTAAAAAATCCTTTTTTATCATAAACCTATAAATTGATCTAGAAATACAAGTTTTCCATCCAACCATAACTCCATATAAGGTGTGAACGCTATTTATATGTATCACCGATACACAGTAACAAAAAAGGAGGATAATTCCATTTCACATTCATCACTCAAATACTTTAACAATGTACGTATTAATAAACAATTCTTCAAAATACGTAATATCAAAAAAAGAAACTGCTTTTTGCTGTAATAATTACTTAGTATAATCTTATATGGTATGAGTCCGTTTTGCTCGAATAGGTTCTTGTTGAAGCGCGCTGAGGTCGCGTGGGAACCTTCGAAGATGAGTTTTAAAGAAAAACTGTTTATAAAAATGCCATTTTACTTTGTTTTATTACGTATCTAATTATGACAACTAACATATTTTATAACTGGAAGAATTAAGTAAAAAGTTGACAGGAAGAAAGTTTTAATAAGCTTCATTCGAATTACATAAAAATTTTCTTTAAAATTTGTTGGTGTCAACTTTAGATGTTTTTATTGCGTATTTAAATATTATAACTTTTTAAACTTATATAAGAATCTGGAAATAGATTTCTTTTTAATCGTAATAAATGTAAATTAAATATAACGATTACAATTTTTTATTGTTCAAAAATATTGCTTGATTATAAATTCACTCTTCCACCACGCATAGCGACAGGTTCTGGATGAGGTAAGTTTAAACAGACTACCATACAATTGGACGTCACAGAAAAAAAAAAGAGTGTAAAAATGTAGTGAAAGACTGCCGACAAAAAGCTAGATTTTTAGCTAGGGACATAGGTACCTACTTATCTACGTGTACAGGATAAACCCACCAGTAGGTAGCAGGCTGATTATTTACGAATCAAAAATTGTACAAATATGAGGTAAATAAGCAAATAAGATATTCAATTATAAGTCACATTAAAATAATATGACTTTAACGTCAAAGTAACGAAAATAAAAAAAAACTTATTCACTGGATTCCTTAGCTAAGTTAACTTTGGCACTTTAACAAACATTGTATATTTCTGACTATTGCGTAATGTAGATACTTTAATACAACTTAAAACCCTAAATGCTAACATTTCAAACTAATTTTCCATGCATGGAAAATATCAAATGAAGGTTATTTATTACCTAATAAACAAACAACTACTAAATGCGCAGTAGAAAACCTATATTTAACAAAATAATTTATAACAACAAACTGCCATAACACCACTTATGGAAGCTTACATAATTTTACATATACAAGTCACTAAAAAACTGTATAATTCATCGCTGTAGATCCAAAAGCAATAAAAACGAATTATAAGTGGTGCCTAGTTCAACGACCTCTACTAACAAGGTGGAGTTTCTAAACTAGACGCGAAAACAACAGCTGCTCCGACACCTGCCATGGAATAGATAAATATTTCCTAAATTATTGTACTTACAGATAATACGTACCTTTAGTGTTATAGTGGAGCTATGGCTGAAGCTATCATATCAAATTATATATGTTAATATGATAAATGCTAAGACAGAACGTCTGTTAATATGTCCCTTATTTGCGTTCAAATGGTGCTGTGCCACTCGTTATTTCGCATTGAATTTTTTAAGTGATATAAATTCTAGCTTTTTTTTGTTAATTTACCTATTCTATTCCCAGTAGTTGTAGTAAATAAAATTATTTTTAATACTTATAATTTTTAAAGGAATAATAAAAAGCCTATCTAGATACCTAGTTAGTATCTTTTTTTTTAAATAATATGAAAGTTTTTTAAATAGCCTGTATCCTATTACAAAGGTAGGTACTTTATTTAAATACTTCCACGGAATAGGGACTTACGCTTCACACTGTTTGTAGTAACAGCTACTATCTAATGCCGAAATATCTTTAAGTAGTTGCCGATAGTAACAATAAAGCATAATTACCTCTGCCTTCGTCAAATGTTTCAATACCTAGGTTTAATCATGTGTAAAGGACTTCACTCAAAAACAATGACAATGACTTTCATAAAAGGTAAGTTCTTAGACGAAAAATTATAATTATATAGGTACCATAATTTTCACATAGGTAGGTACTCTTAACGTAACATATAAAAATATAAAATAAAATTATTAATAACAGAATTAAATAGGTAGGTACCTACTTATATAATCGATAAAATATGAGTAAAAATGAGGCATTAAAATGTGATTCAATTATTTTCTTTAACATTACATAGGCTAATTTAAAACTCCTAAATTTCTATACTTTCAATAATATTATAATGAAATTGAACGATAACATTCAAATATTATTGTTTTAACTATATTACGCAAAATAGTGTAAGTATAATGAAATTAGTCATCGTATCGATATTTTAGCTTAACTAGGGAAATCTAATGTAATTGGCAAAACTAAACCAACCAACTTAGAACGTAGGTGATAGCCTGATCGTAATTTGAAATGCTGATTAATCCTAAAAGTTAAAGTAAAAAACCGTTTAAAGACGATTTAAATAAAAAATATCTATTGGTCAACAGCCCTACTCTATTCATCTGCCTAATAACAGTTTTTCTATGCAAAAAAACTGTGTAAATCATAAACCATTTATCTACATCATTTTTTTTTTTTTTTACATTCATGTTTTTCTTATAAAAACTTAAAGCAAATAAAGCATCTCGATTCGTTTTATAATGTTCAATTAGAAACTATTTTCAACCTGTACATTGAACTTTAGAACTAGCAATTTAATATCTGAACGCATCCATACCTTGTAATTTTAAAGTTGGCATCACTGTCAACGTAATGACAGTTGGAAGCGCGCGCAAAAATTTCAAGATGGCTGCCAATAACAAAATAATGACGCGTTGCAAATCGTACGAATTAAGTTCTTTTGTCATTGTGAACTTGTAAAGAAAATTGAGTGTAATTTAAGAGTTAATAGAGAAATAATCAGAAATACAGAAGGCTCCATTAAGTCTCGCAGAAGCTTAATTACCTACGTTTTACGACTTGATGAAAGTAAATTCATAAAAGTTTAAGTTTAGAAAAGCACGTTATTTTTTTAAGGAATTCATCTTAGCGATTGTAACTAGCTTTAAAAAAGGAAATTTTCTCAATAAATAACTTGATTTCAAATTCCGTATGCTACTCTTACTTTGCAGACAAAAAAAATATGATACCCCTGAAGAGGGAACTGCGGTAAGGTGCTGGCTGAACGGCTCATCAAGGCGGTGGCTGCACTAGGGCGGCTGCTGCCGAACGTGGTAGAGCCTGATTCCCCATGCCTCTACCTCGGCATTGTGGGAAGCATGGCCCTCTAAGAAGCACCTATCTGGATGGCCCTCAACCGCCAAAATAGAGCCTTGCTGCAGAGGACCATGGCGGTGAGGGCATCGCGAAGGTATCGCTCGATTTCCCACGGGGCTGCCTGCGTCTTGGCAATGGCAAAAACCGACTTCACGTCAAAACTTTTGCTGAAGTATAAGGTCGTATATACCTACACATATTTTTTCAAGATCTCAATCGATTAAACTCAAATAACAAAGACACAAAAAAACATACACACGAATTGATAACCACCTCCTTTTGGAAGTCGGTTGAAAATATACCTTGATTATAACACGGAAAGCGTTACTATTAAAAGAATTGATGATTATTCATACTTAATGCAGCCAAGAATGATAGTCACAGCACGCGTTTTTTTATATCTTCTTTCAATTTATCCACACTATTCCCATTAAATGAGCATTTTTATTTACGTTACCATTTTCGAAGTATCTAACCTTTTAAAAATTGATTCTACCACAAAACATTGTTAATTCAACGGCATATTTAATGCCGCATTTAGCTCTACAAAATGAAATCTAATACGGTTGATGGATCCGCGTAGGGTTGGCTAAGAATAGTCAAACTGGTTCAGGATAAGTATGTCGTAAAAAGGTATATTTCGAGTAATCTCTCATTGATGTTAGACATGTTGAAGTACCCCGCATACAAGTTAGTTTATAGCTAGCTTACTGCCAAACATCATGGCCCGGCGATCGTCTAAATTTCAGATAGTACCTATACACGACTTGAGCTGGGAGTCGTTAATATTTAGTCTCCCTATCATTATCTTGAGATTTTATTTCCTTTATTTGTTAGTCAAGGCTAAAAGTTGACGAAGGCTTAAAGGCTGTTCGATGGTTGACGGGGTCCAAAATTATATTTGTAAATATGTAGGTACCAATGTATGCTGGACTGGAAGCGAAAGAAAAAAAAAAGAATGTGCCAGCTGCTTCTCTTCCCGGGCATACTGTAAAAGTCAGTTAAGGGACAGAGGTTTTATTGGCGTTTTTTGCTGACTCCCTGGCACTGCAATAGTCTCTCTCCATCATTATGATACCTCGAAATTTGTCAAACGTGACATCAGATGGTTTGATGGCCTCTGGTGTTTTTTCTACCCCATAAGGGATACAGGCGTGAAGTTATGTATGTACCTACCTACCTAACTGCTATACAAGCCGTCAATGCTCAAGATTTTGTACTTGAAAGATCGACGTTTTTAATAAACTTATAGGTTTATTCTTAATTTATTTATTTCAATCGATCTACTGTTTCTGTATACAAAAATATCTATAGGTAAATACTAGTAACTATGGCTGGCAAACAAGTAATTAATTCAAGCCATGCCGAATTCGATTTTATGCGTCGAAAAAAACCAAATTAACTGTTTTCGAGTTAGTAACAGATTTTAATCTTAATTCTAGTTTGATTTTATAATTATGCATAATACTGTTGAAAATATAAAAACTACTTTAAAGTGAAATAGTGTATTTAAATAATTAAATGTCAAAAGTTTAATTAATTAAAGTTCCGCATAGTCACTCTCACGGATCTCTCAAGACAACGAAACGTGGGATTGAAAGGCAAAATAGTTAATATTAATTTATACAAATAAAGTACAATTAGATTCTAGAAATGTCACTTTTACCCATAAAAATTTAGATCATTTAACCATTTTATAAAATTAAACACAATTTTATTTAAGTATATCTGTTTGGGAAGTTCCGCAAAAATATACTTTCTATTTCAAGTACTTGCAATTCTTTGCAAAAGAACCTTTAGGCTAAAGTATGTTTCCAATAAATTTTATAAACCAAGGGCCACATGAATCTAAGCGCAGGGAGCAAAGGTTAGCTTTCTACGAAACGGTGAAATTCGTACTCGTAGCGTTTAACAGACAATGTGTGACCTTTTGCTCTTTCTGATTTGTGAAATTATACATCTTGATATTATACGAAATGTATGTTGTTTGTTTTTGAGTTTGGTGTAATGTTGAATATTTGAAGGGATTATTCATTTATTTATAGGTAACGTAATCTTTAAGCCCAGCCGCATTATCTACAAATGTTGGGAGATTTTCTTGCATTTTTAGTTGCAGAGTATAACTACCATCCGATCACGTTTCTTTAGTTTGTGACTAGGTGGCGCTGTCATCATTAGGTCTAAAGTAGGTATATTTAAAACAAATTTTATAAGAACAAAGATATTGTATGCTTCTTGTTTGTATCGAATAAAACTGAAATTATTATATGTTATTTGATCCAGGCTTCCAGAATTAATAAAGTTTATTTGTTATTGTATAAGTTATTAAGTTTAACAAGGAATACTCATGTTTGACCTCAATCTCACCTCAAGTAGTGAAGATGAAGTCATAGATGACAGGACACGGGCAAGACACGGGGTGAAACATTGCCAGGAATATCACTGCTGGAGTGGTTATGTGGCGGCAGAGTTTCCATGAGATCCCTGAAGAGGTCTTATCACCACGAGAAGGTTGCTTTGATTAGTCTCCTGTAACGACACGCGTATCTACGGGTGATAAGCTGACCTCTAAGCAAAAGCACCCTGCAAAAATAACATTAAAAAGTGCCTCAAGCACCAAGTTATTTCTTGAATAGTTCGAAACGCTCCAAACACTTTGTTCGTAAGAAATTAGGGCTCAACTCATCAAGCCAATCCATGCGGGTTACAAATAAAGGCGAAACAAATGCAATGTTCCTTAGAGAAAAAAAACCACTGTACATATCGTCGGTTAGACATAGAAGAAGTAGACCCGCATATATGAACGTAGACCTATAGGTACCTATAAGTATATAATGCCAACTAGTTAATATTACAAATCATTATTCCCAACTCATCCATCCTAAATCATCCCGTCCCAATTCATAAAACAAACGAGGCTAGCCAAAACACTTGCATCCGTAAAGTGCAGTAACAGGTTCTCCGGGCTTGGTCTAGGCCGCCGAGACAAGGTCACTGTAGGGGACATATGACGCAGAGATGTTTGGGACAACTTGAGAATGCTATGAAGAAAATGGTGGGTAATATTATTTAAGATTTTTTTTATAGAAAATGTACAGTTAGATAATAATAAATAGAAAAGGATGCGATAGACAATGAAAATAAAATTTTAATACTTTTAATTTTATCATAATACCTAGATTAAAAATCTAAATCTAATTTTATACTTTATAAGGTTATTTTTTAGAATCAGTCTTAAATGAGTGTATCTCCATAAAACCCGCATAAAAATTGTGAAATCTTACTCAATATTTCCCACAAGCACACACCAAAAAGCTTATTTAATTATTATCATATATTTTTAAAGGAATAATCACACACACACAGAATCCCACCCATTCGACTTGACTAAAAGCAACGAAACTAATTTAAGTGCTTTCTAACAGTACTTACAGTCTGGATTAATTTAATTATATAAAATAGAGTGATAATAATTCATTACAAAATTCCATAGCATTGTTATTTCTGTAAAAAATAAAAAAACATCTATCTTATTTTGCTTAGTGTCCATCCACCTCGAGTTTTGGGTGGGTATAATTCATCCAAACTTACTGCTATAAACATGATTATTATAATTCCCTATTTTTTGATAAAAAAAAAACGAAATCAAATAAAAAAATCTGACTAACAGTTGCTTGAAATGAGTCGGTGTAGCGATAGCGGCTAATCTACGATTAAAACAAAGTTAAACTAATATGATTTTAATTGTAAAGGCATACTGCACATAATTACTGGGCGATGATAAGTGACATAATTATTAAGATAACCAAAGGTACTTATTATACAATAATATTTCCTGCTTGATAAATGACTAACGAGTAACTAACTTAGTAACTATTTAATGATACTTTTGCACTTCATATTTATTCGAATAGATGCTTATTTTCATTCTTTGGTTGATTGTTATGTACTGTTGAATTTGACTATCAAAATTGGTAACCCAAATAAAGCTGTATAGCTACAAACACTTAAATAAATACTGTGAATTGTAAATAAAAAAACTGCGACATACTAAAATACGTGAATTGCATAGATGTTACGGTCAATTCCTCATTTGAAATAGTTTAACCAATAATTAGATTACAATCTCGCTAGATTCATAATAAACTAACAGTGTTAACTATTATCTTCTTACTGTTATAATTTAAAAAATAAGCCGTAATATTAAAATAAAGTCCCACAAATCTCTGAGCTTCATAGTCACCCTACAAGCGCCCGCGTATATCTAACCTAGAAACAGGCTAGATTTCGTGACATTGCGCAGTCTACGTTAGTGTGCGTTTCATTCATATCTGTGTGTTTCCTGACGAATTTCAACCTTATTACCCGGTAATAAGGCAGTGTAGATTCTAATAAAAGTTGTTTGTCGAGCTAAAATGACATTGGTAGGTTTGGGTATGATAAAATGGGCGTAGTTTAAAATGATTAGCGTTCGGAGCTCTTGTTAGATAAATTTATATGTTTGTGCTGTGCTAATATGGAGTTTCAATGTTAGGAGTTAGAAGCGCTACATTATTATCTGTGGCATTTTAGATGCCTTTTCTGCTATACGGCGTAGATATTTTAGTAACTATGTCATATTTTATTGGTTATATTGGTAGGTTATCTTCTTTTTGGCGCGTATGTTTTTTTAGTTATAACAAGATTATAATAAGTAGGATTCAGATGCAGTATTTATATCTACTATAATTTGATACGTAACATGAAACACCTTTTTAACAAAAAATCACTGTTTAACAATATTTTTTAATAAAATCTTCCTATTGTTATATATTTTGAGATGTAAACTATCTTAGTAGGTAGCTAAAGTTTGAATCTTCGGATTTACATCACTTAACTTACTATTACGTAAAATTAAGTACAAATGCTAGTTTATTTACGAATAAAAATAAGACTGGTTGACCCTCGCACAAAACTGAGGTCATTTGGAATTGCTGTTCGTGTGACTAAGAGGTCCTAAGCAGAAATAGTTGAATTTGTAGTTAGAAGAAGTTTATTGTTAGGTAGGTAGGTCTTATTTATTTATAGAACAATTTTGCCAAAATAAAATAAGAAATTACTTATTTTCATTGAAATTTCTTCCAGTAGACCTTTAACTGACCTAAAATGGTCAAGATTATGGACATTAGTACATCAAATTCTTTTTTTGAATAATATAAAAAATGCTATTTTGCGCTCTTCTTAGAAGGAACATATTTAATTTTAAATTAGGCTTGAATCAATCTATTTTAAAATTACGTAATCCAACATGCACACAGATTAAACACTCTAGTAAGAGACACAAATTATCCAACTGTTCTACATAAAGGCCACTCTAACCCAAGGCCGAACCGCACATAATATCTTTTGTAAATAAATTCTAATAGATTTAGTATGTAAATTAGTGACATCGAAAACTAGAGCAGCCCACATTCACGTCTCTAAATAAAAATAAATTGTATTATCCAATTCGGTACAAGGACTCTGTGAGTCCTAGATGTGTTCGTGTCCTGTTTTTAAGACATTCAAGGATGTAGAGCAGAAACAGTTAATGTAGTTTGACGTTTAGGTTCGCACTTCCATCCCTATATAGTGGATTTACCAAGAAGTCGAACAAAACGCTTCGATAGTTCCTTTTTAGTACGGATTGCCAAGGTGTGGAACAATCTGCCTGCGTCTGTTTTTCCTGACCACTACAGTCCTAGAACTTTTAAGTGTCGAGTGAATAGGTTTCTCGTGGATGGACGTGTAGCACTATAGTCTTCATGCGCACTTTCCATCAGGTGGCATGGAAGACAAACGTCCTATCCTTACAATATAAAAAAAAGTTTTTTTATCGTTTGCTTAACCGAGCCTTTATATCAATATTTTCTTAAAATATAGCACTTAAAGTATGTATTTTTTTAGAATATGGCAACTTTGGTTCTGTTGACTTAATAATGGTATCGAATCGAGTTATTCTATAGGCAATTATGGTGCACATGTTAGCTAACATGATAGAATAAAATAATTCGGTATTATTTATCTTGTCGATTCGAGTCTCCATTTCTGATGATGCTAAGTGTAGATGAGGTGAAAATTATAGTTTTTTGGTTAAGTATTTGAAAAATACCTGTAGTAGACACGTATTTTCATGTTAAAGGTATTGGAAATAAGAAAAAAATCATTTAGTTGAACTAGAAGCTACCAGTTGGTTTGGAAATATTCTTTTTGCTTTCGTTAGTTTACCTAACTTTTGGGAAAGGTATTATATTAGGCTATATTTTATCAAAAACCATAGAGGATATACATAAAGAATATCGTCTTAAAAGGCGCGTGACTGCAATAAATAAAATAAATAGTTTTATTTTAGTAAATAAGAAATTACAGAATCTTGCTCTAGGTTAACGAGGTAATTATTTTAAATTCATCATTTTCTGAAGACTAAACGTTAATAAAACAGATGGTCAAAAATTCTATTAATCGGTGCCAAGGAAATACTGTCTTAGAAATATATCGTTTTTAAAATAAATTGGTTTATATGTTTGTGTGCTTTTTCTCTACAACATTTACTAACTTAAAAAGCTAAGTAGAGTTAAGTTCGGCTATGCGCTAAAAAAGTTTTCGTAAATAGCTATATCCTTTCCCAAAAGCTCGACTAGGAAACCTTATCTTATTAATAATAATACCTTTTTTAAATGTGAAAGTTTGGATGGATGTATGGATGTTTCTTTCTCAATCACGGTAGAACGGCTCAACGGATTTGGATGAAATTTGGTAAATTGATAGTGAACAGTTTGGAAAAGCAAATAAGCTGATATTAAACTGATACTCCCGCGGGATAAGACATTGCGCGGGAAAACCGCGCGAAAAAGCTGGTATAAAAAAAATCCTGTGGTAGTTCTAAAGATAGGCGATCTAGATCTAGAGATAGGATTTATAGCCTTCTGTGTTATGCCTACACCATAAGGGATACAGGCGTGAAGGTCTGTATGTATGTTTGTTCCCCTAAATATTTTTTGGTAAAATAAATAAAGAATTAAATAAAATCCCCAGACCATCACACTAGGGAATGCAATCTCGTTCTTGCGAGATCTCGATCTCGCGAGATCTCGGCCCTTTTCTGCGAGATTAATCTCGGCCTGAAAATGGGCGAGATCTCGCGAGATTAGCGAGATTGAACTCGAGCATGAAAACGTGAAGAAGGAAATGAATGTATACGAGTCCGGGGGGTCTAAAGGAGAACTTATGCAGTTCGCTGATAACTGCCTCACAACTATAGTACCAACAAGTGTGGAATCCGAAAGAGCATTCTCAGCGGCTGGCTATCTTGCCTGCAAAATAAGGTGTAGGTTAGGTGACGATACCTTAAATACGTTGTGCTTTCTAAGAAGCTACTTCCAAAACAGTTTGTAAATAATTGTATAGCGAGATGTTGCTAATGTTCCTAATTTGATTGTTTTTATTTGGTTTTCACTTTATATTCTATTTCTCTTTTTAGTTTGGCGAAATGAGCCTTTGATTTGATTGATCTCAACTCAAATTCTATTATTTTTGTTAATTAATCTTTTTGACTTCGTAAAAATAAATGTTGATTTCCAAATATCTATGGTTCTTTTTCTTTCAATGTCCCGGGATTTATTTATTTGTTTAGATGTATTTTATTAGTGAAATTTTTTGCAATAATTGATACTCTTAACTACCAATCTCGCGAGATCTCGAAATTGCCGAGATCTCGCGAGATTGATTTTCATAATCTCGCGAGATCTCGTCCGATCCTCAATCTCGCGAGATTGCATTCCCTACATCACACCAACTACATGGCCCCAAAATAAGCAAAGTTTGTGTTATGAGATACCATGTAGCAAACTTTAAATACATATAGGTATGTATAGATAAACGCCCAGACCCGAAATTTTTTTCTTTTCTTGTTCCGTTCGGGAATCGAACCCGTGACCACTGGCGTCTGAGGCAGACAGTGTTACCCCATCGCTAAAGTGGTCGTCAATATAAACTAAGCTATCCAAAACAAAAAAAAATACCTTCGATTTGTAGTTTCCCAGATTAACGTGTATAAACAAACAAAAAAAATTGCTTTTTATATAAAAATAAATACAGCATTTCTGTAGCTATAAGCTATCAAACAAATAATTTAATTTGACTGTAATATGCCATTTAAACAGCAAGTACTGCGAGAGCACATATATTATGTTTATGTATGACCCTGACACAAAATGTGGCAAGTTACATTGTTGATTTAGATAATAATTTTGTTTTTGATAGCGGTTCTGTTGGAGCTATGTCGGTTTTCGTTCAATTTGAAATTTAAAACTTTGTTATTTATGAAACATATATTTAGTTTCATTCCTAATAAGGAATCTAAGTTTAATTATTAGGGTAGATATTTACGACGACCGGCTGGTGTAGTGGTAACATACATTGCCTTCTATACCAGAGGTCCTGGGTTCGAATCCCGGCGGCGGCGGATATCAGTGTGATGAACACAGATATTAGCCGTCAAATCATGGATGTTTATATGTTTATTTAAGTTTATTCCAATAAAAAATATGTATTTATTCAATATGTATGTTTATATATTTCTTAAGTATATCAATTATCTAGTATCCATAACACAAGTTCTTTAAGAAACTTAATTTGGGCTAGATAATGCTGTGTGAGTGTCAGAAT